>OY728144.1:105564762-106814762 GCA_963277665.1 Viscum album | reverse complement strand
GAAGCCTGTAAAATGTTATGTACTTGGTGGTTTGATGGTGGTAAAATATATAATGAATCTAGTGGGATATTTATTGTTTGAATGAGAACATTGAATTTCATGTTAATGGTCCTACCTTTGTTTTTGGAGATACAGTTCCTACATAAAGGTGAGTAGTCATTCTTATTAAATGTTAGTCAAACTGCAACTACTCATTGAATTACATATGAAGTGAGGTTCTAAAAAGAGATCATGAAAGATATTATGTTAAAGAATCAAATGAATTAGAATATGATGAAATGGTACTAGATAAATGGTACTAAATAGTTGGTAATAAATGAACAATGTGAAAAATAAATCAGAACAACTTTATATCCTATTAAGGATATCAGACTAAGGGTAGTAGAAAAAGGATATAAGACGAGTAGGTTTAAAAAAAGGTTAATATAGAAGTTCATACTCATTATTCTTTCTGAAATTTAAGAAGATAAAGAAGAAATTATAGTAAGGTATATGTGAATAATGTTTAAATAGAACATTGATTTTAGATTAAATACTAATATAAAAGGTTCTTTTTTTATTGAATTTTTTTTCTATCAGATTATTAGTGTGAGGATCTATTTAATCATCAATGGAAACAAAATTTTCGAAAGAGTTTGTAATTCCATGATTTTTGTTAACCAAAAAGTATTATTTTTTTAGTGTTTGTGTGGTCTTGTATATTTTCAAAACCATTCCAAGGACTAGGTACTCTTATTGAGTAGTAATCCTTGGTAACACTTTTGTTCGTATGGGTTTTTATATTGTTTTCTAGTAGAATAAATTTTCACTAATCAGAGGTGAAGGTTATTATTAAAATAGGAAAACATAAAAATAATTGACTATTAATTCAACCCCAAACCTCTCCCTCATTGACAATAGATATATTGATAGGTATTTTTAAGTGCTATACGAGCATAGGTTCTTTTTTTACTAATTTATGTGTGTATTTAATAGAAATGGAAGGCTTCCATGGTTTCTTATAACTAATTTATTAGTAAGTTATTCCAATATTTCATGGGAATAACTATCATATTTTTAATGATATAATCCTTCTTAATATATTATCCATTTTATTCGATTTTCTAGAAGTATAAACAGATGGTTTTACCCCTCCCACTAATGGCATTCCATTAACTACTACAGATATGAAGAATTTGGAAAATGATGGGTGAGATGGAAATGTTAAAGTATCATCACTATCTAAAAGATAATTTCAGGGATAATGGTATTTTAATAGCTAAATGTGATTGGGAAATGTGTAAGAATATTTATGAATGAAATACTAAAGTGATTAAAAAATGGTTACACCTTTGGATATTTATGTCTCAAGAACTTAAAATGGGATCCTATGAATATATAGGTGACCTATTTTAAAGAGTAAATAACATTGTAAGAACCATAAGATATATGTAAAAAATTATTAGTTCATGAATTTAATTTCTATAAAATTGTAAATAGCCATAGAGAAGTATTGAAGAATGTTATTGTAAAAGCAATTTAGTTGTGAAGTGATTAAACATTTTTTATATAACTATCCAAGGATAAAGGAAGATAAAGATATTGTTGGTGAATATAGAAGGAAAAAAAGATTTATAAATAATAAGGTATATAAATCAAGATCCTATTCAAAATGAAATGATAAGAAGTTATATAAATAAAAAAAGATAATTGTTTCCTAAATGTTTGGACGCTTATGACAATGAGGTGGAAGATGAAAAT
Organism: Viscum album; assembly: GCA_963277665.1. Taxonomy (NCBI): domain Eukaryota; kingdom Viridiplantae; phylum Streptophyta; class Magnoliopsida; order Santalales; family Viscaceae; genus Viscum; species Viscum album. Next base: position 106,813,022 of record OY728144.1, on the reverse strand, counting down.
TAAATTTTTGATGAATTTGAGATGTTACTTGTTTTATAATTGATTTATTATAACATTAATTATGATCAAAGTAGAACATCTAAAGAAGATGAATATTACACTCAGTTTTTTATAATTAAAATGAAATTCAGAGAATGTCTCCCAAAAATTGTTAAACATGACAAAGAGAACAAGAATTTTATGAAAGAAGATATATTATCAAAAAAAATAAAAAAACATATATTGAAGTAAAATATATTTTTTTAAAATATATTGATGATTTGAGAAATCTTTTTGATAAAGAGGGAAATCTCAAAATCATTCTTGAAGAAAATATAAAGTTGAAGGATAAAGCTATTGATATTGTTTAATATAAATTTTTTTAATACAATAATGGAAATAAAAATATTCAAAACCCTGTTTAAGAATTTTTTGAGAGTTATATTAAGACTAAAACTTATGAGGGATAATAAATATAATATTTATAGGTTGAAAATTAGGATGAAAATATGTAAGAAAATATGAAAGTCAATAAGACCATGTATATTTCACAATATTGTGGGGTAAAATACTCTAGAATTTATGTGGAATCAATGTTGAAAGAAAAAATGGCTAAAACATGGGACTTAGAAAGAATAAGAACATGTCTAAACTAAATAAGAACAAATTGAAAGAATGGAACCAAAAATTTGGTTCAAAAAATATCCTAATGTTTTGGAAATAATTATGTTAGAATACAGATATACAAATCTAGATAACATTTAGGTTAGAGAGTATAATATTATTTCTAGTGAAATTGTAGGTAATGTGGAGGCCTTGGGAATATAGAAAATATGTGTTGATTAAATAATCAAAGCTATAATGAATCCAAGATATATTAGAGCTATATTTTTTAGAATATTCCACCCACACATTTATTTCAACCACAAAAATATACATTGAAACTAAAAATTCATTTTAACCTTTGAAAATTTAATTGGAATTTGTGATCAGCCTAGAAATCTTTCTAAAGAATTTATATCACTTATACCAACTTATCAATGTTTATTTTAAAAAGATCACAAGTATCATGAAAATTATGGAATGGGAAAAGAATAATCTATAGTTTTTAAATATTCTATTAAGGATTTAAAAGGAGAATTACCATGAATATTAGATAGTGGTTTTTCTTAACATATGACTAGATATTTGAAATTTTTAAATAATTAAAACAATTTTAAAAAAGGAACAATGACATTTGGAAATGATGATTCACTCAAAATCTAAGGTGTTGGATCAGATATCATTAGTAAAGAAAAATTTAAATCTAGAAGTGACTTATTCATTGATGGATTGAAACACCACTAATTGAGTGTTTCATATATCTATGATGATGTAAAAAATGTTAATTTTAGGATATATTGATTTATTGTTAAAATAAATGAGGATGGAAATGTTGTAACAAGATAAAAAAACTATATAAAATATGTTTCATGTTGGGGATATGAATGGTTCATGCGATATGAGAATGATTGAAGAAAATCAGTTATAAAATAAAAATATTAAGGAAATGTGCCTAACAAATATGATGAATAAGAATAAGAGAGTATGTATACAGGATGATTCTTACATGATATTAATAAGTGATTTGTGTTTTTCAACATTTCAGAAGGGAATGATTCCAGACATAACACATAAGATAAATGATATATAGTTAACTAGACCCTTAGAGTGTATAAATTATGAAATATATAGTCCCATGAGAAACTAATTAAAAAGTGGTTAAAGTATATTATTTCATTTATTGATGATTTTAATTATGTTACATGTATTATGTTTTTCAAACCAAAATTAGAGGCCATTAAAATGTTTAACAGTTGCAGGACATATACTAAAATGGATAATTGATATCATTTAAGAAAACTTAAACTAATAATAGTGTTGAGTACACAAATTGGAAGTTAAAATATTAAATTGGAAATTATAGAATTCTTCATGAACTTAGATCACCAAGTACACAAAATTTGTATCGTGTTTTTGAAATAAAGAATAAAAGTTCAATATAGATGGATCAAACTATAATGACTGAACAAGATACTTGTTAATTATTTTTAAGATAGGATATTAGGGTTTTAATACACATCCTAAATCATTGTTTCTATAGTAAAAATTATGATATGTATCCATACATGATATATTACGAAGATACATTATTTTTGAAATAATTAAGGCAATTTGGTATCCCTTTGATAATCAAATTCAAAGGTGAAAACCATGGAAGTTTATTCAAATAGGTATTGAGAGTATATTCCTTAGTTACATACATAACTGTAGAAGATAATGGTGTTATAATATAGAAAATAGGAATATTTTTTATTCTAAATATATATATAAGTATTATAAAATTTTAATAGGGAGGTTTCACATTTAGCTTCAGATATCAGAATAAGAAAAGATGAAGTAGTTCTTATTAAAAAACATGAAAAAATTTCTTAATGAAGTGATGATATTGAAGCTATAAGGGATGAATAAATTTATTTAGGCATTTCATGTGATGAGATACAAGTATTTTAATATAATCCAAGGATAAGGAATAATGTGGAGGTCCAAAATATCATTGGAGATCGAGGAAAAATAGTTCAAATCTTCTAAATATCAAAGAATGTTTCATATGCATTGTCATTTTCACATATTTTTCCAAGATATACTGAAGAAGCAACAATGAATCAAAAATGGATTAATTCCAAAATGATGAATTGAATCAGATTTAGATGAATGAGACTTGGTAACTTTTACCCATATTATAATATAAGAATATTATTGGAGGAAAATGGATTTTTAGAAATAAACAAAATAAAAAATGTGAAGTGATTACAAACAATCCATGACTATTTTTAAAATAATACTCATAGGTTGAAGGATTTTATTTTAATGAAACATTTTACCTAGTAATAAGACATTAAACTATCAATATTTTTATTTTTATTTCTATTTAATGGATATATAAGATATTACAAATAAATGTCATTCCACTTTTTCTCAATAGATATTTGGAATAGAAATCCTTTAATGAGAAACCATGTGGTTTTTTTCTTGGTAAAAATGAAAAATGTGCTTACATGTTAAAAAAGGCCTTATACTGAATGAAACAAGACCCAAGAACATTATATTATAAATAGGATACATTCTTCGAATGATGAATTTTAGAATAGTTAGATTTGACCACAACCTCAATATAAAAGGAAATAAAGTGGTGTCCCTAATTATAATTATTTATATTGATGATGTCATATTCATTAAGAATGATGAAACAAATTTTCAATTTTTTTGAATAAATTGAGGAATTATTTGAAAAAAAATTCTAAAATAAATGAAATATTCTATTTTATTATAAAACTATCAATAAAAATGTACATTTTCCAGTCCCCAAATAATAATTCAAGAAGAATCTTGAAGAAAATTTTCATATATGATTCAAATCTTGTTTTCACACATGTTTCATTGGTAAAAAATTTATAAAGATATGTAAATATAATATTGGATTATCTTAATAAATTTAGGAAATTTATTGGAATCCCATTATATCTAATAATATCAAGTTCCTATCCAGTATATGATGTTACAAATTATGCTTTCTATCAATGTGAAAAAAAATAAACTCATCATATGGCTAGAAAAACAATTCCCATATATATTAAAGGAACTATTTATTTTGGTATGATATAATACAGTTATTAAAATAATGATCTGTTTAGTTAAACAAGTGATGATTAGATTTTTTTTATGATTGAATATTCGCATTTGGTGTAGTATTCCTCCTAGATGAAATATTAGTGATTTATAGAAAACTGAAGTAATGTTTTGTAGCTATTAGGACTCTTGAATATGAGTATTTAGTTTCTAATAAAGTTATGAAATAGTTAATATGGATGAAGATAGATTTAGAATATTATTTGGTTGATATAAATATTCCTCTTAAATTGGGTTCTAATACTCAAAGTGTTGTAAATCTCACCAAGAATCAAGTACAACATTCCCAGTCTAATAATATTGGAAATAAACATAACATTATAAAATAAAATGTGGAAAATAATTCACTAAATATGTTGTTTGTTGACATAGTGGAACAAGTAGCTGATATATTTACAAAACCACTATTGAATGACACATTTTATAAGCTGTGGATGGATATGGGTGTTCAACATTACTCTATTCAAGGAAAAGGTATGTGATGTTTATCCCCTCTCTCATCTTCTCTTTGGATAGTGTTTTCATTGGAGGAAAACATGTAACATTAATTTATCCATTTGTATGTTCCTTAACATTATTGTAATAGTATATATTTGGGTTTTTAAGGGGTAAGATATGATGTAAACATATATGAACTACTATAATAGTTTTTAATGTGGATGTACGATGTTTTTATGAACAACTTGAAATTTGTTTTGGTGAAGAAATTTTGAGTTTTAGAAGATGTTTAAGAAGTTTCTTAATCACTGCTTTATGGATAGCATGGTATTATTGCTCAATTATTATTGTTTTCTATACTGATTTAAATCATGTAGGCTAAGAACTATTGTATAGTGATTCATTTAATATGTATCATAACTTCAAAGATATATGTTCCATGGTTGACATCAAAATCCAAAGGGGGAGATTTTTGAAATGAATAGGTTTTGAGGTGTTGTTTTTTATGAAGAAGATGGTTGAAAAATAATAATTATTTACATTTGTTAACATATATAAATAACATTAAAATTCATGTTCCTTAATTATAAATTTTCAACATTGAATTTTCCTAAAAAGATATTTGAGTCTAACATATCGAGGAGAAAATATTTAGTTCAATTTATAGAGACCAATGGATCGAGTTGATCAAATGAATTCTAGGGGATTCAAGTGATCAGATGAAGTGCGGAACTAATTATTTATCCAATTTTGTTCATTGAAACATAAGATAGATATGTTTGATAAGGATTAATCAAGAGATGATTTTCTGATCTTTAAAGTTCAAAACACCATGTTTCTTAAAAGATAATATTGATTCTAGCTAAGGTTTGGTGAAGGAATTAGTTTGTGGAACTTGGAACAACTATGATATCCATATAAATAAATATGTCATGGAAGTTTCAAAAAAGTTTCATAATATGTAGAGTTATAAGAATAATTCTAAACAAAATATCCCATGTTCACCAGTTAAGGGCTTTTGAATGACCAGAAAAATATTTCCTAATAAATTATTCATATAAATGAAACATATGAGGATCAGTAGATTGAGTTTTTATTTTGTAATTATAGATGATAGGATGTTTTAATAAGTAATCAAACACATGTTTCCAAGAGAATAACGGTTTTTCTAACATCGAATGAATATTTCCCAATGAATTATCATTATTTCATAAAACAAAGAAGTTTATAATCAATAAGAACATTTAGAAGGATTATTGTGTGGAAAAATATGAAGTCTATTAAATAGTGGGGATATATAAAAATTATATGTCAGATAAGTTCTTGTGATATATTATTCACAAAAAATAAATACACTAGAGTGTTCTTGACATTTTCCACCATACATATATATTCATACAATGTTTTTAATATGAATTCCTGAATAAATTTAAATTTTTATAATGTCATTAAATGTGATGATGATAAGTAAGATTTTCAATGCCCCAATAATCACAAAGTAAAGGATTGTGATTCTTACTATGATTTTAGTAAAGTTTGAATAATGTTAGTTTTGATTATTAAGTAAATATTCTCTGAAGTTTGTTGAATCTTATATTATTGGTTGTTTGAAGGTGGTTAAATATATAATGAATCAATTGGAATATTCAATGTTTGGGTGGGAACATTGAATTTGAAGTTCATTCTCCTATATATTTTTTAGATAAATTATTCATATATAAAAGAGATTAGGTGTTCTTAGAAAAGTTTGATCAATTTTTTTATGATGTGAATTCCTAAATAAGTGAGGCAGGACTAATGATCTTGAAATATCATGTGTCAAATTGTCACACATAGTAGAATCAGATGATGTGGTATGGGAAAAAGGGATACTTGGTATCATAATAATAGTTTAAAGATGAAAGAAAATTAATCGGATATATGACTATAGATATGGGTACCAGATAGTGTTCTTTGATTGAAATAATGATACTAATAAGTTGACACCGAATTTTATTCCCATTATTGTGAAAGAAAGTGAAGAAGTGGGATAAGAAAATGTCAGATGGAAAGTGTGAATAATGTTTAAGTAGAATATTTAAGACCTATTAAACCCTATTTGTGAAGGTTCTTTTTTTGTTAAAAAAATTCAATCACATTATCTATATGAGGATCACATGAACTATCAAAAGGCTATAGTTATATATTTTTTTATTATTTTCTTCTTGTAAACCACAAAGGATTGTTTTCCAGTAGTTTTTTTATCTTCTACCACTCCCAAATGATGATCAGGATTCACTACTCATATTGACTTGTGAACTTTATAAATACATGTGTTCATGTGGGTGTGAATGTATGTTTATTTAGAGCAAGGTAAATTCTATCGGACTATAGGAAAAGTATGTTCTTAAAGAAAAAAACCATAAAAATAATTGATCACTTATTCACCCCCTACACACTGAATGATCACAAATATTTTGACTACTCCTTTCACATGTGAGACCCCATAACGTTTTACCCATATATCAACTATAGATTAATATCTTTATGAATTTTTCCCTTTTCACTGTGTGGAACTTATTTTATATTCAAATTTTTGATAAAAATATTGATTTTTGAGTAAGTGATTTTGGGAAAATGAATAGATCATTTGAACTGAAATTTATATAGATCAAGAGGGTAATTTATTTTTTCCCATTAAATATTATGTAAAGAGCCATTTTTAATTTTATTTTTATTAAATGAAACACCTAAATTAATGAAAACCTAGCCAATGAAAATATTGAGAAGAACTTTTTCAATTTTTAAGTAAAATACAATGGTTCTTTTTATTAGGTCATTTAGAGGTAATGATATAGATTATATTTCAAAAAAATTTATACATGTATGAGATGAATGGATATAATGGGATTACCATAAAAATATTTAATACCTAGGAAATATATTAATATGAACGCATAATGATATCTCTCAAGGAGGCTATTATTCTAGCCCATATTATGGGAATTTAATTAAAGGTGTTACTAAGGATTTAATTAAGAAATTTATGTGTTCATAATAAAGACTCATTTTAAATTTTTTAGTTAAATAGATAGATTGGTTATTATTAATACATTAAAAAACATAAAATGACCTTCTAACAATGCTAAAAGAGTTTTTTAAAATCATGATAAGAGAGTAGGCTATTTAATGGAAGAAAAATAAAATGGAGTTTATATATTATGCCATCATAATATATATAAAGTACAATCGATTATCTAGTGAGACAAATATTAAAAGAATTATGACTACATTCCAACTAGAAGTCCAGGGATCTTCCACTAAACATATAGTGGGACATCAAATTTTCATTTGAGTGCTACATAGAATATTGTTCTTCAGAATATTTTTTTTAAAATATATGTATTTTATACTTCTTGTATAAATTATTATAAACCTAAAATAGTATCCATTGACTCATTTATGCTTAGAAATGGTTATATATACCTTTTCCTTTCCCTTTTGACAACCATCTTCTCACCCTTCTTCCAAATGAATCAAGAGAGTTCTGTATATTTTTTGTTATTTATTTAAGTTCAAAATTTCTCTCTATTATTTTTATTTCCCATACTAATATTATACACTTGTTTTACTTTTTGGTTATGGTTTCCCTAAGGAATTCCTCTAGAGCATGATAGAATCCATTTGATATGATCAATATTTCACTTATTCTAACATGATAATATTGACAAAGATTGACCACACTATAATATTATTTTATAAATAGTAAGTAGTTGTGAGACTAATTAATATAGTTATTTCATGACTTTTTACTAATTTAAAATAATTTTATGTTTATATTAATTTAGGATTTTTTATATTAATTTCTTATATAGTTTTTGAGTGGTATTCCAATGTTTTTTTGTGTTTTAGTTAAATTTGATAACATTGATTAAATAATTAGGTTTATTTGGTTATAAAATTTATTTTACCAATTATTATGTGTCTTTCCTTCATTTAAAGATCATAAAAATCATGGTAATTATTTATTTTGGAGGGTGATATCAACCGTCCATGTGTGAATTCGGGTTATGCTAGTTATGTAACAACCACAAGATTTATAAATTAGTAATATTGTTTATTAGGTATTCTTCAAAATATGATTTTGAATTTTTTAATAATTAAATTTCTATGTTAAAGAAAATAATTCACTATAAAATGGTCAATAATTTTTTTCTATTATTCTTGATTTGATGCATTTTCATCTTGATTAGCGACACATGTCTATGGGAATATGGTTATTTTATAAAAAATTATGATTATGATTTTTTATATATTTAGAAGTGAAATGATTATTTTTTAGATCAATATAGAAATATTTTTTATAATAATGTTCATAATTAGAACACCTTGTCAATTCATATATAACTAAAGAATAATTTTGAACCATCATTCCTTAATTAATATTGACATACTTATTTATTGTATATATCAATTGGAGAATTATATCATGATATATGAAATAATTAATTACTTTTATTATTAAACTTGAATGAATTATATGTAAATGAAACACACTTATCAACCAATAAAGGTGTATCATTGTTAGGGAGGTGATGACCAAATTTAGTATTTTATAGATAGAAGATTTATTTTCATCATGTTAAAATATTTATCTAAATTATTATTATTTATAAAGAAATGGGTTATATTCAAACCACATAAGTAATTATAATCATCTCTTATATATATTTTATTAGTTTAATAGGGTTTCATTTTTATCTTCTAAAATACATTGTTGAACTTCCATGTCATTTAAGTGTCCTATATTACATTCATAAGTTAATTGTTAATTCTCTAGTGACTACTAGTTGTATTAGTTTTGTATTAAGCTTTAATTATTTTTCTTTAGCTCTTGAGATTATTATTATACAATAATGAATTCTTAAAATCTATTTTTTCTTTCATATGTTGAGATATTTAAATCAATTTTGTTCTTTAATCATGATTTTTTTACTTAGATTTTGGTTTAATTATTTTAAGGATTAACATATTCTCAATATGGGTTTTCATATAAAATCCATAACATGACTATAATTATATAAGATATATATGATTCATTTAATCATATTTTGTTTGTGATTTTATTATGGTTATGGGTTTATTTTAATGTCTAAATATTGGTAAAGGGAACCATGAATAGAATTTAGTTCTCCTCTACAAAATGATCCACAAGGGTTGGTTCATCCATAAAAACTAGAGTAATAATGCTAAAAGGAGAACTATATGATTTGGAACTCAAGATGCATATACCATATATAATTTTATTTTCCTCTATGATCTCAAATTCTCTCATGAATCTATTCACACATAAAATGTTAGAGGTAAATTCAACTATGTTTTTAGAGTCTTATTAAATATATGTAGGAAATGAAATATTTATTTATCAAGACTACGATATATTGAAATTTTTTTATGATTAAAATATGGTTTTATTATATTCCATATTATAAGAAATGATATATTGAAATACATAGTAACCCTTTTAAATATCATAATATTATGATAAATGATACAAATATTTTCCTTGTATAGATAGAAATATATCTCAGTTAGAATTATTGAATTTTCTATAATATTTATCCAAAAAATGAAATATTTAAAACTCTTTGAGTGATAATAATCGTAATCCCAATATCACTCTCCATAGGTTATAAATTATCATTCATAGTCCTAGATTTAATTATCAAATTATCATGATTTATCAATCATATTTGAAATTACCAATCTAAACATATCATACTGCTTATCATCATTACTAATATTGGGAAACTTATAAATCATTTCACTAATTCCTCTATTTTGTAATCTATGATAACATCATGATAACTGTTCACATAATATAGAGAACCATGGTTGGTTATTTATTATTTTATTTCATAATCAATGACATAATCCTGGCCTATAATACTCTAAATCATTGTTAGTAACTTCATTATTTCCCATAGAATACCTTTACCACTAAATTATAATATAATATAGCATATTTTGTTATCTAGTTTTAGGTAATAAAATCCACCAAATCCAAAATGTTGATTCCTTCAGAGGTATTTTTTGGATATTACTAATTATCATTCTACTTTAATCATACCTCAATTTATTTGAATCAATGTTTATGATAGATGACATTATCCTCAATGCTTCCTGTAATTCCCTATCCTAGGTGGGTGTAATGTATATCACCTTTTACAATTTAAAAAACATTAGACAAATAATTCAATAACCAATGTTATGATATGTGATATCTATACGTTATTTTCTATGATAGTTAATGGATTAAATTTTTTACATTATTTCCAATAGTTTATTCACAACCCTATCCCCTGATATTTTTTACATCACCTATAGATATTAAAATGAAAGTATATAGGTTTCGCTAAAGAAATTTATTCCCAGAATAATAAATTCACTAATTTCTAAATTTCAACATAATTAAGCATTAAATTATCAAATTATTCCAAAAATTATAAAATCTAATAATTGATAAATAAGTATCATGTCTAAGTGAATAAAATAAATTGAAATAACCAAATAAAACACATAATTAAATATGATTTATTAATTATCATGTATTAGTATACTATATGAAAAAAATTATCAATAAATTCATAGAATAGTATGTTTTGGTCATGTTTAAATTCAAAAGCAACTAGTGACTACATTTTTTAGTTTATCATGGCTTATTGTTGAGTTAAATTCACTAATTCTATTTTTGGCCTATCTTAATTAATTATAACCTATTATTTGAACCCATGTTCCATTTTTTATAACCATTCTAAAAATATTTATCTCTTAACTAAAAGTTAGAAATTGAAATATATTTGATCATTATCATGTTCAGTTTTTTACCATTATTTTATTGTAACTCTTATATCACCACTAATATATTCAAATATTTTTATCAAACATGAAGCATTTAAAACAATTATTTATGGTTTTATGTAAAGCCATAAAACCATAAGATATGTAATTCTATCTAATTTATATTTATTTCAATGTAATGCATGATCATTTTGAGTTTAATGAGGTTTTGGGAGGTTTTGGGATGTAATGAGAATGGTTGGAGAAAAGAGAGGAAATTTGGGTGCTTCAATAAGAATTAGGGACCCGATGTATTATTACTGGGTACTCTGTGAGCCTATAGAGGTGTGAGTGGATTTATTAAGGCCATAATGTTACTGTTGTTCTAGTACTAGGTACCGATTAAGATATTGAGAAAATAACACTTAAAAAATGTAAATGTGTAACTTTTAAACCCTAATTTGACATATAATTAGATTAAGACTTGGTATTTTACTCAAAATCACACAATTTTCACCCTCTACTAGGATTCCCATCCTTCTCCATGTTCTCCAAGCGATAAACGTTTCCATATTTAATCCATGAAACTTAATTCAGTCATTGATTTTTCATACTATGAAGGTAATATCTTTAATCTCATACTATCACACATTCTTCCTTCCATTTATATTAGTAATTTTAAACTCCTATATCCTTAATATAGGGTTTCTGGGATTATCTAAATCTTCAATTTTATATATATGATAAATTTTCTAGGGAATATCCATAGTGAATTTTTTATGTGCTTATAGTTTTTCTTCTTGGATTCATACTTCATGAAATACACCCATGTGAACAAAATTCTTATCCTTTACTAGGTAGTCAACTATGATTTTACTCAAATTTATTATCCAATCAAGACATAAGATAACCTTCTAGTGAAAAAATTGTTACGCATTACCCTTTCTCTACTCCTACTAATATATGTATATCCTAGAAATGGTATGGGGCTATGTGAAATCAATTTAAACTCTAGAGTTTTCACTAATAAGTATTTGTCTTAAACAATTTATGGATAAAAGAAATTGAAAATCATTTATTATTAGATTTTTAGTTTTCTACTATATTATTTATTATATGGTATATATGTGTTGTCTGATATATATTTTGTTTGGAACACCAATTCGTCTAAATAGAAATATTAAAGCATGTTATAGGTGACTTCATATGGTTAATTGCTATTATATATTTCTTATTTTTAAACTTATATTGATTTTCTTATGCCTTACATGATTCACATATTAATGATGAATTTTTTCTTATATATTTGACATGTTTTATTTTTGAGGAATGTAATTTTCATTGAGAAGGTACCAAATTTATGTAATATATATCATACCACTAGGATATGAGTTAAACTATGACTAATTATATCAGATAATGGAATGGAATAGGCTCACAACACCATAAATCATTATACCCATTCATCTATTCTCTGGGAATGGATGCATGATTACTCTAATTGGCTTGAATGGATGATTTTTTCCTTTAGTATGAGTCATAATGTCCCTAACATCTTTGTAAACACCTAAACATTTGTGAATGTTCATATGAGTACATGTGTATGAAAATATAGGCTATTAAAATACCTCCTATAGGTGATTGATGAAAAAGTGTATTAGATCTTGAGCTAAGATGGAGGAAGATAAGCATGTTTGGATATTTCCCGTTAAAGGAGTTACTTTCTAGTATCAAGTTGAATGTAAGAATTTTTAATATGTTTTGTGATTTTAATTTTATTGTTATGATAATATTATATTTTTATGGGAATACACTATATATTATGAAGTTTTTTAGTGGTGGTATGGGGACAACTAGTGAATATTTCATACTCAGATCCTTCATGAGACCCTATCAAATATCAAGAACACCCATTTATTAATGATCCAGGTAAGATAAAGGCATTAATCCATGGGAACAAGAACAACATGATGAGCATGGATCATAGGTATTAGTTTTTGAAATTTTATACATGGTTCTGAAAGATTCACATGGTATTTAATAAACAAATATTTAGAAAGGATTCACACCCTAGGGTACCAACTTAGGTATTTAGGCCTTATTTGGAGTTCACTCTATATATATATGGTTTCTTATTTTAATATTATTTTAATTTTATTTATTTAGATTGTTTTAGACCCTTTGTTATGGGATATTCATTTTCATGTCATATTTTATATTGTCACCTATATATGATTCCCCGAATGAAAAGTTCTATTCCTTGAAAGACCCAAATTTACATGGGTCAAGATTCCTATGAGTAAAGAAATTAACTAGTAGTTTTAATTTATATTGGAACCCATCTCACAATTGTATACTTATTTTCCCTCATCACTTAAAACTACCTCAAGCATTTAGTGTGTATGATTAAGGTGTTGGTATGACATAGAATTGTTGTCATCCTAGTATATAAGTCATGCAAATTTCAAAGGGTTCTTGGTTATAGGTATTTTAGAGTAGACATGATGATATTATAATTAGGGATTAGGAAGTTACACATAAATATACCTATCCAACATAATTATAGGTGAAACCTAAGCCACATAGGGATTAATAGAGTTCCTCTTCTCTTTCTTTTCAATCCTTAAAATCAGTACTAAATTATTGCATCTTACACATTTTACTATGTTTGGTTAGGTAGTGACGAGTATGATATCATGCCATAATGTTTGTTTTCACATATATTCTTATCATGTTATTTTTAAAACCATTTTAATAATCATATTAAATGAAATATTGATAATTATTTAATGGTTTTTATCATATATTTATATAAAATTTCTTGGTTAATATAGGTTACCAACTAATTCCCCAGATTGATTGATTTTTATATTCTAATGAAAGTAAGTTATAGATTTATGGTATACCCAAATAATTTATGAAATAATTTATAAATCACTATCTATTTATGATCACCAATTATATAATTATGTATTTAACATAACAAATATTATATTTGAAAATAAATGTGATGGAGAGAAGAATGGGTTACACCTAACCAATATAGTGTAGAAAAAAAAAGGGTGGTTCCATATAGGAAAGATGTTTTGATATTATTATCTACATTATTATAAAGGATATATCTATAAATAACACCTCCTACCAAGAGTCAAGGAAAATAATATAACATACTAGAATTGGGAATGCATGTTCCACTATATCGACCTACATTGGCCCTTATATATTGGTGTATATTTCCTATATTCTTCAATTATTCATAATATGATATCGTGAGAGGATCCTAAAGCCTCTAACATTATATGGTATTTCAAATTTTATCACTACTAACATTTTTAGGGGAGGTATCACTATAAGAATCCAAGGAGATGATTAATCATCTCCACCACATATTAAAATGAATTAAAATGCTTGTGAGTCGCCATATATTTATTTTCCCCTTCATGCTATAAGGGGAAACACATCGATGGTGGGAAATTATTTTTGAGACTAGGAATAACCAAATCCTAAATTATGATTGTTTTTAAGGGATCTCCATTATTCAATTCCATACCAATACTTTGTACCTTGTCAATGAAAATGCGTTTTGGTCCTTAGGAATGGTTTAATGTTAGTTATGGAGTCTTCCCCCACATTTAATGATCTTATTTACTTAAACCCATACCTGAATAACAATTAGTAATACAAGGAAGTATTTCTTTAGTTGGGGGTTAATGATCCTCTACAAAACCACGTTACTCTCTTTATATTTCAAAAAAAATTAGAAATTTTCAAGAAGGTTTTTCTCATGGAGAATAGTTTGAAAGGTGATACTGGTGTGGTCGGTCCACTGACTAGAATAAACCAAAGTGAAATATACCAAATCTATTGAAATAGACAATAATAGGAGGGAAAAAAGTTAGTTCTCATTATTGATGTATGGATAGTGGTGTAAAAACATCACCAAAATCCGAAAGGTCTGTATTTTAGTGACATCAATGTGGATAGTCTAGACACATCAATCATAACTATAAATATAAGGATAAGAAGTGATACTCATTTGGTTGGTACTAATATCTATAGGGGTTCTTCCTATATGAAATATTTTAACATGTAAAATAGAACCTTTTTTAATAATATTCTTCTCAATAATTTTCTTCCCTGATATTTAATGGGAAAATACAACCACCATCAATAAAATATATTTGTGAAATAAAAAGGGGAAAAAGGGATGATTATCAATAGTGGATTCTAGAAGGTAAGGATTTTTGTATTAGGAGAAATATAAATATAAATGTATAATATTATCCATATATACACATGTAGTTTATACTATATCAAATCAATCTACTATTAGAGGTATTATCCCTTTATCTAGTATGTTATATTATCCTCACTCTAATATAGGTAATTCATATTACAATAATTTTTTGAAATTATCCTTTCTTATCAAGGATAAGGTAGAGGTGTTACCTTTTTATATGAGTCTTGATACACCTCTCAAAAAAATACATAGAAAACAAAAAAATGACCATCTTCTATTCTGGTGGTATAAATTTGGTATATGTAGTGGAAGTCATCCTACTTAATAATAAAAAAATTAATCATTGGGGAAATGGACTAGTTAATATAGTTCTAATTTAGATAGTTAATATAATTTTATTTTCCATTAATTTCCTAGGAAGGATAGTTTACCAGATGACATTTGGTTCTTCAATATATAGCCATTAAAAACGATAACCTTAGAGGATGGAAGACCGGTAAGAAGAAACTATCTTTTAAAGCATATATATAGAAAATGGAAGTGTGTTCAGTTCACCAATAGTGAAATGTGTGGAAGAAATTTTTTCCAAATATATATACCCATATAAAAAAATATGGAGCACATGTAGACTTCCACTTTCCTACTAGGCGGTTTTACTGAGGATGAGGAAAGACAAAGGGTATTAGAATCCATTTGAGTTAAATGGGAGGATACCCCAAAAAAGGCATTGGTTAGTGTAACTGGTTGATTGATTGGATCTCACTATAAAAGAGAGATGGGATAACCTATATGTGGAATTTTCACATGTTCTTAAAATGTATTATTAATTTGATATAAAATTTCTGATACTATAAATAACAAATTAAATAATTTCAATCTGTGTATCTTCCAAGTAAAAAATTTTAGATGTGTTGTAGTTTTTAAATTATAAACCATGAAAACCTTATGTGTTTATTTTATTTAGAATATTCTTTTTAATGTTGTTTAAATTAGGAATATAATTGAGTTTTTGTGAGGTTTTGACGTAGTTTTGTGAGTAGAATGATTTCATTTACTATCTTTTGATACACTAAGCTCATGGGAGAATCCATTTGGGAGGATTGGTTTCTACTATATCGTTCATTTTCCAATATTTTAAAGTTCAGTGGAAGGAATTTTAGAGTAATTATATTCTACCATGAACTAGTATTAAAGATTTTGGTTCTTACTCTCTCTCAGCATGCTCAATATCAGACTCTAGAAATACTCATATGATTACCTTGATGTTACTTTTACATATCTAGTATGAGTTTACTATCAGTAAACGGTATGACATTAAGTGATTATTTTTCTTAGGTTGATAAAATCAATAGAACATATATTAGATTCTATTGGATATATATCGATTATTATCTCATCAAAAAGAACCTGTAAAATCTCTTGGTTACAGTCCAACTAGAAGCTATCCAGAAATACGAATGGGATGGTTGGATGGGAAAAAAATTAATTCGGTGGGGATTACAATATCTCAGAATTTGAACATTAATAAATGGTACATGAAAACTATACCATTTTTTATGGATTACCTAAAAGATATGTATGTAAAGAATACAACCATTAAGAAAGTGTTATTGATGTTGTAGTTTTCAAGTATGAGGTTAATTGAAGATAGGCTAGTGGAAGATCATTTGAATGATTTCTAAAATATTAAGATCCATCATGAATTTTAATGTTTTATGTCTATAAAAATTTTCTACTTACATCAGTAACTACTTCATGGAATGAAATGTTAACAATGGTTATATATTCCCATAGAAAGACCGACATGATAAATGTGAATTTCTAAAACCTAATAATCAAGGAAGAACTCCATTGGATGGAGGTCCATGAACCTTTTATTAAGGTTTTTAATGCTTATGGATGGGGAAAATCACTATAATAGAGAGTTAATAAGAAGAAATCCAAATATTTATTTTGATATAGAAGTTGAGGGAAGTTGACTGGCCCTGGTGCTATATATTATCTTTATCGAAAATGTGTGAATCTCAAGAAGGACTGTAGAAGTAACATGGAAGACACCATACAAACATCTTCTAGATGTTAAAAATTTCATGATTACATATAATATATTTAGTAACATTACACTATGTGTCAATGTGTTGTTCAAATCATATATATTTTTTATATTGGTGTATCGTTCCCCAAAATAGAAGAGTAAGGATGAATGATGAATTATTTACCCATAATATTTTGTATGGTACAATTTGTGGATGATTGTAACACCCCTAAATGATAAAGGGTTAAATGACTAAATGATATGACTCATGTCAACAAGGTGCACCTTCCTTTTCGGAAGCCTACCTGATTAGAACTCCACAGTTAAGCATGCTTGGCCTGGAGTAGTGATCAGGATGGGTGACCTTTTGGGAAGTTTCTCAGGGTGTATGTGAGTGAGGACAAAGCACACTGGAAAGGACATGTGTTGTACTGTGGGGACTATCATTAGTTAGATGACCCGTTCAGACATGTGGGTGGCCCCTAGGGTGGGGACCACGTGTCTGTGGGGCAACTGGTGGTACCTTGTGGGCCAGGACCCGACAACCATGTTAAGGCGGGGTGTATGTACTGTCACTAGGACCCATTTTTCACATTTGGTATCAGAGGAGGAACCCAAACTTAAGTGTGGTGCACTGCCTGGGTTGAGATATAGGGCCCACAACGAGGACGTTGTGCTCTAAAGGGGGGGGGGGTGATTGTAACACCCCCAAATGATAAAGGGATAAATGAATAAATGATATGACTCATGTCAACAAGGTGAACCTTCCTTTTTGGGGGCCTACCTATTAGAACTCCACAGTTAAGCGTGCTTGGCCTGAAGTAGTGATCAGGATGAGTGACCTTTTGGGAAGTTTCCTAAAGTGCGTGTGAGTGAGGACAAAGCAAACTAGAAAGGTTATGTGTTGGCCTATGGGGACTATCATTAGTTAGATGACCTGTTCAGACACGTGGGTGGCCCCTAGGGTGGGGACCACATGTATGTGGGGAAACTGGTGGTACCTGGTGTGCCAGGACCCGACGACCATGTTAAGGTGGGGTGGTTGTGCTGTCATCGAGACCCAGTTTTAACATTAATTGTCACACCCCAACCTACGCATCTAATTTATTTAATTATTTATTTGGACTTAAATATTATTGTTAGTGTTCGGGTTCATCCCGGAATTTATTTCTCTGGGTTATATTAAAGTATGCCTTTCTAGTGTTGATGTCGTCGGGCGTGTGGGCAGAGTGTGAGTTTGGAAGCAGTGTGGATTCGCCCTGGAAACTGCGTGACCGCATGTCCTCAGAGAATTAAAATAAATATATTTTTGTAATTAGAATGCACATTAACTATTATGTTAAGGATTTTATTTTTATTAAAATAATAAGACTACTTTTTATTTTTAATTTTTATCTTAGTGTTATCATTAGTATAGATTAGAGTTATTTTTATTTATTAATACTATTGTTTGTATTTTTATTTTATTTTATATTATTATTATTATTATTATTATTATTTTTGTTGTTGTTATTATTCTTATTATTATTCTTATTATTATGATGATGATGATGATGATTATTGTTGTTGTTGTATTTATTATTATTATTATTATTATTATTGTCATTATAATAATTATTATTATCATCTTACACTTGTTGGCTTATGGGATTTAGTTGATGGTGTGTTTTTATTGTTAGGTTTAGGATTTTTAGGACCCACACAGGGCGTTTTCAAGCAAGCGTCGTCGTCGCGCCTTGTTTCCGAAGTTTCCTTGTCATCGCACACTGATCTCAAGGTAGGTTCCCATTGCACTGCTTTTAAAATTGAAGTTACATTTATTTCATGATATTTGTGCCCTATATATATATATGTGATAAATATTATTTTTCAACTTAAGATCAATTCATTTAGTATGCAAATTTATAATTCATTTCTTGTGGTGTAAAAATGGTGTCGTTTTGTTGTGTTTGCACCTGCCAATTGTTCGATTAAATATTTTATTAATTTTAATAAATATTTAATAGTATTAGACAATTAATTTTTAAATGATTACCTGATGTAAAAAGGGCTGTTTATTTTATACACGACACTTGAAACATTTTCTTGATGAACGAACTTACAATAGTGAAAGAATGCCCGTTTGGGTTTTAAACATAATTCATGGAATTTCAATTATAGTTCTCGTTTTAATGATAAATTATTTCTTCTCAATCACGAACAAGCATTTTGGTTCTTTTCAAAGTGGTGATTGTGAAATGTATTTAATGCCCGTTTGACACTTTATGGAAAACGATGAAAATGTTTTGATAAAAATCCTCCTAGGATAACTCTCCTGCCTTGGTTGTAATTTATTATTTGGGAGGCCTCTCTTAGAGGATCCTGGGTACTTGAGTAGTTTAAAGGCAAGAGTTTGTCCCAAGGAGTGGCTCGGGGTGATGCCTTTTGTGAATTATATATATATATATATATATATATGTATGTGATTGGATGCTCAGCTAGCATCGTTGGCTCACCCCCTTTCCAAACACTTGAGACATGGGAATCTGGCATATTGAGAGAATATTATAAGGATGATTGCTGCACTGGTAGGTTATGATACTGACCAGTGGCCCATAGTAGGTGGATATATTGGGTTTATTACTATGGGATTTTCCCTCAGCCTGCCTGAGAAAGGATGGTCGAGCGTATTGGGCGTTTTGATTACATCGTGTGTGACATGTCAACAAGGATGATTTTTCATATATTGGTGTCTTCTAGTTTATTCTCGATCTCCTAGGTTCACCCATGTCTATTTGGATTTTGTTTCTCGCAGCAGTGATTATGATTCTTATATGTATACCTACATTTCCCTTGCTGTGTGTTTTACTTTGTGTATTTCTGGTGTATTTTTTTCCTTGGAAAGTGGTAAACTGCTTTTGATTAGGTTTCAAAATATGGTTTTCAAATGAATGTGTTTAATACTCTTTGTTCAAATTTGAAAATGTAAACATCACTTTCCCTTTCTAAAAATCCATTGACACTAATGAAATGAACTCAAATTTATAAATGGTTAAGGGAAATAGTTCGTACTTTGTTTTTAAGTAAAATATTTAGAAACACATACTTCTATAGATTGTAGTTCAAACTAAAATGATGTTTTTTTATTTTAAATGTAGTGCATTTAGAATAGATATCGGGATAGCCTACTGAGTTTTAATACTCATGCCTATAGTTATTTTTTGTTTTTAGTGTTTATGCAGGCTACAACTTGAGTGCGCTCGCTTTGGGTGACGCTTGTTTGTTGAGTCAGAGAGTGACCGTTGGGTCACACGGAGTTAGTTCAGACGTTGAGTTTGGTTATCTTTATTTCCTTTTGTTCATGTTCAGTATTTTATTTTTGGTTTATTTATTATGTTCTACTCTATATTATTTCTACTGCTTTATTTATTTTTATTTGAAAAAATCATTCCCACAACCTCTGTTGATGCCCTGGCGCTTGTCGCCATCCCGGGAGGATCAGGAATGCCTCTCGAGCCATGTCGCGGACCAGATCGGGTGACCGGTTCAAGGTCAACCTGGCTTGGTTCGTGACAAAATGGTATCCGAGCGAGGTTAGCTCTTAGCATACCTTGCTTTCAAGATCACCCTTTGTTATTTGGGATGTCAAGGTAGACAGAGTAGGATTGTCGGGACTCGAGGGGTAGGAGTGGGAATAGCATCGCAAACTCTTGCTCGTTCTGATCCTCGAGTTTCAATGGGAAGTCTGGTTTAATTTGTTTATTTCTGTTTTTATGGAAATTTTTTTCCATTGGGATACGAAAAATGGAGTTGGGCTAATAGTCATAAGCCGCATGGACTAGAAAGCCATGTGGAGCTTAGGGAATGGTCGAAAAATACTCTTCGTATCGGTGACGTGATTGACATATGGCCACCAACCACATGGTCAAGTCACTCACCGACACTAGTTCCCTGTTTAATTGTTTTGATTCTCCTGTGATTTTTGAAAGTGGTTTGTATCTGAAAAAAAAATGTTTTGAAAAATGGTTGTTTGAAATGACATATTTATTTTTGAGGATTGTTATAAAGGAAGTGGTATGAATGATTTCTTTTTAGAAAATGAAGTTTCTTCATTTTGGCCTTGGTGTTTCTATGGGTACTCAGATGCATAGTGGTATGTTGGAAACGTGGACAGATTTCTTGTATGGTTGATGGATGCCCGTGGTGGAAAGGATAAATGCATGTGAGTGAGACTCTAAGGGATACCAATGGTGAGGGTTTAACTCATAAATCTTGTTTTAAATTAAATATGTTTTTGAAGAGAAATGTTTTGATGTTATGATAACTTGTTTTCTTGTTTTTCAATATTATCACCAATGCAATGTTTGTTTATGAGGATTTTATTTATTGAGTTGGCCTTGAATGTGTTTTGACCTTTCTTGTCCAGCGGTTATCCATTGAAGCTTTGATGAATGATCGTAGGGAGGTTGATCAACCTAAGGATTTTATACTTGAGTTTCGGAAGCTGGATCCACCTCTATTTTATGGTCAAGAAAACTCTTCCGTAGCAGAAGAGTGGATGCAGAAGATGGAAAGGGGCTTTAACCGCATTGAGTTGCCCGAGTCGTTGAAGGTCAAGTTTGTGACCTTCATACTTGAAGGTTCACTGTGGATGTGGTGGAAGTCAGTGTCTCAGAACAAGCCCCGTCAAGAGCTTACCTGGTAGTTTTTCAAGGCCTTATTCATTCATCAGTATTTCTCTGAGGAAGAAAGGGTGAGAAAGGGGATGGCGATTGGTTGTCTGCTGCAGGGTGATCAATCTGTGTTGGAATATTTCCAGCACTTTGTGGAGCTAGTCCCTTATGATTTAGGGTATGCCACGAAAGACCCCATGAAGGCTCGATGATTCGAGGAGGGTCTCCGCCCGGATCTACAGTCGAAGGTGTCAAAGTCCAACCTAACTTCTTTTGTCGATGTGGCAAGATAATATTTTCATGTCGAAACCACGATGGTAGGAGTGCTCAAAGTAGTCCTCCCTCCTTTGATCCCTATGAGCAGTGGTTAAGATTCTGGAATGGAGATGAGTAAGAAAATGAAAGTGTATGGAGAAGGTCGTGGAATCAAGATGCCTCGGGATCTATCATCAACCTCTTCGGAGCGAGAGATCCTCGTGTGTTATCAGTGTGGCAAGATGGGTTACAAGAAGTCATCATGGCCAAGCGCCCTGAAGCCCTGCCAGGCATGTGGTTGCCTGGGTCACTTGCGACGATTCTGTCGGGGTGTTTCTAGAAAGTGTCACAGAAGAAGTTCTCAGAAGTGATGTACTGTTGGGTTTTTGTTCAAAGTTTTTGGTGTAATTTTCCTTTCAGTGTAAGGGATCCATTACCGTTGCAGTTGTATTGATGGTGTTTTGGGTTTTGAAATGTATGAGAATGTCATGGGTCTTTTGATGAACTCCAGTTTTCAATGCCAGCATGGTTTTATTTCAAAATTATATCCTTTCATCTATCAAATCATAAAATTTAAGTTTCTTGTTGGGATTATTAGAACCTGACTGCAAGGAAGAAGTCGCTTCATCCATCAGAGCTCCATCCAAAAGGCCTCGGAGTGAAGACAACGCGTAGTTAGGAAACCCCGGGGAATTTTAAGGAGTCTGGTTAAGGTTGTGCCTCTACTGTGTGGTGAGACAGTTCTGGTGTTGCTGCCCTAGTTTCTCTGTCATTGAAATTTTCATCTTATCGCAAAGCAGTGTGATAGTCTTATCCCTCGCATAATGTAAGTAATAGTGCATTTTTGGGATGTCAGTTGCCGATTAGTGGCCTTTCATGGACCACTGATGTAAATTGGTTACAAATTTGGTTTATGTCCACCCTGAAGTGAGGATTCGTGAGTAGTTGTCCATCGTAGTTTCATTTATCCAATCCTAGGGCCCTCCCTCCCCGCCCATGGGGTTGGGGTTTCTGGTTCGTACAGAGTTTTCAGTCCATCTCTCATCCATTTAGGACAAGAGTGAGTGGTGTGAATGTTCTTACTGTGTTTCTTTTAGCTTGATCAAGGCCTGGTGGAGAGACCCACTGTCTCTTTGGGTATTCTCTTAAGTCATTATTGGATGCTAGTTTAGTTCTTATGGAGGGGAGCCCGTCCAGGACTCCCCTATACTAGTGATTTATTTTAGGCAATATGGTTCAGTCTCACTGGTAACCAGTGTGATGTCCTTGGGATAAGAATTTGGATCGTGTTGTGTGGAATCCTTAGGCGTTGATCGATCGGTTGGATATTGCTGTGGCTTTCCGGGGGCGGAAAGTGTTATGGTTGGGAGAATTGTCACACCCCGACCTACGCATCTATTTTATTTTATTATTTATTTGGCCTTAAATATTTTTTTTGGTTTTCAGGTTCATCCCCAAATTTATTTCTCTAGGTTATATTAAAGTATGCCTTTCTGGTGTTGACATCGTCGGGCGTGTGGGCGGAGCACGAGTTTGGAAGCAGTGTGGCTTCGCCCTGGCAACTGCACGACTGCATGTCCTCAGAGAATTAAAATAAATATATTTTTGTAATAAAATGCACATTAATTATTGTGTTAAGAATTTTATTTTTATTGAAATAATATGACTACTTTTATTATTTTTAATTTTTATCTTAGTGTTATCATGAGTATAGATTAGAGTTATTGTTATTTATTATTACTATTGTTTGTGTTTTTTTTAATTTTATTTTATATTATTATTATTTTTTCTTCTTTTATCTTTTTCTAACCCTAGAGACCCCTCTTTTATTTGTTTTCTTCTCACCTGGAACATGGGGCACTGCCACTTCCCTTCTCCTTTACCTCGCCCCACACAGCACGAGCCGCACCCTCTTCCTACCATACAACGCTCTAGTCACCCTCTGTCGATCTCCCTTCTTCTCCCTCACCTCCTAGTTGCCTCCTTTCTAGTGTAACATCACCTAGTTGGCCTTTGTATCCTCTACCATCCAATGTATCTGCCCAACACTCCCTCTCCCCTTTGGAGTAGCCCGCTCCACCTTTGCAGCATCCCACCGTCGGCCCTCCTCACTCCCTTCGGGCGACCTCCTTTAGCTCACCAGTCCGAGCGCCTCGACCTCGTCGCCATTCCTAGCCTATGCAAACCCTACCTCCTATTCTTCTGGGTGGTGCACCTGGTCGCAGCAACAGTCCTCCTTGCGCTGCGCAGTGACCCCCGACCTCCTGCTCTTCTCACAGGGCTCCCCTGCTACCCAACGATGTACGCCCCCAGCTCCTACTTATTCTCCCCCTTACAGCAGTCCGTGCGGTAGCACCCACTGACACCTTGGCCTCATCTCCTCCTTCCCTATGCACAACAGCCACCTCCAGCAGTGCAGGCCCCTGCTCTCCCTCCCTCCGGGCCTCCCGTGCGGTCAGTCCGCCGCCGCGCACATCACCCGACCCCACTGGCCTCCTCTGCTCCCTGCTCAACGTGTGCAACCCATGCCTCCAGGCCTCCGCCTGCTGCCAGACCAGTGTTGCGCCCCCCCCCCCCCTTGAAAGGTTTTTTTATTTTTAATTTTACTTTTATTATTATTAGTACTATTGTTATTGTTATTGTTTTTCTTATTATTATTATTATTATTATTATTATTATTGTTATTATTATTATTATTATTATTATTATTATTGTTATTGTTATTATTATTATTATTATTCTTATTATTATTATTCTTATTATTATGATGATGATGATGATGATTATTATTATTATTGTTGTTGTATTTATTATTATTATTATTATTATTATTATTATTATTCTTCTTCTTATTATTATTATTTTCATTATCATTATTATTATTATCATATTACACTTATTGGCTTATGGGATTTAGTTGATGGTGGGTTTTTATTGCTAGGTTTAGGATTTTTAGGACCCGTGCATGGCATTTTCGAGCGAGCGTCGTCGTCACGCCTTGTTTTCGAAGTTTCCTTGTCGTCGCACACCGATCTCGAGGTAGTTTTCCATTGCACTGCTTTTAAAATTTAAGTTATATTTATTTCATGCTGTTTGCACCCTATATATATATATGGGTGTTAAATATTATTGTGCAACTTAAGATTAATTCATTTAGTATGCAAATTTATAATTCAATTCTTGTGGTGTAAAAATGGTGTCGTTTTGTTGTGTTTGCACCTGCCAATTTTTTGATTAAATATTTTATTAATTTTAATAAATATTTAATAGTATTAGATAATTAATTTTTAAACGATTACTTGATGTAAAAAGGGATGTTTATTTTATACACGACACTTGAAACATTTTCTTGATGAGCGGACACACAATAGTGAAAGAATTCCCATTTGGATTTTAAACATAATTCACGGAATTTCAATTATAGTTCTCATTTTAATGATAAATGATTTCTTCTCAAGCATGAACAAGCGTTTTGGTTCTTTTCAAAGTGGTGATGGTGAAATGTATTTAATGCCCATTTGGAACTTTATGGAAAACGATGAAAATGTTTTGATAAAAACCCTCCTAGGAAAACTCTCCTGGCTTGGTTGCAATTGCTTATTTGGGAGGCCATGATTAGAGGCTCTCAGGTACTTGAGTAGTTTAAAGGCAAGAGGTTGTCCCATGGAGTGGCCAAGGGTGATGCCTTTTGTGGATTATTATATATATATATATATATGTATCTGATTGGATGCTCAGATAGCATCGTTGGCTCACCTCGTTTCCAAACACTTGAGACATGGGAATCTAGCAAATTGAGAGAATATTCTAAGAATTATTGCTACACTGGTAGGTTATAGTACTGACCAGTGACCCATAGTAGGTGGATATATTGGGTTTATTACTATGGGATTTTCCCTCGGCCTACCTGAGAAAGGATGGTCGAGCGTATTGGGCATTTTGATTTCATCGTGTGTGACATGTTAACGAGGATGATTTATCATGTATTGGTGTCTTATGGTTTATTCTCGATCTCCTAGGTTCACCCATGTCTATTCGGCTTTTGTTTCTTGCAGTAGTGATTATGATTCTTATACTTATACTTACATTGCCCTTGCTGTGTGTTTTACTTTGTGCATTTCTGGTGTATTGTTTTCCTTGGAAAGTGGTAAACTGCTTTTGATTAGGTTTCTAAAAATGGTTTTCAAATAAAAGTGTTTAATACTCTTTGTACAAATTTGAAAATGTAAACATCACTTTCCCTTTCTAAAAATCCATTGACACTAATGAAATGAACCCAAATTTAGAAATGGTTAAGGGCAATGGTTCGTACTTTGTTTTTAAGTAAAATATTTAGAAAAACATACTTTTATAAATTGTAGTTCAAACTGAAATGATGTTTCTTTTATTTTAAATGTAGTGCATTGGGAATAGATATCGGGCTATCCTACTTAGTTTTAATACTCACGCCTATAGTTATTTTTTATTTTTAGTGTTTGTACAGGCTACAGCTTGAGTGCACTCACTTTGGGCGATGCTTGTTTGTTAAGTCAGAGAGTGACCCGTGGGGTTACACAGAGTTAGTTCGGACGTTGAGTTTGGTTAGATTTATTTCCTTTTGTTTATGTTCAATCTTTTCTTTTTGGTTTATTTATTTCATGCTTTTCTGTATTATTTTTGATGCTTTATTTATTTTTATTGGGAGAAATCGTTCCCACAGCCTCTGTTGATGCCCTGGTGCTTGTCGCTAGCCCGGGAGGATCGGGAACGCCTCTCGGGCCATGTTGCGGACCGGCTCGGGTGACCGCTTCCGGGTCGACCCGGGTTGGTTTGTGACAATGATGAAGCTTTGGAAATAGTAGGAAAATTTAATTTTAATATTTTAATTATTAATGGAATATTCTTGATACTCAATGTACTCAGACTAATTATAGGACTACAGAATAATCAAATTTTTATTGGTTAAATAGATAAGTTAGGTTATCATTCCAGCTTTACCAATTGAGTTTGGAAAGTAATCCAAGTGGGCTATAGTGGTTTTAGAAAAGTAAATGAAGGGTCTATTTGTAATACTATATATCATCCTATAACATGCAATCATTACATCCCAAGATTATTGCCCTATGCACATCCTATTATTTTGTCATTATAATAGAAATAGTTTATGGTTATATTTAAATATAATATTTAAAAATTTAAAAATATTAATTAAGTGGAATGGATATCATTTTCAATTTTATATGGTTGAATTTAGATTCAGGTGAATATTTAGGATTTTTTAAAAATAATAGATTTTGGGATGAATAGTGAAACATTTTGATTTTTACAAAAAATGTCATTTGTATTATTTAAGTCATATAATTAAAAAGAATTATTATTTTTGGTATTTGTTTTTAATTTAATAAAATATCAATTTAATTAAACATAATCTATTTAATTCAATAAGAATCATAATTATATATTTTTTTCTATAAGATTATTTTTAAACATAAAAACACATTTATCTAAAAAATATTTAATATTTAGAACAAATATTTTAAAGTTAGTTTTTACCCATTATTACAATTTGATATTGAAAAATATTTCCCATATTTGTATTCCAAAATTCCAAATTTTGAAATGATGCCCATTTCATTTTTGGTCATTATGAATAATAACATTGGTAAAAATGTTGTCACTATAATAAAAGGGTAAGACAGGTTAATTGTGATTAAATTCATATCATAAGGTCATGAAATTTCATCTTTATTCTTATCTTATGAGTTTATTTTAACCCATATAACCTTACCCTTAATATTTATGTGCCAATTATCTATGTGTACCACTTAACTCAATTATAAAAGGATAACTCCTCACCTCTCTTCTTCAAAGCACACAACCCATTTATCTTGAACAATATCTAACCAAATACCTTCCCAAAATGCCTACCTACATCATAGAGTTACTATTATCAATAAAATTCAAATCCTATAAGGATTAATTTTTAATCCAAAGGAAATTTTCTAAATAAGAGGTATAACTCTTAATTGAGCGTTTTCATATTTTTTTCATCTTATAAATCCATAAAATATTCTATCACCATGATAATATGATAACATCAGTATCTTAAATTTATTGAAATTTTATTATATTTATGAAAAAAACAATTTTCATTCTCTTTTAGATCCTCTTAAAAATAAAAACATCACTCGTATGTATGTACGACCTATAATCATTACATAGTGGGGTAAAATAATTATCTCTATATTACATGGAGAATTAAAAAAATGTAACTAATGAATATGTATGATACTAATGACATAATTATGATTTATATAATATATTATGTCGTCTTTATTATTAAACATACATCATTTAGGGAATGGTAACACCAATTCCTTATACATGTGGACCACCACCACCATGAAGTGATGTGATTTTTTTTATCAATTACCACCATGCATGGATGATTATATAAATTAATATAATAGAAAAAACTAATATTAATAAAATTATAAAAAATCCATATATAATAGTACCATTAAATAACCCCTTTAACCCCAATCAATAGACCAAATTAATTTTAAAGAAATTGATCAAACAACCTTAAGTGGTCAACTTAAATGAGAACTATTCATTGAATGGATACCAAATGATAATAAAAGAATCTAAAAAAATAAATACATATAAAAAAGGTTTTTAAAAAATAATTTAATAAATTTAAATTTATTGTTCATGAGGATATAAATTTTCTAGCCAAGATGACTTCTGAGGTAATGGTTTATTATATAAGATCATTTTTATTAAAGATTGTTTTTGTTTAAAATTCCATTGAAATATAATATATTTTATTTACCTTTTAAATTCTATATATATTTATCTCAATTCATTATATATATAATACACCAAAAATATATATTTTTTATTTTAGAAGCACTTTTAAGGAAAAAGTGGGAAACCAATAAATGTAAAAATACAAAAAATAATCAACCCTTATAAGAAATTATAAAGCCATCCCAGAAAAAATTAATGAAATTAGAATACTTAACCTTAAGAAGTTTCCATTCAATATAGGTAACCTCCATTTCTGGATTGTCTTTAATGAGATCCTCGAAGTGAGAATCCATTTTTTCCCAAGTCTGCACATGATCCTACAAGCTTGTTTTCCCCTCATTGAAACCACAGGTCAATATTTTGTTCTGTTTGTCAATACAAAAGTATTGTTATTCATTCAAATCAACTATAAATGGTCTTTCAAACATTTTGTGAGCATCATACTTTGATATATTGATCATAAAATACTCCTTTAACATTTTATCATTCGAGTTCATGAGAATCTCCTGGGTGTTGTCATATTTAACCACCTCCTTATCAATATTCACCGAACAAGAGGCAGATGGTTCCTATTCTTGTGTTTTATTCACCTCATTAGATCCTAGGTCCATGATAGAGAAAATATTTTAAATTAATTTATATTTAATATCATTGTTTTAAACCCACAAAAGTTACCCTCTAAGATTAATTGTGTCATTTTTATGATATTGGTGTTATTTTGAGCTGAATAGTAAAAATTGGCCATTTTGGATTTTTAACAGTTTTAAATTATTTATGTAGTTTGGCCATGAAACTATCTACACTGATCCAAATTGAAAAATTCTTTCCTTTACAGATTCTAAACATCCAGGGATTCATTTACTATTTTTGGACTAAAAGCTGAATCGGCCATATGAAAGCTCAAAAGAAGCTCACAAGTGGGAGAAAGAAAACTGTTTTCAGTTCTGCCTAGTTTTGGTGTGGGATCCATAACTCATCCATGGTGGGCCCAAATGTTGTGACATTCGGTGGGTGGATGCGAATGGCGTTTTGGATAATCTTTTATGAAGGAATCACTGAGTGAATTGGCCGTTAATGGGGTCATTAAATCACCATAATCTAGAGGATTTCGTTTTGGAGAGTCTGACTGGACAGAATAAATGCTCATAGTAAAACAGCCATAACTCATTGAATACATGTACAAATCTGCTGAGATTTTGAGGGGACACAGACACGAGAATTATTAACAACATTCAAGAAGGTCCTAATGCGTGAATATGTCATTTAATGGGGATATAACACATCAACATCCGAGGGACAAATTCTAGCTATAAAAGGAGGAGAGCTCCACCCTCTCAAACCATCCCATTCTCCATCCCATTCCTTCTGGGACACCAAGAAGATGATATTTTCAGCTTTCTATTTTATTTATATTCTTTTTAATAGTTTTGAATGCCTTATTCTTATCCAATCATCTCTCTTACCCCATCCATGGAGGGGTAGTTTCATTTGAGTGATCAGAAAGAGGGGAGGCTGGACCTTTGTGTTGTGTTTGAGTTTTTGTGCTTGAAATGAATAAAATTTCTTCTTATTTCTTATAATGGTTTCAATTTTTAATTCAGTATTAAATTCCGAATGCGGTAGTGTTAAGTTTTTGATTTTGAAATTATAAATTTCTTTGGTCGATGATCACATCTCCATCCACCCAATTCTAATATGTATACAGTGGAACAAGATTAGGGTTGGGTGGTGATTTCTTGGCAGTTTTCAAGCACGTGTGTAGGATTGTATGTAGAAATATTGGTTTATTAGGGAAAAATAATTCCAGGTCTGGGATTTCTCTAATTAATCAAGAGAACTTCTACAACCCTAAGCACATTGGAAGGAGGATAGACCAATATAAGGTTTTAGAAAGGAAAATTCTCATCACATCTATCTGACTAAGGGAGAGAGAGGACTCGGTAGATGAATCTATCTATTACCAGTTTAAGAAAGAAGAAGAGATAAAATTTGGAATCCATGATGGCACAACACTAGGTCTAGACGAACCCAATCCGATCACCGTCTTTATTATTTGTTAAAATCAATCAATTTCTGTTCTTTGTTTCTCTCATAGTCATTCAAATTAATTAAAACCAATCTTTTTTTTAGAAAACCATCAAAAAGTGACAACCTTGTTTTATGTGCACTCCTCTTCGAGATACTACATAGGATCAACTGATATACTATACTTAGGTAAATAAAATATTGTTTTTTCACGCCCCACGATAGGCATGCGTCAAACTTGGCACCGTTTCCAGGGAGGCAGTGCCTCAAAGCTTAAAAAAACAATCTCTTTTGAATGACCCATAGTTCAAATAGCAATTTATTAGAATTAGATCTAGAAATTG
The DNA here is from genome assembly GCA_963277665.1 of Viscum album. NCBI lineage: Eukaryota > Viridiplantae > Streptophyta > Magnoliopsida > Santalales > Viscaceae > Viscum > Viscum album. The sequence goes on along the minus strand of OY728144.1, from coordinate 106,781,714 downwards.
AGCGCACAATAACCAAATTGAGAAATAAAAATCTTCCCAAATATTTCAAAGAAATAAATCTCACCGATTCAAGTGATACCTTGAGTGAAGACTTTGAACCTTTAATAATGGCTTTAAATCCCAACCGAACCCTACGTGACATCTGTGCACCTCAATTTGCCAATCAAAATTATCAACTTGCAAATCCTGCCTTAGAAAATCATTTTGAATTGCAAATTAACATGATCCAAGTGCCTTCTAAATTTCATGGTCTTGCAGGTGAAGACCCAAATTGACATATTCAAGAATTCACCTATGTATGCTCCAGCTTCAAACCTCGAGCAGTCGCAGAAGAGCATATGAAGTGGAGAGATTTCCCCTTCTCACTAGAGGGAGAAACGAAGGAATGGTTGTACAATCTGAAACCGGGGGAGATCAGTGACTGGGAAGATCTAAAAAATTCTTTCTACAAATATTTTTCCCAACATCCAGGAGCACTGCAATAAAGAAGGAGATTTATGTCATCCATCAATCAACTGGAGAAACACTCTACGAATACTGGGAATGTTTCAAGAAGCTTTGTGCAAGTTTTACACACCAATAAATATAAGAGGAACAATTACTTGTGTGATTCTACCAAGGATTGCTTGACAATGATAGGAATCTACTAGATTCCTCGTCGGGAGGAGCCCGCATTGATAAATCACCTACAGATATACGAATTCTGATCTAAAAGATTGCACAAAACTCACAGTAGTTTGGCACTCTAGGTACGATCACTAGAGGAATCCATGAGGTAAGAACATCTGATTCAGTTGATTTAATTAGGAATGAAATGGGTTAACTCACCAGGTTGGTGCGAAAAATAGCTGTGAACCATGTGAAGGAACAACAAGGACCGAATCAGGTATGTGGTTTATGCAGTTCTAATTCTCATTACACTGATCAATGTCCAGAAGTGCATGGGACATAAAGTTGTGGTGCAGCCTATCAACAAAGGCAATACCAACCGAAAACCCAACCAGGGTATGGGTTTCAACAGAACCAAGCCAGAGCACCTTTTTAGCAGCAATATCTGAACCTGATAGCATTCCAACAACCTTATCAGCAGCCCTTCCAACAATAACAAACTTTCCAACCACCACCTTTCCAGTGAAAGAATTATGAGAAACCATCCACCAGTGCACCGACAAATGAAGATCAACAGCTTAAGACAAGAGTTGTGGGATTAGAAGATAAAATGGACAAGCTAGCTAATCAATTTACAAGCATTATGGATTCTCTCACCAAGAACCCAGGTAAACTTCCCTCACAAACAATTCCCAATACAAAGGAGAATATTAGTGCAATCACCACCCGAAGTGGGAAGAATCTCACACCACTAGAAAAAAATGAGGAGGATGATTCCGGGGAATCTTCTGAAGCTCGTCCTGTCCAACAAAAATATGGAGTTGACAAAAAAGGAGAAAGAACAAGGTTTTGAAAGGAAAGAACAGAAACACCTCTTAAAAAACTATAAAGGGAGAAAATGGATATCCCAACACCATTCCCATCAGCATTGGTTGAGTCAAAGAAGGGTGAAGAAGAACGGATTCAATGGGAAATTCAAGAAACATTCTGAAAAGTTGAGATTAACATCCCACTACTGGATGCAATCAAAAAAATCCCCAAATATGCAAAATTTCTGAAGGAGATGTGTACTAAAAGAAGGAGGATGGATGGAAATGAAATAATCAACTTAGGAAGAAGTGTCTCAGCATTGATCACACCACCGATACAGCAAAAATGTCAAGATCCATGGACTTTCTCTATTCCCTGCACTATCGGTTCTTTAAATTTCTCTAATTCTTTGTGTGATCTAGGTGCTTCAATTAATGTATTTCCTCACTCAGTATACACTTCTTTGAAGATGGTAGAATTGAATCCTACTAGAGTGGTGGTCCAGCTCTCAAACAGATCCACAGTTTTTCCAGTAGGTGTTCAGGAAGATGTTCTTGTAAAGGTAAAATATCTATTGTTCCCAATTGACTTTTATGTGCTGACAATGGAAGAATATAGGAGTTCATCGCACTCACCAATCATCTTGGGAATACCATTCTTAAAGACAGCGAATACCATCATCAATGTGTATGAGGGAACACTCTCGATGGATCTCGGAGATAGTCGAGTGCATTTAAATATACTTGAATCCATGAAGAATTTGTTAGATGTTCATTCGCTGAAAGAAATCTACCATAAAGAAGGAAAATAACTAAATAAAAATTCAGAAGAGACAACCTTTGAATTCTTGGATAGTTTGTTAGAAGAGGCTGGAGAATCAAAATCAGGAGAGGATGTTGCGATCAAGAAGTATAAACTCAAGGAGGCCTAACATGAAAAGATTATCATAGATCTATGGAAGAAACTTACTACAAAGGAAGAAGAACTAGCTAAGAAGAATTCCATATGCCTTGCAATGGAACATGAGATGAAGAATGTCAAGGAAACCCCCATTAAAACTATAGAGTGTAAAGGATATTATCAAACCAATAGGAAGAGGGGATTACAAGAAAAAGAGGAAAAAACAAAAACAAGGTTCGTATGGGTAAAGAAAATTGAGGGTCAATCTCCTGCCTCAAGAGAAGAGAGGAATTTTCAAAGGACACCAAAAACCCTTAAAAAGAGTTATATTCACATTGCAACAAGGAAGAAACAAATATCCAAAAAGATTGAGAACCATTCCATAAGAACAAGATTTCAGGGGTTTTGCTGGTGTTGTGGTATCTATGGACACAAATCTGACTCTTGTTGGTACAACATGTCTTTACCAGGAAGTAGAAAAGAACCAGTGGAGGAGATCCTACTCCTCCAACCTGTATATCAATAAGAGCCATCTGGTTGTACCTCTCCTTCACAATTTCTTGATGTTGTGATTCATTTTAAAATTGGCTTACATGTTAAATCCACTTGAATGCATTGAGGACACCGCAACATTTAAGTGTGGGGGAGGGAACCTTTGTAGTATAGGATTTTAATTTGATGTTTGTTTTCAAAAATAAAAATAAAATAAAAAAATTGTGTGTTTTCAAATTTTTGTTTATTTTTCAATTTTTGGTGTGTTTCTGAAACATTTGAGCTGAAATGATTATCAATACCATTTTTAAAACCCATTTCAATAAGTGACCCAATCTATTTCACAAAACTGAGCTTAAATGAATGTTGAAATTACTTTTGTTTCAAGTTCAAATATTTTGTAATTTCATGAAATGTACACTGATTTTTGAATCTCATGCCATATTTCACTGCCTATATAATTGAAATCACTTTCATGTGAGGCTTCTAAACCATTTTTGTCATATTCTTTTCATTCGCCTCATTTCTTGAGAGAACTAGACCATGCTTGCTTAAACCAGAATTTGATTTATTCCTTTCAAAACTTGAGGGTTTGGGGTACGTGTGTTTTAAATGATTAAGGCATTTATTTAGTTTGAAGCCCCCTTTTCAAAATAATCTTTTTCATTATGGACCACATTTACATTTATCCTTCATTGTAGCCCTTAGTAACCATGAATTTCCCGTTAGGTTAGCCACATTACAAGCCAATTTTCCCTATCCTACCTGCTCTAGAAGTGAAATTGCATGATCTAGTTAAACTTAAGTATGAGGTAAGATGTATTGTGGTGTGCTACCTCATTTGGTGATACTTTGGGTGGAAAATAAATTGTGGAAGAGATGTGTGTGATGCTGAAAAGAAAATATTTTGTTAAAAGCTGTGCCTTTCTGGAGCTTTAATGATAAGAGAAGCTGTGCCTTTCTGGAGATTTCGATGTAAAAAAAAGAAAGAAAGTTGTGCCTATCTAGAGATTTCAAGAAAAATCATGTTTGAAAAGACTGAAATTTTTTATTCTAAAATCCTGAGCTGATTGAATGATGATGGAGCTGAGTTTCTACAAAGGCGAAGATAAGGAGACCATATTTGAGTGAAAATTAGAATCTTCCAATTTTTCTTCAATAAGAGCCAAGCCCTCCTTTTTTAGCCACAGAATTTTTAACATCTAAATCCTACCAACTGGAAGCCATAGAACAATCCTGAAAAGTCCTCATGAGAAAAAAATGTCCTTAAATCACATCGGGTGGAGAAGTAAGAATTTATCAAGACTATGGTGAATCTTGTGTATATTTGGATGAGAAAATCCTTGTTTTTACATTTGTGATATGAGAGAAAATTCATTTGAGGTAAGTGTTTTGTGTGCATGGGATAAGAAATAAAGTGGAAATAAATTAAAATCTAAAATGAAGAACTTGAAATAATTATTTTTGATGAGGCATGATATCTTTCTGTTTCTTGGAATTTATTTGGTAGATCTCATTGATATGTGTTTTGGATTTGATTTGATTTGATTTTTACTTGTCCAGGAGTCCAAGTGCTAAGTGTGGGAGAATTTATAGAGAAAATATTTTAAATTAATTTATATTGAATATTATTGTTTTAAACCCACAAAAGTGACCCTCTAAGATTAATTGTTTCATTTTTATGATATTGGTGTTATTTTGAGATGAATAGTAAAAATTGGCCATTTTGGATTTTTAACAGTTTTAAATTATTTCGGTAGTTTGGCCATAACATTATCTACAGAGATCCAAATTGATTTTTTTTTCTTTTACATATTCTAAACATCCAGGGATTCATTTACTATTTTTGGACTAAAATCTTAATCAGCCATATGGAAGCTCAAAAGAAGCTCACAAGTGGGATAAAGAAAACTGTTTTTAGTTCTTCCTATTTTTGGTGTGGGATCCATAACTCATCCATGGTGTGCCAAAATGTTGTGACATTCTGTGGGTGGACGCGAAATTAGTTTTGAAGCATCTTTTATGAAGGAATCACCGAGTGAATTATCCGTTTATGGGGTCATTAAATCACCCTAATCCGGAGGATTTTGTTTTGGAGAGTCTGACTGGACAGAATAAATTCTCATAGTAAAACGGCCATAACTCTTGGAATACATGTCCAAATACGCCGAGCTTTTTAGGGGAAACGTTAAAGGGAATTATGAACAAAATTCAAGAAGGTCCCAATGCGTGAAGATGTCATTTAATGGGGCTACAACGCGTCAACATCCGGGGGAAAAATTCTGGCTATAAAAGGAGGAGAGCTCCACCCTCTCAAACCATCCCATTCTCCATCCATTCCTTCCGGGACACCAAGAAGATGATATTTTAGGATTTCTATTTTATTTCTATTCTTTTTCATAGTTTTTTAATGCCTTCTTCTTCTCCAATCATCTATCTTACCCCATCCATGGAGGGGTAGTTTCATTTGAGTGATCGGAAAGAGGGGAGGCTGGACCTATGTGTTGTGTTTGAGTTTTTGTGCTTGAAATGAATAATATTTCTTCTTCTTTATTATAATGGTTTCAATTATTAATTCAGTATTAAATTCCGAATGCGGTAGTGTTAAGTTTTTGATTCTGAAATTATAAATTTCTTTGGTCGATGATCACATCTCCCTCCACCCAATTCTAATCTATATACTGTGGAACAAGATTAGGGTTGGGTGGTGATTGCTAGGCGGTTGTCAAGCACGTGTGTAGGATTGTATGTCGAAATCTTAGTTTATTAGGGAACAAAAATTCAAGGTCTGGGATTGCTCTAATGTTTTAGAAAGGAAAATTCTCATCACATCAATCTGACTAAGGGAGAGAGAGGACTCGGTAGATAAATCTCTCTCTTACCAGTTTAAGAAAGAAGAAGAGATAAAATTTGGAAACCATGATGTCACAACACTAGGTCTAGCCGAACCCAATCCGATCACCATCTTTATCATTTATTAAAATCAATCAATTTCTGTTGTTTGTTTCTCTCTTAGTCATTGAAATTAATTAAAACCAATCTTTTTTTAGAAAACAAACAAAAAGTGACAACCTTGTTTTGTGTGCACTCCTCTTCGAGACACTACCTAGGATCAGCTGCTATACTATACTTAGGTAAATAAAATATCTTTTTTCCACGACCCAGGACAGGCGTGCGTCAAGCCACATATATAATAGAATCCTTGAACATAGTATTTAGATTGTCAATAGCTTCTTTCAAACTCTCTTAGGGGGTGTGGGTTTACATTTTCTTTAGGACCTAGTAACATGAGGACTTAGAAGATTGGAGTTTTCCTTCCATCTTGGCAGGCTCTGCATATGATAAATAAAGACATATTAATCCATGAGGGTATTATTTCTTTTCTTTAAAGAGTATCGAAGGAAATATTCTGCAAGCTTCGATTCATAGGGCTCCAAGGACCAAGATTCGGAGGCAAAATAGATATCCAAACCTATTTCACCCATATTACCTCAAGGAAGATGATCATCTTCATAACTATCCCCCAAAACAACCCCTTCTTAAAATGGGGGAGGTTAACTTCTCTAAGAACCACAAAACAATTTTGAGAACCATTATAAAAAACTCCAGCTTTACCAATACCATCTTTAGAGGGAGGCTTTCTAGCCTCAAATATAGCCTATATATCAGGTTCCCTTATTAGGTTTGACCTATTCTATAATATTTATCCTCTATATCTAAAGTCAATATAATTTTCTAGATAATTTTTTTACTATGGTCTAATGATTGTTTAAATCCACTTTCAACAATATTTTACTTCCTTGTAATGGTTTAAAATAAATCTTCATCTCATTTTCTAAAAAATTTACTTTAGAATTTTAACCAAATGGTCGAATGGAATAATTTTTTAATTATTTACTAAACTAATGGGATTTATTGTCATCTAAAGTATCCCTCAGTTATAAGATTCCATTAAAATTTTACATAGTTATTTTTATGTAAAGTAATTTTTTGAACAGTTTAGAAAATTTTAATCAATAATTTATCGAAAAACATCATTTTTATCATGTTTTCAATGAATGGATCAAATGTTTTTAAAGATATTTTTATCTATTTCAAAATCATTTTATGATTCCTATTATTGTATAAAGAAATTATCAAATTATACCATCCAAATTATTTATCTGAATGTATTATAATCATTTTATTCTATTTATTAACTGGGGAATATGTTAACATATATTATGCTATTTTTTTAAAAATAATGTTTATGTCAATTATGTATCAAATTGTTATTCATTTTATTTATATGCAGTATTAACTGGACTTTGTAAGATATGGGTGTGTCCCTTAATATACCCTAGATGCATCAATAGAATCATAAGACAAACTGGTTTTAGTATTTTATGTATGCCTTACCAATTTATGTTTGATATTATGGAACGGGTCCATGACAGTAAGATTATGATGTATAGAAATATGCATTTTATCATAATGAAACTGGTTATTATTATCCATGTGATTGTTTATATTTTTATGTCATCCATGTATATAATCCCCTTCTATGATATTATATATATGAAATATTTAATTATTATTTATCTCTTTCATATTATTCAGGATTTATTTATTCTATGATATCTTATATTGTATGATTTCCCTTATGAAGAATCTGAGTGACCCCTTTTTTATACTTTCTATTCATTAGGATACAATGAAAGGTTATATGAATTATTTCCATGATATACTAGAATAAATAGTAATTTTCTCGCCAGAATATTATTTTTTATTTCATGTTTTCAAAAGTATTACGGTAATCATATATGTATTTTTTATATCAAACTATTAAAATATTTGATCCATTGGGATGTGATACCTTGTATATTTTTCCAATATTGGAAAATTAACATAGGCTCTTTGTTACTAGAGTTATGGTTTTAATGATTGTATCATATGAAGATCAATAAAAACCATTGAAACTAGATTCAATGAAACATATATTAGAGAAAATAATCCTGTGAAATATTCTAGGGTTATAACCAAGTATATAATAATATCATGAAGCATTGGTAAGGTAGAGAATATTTCGTTTCCCAATAACTTCATCCCTATTTGGATACTAAAAAGTGAATTTGATAAAAAAAGATTCACCTATAGGTAAAACACTAATTTTTTTTGTTTGAGTATCAAATTGATCTTCACTTTTTTCCTTATGAATGGTCGAAAAGCTATACAAATTACTAGACTCTCCCAAAGTATATTCTTTAAATTATTTACATTCCTATTATGAACCATTATAAAATATCTGATTTTTTTATTTGAGGATACTCCAAAATATATTAATCTTATTAGTCTTCATTTATGTTATGTGTTACAAAATATTTAAAATTATAAACTATGATTTGAAATCCATAATGTTATGAGCTAATATATTTTACACCCTTATTTATAAATGGATCATAAATGATGGAATGGAAACTGTGTCAATGCACTGGATTTAGATCTGAATAAATTATTAATATATTTGGGAAGCTGAATCAGCTTTTTGACTAATAACTATACATGTATATATAAGTTTATTTATCCCCAACATGTTGAAATAATTTTGTACTACTTATTGTTAAAATAACCACCATCATTTAATAGGTCTTATAATCTATTCGTAATTGATAAGTGGATCATTTCCTTAGAGAAGATATTTCCAAAATTGGAAAGTAGTGAAAGAGAGAAATTTATCAATGAATTTTTTCATTCCAAAGGTGACATTGATCAATGGTGGACATTGATTTATAAAAATAATTATTTGTAGAAAAATGATATTATTGAGTGGAATTCATTCCTGGTGATATTATTAATTTTTTTTCATGGGATATAAGCTAATATGGAGAGGTAATTCAGAATTCTAATGAAAAAGGAAGGAAACCAATGTTTCTAAATATGAAGAAAACAATATAATGATATTAAACCATGTTGAGTCTTATGTAATATATATGAGATTTTTTATGATCAGTTCTTTGATGAGCTAAAACAATTCCAATAAAGTTTATTGGTCTCTAAGAAGTTTTTCAGTAAATGTGGATATAGTATCAGGTGCCAAAAAAGTAGAAAAATAATTCCCTAAGTCACATGTTTTCCAAGTAAGGAAATAAAAATAGTATTTGGTTGAGCACTCTGAGAATATAAATATAGAAAAATGTAAGAAGGGAAGGGTAGAAATTTCAACATATAATAATTTTGGAATGAAACATTGTGGATTATGATTCATGGGACTGGATGCTTTCTTTATGCGTGGAGAGAAAGGCTATCAGGCTTGTGATTGAATGGGAAATAAAGAATTCACCAATGGTAAATGATTAAACTATAAGAATATGGGTAATAATTTAAATAAATTACTGATGTATCGAAGTAATTTTACATAGAAAATTCCAAATGTTATGGGAAATCATTATGTGATCACTATAAATGAGGTTGGTGTTTCTAAATATGTGGTGGTTTGTACTTTTATTGTTCTATCAAATTTAGTAAATTAATTATTTGATTTTGAACCGTCTTACTCATTTACACCATCGTTATTTTATAATAAAAATAGATATTTCCCTATCATCATAAGAAGAGAGTTTTCCATCAAGACTCCTAGTTGAAATCTTATTGTAAAAAAGATATGTCAGTAAGTTTATGTTATTATAAAAATATGCACCCTATTTTAAAACATGATTTTTATACCTATGAATGAATTTAATATAATCCTTGGTATGGATTTGGTTTCAAATTATAATGTAAAAATTTATTTCCCAGATATGGATAATATGATTCATGATGGAGATATAGAATCCCTTATCATCATAGGAGAAACTACATCATCTGAATCATGTTTAGATCCACTTCTAACAACTCACTATAATTAAATTATTTTATAAGAATATAAGACTTATCATTTTTATGGTAAAATTATCCTTTGAATATAGGATGTACCAATTAGGTTGTAATACAATCATGTGTTTCCTAAAAAAATACTTGGACATCCATTTGAGTGTGAAATTATGTTTTTCATTGATCACACCCTTGATGGAAAACATTTATTTAGGGATCTGTACATATTATCTAAAGTGGAATTAGTGTAAATAAAGAAAATATAAAATAGTGGTGTTATAATTAATTTTTCTTCCCTTATGTTTCACCATAGGTACCTAATATTCCTTTGGGTAAGAATAAATATTGGTCTATGATAATATTCATGGATTACAATAAAATCAAGGCTATTAATCTAAATAACAAACATCATGTACCCCACATTTATGACAAATTTTATCTAATTCAAAGATATTTATATTTTACAATGGTTGATATTGATAATATGTATCATGAAATATCAGTATATAATAAATATTTTTGGAATTGGATGTTTCATATAAGGTATGAACATTATTCATTTAAAGTAACCCCCTTTTGATTGACTAACACACCCTCTATTTTTGTGGAACTGATGAATAGAGTATTTATGTCTTATCCTTAGAATTGAATTTTGTTTTTTAATGATTATATTGTGGTATAATATAAAATTTACGATTGGAGTTATATTTATTTAAAAATCAGTCATTAGACTCCAAGAGAAAAGTAATTATTTGGAGAATTTCATAAATGATAATTTTAGCTTTATATAGTTTATTTTCATGGATATATTATATTTAAAGATATAATTTTTAATGATCCTTAAAAGAAAAAGGTTGTTATTTAATGTCAAACTACAATGAATATAACTAAGGTATATAGTCTTCCTATATTATTAGGTTATTGTTGAAGATTTTTTCAAACAAATTTTTTATTATTAATCTCATGAACCATTTTACACATAAAGGGGTTATGTTCATATAATAAGGTGAATATAAATAATTTTTCAAAGATTTAAATAGGAGACTTGTCAATATACTGATATTTTCTTTACCATATAGAAGGGATAGATTATATATATATATATATATATTTATGCATTAAATAATTAACATATATGTGTTATTATACAGAAAGCCATATTTTTTTCAAATGATTAAATTTATTTAATGAACCATTAATATAATTTTCCAACCAATGATCTTGAGATAGAATATATACTCTTTCTATTGATGATATTGAGTAAGTAACTCTATAATGAAACATGTGGAATACATACGGATAATAAAAGTTTGAAATACATATTCCCATAGAATGAGATCAACATAATGTAATAATGATGGTTAGAACTACTCTAGGATTATGATTTCTCAATACACTACCTCCCTGGGAAGTAAAATAAGGTCGTTAATGCATTAAGTATGAAATATTATTGAATTTTTACTAAAATGATGATTTAAAAAGATTATATACTAATTTAATTAGAAAACTATGATATGGGATTAATTAAGTAATGAGAAACATCATATCTATTCCAAATTATTTCAAACCATCCTTATTGGAGAAAATAAAAAGTTCACATCTTAGTGATATAAATATTTATAAGAAAATAAATGTGTTGAATTTTGGGAACATGGTAAAATTCATCTATGAGTATGTTATATAAAAAATTGGAAAGATATAATTTGTTTCATTTTTGATTGAGCTTAAAATATATTTATTAGATGATGATCATAGATTAAACTTCTGTATGTACCCTGGTAGCACCAGAATGTATCAGGATTTGAAGAAGCATTTTATTTAGGATAATATGAAATTGTAAATTGGAGACTATATATCAAGATGCTTAGTTATTTAACAGGTAATGTTATAGAAACATCATACTAAATGATTCATGAAAACTATAACTATTCCTGTATAAAAATGTGATGATATTACTATATAATTTATTATGATATTTCCAAAGAAACCAAGAATGAATGATGCCACATGGGTTATTTTTAATATTCATACTATGTCCCCACATTTCCCCAATATAAGGGATGATATTCCTCTTGAGTTCCTTATGAATATCTATATTAATGATGCTTCAATACTTCATGGTACGCCTCTATCTATATTTTATAATCATGAACTATTGTTTAGATCTAAATTTAGAATAAATATTAAAAAGGATCTTGACACCAATATACTTTTTAAAACAACCTATCATCCTCACACTGATTGTAAGTCCAAATAGACTATTCATACATTAGAAGATATGTTGATTTCATGATCAATTTAATTTCTTGGTATGTGATATCAATATTTACCTTTTTGGAATATTTATATAATAATAGCTTCTATTAAAGCATTCAAATAGAACTATATGAAGCATTATACAAAAACATGTGTCATACTCCAACTAGTTGGAATGAAGTTGGTGAATGGAATCTTATAAGACCATATCTAATGTAATAGAAAATGGTGAAAGTGAAATCTATTTAGAATCGTGTTAAGGAATCTCAAAGTAGATAAAAGGCTATACTGACAATTAAAGTAAGGATTTAGAATTTCTAGTTTGAGATCATGTTTTAATTAAGGTATCTCCATGGAATGGTATTATAATGATTACTAATAAATAAAAACTAAGACTTTGGTACATTGGGTATTTTTGAAATTTGGAAGAGAATTAGATATATGGCTTACCATTGGGAAATTGCACCTTGCCTCTATATAGTTCATGAATTATTCCATGTTTCATTATTGAGAATGTACATGAAAAAATGAATAGATGTTATCACCTCTAATGAAATATATTTGGAACCTAATTTATCTTATTTTTAAGATAATATCCATACAATGGACACTATATATAAAGTTTTTTGAAATATGACAACTTAGCTGGTGGAGTTTTTTGAAAAAATAACAAACTATCACATGGAAATGTGGGATCCTGATGAAGGAATGAGGTAGGATTACCTATTTTTATTTAATAACTCTAATTTTCCCATTTTTAGGGAAAAAATATTTATTTTTTGGATAATGTAATACCTAAAAATATCATGTAATAGTTAAAATCAACACCCCTAGACTATTTTCCGATGTACATTATATTATTTTTCATTATAATGGAAATAGTTTTAGGTTATATTTTAATGTAAAATTTCAAAATTTTATAAAATTAATTTGATAAAATGTATATAATTTTTTTAGAAGGTATGGTTTTTCTTGAGGAGATTGTTTTTGGATTTTTCAGAAATAGTTTATTTTTGGATGAATAATCAAAAATGTCTTTTTTTTAAAAATCTATCAATTATTTTATTTTACTAATTTGATTTTAAATACCCATTTTGTTTGGGATTTGGTTTTAAAAGATATAATATAACTTTTATTATGCATAATAAAATAAATTTTATAGGAATTATCATTATATTTGACTGCGGTATAAGATTATTTTTATGCATAAAATCACATTTTTTACAAAAAAATATTTTTTATTATTTTTCTCACAATTATATTAAAATTAATTTATGAATATTATATATATTTAATATTAAATAATATATCTATTATTTAAAATAAAGTTGTTTGAAATTTTCAAGGGTTTCAATTACATTTTTGGTCATTATGAATAATAACATTGGTAAAAAAGTTGCCACCCCAGTAAAAGGGGTAAAATGAGTTAATTACGGTTAAAAAATTATGACCAGGTTATAATATATTATCATTATTCTTAATGGATGAATTTATTTTGAATCTTGTATCATTATATTCATAATTATATTTTTTTAATGTATATATATCCAAGAGTAAACAAATTATAATATTTAATAGTTATGAATAATTAACAGTGTTCCACTTACCTCAATTACAAAATGATAGATATTATCATATCTTATTCCCACCACATAAGAAATATATATTTACTAATATATACACAAATACATTTTCATATTCTCACCCCAAAATATAGAGGTCCTGGTATCGCTAAAATATTAACCTAATAATGATTATGGTGTAAGCGAAAGGAAATTTTCTAAAGAAAATGTATAACTCTTAACAAAGTGTTTACATGAATTTTTATTATTTTAACTCCATAAAATATTATGTAACCATAATTATATGATAATAATAGTATCTTACATAAATTTATGTTTTATTATGTAGATGTAAAAATAACTTTTATATTTCCTCTTAATCCTATGGGAAATGAAGACATCGCCCGTGTGTATATACAACCTACCGTCTCTTCAAAGTGATGTAAATAATTTTTTAGGGAAAAATTAATTGGATTGTAATAAAGATACAACTAATGAAAATATATGATAATTATGAAAAAATTGGATTAATTATATATAATATATAATTTACCTTCTTACCCTTCCGTCCATTGGACAATGATACCATTGTTTGTGTGTACGTTTAGATTACAACCTATACAAAGTGATGGGTTTTTTTATTCAATTTTCACAATGCATAGATGACTATAAAATTATAGATAAAGAACATAAATTATAATATTGAAATTATTAACATTATTTAGATGATGGAAACATTTCATAACCCCTTTAACTATAATCAATATACCAGAGTAATTTTGTAGAAGTAAATTGAGCAACATTATGTTGTAAACATAAAAAATAATTATATTATGAATAAAATAAAAATGATTATAAATGGGCATATAAAAATGGATTATAGATAGTAATTGTTCAAAAAAATGTATTCAATAAATTTAAAATAATTATTCATGAGGATATAATGTGTCTTCCCAGGAAAAGGTCCCAGGTAATTGTTTATTATATAATCTATTTTTTATTCTGGATAATTAATGTTTAAAATTAAATTGATTGAAACTATAAGATATTTATATTATAAACTCCATATATTTTCTTCTCCTCTATTTATATATTGATTTTACATGTCCTCATTTTATTTTCCTATCTTTTGTAAATAAAATGAATGAGAAAATGTTTTTAAGTGAAACTGACCATATTTCTGGTTTTGTTCATAAATAAGTATCCACCATATCCATGTTAAATATAATTTTTTATTAATGCTATTAATATTATACAATTATTGTTTAAATTAATTTTCAACTATATTTTACCTTCTAATAATGGATTGAAAGGAATCTTCTTGCCTTTTCTAAATGATGTATTTTGTACTTTTTACCAAAAGTGTGAAACCAATAGTTATTTTAATGTTTTTAAAATGAAATAATTTTTTAACCATCATAAATAATCCTTTATTTTAGTATTCCTTTATAATTTTACATAATTATTTTCAATGAAAATAATTTTCTCAATATTCTATAATTTTATTTAAAATGTTATCAAAATAAAGGGATATTTTTATCATGGTTTCATAGAATATATCAATTGTTATTATATATATATTTTAGTTTATTTAGGTATAATTTGAGTTTTCTTATTATTAATAAAGGATATAATCTAATGGTACCATCTATGATATTTATATGGATGACTTATAATCATTTTTTTTCTATTTATTGACTTTGGAAAATGTTGACATTTCACATGATAGTTTTTCAGTATAAATTTTCATACTGATTATGTGTAAATTTTTTATTAATTTCATTCATATGATAAATTCATTGGACTGAGTAATTGTTATCTGATGCCCATTATATGCACTCAATGCATCAACAGGTCTAATGAGACAAACTAGTTTGTAAATTTGGCATACATCATACCTATTTTATATGATGTATCAAAAGAAGTAATTATCTATAATATAATGATTTATGACATTATGAATTATATCATTATAATACTAGTTATATTTATATATATAATTATTTATTTTTTTAATGTCTACTATGGATACCCTTCCCTATTCTGATATTAGTTTTATAGAATATTTGATTATTTTTTATCTCTGTAATATTATTTATGCTTTATTTATTCAACGATAGTTTCTATTTCTCACCCTCTAATACTAAGAATATGAGAAACCCCTTTATTATATTTTACTTTCCTAAATATACCATAAATGGATATTTGAATGATTTTAGGTATATAGTAGAATAAATAATAAATTTCTCACTATAATTTTAAGTTATATTTCACAATTTAAAATGTAATATTGGAATAAAATTTGTATATAGTATCCCCAAAATGATAAAATATTTCATCCTTTAGGATATGATCAATTTTATATTATTCTAATTTGTTAAAATAACTATCAGATCTAAGTTAATAGAGTATAGGTGTTACAACATTTATCTGACCAAAATACCCGATGAAGCAATAATTATTGGAACAATAACCTTCATGGATCCTGATTTATTGAATTATAGGATTTTTTTTCTCAGTGAGAAAAGTAATAAATTTATAATGATGAAATTTATGTGGGGTATTGATCAATAATACAAATAGGATATCAAGATCCTCATATAAAAAAATTATAAAATCTAGAATGTATTTGAGTAAATTGACTAGGTTTATCCACAAGATGTCATGGGTTGGTTTAAAAATTCTCTAAGTCTCTTGTTGTATATTTGTTTTTTATAAATTTTGAAAGATTAAAATAATGGGAAATTATATATTTTTGGGTTTTTATTATATTAATTAAAAATATAAATTAGATAACATAATAATTAGGTCATGAAAAAATAATTTTGAGCTTAGGTTGAATCTATTGAATTCAATAATCACATACAGTTTTACTAAATCATCCAACTCAATGTATTGAATTAATACTATTCATGTTTATAGACTCTACTATTTTACTCTTGTATGGTACCAATAATCTATTGGATATTCCTCAAGTATTCTAATAATCCCATTTGTTATCCTTAGTTAATGGGAAAGAACACTCCTCAATTGAATTATTGGACTTACTCACTAACCTAGAAATAATCACATATAATTAATAGCTTAAAATAACTCATCTCTAATTGTATGATGTTTAATATTAAATTAGTGATAATTTTATATAAAACGTTTCATGAAGTATATTAATATTAATTGAAAATGAATAGATAATCACCTCCTCTAAATTCCACCCTCATAGTCACACTAGTATCCATAAAATATTTTGAGTATTGAAACATAATAATTTAAGAATTATTTCTTAGTTACCCTTATATAATTCACTAGGGGATATCTCCACATGATCATGGAGTTTTGAGGTTGTGAGGGAATTACATGGTGTGAGAGACATAATGAAAAAGATAGAAGATAATAACACAGTTGAACATAAAAAATAAAAAACATGAATTAAAATTAAAATGTAGATATTATAGTAACCCTAATATAATAAAATCTTGGATAAAGGTAATTTAATAGGTCATCCATAATGGGGAAAGTAAAACAAATTTATAAACATCAGCCATTATTCATATTTTGAAAATTACTATTGTGAGCTATAGTGTACTCTTCTTTCACTGTGTTACCTCTGAGCGTCACAACTGAGTGTCATGATTGATTGGGATGAAAATATCTTTATGTCACATCCAATATTGAACATTTTATCTATGATTAGTTTCAACATAGGTTCTATAATATTCCTAGGATTATGTGATATGTTTATTTTTAGAGTAGTGAAAATTCATACTCTAATTGGTTTGAAAACGTCTGGAGTGCAAAATAATATGAATTCTTCTTTAGATCAATTAAAAAAGGAGGTCCAAATTTAATGGTGTTAGGTGTGGTATTGAATTTTTTAATTATCATCACAGTATATGGGCATAAAAAATGGTCGATCTTGATCTGGTTATCCCTTGGGTATGGAACCATAGGAATCATGGTGACTTACATTCATCTTAAAAAGTGAATGACCAAGGATGATGCTTTATGTGTAAAATGGAACTTCTAAAGAGGTGTGAGAAGTTGGTGTTGTGATTCTGATAATGCCTAAATGTATTTTTGATTTTGGATTAAACATGTCAAAATTGTGATATCATGCTTGATGAAAAATCAATGAGTCATGTACAAGTTGCTTCAAGCAGCTGGGGTGGATATAGTATATGGACTTGGATACGCCTTGGTTCAATTCACTATTTTTAGAATGAAAATAAATCATGTAAACTTAATCATAATTTAATCTGAGAAACCATGGGTATATTGATTAAATATTTAATTATGGTATCCTTATCATGGTCCTTTAATATCAGGTGCATCGACCTAGCTTCATTCTTTTGGACTGATGTCAAGCATGGTATGAAATGAAGATGGAATTTAGGGATAGTGAATATTAATGCACATTAATTATTTGATTTTAAAGAAGTGTTAGTGGTGTTTTGAAGGGTGATCAGGGCTTGAAAAATCACCTTAGGTGTGTAAGCCTTCATTCTTTCAACTGGTAAGTGGGAAGGAAGGAGTTATCCACATTCATGAAGCATAAATGAGTCTTACTAGAATAAGTTCAAGACTATTATAGGGTTTGAGTTGATTAGATTCTTGATCTTAGGGGTATCATGGATCCAATTTCAATAATTCATCTTGGCCAGCATTAGTTTCATTAGGTATCAGGGCTCGATACCTCAATGGTGTAGGGTCTATTTAGTGGAGAGGTGCAGTTATACTTGGGAAAATGACCCTAGTTGGTGTGATTCTTGGAATATTGGTAATGGAAACTGTAGGGTTTGAGGGCCAATAATTTTTAATCCATGAATGGTTTAAGGATATAGTGGTAACTTGTGGCTATATTATGTTAGTGTGGTCAGTAATACAGGGAAGTTCTATAGTAAATTTTGTAGGGGTGTGCGACAGGGTGAGGATCAAAATGTGGCCAGTTGAAGAAAGATCATGGGGTCGATTAGTGGACAGGATGATATGGGTGGGGTTATAGTGAGGTTGGTAACTCCAGAGTGCCTTAGGAGGACATCATAGTTGATCTTGAAGGTGAAGGAGGTAAAGGTCGGTTGAGTCCACCTCTTATGGTAAGTGAACTATTTGTGGGGATTCAGATGACCACTTGAAATTCTCAAAAAAATTTACTTGAAACCTTTCCATAATTTTGATCATGGTATGTTAAGAGCATAAAATACCTTGAATAGCCATGATTTTCATGTGCGTTGTAGTTATTCTTTACATATTATATCAGCACAAAGACTTTTAAGCTTCATTGTGATCGATTAATAAGCAATCATGCAATAGATTCCATGTCATTCTTATGATTAGTTCATAGATCATGAGAGTTTCTTGAAGTCACATGAGAGATGCTCATGTAGTCACATAAATTTTAACAAGTATTACTTATTCTAAATATGAAAATCTTGGTGTTGTAGTATAATGATTGTGCCTCCAACACATCAAATGAAAAAAATGATTAGAGAGTGCTTTATTTGAATTATGTTAATAAAAAAATAAACAATTAAAAATCCTTAAATTTATCCAATATATAATTAAGTAATAGAGAAAAAATAAGTTTTATTTAAATAATTTTTCAAAGAATAAATAAAAAAATAAAAATCATTACATATTCTATATTTTAGTTTCATTTAAATGTCCTCTCATTTTAAAAAATGGCATTTTTATAATATTTTAATTGAAATTTATGGGGTGTTTTCAATGAAAAAATTGTAAAAATAATTGTAATTATCATCTCTCATCACTCCCCTGCACTTTAACTGTTTCACCCTAGGGAAATTTAATCATTGAATTTCAAAAATTCTAGCATAATTTATATTTCAACCATTTAAATATATTTTTCATTTCAGGTTCAATTTATAAAAACAAATCAATAAAGTGAAAATATAAAATAAATCTATTATAAAAAATATAATTTAATTTAAGGGAACCCTTTTGGTTCATTCCACATGAAATTTCATCACACCTCATAAAATTTTAATTTAAATATTGGGAAATTCTCATACAAATAATAAATTCAACCTTCAATATTAATCCAAAAACACTTTTATATCCTAACTCACATGCATTTAAATTACTATATTTAATCAAGGAAATTCATTATTTTTGAGTTATATTCATACATATAAAAGTGATTATTTACCATATTCATTGGAAAATTCCCATCCCTTCAGACTGTAAAAAATTAATATACAGGCAATCATGAGGGATTAAAATTTTTTATGCGTCTTGAGGTTGGAGGGAAAGTGTAAAAAAATATCTTCATATAGAATGAAAATGTATTCCCCTTTAAAATATCATGCATGGTCTGTCAAGCATTGAATAATCCTTTACTCAACCCCTATACATTATGGGACACTAACACTCCCCTTTGTCCCCTTTAATTATCACCCACCACGGGTTATGAAAACAATTCCAATAAACAACTCTTCCTTATTTTCCTATTTTTTAAAAAATTATGTTTTTTATGTTCATTGTTTCTTAGATAATGTGATTTAAAATTAATTTATATAATTATGATAATGTTTCACTCTTAAATATAATCATGAATCACTAAAATAAATATAATAAACATTTCATACTTTCCCCATCTTTTTAATTTTTTTATATACAAAATTTTTCAGGAGAATAGGATAAAAAACTGATTTTATAAATAGTTTCTCAATACCATTTCTATATTTTAACTTCTAAAAAATGAAATATCAAACCTCTCAAATTTTAATTAATAAGTAATGATACATATAAAAAATGGATGGCCCTTCATCGAAATCTTAAACTTGTATTAGTCTTGAAAATATATTTTACAATGATGGAGGGTAAATGATAATTTTTCATGAAATGTGGCTTAATCCTATAAGTTTATTTGTGGTTATCTAAGGGATTAACTATGATCAATGTTAATGGTCAGTCTCAATTTTATACTAGTGTATTTCCAAAAAAAATCCTCTATCTCATGAATTATAATGATTTAATATATATATTTTTTATCATTCATAAAAAATCCAAATATTCACAAATGAACTAAGTATATCATAAATTTAATTTTAGTGTGTATTAAATACCACTTAGGATGAGAATTTAAATTTTAGTTATTCAGTAGTGGTTTTTGGATTTCAAATTCCAATTTAATGTCATGAAAATGCTGTAAATTCACAACCCAAAAAAATACACTTCAAAAATAAATTGATCTTTGAGGATTCAATATTAATATTAATCTCTTCATAAATCACTTGATGTTAAAAGGTTCATATAGTTTTTATTCTAACTCAAAGAATGTTTGAATAAAATGATAAAATACTATTTAAAATTTTGTACAATTCTGAAAATAGAGAATATTTTTTTATGTTTTTTTAAAGAGAGTTCACTAAAACTGAGTAGAAAAATGAGAATAATGTTACCAACACTTACAAGAGTTTCCTCCCCACACCATAAATTCATTTAAGCTATATCATGAATGATTATTATTGAAACCATGCTGTTTAGAATAAAATAAATAATATATCATGAGGAAATGAACATTATGGAATGAGAAAATCAGGTTTTGTTATTACTTTCATATCAATAGCCTTGGGAGGGTGTGAATTTAGATTTTTATTGGTATTTAAATTTCTTCAAAAGGATAAAATATATGTTTTACCCTTGTTTCCTATATATAAAAAACATGTTTTTTTTAAAATGAAATAAAAAACTAAAAAAAAATAAAAATAAAGGAAAGGGAAAACAATCTTGGATACACCATAATATGTCCTCTATTTTTTTTGATATGCAGTCACACAATATTGAGATTATCCCTAACATTTTTGTTGTTGGGATTTTTTGGTATGGACCACCACATTATTATTTTACCATAACTCTTACAAACTTTTTTATTTTTTATTACTGACCATTGATAGTAGAGTGTGTTTCTATCCCCTTAGAAGTGTATAATAGATTGAAATGTTTTTGATAGAAGGATGATTAATGGTGTATCCTCTTCTAAAAAAATCAGTTTATTTTTCATCAAATTTATCCAAAAAAAATTAAATATAATTTTCAAAATACTCTTTATTTATCATATATTATTCTTTAAGCTGGGCAACCTTGTCTTCAATTTCCATCTCTAATTTTTCTTATAAGGAAACTTCCATAGGATTATTATTTTCTTTTTCTATTTCATCTTAATATTTAGAAAAAATGTGTTATTTAATAGAAGAATCTATAATATTTAGTTAGAAAATACCTTGATATAGTTTAGTTTTCAAACAATTGAGATTGAAAGTGTCTAAGTTAGAGTCATCTCTCTTAAAAATATCAACAGGAAAAGGGTAAAGACAAATTCTATCCTTAACTTCTGGGGTTTCCTCTTTTAATTTTTCCTAAAATGTTATAGGGATGATATATTTTTTATTTCTTTTCCAACTAATTATAGAATTCAAATAGTTCTTTATGATCTCCATTTGATTTCGGGCCATATCATTTTTCAATGATGGTTTGATGACCTCTTTGAGATTCTTGAAGGTCACCCTGAATGCCTCTTTACCTATTTGATTTATGGATTTTTAAATTTTTTTGACCAATGTAGAAAAAATTTAGTTATGTGATTAAGGTTGAACAAAATCATATTCCATTCTTTCAAGATTTTTTTTATTTCATAAGTTGAAATCATAAAATTATTTACAATATTATAAATAATAATAAATTTCCAACCTAACTCTATATAAATAGCATAAGTGATGCACTAAATCAATCATGGTATTTGAATACCCAATAAATAAATCTTATAATGTATTCCAAAAAACTATCCACAGTCATTCACAAGTATTCATGTGTTGGTTATTCACTTATCTCAATCAATTATTATATATTTTTCCCTTTTTAATTTTGAAAGAAAAAGATAGGTAGAAATTATGTTTGTTTGGTTTTTGATTTTATGAATTAAGAATGGAAAAAAGATTACAAAACAAAAAGAATAGGAATAAATATAGGTTCTCTTAGTATAAATTACCATCAATTCAATCATCCTTTTCATTTTTAATAAATCACCAAACTCAATGTATTGACTTAATACTATTCATCTGCACACCCTCTATTGTTTTTATCTTGTATAAAACCACTAATATGTTAGAAATTTGTTAAAACAAACAATAATAAAATTATTTCCCCTTGGTTAATGTTAAATAACAGTACTCCAATGAGTTAATGTAATTACTCACCTGAAAAAATCACAACCCATTCTTCCCTTTAAATAACACAACTCCACTAGTGTGATGTGTAATCCAAATGGATGAAGGATTTAGGGTAAAAATAGCAGTGGATTAAAACAGTGTTAATGGAATGTGGAATGGAAATAACCTACTATAAAATACACCTTCACTATCACAATATAACCCAAGAAATATGTGGTGAATTGAAACATATAAATTTATGATTTCCACTTTAATTTCCATTTGATCACCCATTGGGGGTTTGATTTCCAAGATTATAGAGTTTTGTGATAGTGAGTACATTAAATTTATTAAGATACATTAATAATAGAGGGAGAAAATAATAACACAATTAAACATATAAATAACAATACCTAAATTAAAATTAAAATTTAGAAGTTAATGAAACCCTAATCTAATTGTAACCAAGATAAAGGAAAAGTTATGGATCCTAGAAAACAAGGGATGAGGAACATATTAATAAACATCATTCATCATTCATTTTTTGAAAATCAGTTTAGTGAGATATGACACACACCCATTTTATTGATTTGTCTCAATTTGTTAGAGTTTAGGATCATGATTTATTTAGTTGATTTTATCCTCACGACACCTCCCATCAGAAAACAAATCCACGATAGGGCACCATACTAGTTCATGAATATTCCTAGGACAATGATATATGTTTTTTGTTGAATATTTATAATTCATATTTTATTTAGTGTGAACACATGAGAAGAAATATTAGTGTGCGCACTAATTCAGCTCATTTAAACATTAAATGACCTTCATGAATGGGGTTGGTCCATGAGATATCTATATATGGGCTTAAAAAAATATTGATCTTGATCATGTTTTCTCCTGTGGTTTGGTATGAAAAAATAATAGTGTCTTGTGTTCAATTTCATAATTGGATAATCAAGGATTATGATTCTCGTGTCAAATAAAGCTACTAAAGTGGTGCTGATAATTTTTTTATGTTATTCATTGAATAACCTACGGTGTATAGGATAGTATCTTGAAAATTAGTTAATAGTGAGATCGAGAATGGTGTGTAATCAAGGAACCAATGGGTGGACACACTAACTAGATTTGGAGATTACTTGGTTCAATTCCTAGTTAAATACGTGAAAAAATACTCTTAAATCCATCCCCACTTAATATTACCTTCGATGGGAAAATTGATTCCCTAATTTATAGTAGTCTCATTAGAATTATCATTTCCTCTCCGGTAAATCAAACAAGATTCATTCTTTTACACTAATATCAAGAAATTAATGAAAGGTATATGGAAGTATAGCCTATTGAAGGTAGATTCATGGTGTCAAGTGGTATGGTAAGGAGGGGAAGTGGTGATGTAAAAGGTGATCTATCATGGATCAAGAACCTTTTTTCATGTAGGTCTTCAGTATTATATTAAGTGTGGGGGGTTAAGGTGTCCACCTTCTTCAACCCTCAATGTGCATTCTTTTAATTAATTATGGTTTAGGATGGTGTTCGGTTTGATTAGATGATTGACCTGTGGTGTATCACTGATCTTTATTTATAAATTCATCTCATTAGGTGTTCATTTCATTAGGTAGAGGGTATTGATATTTCAATGGTTTGGGTTTGATCGACTAGAGAGGTTTTGAGAGGCTTAGTTCAAGAGAGATGGTTAGTGTAATTCTATTTCTACAAGTAAGGGGAACTATAGGGTTTTAGGGTTGAGGATTTTCAATCAATGGAATCTATGTTAAAATAGTTATGTGTTGTAGTAGGTTACAGGTTGTGTAGTTGACATTACCGGAATGTACCATGATTGATACTGTAGGGAGGTGTGGCAGGTCATGGATTAATATGCGGTTACTTACAGATGTATCTTATGGTTTATTGGTGTAAGGGATGATATAGGTGCGTTTTTAGTGACTGTGGTAACATTAGAATTATTGAGGGGGATTTAATAATCAACCAAAAAGGTGAAGGGGGTAATATTCATATGATTTTCCCACTTATGGTAACCACACTAACTGTTGGGATTCATACATTGACTTAAAATATTCAATTACAATCAATTTATCCCTTTGAAAGATTTTTATCTCAGTAGGTTGAGAGATATAATGGTCAATTGTGTATCCATGAGTTACAATGGTGAGCTATATTGGGATTTGGAAAATTTTCAGTACACTAACTGTGAAGATTCCTTGCAGTCACTGGAGATACAGTCATGCAGTAGGTTGAATGTCCTTCTTTTGGTTAGAATATGGCCATGAGAGTTCCTTAGAGTCATATAAGATATTCTTGTATGGTCACATGAATTTAAAGAAGTGGTCATTATACTAACTTTTATAGACATATTGTGGCTAGTATGATTACCAGGCCTTCTATATATAAAATGAAAAAAATCATTAAAGGATGATTTATTTAAGTTAATTATAAAAAAATATAAATAATTGAAAATTATATAATTTTTATCATTCATAATTAATATAAATAATTAAAAAAATATACATGTGTATTTTCCAATTAATTCCTACAACGAATAAAATATTAAAAAACATTATTTACTCCATATTTAAATTTAATTCTAAATTCCAGAAATTATCAATAAATTGTTCATTACCCAATATTTTAATGAAAAATTGAGGTTCATTTTAAATAAATAAAATAAATTTTTTATAAATATTGATCTCTCAATAATTACACCAACATTAAATATTATTTGATTTATGTGATCATGAAACGAAAGAGAGAATCATTAAATTTAAGTGGTTGGAAGCTCGAGATCCAGAAGATAGAGTTTTTTCACTAGGATGTGTAGGGTATTATAGTAGTTATATCCCATAGTGGTTCATTTTACTTATTCAAATTTATTAATAATACAAAAAAAGATGGTCTTTTTGTATTTCCACACAAATAAATAAAATCTGTTTAGTGAATTTGTTTAGTGGAAATATTTCGTTAAAAGGGAGATCGGTTGGAAATTAAAATATTTAATATTAAAAAACTAAGGTCTATACAATGATGGGAACATTCAAAGATTTTACTTGAAGAAATGGATCGGGACATATATGGATGTTCTAGAAAAACCACAATAGAATATCTTAGTTGAAAGAATGAATAAAAAATTGATTGATAAATCCCAGAGCTTGGAGATTCACTAAGGGATTCCTAATGAAATTTTTGTGGAGATAGTTAATACAAAAGCTTATCACATCAATAAAAATCCTTCATCAAATGTTTGTAAATAGATTTTGTAATAGATATGGTTGGTGAAACTACAAAAATTTGGCCACATTATAATCTTCAATTCTATTTCACATACTCAGGTTGATGGTAAGGGAATAGATATGATTAATGAATAATCTAATTCTTATTTCCTTGTAGACTATGTAAATAAAAATTTTGGGTTTTAACTATCATTTTATAATAAATGAATGATCCTTAGGATTTGATAAGTTTTATTAATTTATAAGGCTTTGTGGAAAGAACATAACTTGGTTGAGTATGAAGTTAAGATCATGGAATTATATACTTATGTTCTTATATATCTAGATATAATTATATGAAGAAATAATTCTCCAGTGATTTTTAATTACAACATGGATTGTTTGAAAAATAAACCAATGTAAATAATGTTTAAATTCTCTTGAACTGTCGAATGTTAAGGAAAATATCTTGAAGTCAGGAATCAGAATATAGTGTTAGGGATACTAGATTAATTGAAAATTAAATATTATAAAGATAATAAAATAATGTTCAAATGAAGATATAATTTATAGTAAGGGTACTAGTCCAAATATTTGAGTCTAGCATGATTTTATTACATAAAATGGATGAAGGAGAATTCGAAATCCTTAAATAGGTGGTATCAATACATAACTATATATAATGGGAGGCAATAATGAAAGAAGAGATGAGTCTTTTATAGTCTACCATACCTCTACCATTAACTGGGTTACCATTGGTAAAAATATATCTGGATACCAAATCGGTCTTCTATTTTAATGAAGAAGATTACAGAATTAATAGATATAAGGCACGACTAGTGGTGAATTGTTCACAGTAAAAAATGAATTTATTTCTCAAAAACATTGTCACATGTAGTTAAAATTTTTATCTTCTATACAGTTATCATCATAAAATATTATGGTTATTTACTTCTTTAGAATATTTATGTTAAAAAAATTCTTCTATGGGGTCTTAGTGAAATAGATTTACATGATGAAACTTAAAGGTTTCAAATATCATTATTCTATCTATACTGAAAACATGACTTCCTAAATTGATGTAGGTTTCATTTTAATATTATTATATGTTTGATGGTTTCATGTTATAAGAATTATTATTTTGAAGAAACATGAATAAATATTGTGTTAGAAGTCATTGGATTATGGAAGTAACATTATACATATTCTTTATATAGATGAAATATTGCTTCCTGGTCTAGAACATTCAAGGATATAGATGTTTAAACATGATTTTCCTTAATGGATTGAAAATAAATACATTAGACATAATGGGAATATTTTTAAATGGGAATTTTGAGATATTTGAAGGATTTATAATTGGTTTTATATCATGTGGGTTACATTTATATGATAATAAAAAGGTTTGGGATAACCAAATTTAAGTCCCTGTCAACTCGTTTGGATAAAAACTCATGTAATCCAAACAATAATCACTAGTAATATAATATGAAGTCTGGTACATGGTGTCATTTTCATTCACACCATTTATTGTAATTTTTATGAACTCAGTGATTTGTACATGGATAGATATTTCTATCATAGTTATCGTCTCAAATTAATTATTGTTAAATCAAGGGTGGTAATGCTAGGAGGTTGAAAAATGATTCCTCTAGTTTTTAAATGTATTATAAGACACAGTTATGTTCTTTTGAAATGATTATCCATTTTAGAAAATTTTCATGATTTTTTTGGAATTCAAATACATTAAATGAAATAATAGGTTTTTTACTAGTAGAGGAACATCAGTTAGTTAAATATCCTGGTTAGAGAAGGTTCTTACTTTTTATTCCTTGAAATTTGAATATATGGAAGAAAGGGAAGTGGTGAATGACTTTATTTCACTAATATGATATTTGATAGAGCATGGGATATGTTAGGGGGAATTAATCTAATATCATTATAGGAGTTTGATTAAACTACTAAGAAATTTAGTGTTTCATACATGGATAAAACCTGTTGAAATTAAATTTCATTTCATCTGGAAAATTATAGTAGAAAAATAGTTAGAGTTGTGGAATATATCCCTGAAATATAACCTATATAATATGTTTACAAATTATTTAGTCCTAGAAATATATAAAAAAATCATTCATCAATGGAGATAGGGTTAAGTCAATTCGAAGATAATATTATATGCTTCTAAAGGTGGGATGTATGTTTTATATTTTTTAAGGGTTAGAGATTTTTGATATTTCCTTGAAATTGTATTCAATTAATAGACTTTTAGTAATTTCAAGACAATTTAATTTTCCATTTAGTTTATTAGAATGTGAGTTTAATAGATGATAGGTTGTTAAAATATATGTGGAAAGTGACACTAGTTACTATAGTAGACTGTATGATGGTTGAAATATATAATATTTAAATGAATATATACAGATAATTGGAGTGGGTTCAGTCACCAAAAGGGTATTGTGTAAATTATACATTGGTCTCACCAAGAAATATTTGCAGAAAAGTAAAATATCTTGGGAAACTTCCACTTATTTTCTATGAGGTCATAGTCAAGTCATGGAAATTAATAGAGTAAAAACAGTCACCTACATTTAATCGGATAACACATTTTGAAAGTTTATGGTTATTGATACCAGTTTATTGATTAAATTTATCTATTATGGTAATATGGGAACACTTTCACATGGAATATAAAATTTTACTTGAAATGTTTTATGGCTTTGATCTAACTTTTTAAATTTCAAAAATAACTGAATTAATAATTGTAATCATTATAATATTGATTTAATAATACTTTAAGGTGTTCACCCATGGATGTAAGACTTTAATATGGAACCACATAAACATTGTGTGTTTATTTACTTTATTTTTATCTTTTTATATTAATTTAATAATGATTTAGATGGATGGTGTGTGAGGTTTTGAAATTTTATAGTAAGTTTCATTCATTTTTTTGCAATATTTTGGTATACTAATATCATTCGATAATACATTCTAGAGGATTGTTTTTTTACATCTTATATCTTATAAAGTATTGAATTATAGTGAATGGATGTTCGGTGTGAGAATATTATCCAAATAGTTCCATGATGGGATAAAATATTATAATAGAATAGACTCATTTTTATCTTTGATCGATACCCAATATAATCTATATGGGGAGTGGGAGATTAAGGAAGGTCTAATGAGACCTAATTATGGTTTGGTGTGAGTTATTACTAGCTTGGTAACTTATATTTTTCTTGGAGTAGATTTTTCTAATGAATAAAATTTTTGACCTACTATTATAGATCTTTATCCTAATGTGTTTTCTAAATATTTACTAGGACTTCCTCAAAATTTGGAAGTGGGGTTTACCATCGACTTAGTATCAAGAATAGAATTGATATATACCACTTCATATCTTCTAACTCTAACTAAAGTAATATAGTAAAACCCCAAATAAAAGGAACATAAATCTATAGGGTTCATTTTTCTAACAATTTCCCCTTAGTATAATCTATTCTTAATCGATAAGAAAAATGATATAGGATTACACTCTTGTTTTGACTATCCCAATCTATTCCAATTCATAATCAATAACTGCTACCCACTTGTAGAATTTATGATCATTTTTTCAATTAAAAGGGATAATATTTTTTTTCAAGGATTTATATTCTCTTAGGTTACTATAAATATCATGTTTTTCTAGAGGATATCATAAATACATTAATCTAAATATATTATGGGAATTATGTGTAAGGATCCAAAAATTTATCAATGAAAATTCCTATTGATCTAATTAAATGTCTTATTATGTAAAATGGTTATATAACATATTAACTTCTTTGGTTTTATTATTTTGGATTTCAAAATACCATTAATAATTGTTACCATTTCTAATATAGTCATTGAACAATGATCACATGATTAGTATAAATATACGGCTTGAACAAATCCAATTTACTTAGAAAAAAGAAGCAATGGCCTAATCTAGAAGAATTACAATGTATGAAGCCCATTTGTTGGATCTCAAAAAGGAGGTGGCATCATTGGGATTCTATATTGACCAAGACCAATCTGAGATTAAACATGTTAAGCTAAAATGGACTTGTCTATGGGAGAAGTGGATGCTGATAAAGATTACCACCCGATCGATGTTATCCGAGCCACCCCAAGTGTCTGTCACCATCACAAACCTTAACCTCAGGTATTATACAGATGTTATAATGGGTTATGTAACAAGATCCTAGAACTATGATTATGTGCATTATTTTTTTATAGAAGAAAGAATATATATCCATTTTATTATTGTTACTTTGTAAATAGTTTTTAAAGCACAAATAGTATTTTTAGTTAATATTCAATTAAGAAATCTATTTTGATGAATTAATGGATTTTTGAATTAAATAATATTTTAATAAAATATTACTATTAAAAAATTAATTTTTATTAAATATAAATTATCATATAATTTTTATGAATACAATTGTAATATTTATTAAGGTTTGAAAGCTGTTTTTGTCAAAACCCATGAATTTTCGATAAATGTCGGTTTTTATTTTAAAGGGAAGAATTCACATATTTATAAAATTATTTAGATAAAATGAATATTATTTTTGGAATCAGGGTGTTTAAATTATCCAACGGTGAATTTTTCATAATTTTCTGAGACAGTTGTGTTTTTGGGTAAAAATTAAATACCATTTAATGTTTTCCTCTCCCCTTGGGTAAAAACCATGGGCAAAAACCATATTTTGGTTTGTGGTTTTGATTAGTTTAATGTGTGGTTTCCAAAACCTAAATAATAAAGAATTCTCTCTATTTTCCTATATAAACTCACACAGGATCCCACTTCATATTCACTCAAATTCTTTTTATATCTACCAACCTCTTCCCTACTCCCTATAGAATCCTTCTAAGGCACCCCAATCTCCCAAGAATCCTCTCTCAAGCCTCTCCCAATCCTTTGGGATCACACTTACAAGTAAGGGATTTATTATTTTCTCATTTTTCCCAAGATTCTTTATGTTTCTATACCTTTGTATTTTCAATTAAAAATGTTGGGGTATGATTTATCACCTCCCCCATACTGCCCTAATTATGTTTTAATGATGAGAAGCCCATTTATTTATCATTAATTCCTCCTATGTACACCCATTACCATGTCGGAATTCCATAAGGGATTTCTCTCTTCCCATTTACATTCAAGCAATTATTTTGTATCATGAATCTAAATTCTATTACATATGTTGGGAAATGTAACTATATGACCGCTTACTATCCATTTCATTTAAATATTATGATACACCCCTTTCTCTCTCATCAACAATTTTTATGAATTCTTATGTCACGTCGTTATGTTGCCGAAATGTCACCATGATTTTCTAAGCCAATTTCATTGTGTAGTGAATACCATTCCCATTTCTTTATCATGGGTATTAACCTTTATGCACATTTCCTTATTAATTATATAGTTTCATGTATTAATTGCACATTCCTTTATCATGGAATAAATTATGATGTTTAATGAATCCATGTTATATGATTCATCTGGCACACTTATGCATGAAATGAAATTTTTTATAAAGGGTGCGCCCTGATAGTGATCTAATGAATTGGGTAAAGATTAGTATCATGATACGTCAAGTTCAATGATGGTTTACTCAATATAATTCAAGTGAAATGAGGTTTTACTCATTATTTATGTTCAATGATCCTTAGCTGATGCTAATATCATATTAAATATTATTCCCATATTTCCATGTTATGATAATCATGCTATATCATTACTTTATGTTCATGTTTCTCTTATGCATCATTGATATGCCTATTGCCTAAAATGTATTGTTTTATTCATGTTATTCCTTTTTACTCCATTACTAGGCTTTATAGATCACCCTTTTATTATGAATGTCCTCAGGTTATCCCATGTAATGCTAAGTGCGAAGGAATGACGTGGTCATGTAAAAGAAGTTTTCAATAAGATGTTGCATTTTATGTTTTAAGTTGTTTTCTAATGTTTTTAATCCCCAAAGACACTAGACCTCTATATCTTCTTGGGTGTATCAAGTGATTTTTTTATGTAATAAATTATATTTAAGTGTGAAATAAAGAGCAGGGTTGTTATAGTTGGTATTAGAGGATAGGTTTAATTATTTTTAGGATTAGGATTAGAAAACCCTAGTGAAAGACTTAGGGATAAGACTAAGTTTAATAAAAACATCTATAAATTTTGGAAAGTATTGAGTAATTGGTTTATCAATAAAAAACATCCCTGTCTGGATACAAGCAGTTAGAGGCGGCTCTGGCACAGATGTATCTAGGGGTAAAATCCGAAAATAGCACTTTGAGCTAGACTCAAATGGGAACTAGTGCACAACAACGAGCCTTGATTCACTCTTTATTACGAAACTCCTAGGGGATATTCTTTGGTAAATTCAAAATATTAGTATTAACCATTGTTAATGGAATAAAAAAATTCCCCTAAGAATATATATTGGGAAGTAAATCATGGATAACATATATTGAAGCCTATAAATTCATAAGTTAAGAAAATAAAAGTAATTTATATGTCACCCATTTTTATCTTTGGATTACCCTTTATTTGTTACCCATAACTTTCTTTTTATTCTATACAATGGTCGGTAATATGAGGACTTGGGCTAATAACTGATTGGAAGATCAATGTGACGACTGTTATAATGAGATGCCCAATCCGATGGGAGTAGGAATCGTGAACGTTTTCACGATAACCTCTCAATTAGCTCATGTTTTGAATAGAAACATGGGTCCAGAGGAATATTCAACCCCCCTAAGAAAGAACAGGTCACTATCGAGATCTTCATGAAACAAAGGTCTCTAACTTTTAATGGATCATCTGATCTCTCAATTTCTGAACAATGGATCAACTCCATTGAAAAGATCTTCTCCATATTTCAATGTTCCAAACAAGAGAATGTTCTTATGAATTATTATCGTATAGAGGGTGAAGCTGATCAATAGTGGACATTGATAAAAAATACGTATCCTAAGGAGGATATCAAGGCATTGAAATAGAAGGATTTCCAGAAAATGTTTTTTGAAAAATATTTTCCTCACACCCTCCGAATTAAGATGGAAAGGGACTTCCTTGCCCTCAAGAAAAAAGATGATGAATCCATCGGAGCGTATAAGGAAAAATTCACAAGGCTTGAACAATATGCCCACAAATTTGTCGTTACCCTTGAATTCATGGTTGACTGCTTCTTTGGTGGGATAAAACCTTGCCCATGGAAATCCCATGCGATCCATGACTTCGAGAGCTATGTGGAAACTGTCTGATGTGCCCTTAAAGTCAAAATGGACATCAGATAATCTCATGGGTATCATTGGGATAATAAGAATAAAGTGGAATTCAATTCTAGCGGTCTGATGGTTAAATACAATGGTGCTAAGAAAATCCAACACCCCACTTTCCAAAGGTACAGAAAGAAGCACCTTGAAAATTGCTTGAAGGGGACGAGGAAATGTTTTAGGTGTGGAAGAGAAGGGAACCTGACTATTAACCGTTGACAAGAAAAATCCATATCTATGACAGATGAAAGGAACAATCTGTTCGATGCTCAAATCATTGTTCATTGCTTCAATTATAAAGAACCAATGCACTTTTCAAACCATATCCAAAATACAAGGGTTTTAGAAGGCAAAAAACAACCTCCAAAGCAGCAAGGGAGAGATTTTTACATAACTACTGCCGAAGTGAACCCCAAAAAGAAAGTGGTGATAGGTACTTTAGTTATTCATTCAAGAATAGAGAATGTACTTTTTGATTCTGGTTCTATTCATTCTTCTATATCCCAAAATTTTAGTATAACAATCCCAACACCACCACAAATCATGGAAGTAAAGATGTCGGTGAGTATGAAAAATGGGGCAATCATTGTATCCCATGAATATAACTCATCCTCTATCATAATTTGTGTATTGAACTTCTAGAATAACATTTTCATACTCCTTTTTGTGAAATTTGATGCAATTCTTAGCATGGATTGGCTTTCCTTATATAGAGACAACATAAATTTCCGTGAGAGGGAAATCTCTCTCCATATGGAAAATCGACCCCTGATTCTTTACAAGTGAAAGGAGGAAGATGAATCTTATTTAGAACCATAATCTCAATAATAGATTTTACTGCCCTATGATCATGCTTATCTGGCTCAGATGATTGAGTCTAAGGAAGCAACCATCCTTGAAGACATGCCTATTGTGAGGGAATTTACTGAAGTGTTTCCTGAGGAATTTTCTGGTCTTCTTCCTAGAAGAGATGTCGAATTCTCGATTGATATTATACATGGAGAGTTTCCAATATCCAAGAATCCATATGGAATGGATTTTGTTGATCTTGAGGAGATGAAGAAACAACTACAGGATAATCTGGATAAAGGGTTTATACACTCAAGTGCTTCACCATGGGGTGCACCGGTCCTCTTCATCAAGAAGAAGGATGGGTCAATGAAACTTTTCATTAATTATCATGAGCTCAAAAAAATCACAATAAAGAAAAAGTATCCTCTTTAAATAATTGATGACTTGTTTGACCATCTTTGTGGAGCACAATACTTATACAAGGTTGATTTGCGGTTGGGATATTACCAAGTAAAGGTGAAGAAGGAGGATATCTCAAAGACTTCTTTTTGTAAAAGATATGGGCACAATGAATTCATAGTAATTCCTTTAAAACTTTTAACGATCTAGATATCTTCATGGAATTGATGAATAAAGTCTTTAAAGATTACCTCGACAAATTTTTGGTAGTATTTATAGATGATATTCTAATATACTCCAAAACCAAGGAGGAGCATGAGGAGAATCTAAGGATTGTACTAGAGACCATGCAAAAGTAGAAGCTCTATGAAAAGTACAACAAGTGTGAGTTCTAGTTTAAGGAGGTCTCATTATTGGTTAGTATCATCCCAAGTAATGGGATATCTATGGATCCCTCCAGGAGAGCTACAATTGAGGGATGACTGAGGCCATCATCGGTAATGGATATCTGTAACTTCTTGGGGTTAGTTGGATATTATCTCTGATTTGTGAGAAATTTCTCCTGATTATCAAACCTACTTACCAAGATAACTCAGAAGAGAGTAAAGTTTGATTGGAGTGATAAATGTGAATAGAGCTTAAAGGAGTTGAAAAGGAGGCTTATCACTTATCCTATGATCAAATTACACACAAGTGGAGAAATTTTTGTGGTATTTAGTGCTGCTTCGAAGAAGGGCCTGTGTTGTGTGTTGATGAAAAATGAAAAAGTCATTTCCTATGCTTCAAGGAAATTGAAAGTTCATGAGAAAAACTATCCAACACATGATCTAGAGTTTCTTGTAGTAATATTTGATTTAAAAATTTGGCAACATTACCTATTAGGGGAGAAGTGTAAAATATATATGGACCACAAAAGTCTCAAGTATATATTCACATAGAAATAGTTGAGTATGCACCAATGAAGATGGTTAGAGCTGATCAAAGACTATGATTGCTCAATCCATTACCACCCTGGGAAAGCGAACAAGGTGGTAGATTCTCTAAGTAGAAAAGACCCAACAATTATATCATTGATAAGAATTTAAAAGGATCTGATATTCTTATATTTGATGAAGATGTACATAAGAATCATAAAGAAGGGAACATCATAAATCCTTTAAAAAATGATTTCTCAACTGTCTCTTTTGGAAAGGTGAAAGGATTCTCAAAAGGATGATGTGGGAATTCCGAAGAAAGTGGAAACTATCATAATAGGGAAATCATTAGAGTTCAATGTTCCATCAAATCCAAAGTTAAAGAAATAACTTTTGGATGATGCACATAGTTCAAATTTCTCCATCCACATAGGAAACACAAATTTGTATCTAGATATCTGAGAGAATTATTAGTTTTATAACATGAAGAAGGAGATCACTGAGTATAAATCAATGTGCCTGGTATGTTAGCAAGTGAAGTCCGAGAGGAAGAAGTATATGGGGATGATGAAATAATTACCCATTCCAACATGGAAATGGGAGAACATCACCATGGACTTTGTCTCCGAACATCCGATGACATCCAATGGAAACAATGCTATCTGGGTTGTTATGGATCATCTTACAAAGACTGCACACATCATTGAAATTCAGGAGGATTTTTCATTGGATCAATTGGATTAGATATATATCAGAGAAGTAGTAAGGATGCATGGAGTACCACTATCTATTGTATCCGATCAAGATCCAAGATTCCTCTCTAAGTTATGGAAGAGTCTCTAACACTCTCTAAACACTAATGTTAACTTCATTACGACTTATCATCCTCAAACTGATGGCCAATATGAGTTGACTATTCCGAAACTAGAGGAAATGTTGAGATCATGATCAATATACTTCAAAGGAGGATGTGATCAACATCTTCCTATGGTTGAGTTCTCTTACAACAACAGTTTCCACCCAAACATCCAAATGGATCCTTATGAAGCCCTATATGGGAAGAGGTGAAGAACACCAGCATGTTGGGATAAAGTTGGGGAGGCAAAACTCCTAGGTCCAGAAATCGACAAAGAAATGGTGGATAAGGTTAAGACTATCCAATAATACATTAAAGCTGTTTAGAGTCGACAAAAGAGATATGCTGATAATAATCGACAAGACCTAGAGTTTGATGTTGGAGACATGGTATTCCTCTACATTTCACCATGGAAGAGAGTTATGAGATTTGGGATGAAGGGAAATCTTATTCCAAGGTACCTCGACCCTTTTGAGATCATTGATCACATTAGATCCATGGCCTATCAATTAGCACTCCCATCGAACATATCTCAAGTACATGATGTAATCCATGTATCACTCTTGAGGAAGTACATACCTAACCCATCATATGTACTTAATTTAGAGTTGGTACCATTGGATAATGACCTCTCTTATGAATAAAAGTTGGTGAAGATCTTAGATTGTAGGGAAAATGTTCTACAAAATAAGACAATTACCCTTGTAAATGTATTATGGAAAAACCACAAATTTGAATAAGAAATGTGGGAATTGGAGGAATTGATGAAGAAGTGTTACCCTCATCTATTTTAGTGTGAGTGAAGAAAATTTCAAGGGTGAAATTTCTTAAGGGGAAAAGATTGAAATAACCCAAACATTTATCAATGAAAATTCCTCTTGATCTAATTAAATGCATTATTATGTAAAATGGTTATATAACATATGAACTTATTTGGTTTTATGATTTTGTATTTCAAAATACCTTTAAGAATTGTTACCATTTATAATATAGCTATTGAATAGTGATCACTTGATTAGTATAAATATAGGGCTTTAACAAATCCAATTTATTTAGAAAAAGGAAGAGATTACATTATCTAGTAGAATTGCTCCATACGAAGCCCATTTTTTCAGAGCTTGAAAAGGAGGTGGAATAATTGGGATTCTCTCTTGACCAAGACCAATCTAATATTAAACATTTTAATCTCGAATGGAACCACCTAGGGGAGAAGTTAAAGTTGATAGAGATTACCTACTGAGCGATGTTATCCGAGCCACCCCAAGAGTCTGTCACCATCGCAAACCTTACCCTTATGTCTTATGTGGGTGTTATAAGGGGTTATGTAACAAGACCCTAGCACTATGATTATGTGCATTATTTTTTTATATAATAAATAATATACATTCATTTTATTATTGTTACTTTTTGAATAATTTTTAAAGCACAAATAATATTTTTAGTTAATATTCAATTAAGAAATATATTTTGATGAATTAATGGATTTTTTAATTGAATAATATTTTAGTAAAATATTACTATTACTAAATTAATTTTTATTAAATATAAATGATCATATAATTTTTATGAATACAATTATAATTTTTATTAAGGTTTGAAAAACATTTTATTCAAAACCCATGAATTTTTTATAAATGCCAGTTTTTATTTTAAAAGTAAAAATTCACATATTTATAAAATTATTTAGATAAAATGAATATTATTTTTTGAATCAGTTCATCGAAATTATCTAATGGTGAATTTTTCATAATTTTCTGAGATAATCGAATTTTTGGGTAAAAATTAAATACCATTTAATTATATAATGAATTTTATGGAATCATAATAACCCAATAGTGATGTAATAAAATAATATAAATGGTATTGTCTGCCAATATATGTTTTAACATTAAAATATTGTGATTTTAGGTTTTTATTTATTTATTTTACAAAGATTTAGTGGACCCTCTAGGGCTTATAAAATAGTATATCCTTTTAAAATGTTTTCCTTCAGAGTGTGACTCACCTCCACATAAGAAAGCCTAATATTTTATAATGTTAGGCAATTATACTTATAAAATAATGTTTTCCACTCCTGTTTGGAAAATTACATGATCAAAAAATATGATTTGGTTTGTGGTTTTTATTAGTTTAATGTGTGGTGTCCAAAACCTAAATAATAAAGAATTCCCTCTCTTTTCTTATATAAACCCACCCAAGATCCCAATTCATTTTCACTAAAAGACTTTGGATATCTACCAACCTCTTCAATAATATATACAGAATCATCCTAAGGAACCCCAATCTCTTAGGAATCTTCTCTCAAGCCTCTCCCAAGACTTTGGGATCACACTTCCATGTAAGGGATTTCTTTCTTTCTCATTTTTGTCCAAGCTTCTTTATGTTTCTATACCTTTGTAATTTCAATTAAAAATGTTGGGGTATTATTTCACACCTCCCCATACTATACTCCTTATTTTTGGATGATGATATACCCCTTTATATCTCATTAATTTATCCTATGTATACTCTTTACCAGGTTGAAATTTTGTAAGTAATTTATCTCTTCCCATTTACATTCAAACAATTATTTTTTATTATGAATATAAATTCCATTAAATATGTTGGTAAATTTAACTATATGACCCACTTACTATCAATTTCATGTGAATATTATTATACACCCATTTATCTCTCATCTACCATTTTTATGAATTTTTATATCACACCATTATGCTGCCAAAATTGCATCACGATTTTCCAAGACAAAGTCATTATGTAGTGAATACCATGCCCATTTCTCTATCAAGGGTATTAAAATTTATGAACATTTACTTATTGATTATAGAGTTTCATGTATGAATTAAACATTCCTTTATTTTGGAATAATTTATGATTTTTATTGAATCCATGTTATATGATCCATGTGGCACACTTATGCATGAAATGAAATGTTTATAAAGGGTGCACCCTGATAGCGCTCCAATGCATTAGGTAAAGATTATTATCATGATACATCAAGTTCAATGAGGGTTTAATAATTATAATTCATGTTCAATTATGTTTTACTCATGATCCATGTGAAATGATCATTAGATCATGCTAATATCATGTTAAATGTTGTTTCCATATTTCCATGTTATGATAATTATGCTATATCATGCCTTTATGTTCATGTTTCTATTATGATCCATTGATATTTATATTGCCTAAAATGTATTGTTTTCTTCATGTTATGACTTTTTACCTTCACATGTGATTAATTATGAGGTTTTTTCTATTTTATTCAAATCATTTTATAAGGAGTATTTGATAATTAATATTTTTACAAAGTCATAAGGTGTTATGGGAATGTTTATTCCTTAGGTTTAGATTAAATGGAATAATAAAAATCTCTAGAATGAATATTGGGAGTGAATGATAGAAACGAATAATTTGATGAAAATATTTTCATTTAAATAATCTAGTTTAAGATTATATGGGATGAGAATCTTGGCGTCATTAAGGATTTAATGACACTAACCATCCCGACATTTCATCTCATTAAATTTCATTCTATTTCAGTGTATTTCAGTTTCAATTTTAGTTTAAGGATAATTTAGGAATAATACCAAATAATTGGATAAAATAGGAGGATGTGGGTTATATAAAAAAAGAACTAGGTACCTAGTGTCTTTGTACTTTGTACTTTGTGGACTTACAAAGGTGAAGGTAGATCTTTCAAGTCCATAGGGTACCTAGTAGGATCTTAGGAAAAGTTTCCTTAATAAATGGATATTTTCTTCCATTAAAACTCCAATTTGACACCTATATTGATTGAGAATTAATATTTTACTCAAAATATTCTCATTTTCATCATATTATTATATTTATCTGATTCTATAGGTTTTTCAATTGATATACATCACCAACATTCCTCCAAGAGTATTCATTTTCTCATCAATGATTGCTTCTAATATTTAACGGTATCAAATATCCTCTCATGAAGACCTAACTACTTTTATTTTATATTAGTTATTAAAATATATATTATATATAATATAAGTATGGTGGTATTTTCACAATAATACATAATTCTTTTAGGAAATATGCTATGGGTGTTTTACCTAGGTAAGTTTAGTGTGAACTTATTTTTTAGGTTCCTAAATCCATCCTTCTTAAAATGTAGTTGTGTGACTTAATTTGTAATCCCACATTGGTCTTTCATTTGATATTTTTGGTGGAATATAACATCTTCACATTACGTAATAAAACATTATTTAAAAAAATTGGTAGGTATACATATTCCTCACATCCAAATCATAGATAGTTTTCCTATAAATTGTATAGGGCTAAGAGAACCAAAACCAAAATAAATACTTTAACCTAATAAAACATTTTTCATAAATAATTTGTGGATAATATACAATTATTATTTCATTATTTTTTTCATATTTCAAAAAGTCTATATACTACTTTCAATATATTTGTTTTTAATTATATGTCTTCACTAAAGGATATATTTCTAAAACTAGAAAATGTAATTATTTTTTAATATGATTTCTTATAGATATTGGTTGTTGAATTTTTTAGATTAAGGAAACCATTTGAATTGTTTCAAGACATAGATTCTAAATATATTAAATTTAAATATAGTCTACAATATTTAATACATTTTATTTTTTTAGCCTAAATATATCTTGTCAACTTCCTGCTCAACAAAGATAGGTCCCCGTGGTTCTTATGTTACATTATCAGTAAATGCAGACTCCTGTTGTGCGAGGATACTGATATTACCCACGTATGGAGGGAGGGAAATTTTGTCGCTGATTGTATTGCTAGCAAGGGGAGACCCGAAAACCAATGTATTATATATGACAGCCTTGGGTCTCTTCCCAATACCTGTAACCCCCTCATTAGAAATGATGCACTAGGATTGTACCACTTTCGTCCCCCTTGACTTGGTGGGAGATTTAATAAAAATTCATTTTTAGTCAAAGTCAGTCACTGGCATGGTTGTAACACCTGGATGTTTTTATAAAATATTTTATTTAAATAATTTTTATTTTTTAGTAGCTTGATTTTCACTCAATAATGAGTTTAAAAGAACTATGATATGCCCTTAATATAAAATTAACATTATATCCTAGTTGTTAGTTTAATAGAAATAATTATAACTAACTTATGAAAATGCATTATGAATTCATTGGATATAAATTATTTATGAAAAATATAAATCAATTAGATATTTTTATTTTTTTGAGTAAATTAATTTTGGTAATTAAATTAATGATATATATATTTTTTATATACTTAATAAAATATTTTTTATATTCATCCATTGTATATTTTAGTCATAGGGTATGAATAAAATCATATTTTATGTATAAGACCTATTTTTTAATAGGTTAATTTCTACACCTTTGAATGGAGAACCCATTTTAAATTAATATTTTGATATATTAATAATTTATATGCGACAAAATAAGCATGTTATTTTGAAGCGGGATATAAAAATTTACTTTGGATAAATTTCTGATAACTTTCATGTTTTGATGAATAGTAAAAATACGCTAAATTTTAATTAATTTTTTTATCGAGTTAATTTATATGGTTAAATTAAAATATTTAATGGTTTTAAAGTATAAATAGAAAATATTTTTACCATTTAATATAATGTATGTCATTATCATTAATTTTACATTGAATTCATAGGTAAAAACATTTCAATCATTTGCAATGTTTTGACTTTTAAAACCTGTCTTCTCATTTAAAAAACGAGATTAATTTTAAATTAATTACTGAAACTTTTGTGTTTTGAATTTGGAAAAATGGATTCCATATTTGAAATCACGAATTCTAAATTTTGTGAATTGGTACTGTTTTTGGACATTATTAATAGTAAATTCAATAATTATTTTTATTTACCATTGTTAATATGGTAAATAAGGGTAAAAAAATAATTTAATAGTATAAAACTACACTAAAAAATTTACTAATACTATTTTATGAGATATTTCTTACCATGTTAAACCTTGGGTCGATTTTGGGACCCCATGGACTCACTTGGATGTGAAAATGACATTTTATAAGAATTAATTTAAAGTAAAGGTAATTATAACATAAACATATATCTTATAATAAATCGATTTTAATATAGGGTTATATAACTGATATCTATATCTATAAATAGTAATTAGAAATAGAAAAATATTTAATACATAATTGTATTTTATTAATAATTTTTATACATCAGATAAATATTTTTATTTATGAAACAATTATGATGTAGTGATTACCTCATTATTAAAAGATTCAAATAAATGATTTTATAAATATTAAGATAAATTTAATTTGAAACTTTTGATACCATACATGAATTTTTTGGATGCAATTGACATATTAGGGATGAGTTAATTCCTTTTTTTTTGAATTAATCAGGTTTCTATGATTTTATAAAAAATCCAAGTATGAA
Source organism: Viscum album (assembly GCA_963277665.1). Lineage (NCBI taxonomy): Eukaryota > Viridiplantae > Streptophyta > Magnoliopsida > Santalales > Viscaceae > Viscum > Viscum album. Next base: position 106,739,140 of record OY728144.1, on the reverse strand, counting down.
TAGTGTCCAAAATTGACACAATTCATAACTTAAAACATAAAATAATTTCTTAAATGATATTAAATTCCTAAAAAATTAATATTCTAAAAAATGGTTAAAATAAGTCCAAATATGTCATAAATAACTTTTTGGGGGTCTTTTAACATGATATGGTAATTAAATTTACTCACAATGTGTAAATAACATGATATCACAGTAAGATTAAAAAGGGTAAAATAAGGGTTAAACCAAAAAGATAAGGATTAAAAATATTTTCAAAAGTTGTCTAAAAATTATTGTATTATGGGTATTCAAACCAAAATCATCTTATATTCTAATTAAATACGGTTTGGACAATTTTTAATTGAAATTGAATTTATAATAAACTAATATTTTTAGAGTTTCCTAAAGTTCCCCTCCCTTCTCTTATAAAAGGGAACCCCATCCCTCTCCTCTTTACTCCATTTTGAGCCTTCAATATCAGAAAAACCCTGTGCATTTATATTATCAACTTCCGTAGTTACATTATAGAGGTACTGGTCTTCTCAAAAGACCAAATCTAGTTCCCTAAGAGGAAATTTAAAGGAGGCACGTCGAAGAAGTGGTAATCTCTTCTACTGATTCTTTCAAATTTCCTTTTTCTTATACTTAATATTATTTAGTTATTTCATTACAATGTAATAACATAATTATCACTCATATAATGATATGTTATTTTAAATATGAAACATCCCCTTTTCACTTTCTATCCATCCTATGAAAAATTAAATCACAATGTGTGCGTACGTACGACTTACCGTCTCCACACCGTGGTGTAATATGTTTTTCACCACCACCTTACATGGATGGGTATAATTGTTGAAATAATAAATATATATTATAAATATAACATGATACTAATTCTGAGATACTATACAATACCATTCAACAATTATGGGAATGATATTGTCGCTCGCGCGTTTGTATGGATTATCGTCTCAACGGTGTGATGAGATTCGTTCTACATAATATTTATTAAAAAATGATTATATAAATGAATTTAATGAATAAATATGATATATATCATAATAATACCATGATTTAAATGATATAAATATAACCTAAAAATATGAATAAGAACTTATCTGACAAAACATACATAAGAATATAAAGCAGTTAATACCCGAATAACAAGTAACCATGAAATGTTACTAACAAATGGATGAAAATATAATCATAAATGTTATCATAAAAATGATTATAATTCTAGAATAAATCAGTAAAATTATTTAAATCATTATACTGGAGATTTAGAAACATAAAAATCATATCATACATAAGGTAATGGATAATTTTGCAATCTCATTTTTATCTGAGATTGTTTATACATAATTATTTACTGGGGTTATATTTATCATCTATGTCCATGTTTTCTAAATTTATTTTCATAAATTTTTTTCTATTATTTTATGTATGTTTAAAGTCATTTTTATACATTTTTTACTTTTACTACATGGTGTGAATGGAATCTTTCTTTTGTTTACCATATGAGGTAGTTTTTGTCTTTTCTTGCAAAATTACGAAGAAAATGTTTTTTAAAATTATACTAAATGAATGGATTTTTACCATTTCATGACAACTTATTTACATGAAGACTCATCTACACTTTTAAAAGTTTATTTTCAACTAAATTATTTTCTTTTAAAATTTAATGACATTCTGAGAAAAGAAAATGTTTTTGAAAAAGAAAGGATATTTTCCTCCAGAAGTAAGTCCAGGTGTTTTATCAAAATTATTTTCCATATAAGATAACATAGGATTATGTTTATATCCCTATTTTTTACTTTGATTTTATTGTGTTTATTATGGATTTATTTTTATGAAATCCATTTATTTTATATCTATTTAGATGGAATGATGTTTAAGATACCCATTTTATTTCATGGGTTATGCTATGATGAATGATTTATGTTTTTGTGGAACATGTAAGAATGATTTCATTTTGATATGGGTGGGACCTATATCTACCTCTAATGAATTGGGAAAAGATTTATATATCATGAGATAGAGATGGATGGAATAGAAAATAAATCTAGTTCAGTGATACAAGGCTGGAACGAGGAGTGATCTCGGTTCATTAATAGAATTTTTCCACTATGATGGTCCTGGAAATGAGCCTTGGTTAATATGAAATGATTTTATATTCTTATTTGTGTATGCCTCAAATTTTCCTATCTTATGTTATGACTATTGGTATTATATTTCACTTTTTTGATTTATCCCATGACTTGATATTGTGATCTTTGATAAGAAGGATAAGATTTTCAAATATTATGTTCTTATGAATATGATATGATTGATATTTTATTTGTTTACCCTTAATTAGAATTTGAGATCACACTTTTATATGTTTCTTTTCCCCAGGTCATGAAGAAGGGTATTATCTATGATATTCCAAAAAGGATTCTAGTTAGGATGAAATAAACGAGAGATAATGTAGATGTTTTATGAACCGGTTGTTTATGATTCCCAGTTCTTAAAGACAGTATACCTATATGGTCCTATCATGGTTTTGATATATGTTGTAATAAATATACTTCAATTTTGAAGTAATATAAATGTATCTAAAGTATGGTCGCTATATTTGGTATCAGAGGAAAGGTATAGTTAATATTTTAAAACTAGGAAGAGAAAGCCTTAAGGATATGTATAAGTATAGGATACAATCCTAGTGTTTTATAAATGACCATGAATAAACTACGATAAAAACTAAAGTTTCCTAAATTGAAATTTTATTCTTGATTATGTGGTTTTATTGTTATGATTAGTGTTTCTCACACTATGATTCTTGGTTTTAGTCAATGACTGGAACCCGAAGAAACCACATTAATGCTAAATGCGACGGGCAATGCAATGATTACCCCCCCTGAAAAACCAAATGTTATGGGAGCTGAAATGAAAAATAATGTAGCTATGCTCACAAAACCTTATCAAGCTATGAATCTTTCAAGACTTTGAAATGATCAAAGGAGGGATCAACATTCAATTGAGTCCTTCATGAGACAATTTCCACCTTCATTTAGAGGGTCTTCTAATCCATTAGTGGCAGAACAATGGATCAATACCACTGAAAAGATATTTTCAGTTCTATAATGTTCTAAACATGTTAAATTCATCTTAGAAATATATCATTTGTAAGGTGAATCTGATAAATGGTATAATCTTATCAAAAACATGAGGCAAAGATATTAAATTGAGTCCATATAATGGGATGAGATCAAGAACTTATTTTTCAATAAGTACATTACTTGTATTCTTTGAAAAAATATGGAGATGGAGTTCCTTGAACTTAATCAAAAGGATGAGGAATTTTTTGATACCTAAGAAGAAAATTTTACATGACTTGAAAGGTATACTTCTAGAATTATTATACAACGTGAGAGTAATATTGATTGATTATTTAGTGGCTTAAAACCAAGCCCCCTAGCCATAAGGGAATTCAATAGATATGAGGAAATTGTTCGATGTGCTCTCAAAGTTGAGAGGGATATTGGAGTAACCTATCAGTAATATGGGTTCGATAAGAATAGGATAATGGAATTCAAAGTAAAATCTAATAACCACACTAAAAAAAGATGAGTTTTCCCTTATGCTCAAAGTGTGGAAAGAAACTTGGAGAGAATTTTCTTAAAGGGACTAGTAAATCTTTTAATTTTGGAAAATAAGGTCATTGGGAAATTGAATGCCGAAGTGATGGAAAAAAGATGTCAAATGATGTTAACAAAGAAAAGGATACACAGAATGCACATCCCACACTTCAATATTATAAGTGAAAGGAAGTGGGGAATTATGCAAATAAATTCCCTAATCCAAGGGTTATTGATGATGATCGATATAAAAAAATTCTTAAGGACAAAGACAAAGGAAAGTCACATGAAATTACTATCGACAACATGGTGTACGATAATGAAGTGGTGAAAGGTATACTTACCATCCAATATAAAGTAGAAAATGTTTTATTTGATTCTGGATCCACCCACTCTTTTATTTCTGAATAAATTTTTAAGGGTATAATTGTATTACTGCAACAATTAGATGTTGATTTAGCTGTGAAAACTCATAATGGCACAGCGGTCTCATCAAAATTTTATAATTCTTCTTCGATTGAAGTTTGTGGGAAAGTGCTTCCTGTAAATCTTGTGATCCTTTCTATAGTGTAATTTTATGTGATTCTTGGCATGTATTGGATTTCTTTATATGGATATATTATCAATTTCCAAAGAAGGAAAGTCCCATTACATATTCTAGATCAATCTATGACCATCTATCGATGCAAGGATGGATATAACCTTCTAGTGGAAATTTCTTCCATCTTATGGGTCTTGATTCCAATAAATAAAGGTTATTTATCTCAAATGGTTGGGGAGAAACTCATGATTAATAATATTTCCATTTTTTGGGAGTTTTATTATGTCTTTCTAGAGGAATTTCTAGGTCTTCCACCAAATCATGAAGTTTATTTTTCAATAGAACTCATACCGAGTGCTATGCCTATTTCAAAGAAACTTTATAGAATAGCCCTAATTTAGTTCTAGGAATTGAAGAATAAACTCTAAGAAAATATTGATAAGGGTTTCATTCACCCTAGTGCATCACCTTGGGGAGAACCTATTCTATTTATTAAGAAGAAAGATGGATCAATGAGACTTTGCATTAATTATCGAGAACATAAAAAAATCACTATCAAGAACAAATATCCTCTCCCACACATTGGTGATTTATTTGACCAAATACACAGAGCTAAATACTTTTCTAAGATTTAACTTAGTTCAGTATATCATCAATTAAGGGTAAAAAAGGAGGATATACCAAAGAAAACATTTAGTATAGGGTATGGACACTATGAATTTATAGTGATGCCTTTGGACTTACTAATTCTTCTGCTATCTTTATATATCTAATGAATAGAGTCTTTAGAGACCATCTTGATCAGTTTTTGATAGTCTTTATAAATGATATTATTCTTTACTAACAAATAAATATAGTGCATGAAGATAACCTTAGAATTATACTGAAGATCATGAGAAAGGAGAATCTTTATGAAAAATTTACCAAGTGTGAATTTTGGCTTCAAAAAGTTTCATTTTTGGGTCACATAATCTCAAGAGAGGGGATATCTGTGGATCCAGCTAAAATAAATGTTATTGAAAGATGGTTGAGAACAAAAAAGGTAACTGAGATATGATGTTTTCTTGGTCTGGCTAGATATTATCCACATTTTGTGAAATATTTTTCACGATTATTTAATCCAATAACTAAGTTTATTGTGAAAGGAGTTACGTTGGTTTGGATGGAGGAATGTGAAGAGAATTTCAAAGAGATAAAAACAAGTTTAGCCAGTGCAGCTGTGCTCACACTTCCTTGTAGTGGAGAAAGGTTTTTGATCTACAGTGATGCATCCAAGAAAGGGATAGGGTGTGTTATCATGAAAAATGATATGGTGATAGCTTATACCTCACGACAGTTGAAAATCCATGAGCCAAATTATCCAACACATGATTTGGAGTTATCTGCAATAATAGTTTCCTTAAAAATATGGAGGCATTATCTTTATGGTGAAATGAGTGATATTTATACTGTTCATAAAAGTTTAAAGTTTATTTTCACACAAAAGAAGCTGAATATGCTCAAAGGATATGGTTTAAGTTGATTAAATATTATGTCTGATCAATAAATTACCACCCTGGGAAAGCGAACAAGGTGGAAGATGCTTTGAGTCAAAAAGACCATGCTAGATTATCCATGATGAGGATCATGAACGATCCAATATTTATGGATTTAAAAAGGATGGATCTTGAAATTTTAATGGAAGGGGAGAAATATTATCTTTCTCAAATGAATGTTCAACCATATATACAAGTTAAGATTGAATAGGCATATAAGGAAGATGTAGATTTACTAAAAAAGGTGAGAAATGTTCTTGAATTCAACCTTGATTGTGATGAAATAATAATGTTTAGGAACCAGGTTTGTATTCCCCCATACTAGAATTATAGAAGGAACTATTGGATGAGGCTTAGAGATCTTCATTATATATTAAACATGGAAGCACAAAGATGTACATAGACTTGAAATAGTACTTCTAGTGGGATGGAATGGAAAGATATGTCACCAAATATGTCTCTCGATGCTTGGTTTTTAGCAAGTTAAGGCTGAGAGACATAAGTCTAAGGGGATGATACAACCATTACCCATACCAGAATGGAAATGGGAAAACATCACTATAGACTTTGTCATTAGACTTCCCAAAATATCTAAGGGATATAATTCTATCTGGGTTATAGTTGATCATCTTACGAAGTCAACACACTTCATTTCTATTAGATATGATTTCTATCTTGATCAACTTTCCAGGATATATGTAAAGGAATTGGTATTATTTCATGGAGTACCACTTTCCATTATTTCTGATAAAGATCTAAGGTTTACCTCAAAGTTCTACAGAATTCTTCAGCATACTCTGGATACAGAGTTATGTTTCAGCGCTACTTATCATCCTTAGATAGACGGCCAGTCTGAGAGGACAATTCAAACTCTGGAAGACATGTTGAGAGATTTCTCTATGGATTTCAAAAATGGTTGTGATAAAAACCTAACATTAGTGAAATTTTCTTATAATAATATATGTCACTCTATTATTTATATGGATAATTATAAATCGCTTTATGGATAGAAGTGCAGAACTCCAAATTTTTTGGATGAAGTTGGAGAAAGAAAGCTATTATGACATGATATTGTTGATGAAATGGTAGAAAAGGTTAGATCTATTCAAAAACACATAATAGTAGCTCAGATTCGAAAGAAAGTCATGATGACGATCGAAGAAAACACCTAGAGTTTGAAGTGGGTGATAAGGCATTCTTACAAATATCTCCCTCGAAGAGATTAATGAAATTTGGAAAGAAGGGAAAGCTGAGCCCTAGTTATATCGATCTTTTTGAAATATTGGATCGTGTTGGGAAGGTAGATTATCTATTATTGCTTCCACCAAATCACTCTCAACTTCATGATGTGTTCCATGTATCTCTCCTAAGAAATTATATACCCAATTATTCACATTTACAAATCTCAGAAGTCATACCACAAAAGCAAAGATCTTTTTTATAAAGAAAAACCGATAGAGATTCTAGATCATAACGAAAAAGTTCTATGAAACAAGACCACTATCTTGGTTATAGTTTTATTGAGGAATGATAAATTTAAATAAGTTACATTGGAACTTGAGGATATGATGAGGTATAGGTATCATCATATATTTGTTTCCAAGTGACGAATTTTGAGGGTGAAATTCAGTTTAAGGGGGGTAGAATGTAACACCCAAATGTTTTTAGGAAATATTTTCTTAAATAATTTTTATTCTTAAGTAGATTAATCTGAAAGAAATCGTGAGTTTAAATGAACCACAATATGTCCTTAATATAAAATTACCATTATAGTCTATCCGTTTGGTTAGCGGGAATAATTATATCTAACTTATGAAAATGCATTATGCATTCATTGGCTATAAATTATTTAAGAAAAATATAAATCAATTTGATATTTGTATTTTTTTGAGTAAATTAATTTTGGTAATGAAATTAATGAGATATATATGTTTTATATACTTAATAAAATATTTTTTATATTCATCCAATGTATATTTTAGTCATAGGGTATAAATAAAAACCTATTTTATGTATAAGAACCTATTTTTTTAAAAGGTTAATTTTTACACCTTTGAATGGTGAACCCATTTTAAATTAATATTTTGACACATTAATAATTTATATATGAAAAAATAAAAATTTTATTTTGAAGAGGGATATAAAAATTTACTTTGGTTAAATTTTCAACAAATTTATGATAACTTTTATGTTTTGATGAATGGTAAAAATATGCTAAATTTTAATTAAAAACAATTTTTTTCATAGAGATAATTTGTATGGTTAAATTATAATATTTAGTGGTTTTAAATTATAAATAGAATATATTTGTACCATTTAATATAATTTACATCATTATCATTAATTTTACATTGAATTCATTGGTAAAAACATTTTAATCTTTTGCAATGTTTTATCTTTTAAAACTCATTTTATCATTTCAAGAACGTGATTAATTTTAAATTAATTACTGCAACTTCTGTGATTTAAATTTTTAAAAATGGATTCCAAATTTTGAATTAAAAGGTAAAAATTTTGGTAATAGGTACCTTTTATTTTTTAACATTATGAATAGTAACTTCATTAATTATTTTTATTTACCATGGTTAAAGGGTAAATCTGGTAAATTAAGGTAAACAAATAATAATTGAATAGTATAAAACAAACCTCAAACGTGTAATAATCCTATTATATGAGGTATTTCTGACTAGGGGAATCCTTGTGTAAATTTTGGGACCCCATGTATTCACTTTTATTTGAAAATTACATTTTATAAGAATTAATTTAAAGTAAAGATAATTATAACCTAAACAAATATATTTTACTAGATTGATTTTAATATAGGATTATATAACTGATATCTATGTCTATAAATAGTAATTATAAAGATAAAAATATATCCTATATCATGGTATTTTATTTATAAATTTTAGACATTAGATAAATATGTTTATTTATGATACAATTATGATGTAGTGATTATCCCATTAATGAAAGATTCAAATAAACAAATTTAAAAATATTAAGATAAATTTAATTTGAGCATTTTGATGCCATACATGAATTTTTTGGATGAAATTGAAATATTAGAGATGTTTTAATACCTTTTTTTTCGAATGAATCAGGTTGTAGTTAATTTTAAGAAAAAGTCAAATATGAATAGTGTCTAAAATTGACATAATTCATAACTTAAAACATAAAATAGTTTATTAAATGATATTAAATTAATAAAAATATAATATTCATCCAAATTTTTAATATAAGTCCATATAGGTCATAAATAACTTTTTATGGGTCGTTTTACATGATATGGTAATTACATTAACCCACAATGTGTCAATAACATGATATCACGATAAGATTTAAAAGGGTAAAATAAGAGTTAAACCAAAAAGATAAGGATACAAAATATATTAAAAACTTGTCTAAAAACTCTTGTATTATGGGTATTAGAACCAAAATCAACTTATATTTGAATTAAATAAGTTTTGGTCCATTTTTAATTTAAATTAAAGTTATAATAATTTAATATTTTGAGAGTTTTCTAAAGTACCCCTCTCCTCTCGTATAAATGGAACCTCCTCACTCTCCTCTTCATGCTATTTTGAGCGTTCAAGCTCTGAAAAATCCTACCCATTTTTCTTCTAAACTTCCCTAGTTACATTCTATAGGTTCTGGTCTTCTAAAAAGATCAACTCTAGTGCCCTAAGAGGAAATTTAAAGGAGGCACATTGAGGAAGAGGTAATCTCTTCTACTGATTCTTTAAAATTTATTTCTTCTTCTACTTCCTCTTATTTATTCATTTAATTATAAAGTAATAAAATCCGTATCAATCATATACTAATTTTCCATTATAAATATGAAACATCCATATTCCACCTTCTATCCATCCTATGAAAAACAGAATCACCGCACGTGCGTGCGTATGACTCACTGTCTCCACACTGTGGTGTAATATGTTTTTCACCACCACCTTATTTGGATTTGTATAATGGTGGAAATAATAAATATATATTATTAACATAAAATTATACTAATTTTGATATACTATACAGTACCATTCAACAATTATGGGAATGATATCATCACTTGGGCGTACGTACGACTTACTGTCTCTACGGTGCGATGAGATTAGTTCTACATAATCTTCATTAAAAAATGATTATATAAATGAATTGAATGAATAAATATGATATATATTATACTAATAACATAATGTAAATGATATAACAATAACCTAAAAATAGGAAAAAGAACTTATCCGACAAAACATACATAAGAAAATAAAGCAGTTAATACCTGAATAACCAGTGATAATGAAATGTTACTAACAAACAGATGAAAATATGATCATAAATGTAATCATAAAAATGATTAAAATTATATAATAAATCAGTAACATTATTTAAATCGTTATACAAGAGGTACATATATATACGAAGCATATCAGACCTACAGTAAGGGATAATTTTCCGATCTCATTTTTACCCGAGATTGTTTATACGTAATTATTTACTGGGGTTATATTTATCATCTATGTACATGTTTTATAAATTTGTTTTCATAAAATGTTTATAATTATTATATGTATGTTTAAAGTAATTTTTACTCATTTATGACATTTACTACATGTAGCGACCCAAACTTTTATTAATGGAAATTACTCTTGATCTAATTAAATGTCTCATTATGTAAAATGGTTATATAAAATATGAACTTCCTTGGTTTTATGTTTTTGGATTTCAAAATAAAGTTATGAATTGTTACCATTTCTAATATATCTATTGAACAGTGATCACATTATTAGTATAAATATATGGATTTAACCAATCTAATTTACTTGGACATAGGAAGTGATGGTCTCATCCAGTAGACTTTCCCCATACGAATTGCATTTGTCAGAGCTTGGAAATGAGGTGGCGTCATTGGTCTTAACTCTTAACCAATACCATGTCGAGCTTCAACACGTTAAGCTCAAATGGAACCGCCAATGGGAGTAGTTTAAGTTGATAGAGATTACCACCCGAGCGATGTTATCTGAGCCACCCCAAGAGTCTATCACCATCGCACACCTTACCCTTCAGTCGTATACAGGTGTTATAAGGGGTTATGTAAAAATACCCTAGCACTATGACTATGTACATTATTTTTTATAGATAATAAACATTCATTTTATTATTATTACTTGGTAAATAGTTTTTAAAAGCACAAATAGTATTTTTAGTTAATATTTAAATAAGGAATATATTTTGATAAATTAATGGATTTTTTATTTAAATAATATTTTAATAAAATATTATTATTATTAAATTACATTTTATTATGTATAAATGGTAATATAATTTTATGAATACAATTGTAATTTTTATTAAGGTTTGAAAGCTATTTTTTTCAAAACCCATGAATTTTCGATAAATGTTGGATTTTATTTTAAAATTAAAAAATTCACATATTTAGAAAATTATTTAGATAAAAAAAATATTATTTTTGGAATTAGTATGTTGAAATTATTCAATGGGGAATATTTCATAATTTTCCGAGACAGTCGAATTTTTGGGTAAAAGTTAAATACCGTTTAAATATATAATGTGTTTTATGACATCATAATGACTCAATAGTGATGTAATAAAATACTATAAATGGTATGTTCGTCCAATATATGTTTTACCATTAAAATAATGTTATTTTAGGTTTGTTTTATTTATTTTCAAAAGCTTTAGTAGACCCTCCAACGCTTATAAAACATTTTAGCCTTTTAAATTAATTTCTTTGAGAGTGTGAATCACCTCCACATAAGAAACATTATTATTTTAAGTATTTATGGAATTTTGATTATATAATATTATTTTACACTCCCATTTTTAATAAACCATGGGCAAAAACCATGGTATGGTTTGTGGTTTTTATTAGTTTAATGTGTGGTATCCCAAACCTAAATAATAAATAATTACCTCTCCTTTTCTATATAAACCCACCCAAGATCCCACTTAATCTTCACTCAAATCCTTTTGAGTTCATACAATATCTTCCATCATCTATCTAGAATACTCCCAAGGCATCTAAAGCTACCAAGAAGCCTCTCTCAAGCCTCTTATAAGCCTTTTAAAGCACACTTCCAAGTATGGAATTCCTTCCTTTCTCATTTTATCCAAGTTTATTAATATTGTTATGCCCTTTTATTTTTAATTATAAATGTTGGGGTATAATTTATCACCTCCACCATACTTCCCTATTTATGTTTGAGTGAATATATACCCATTTCTCTCTCATTAATTCCTCCAATGTACACCTGTTACCATGCCAAAATTCCGTAAGGAATTTCTCTCTCCTCATTTACATTCAAGAAATTATTTTGTATTATGAATCCAAATTATATTAATTATGTTGGGACATGTTTCTTTATGACCCCCTTACTTTCCATTTCATGTACATATGATGATACACACCTTTCTATCTCATCAACCATTTTTATGAATTCTTATGTCACGTCGTTATGCAATAGAAATTGCACCATGTTTTTCCAAGCCAAAGTCATTGTGTATTGAATACCATGACCATTTCTCTATCAAGGGTATTAAAATATATGAACATTTAATTATTTATTATAGAGTTTCCTATATTAATTCCAAATTATTTTATCATGGAATAAATGATGATGAATCCATGTTTTATGATCCATATGGCACACTAATGCATGAAATGAAATTATTAAGAAAGGTGCGCCCTAATAGTGCTCCAATGCATTGGGTAAAGTATAGAATCATGATACATCATATGAAATGAGTGTTGAATCATGATAATTCAATAGAAACATGTGTTTACTCGTGCTTCATGTGAAATAAGGGTTTAATCATTCTCTATGTGCAATGAGCCTTGGATCATGCTAATATCATGTTAAATGTTGTTGCCACATCTCCATGTTATGATTATCATGCTTCATCATGCCTTTATGTTCATATTTCTCTTGTGATCCATTGATATACCTATTGTCTAACATGTACTGTATTCTTCATCTAATTCCATTTTTATTCCCTTACCCAGCTCTATTGCTCACCCCTTTCTTATGTATGTCCTTAGGTTATCCCATGCAATATTAAGTACGAAGGAATGTTGTGGTCATCTAAAGGAAGTTTTCAATAAAGATGTTTTATTTCATGTTTTAAGTTGTTATATAATGATTATAATCCCCAAATACCCAAGACCAATCAATAATAGTTGTTTTATTAAGTGAAATTTTATGTAATAAATCATGTTTAAGTGTGTAATAAAAAGAAGGGTTGCTATAGTTGGTATCAGAGGATAGGTTTAGTTATTTTTGGGATTAAGATAAAGAAACCCTAGTGAAAGACTTAAATATAAGACTAAGTATAATAAAAACATACCTAAATTTTGGTGAGTATTTAGTAAGTGGTTTATCAAGAAAATACATCCCTGTCTGGATATGAGCAGGTAGAGGTGGCTCTGGAACAGATGTACCTAGGAGTTAAAACTCCAACAAGGAGTTTTAGGCTTGACCTGGGGTATCCTAGTACATGACAACAGGACTTGCTGCACTCTTGGTTATGACACTACCTAGGGATATGATTTGGTAAATTCACAAGATTTGTATGATCCATTATTAAGGGAATAAAAAAAATCCCATAAGAATATATGTTGGGAAGTAGATCATGGATAACATAGATTTAAGTCTATAGATTCATAAGTTAAAGAAATAAAAGTTATTTATAAGTCATCCATTTTATTCTTGGATTACCCTTTATGTCTTACCCCTAACTGTCCTTTTATTCCATCCAAGGGCTAGTAATAGGAGGACTCGGGCTAACAACAGATGCAAAGATCAATGTGATAAATTTTCTAATGAGATTCCCAATGCGATGGGAGTAGGAATCACGAACTTTATCACGATAATCTCTTAGTTAACTCAAAATTTGAATAAAAACATGGGTCAATAAGAACGTTCAGCCACCCCTAAAAAAGAACAAGTCATTATCGAGAGATTCATGAGACAAAGGCCTCCTACTTTTAATGGATCATCTGATCCCTCAATCGCCGAACAATGGATCAAATCCATTGAAAAGATCATCTCAATCCTTCAGTGTTTCGAATAAGAGAAGGTTCTTCTAGCTTCTTATCGTATAGAGGGTGAATCAAATCAATGATGGACATTGATAAAAAATATGAAGCCTGAGGAGAAGATAGAGGTTTTGGAACAGAAGGATTTACAGAAGATGTTTTTTGATAAATATTTTCCACGCACCCTCTGATTAAAGATAGAAAGAGACTTCCTTGCCCTCATGTAAAAAGGCGATGATTCCATCAAAGTGTATGAGGAAAAATTCACAAGGCTTGGACGATATGCCTCTGTATTTTTTGTTACCCCCAAATGCAAGGTTGACCGCTTTTTTGGTGGGATGAAACCTAGACTGCAGAAATCCCTGAAGATTCTTGACTTCGTAGCTATGTGGAAATTGTTCGATGTGCCATCAAAGTTGAAATGGAGATCAGAGAATTTCAGGGGTATCATGAGGATAAGAATAATAAGGTGGAGTTTAATTCTAGTGGTTTGATAGATAAATCCAACAGTGCTAAGAAAACCCAGCACCCCACTTGCCAAAGGTGCGAAAAGAAGCACCCTAGAAATTGCCTGAATGGGACGAGGAAATGCTTTAGGTGTGGAAGAGAAGGGCACCTATCCGTTAACTATCGACAAGAGAAACCTGCGGTTTCGACATAGGAGAGGAATGCTCTGTTCAAACCTCAATGCATTGTTCATTTCTTTAACTGCAAAGAACCAGGGCACCTTGAAAATCAGTGCCCTATGCCAAGGGTTTTCAGAGGCAACCAGCAACCTCCAAGGAAGAAAGGGATAGCTTTTTCCATTACTACCGTCGAAGTGAACCCCAAAAACGTAGTGGTTATAGATACGCTAGTTATTCATTCAAGAATAGAGAATGTACTTTTTGATTCTGGTTCTATGCATTCTTTTTATATTCTGAAGGTTTAGTAGAACAATCCCACCACCACCACAAATCATGGAAGTGAAGATGTCAGTGAGTACGAAAAATGGGTCAATCATTGCATCCCAAGAATATAAATCTTCCCTTGTTATAATTTGTGGATTAAACTTCCTGAAGAACCTTGTCATACTCCCTCTATTGGAATTTTATTCAATTCTTGGCATGGATTGGATTTCCTTATATAGATCCAACATAAATTGCCGTGAGAGGGAAATCACTCTCCATATGGAGAATCGACCCCCAATTATATACAAGTGCATGAAGGAAGATGAATCTTCTTTAGAACCATCATCTCAAACGTATATATTACAGACCTATGAGCACACATATCTGGACCAGATGATTGAGTATAAGGAGGAAACCATCCATGAAGACATGCCTATTGTGAGGGAATTCTCTGAAGTGTTTCCCGAGGAATTTTCTGGTCTTCCTCCTAGAAGAGATGTTGAACTATCAATTGACCTTATACCTGGGGAGTTGCCAATATCCAATAATCCGTATTGAATGGCTATTGTGGATCTTGATAAGCTGAAGAAACAACTACAAGAGAATCTAGATAAAGGGTTTATATGCCCAAGTGCTTCACCATGGGGTTCACCAGTCCACTTCATCAAGAAGAATGTTAGGTCAGTGTGCCCCTGAATTGATTATCATGATCTCAACAAAACCATGATAAAGAAAAAGTATCCTCTTCCACGAATTGATGACTTGTTTGATCATCTTCTTGGAGAACAATACTTCTCCAAGGTGAATTTGTTGTTGGGATATTATCAAATAAGGGTGAAGGAGGAAGATATCCCAAAGACTGCTTTTTGTACAAGATACAGGCACATTAAATTCATAGTAATTCCTTTTGGGCTTACTAATGATCTATCAATATTCATGGACTTGATGAATATAGTCTTTAGAGATTACCTCCAAAAATTTTCGGTGGTCTTTATAGATGATATTCTAGTATACTCCAAAACCAAGGAGGATCACAAGAAGCATCTAAGAACTGTACTAGAGACCTTGTGGAAGGAGAATCTCTATGAAAAGTACAAAAAGTGTGAGTTCTGGTTGAAGGGGGTCTCATTATTGGGTCATATCATCACAAGAAATGGAATATCAATGGATCCATCAATGAAAACTACAATAGTGGGATGGACGAGGAAAACATCGGTAATAACTATCTACAGCTTCTTGGGGTTATGTGGATATTGTAGCTGATTTGTGAGAAATTTATCACGATTTTCAAACCCTCATACCAAGCTAACTCAGAAGGGAGTCAAGTTTTCTTGGATTTATGAATGTGAAGAGAGCTTCAAGGAGTTGAAAAGTAGTCTTATCACTACGAACATGCTCACATTACCCATAAGTGGAGAACTTTTTTTTGTATTCAGTGATGCTTCCAAGAAGAGAATGGGTTGTGTGTTGATGGATAATGATAAAGTGATAGACTATGACTCAAAGTAGCTGAAAATACATGTGAAAAACTATCACACACATGATCTGGAGTTGGATCCAGTGATCTTCACATTGAAAATATAGTGGCATTATCTCTATGGGGAGAAGTGTGAGATAAGTAATGATCACAAGGGCCTGAAATATATATTCACACAAAAGAGCTTAATATGAGCCAAAGAAGTTGGATAGAATCTATCAAGGATTATAACTGCTCGATCCATTACAACCTTGGGAAAACGAACAAGGTGGTAGATGTTCCAAGTATAAAGGATCCCGCATCTTTATCAATGATGAGAATTGAAAAGGATCCAATCTTCTTATATTTGGAGAGGATGGACATGAGAATAATTAAGGGAAGAACATCATCAATCCTTTCTCAAATGATTACTCAACCATACCTCATGGAGAAAATAAAGGATGTTTAAAGAAAGAATATAGAAATTCTGAAAAAGGTGGAAACTATAAGAAATAGTAATTCCTCAGAGTTTATGGTTAACAAGGTTGGAATTGTGATATTTGGGTCACAATTATGTTTAATATCCAATGCACACATAAAGAAGGATCTTCAGAATGATGCACATATCTCAACCTTCTCTATTCACCCAGGGAGCACAAAGATGTATCGAGATCTCTGAGAAAACATTTGGTGGGACAATATGAAAAGGGATATTGATGAATATACATCAAAGTTCTTGTTATGTCAACAAGTGAAGGCTGAGAGGAAAAAGTCTAAGGGGATGATGCAATCACTAGCCATACCAACATGGAAGTGGGACAACATTACCATGGACATTGTCACTGTACTTCCAAGGACATCTAGAGGAAACAATGCTATATAGGTCATTGTGGATCATCTTACAAAGACATATCACTTTATCTTAATTTTAGAGTACTTATCATTTGATCAACTTGCACAGATTTACATCAAATAAGTGGTAAGGCTTCATGGAGTACCACTATCTATTATATACGATCGTGATCATTGATTCACCTCATAGTTTTGGAAAAGTCTCCAACATGCTCTAAGCATTGAAATAAACTTTAGTATGACCTATCATCCTCAAATTGATGGCCAATATGAGCGAACTATTTAGACACTGGAAGATATGTTAAGATCATGTTCTATGGAATTCAAAGGAGGTTGTGCCCAATATCTTCCCCTAGTTGAATTCTCCTACAATAATAGTTTCCACTCGATCATCTGAATGTCAACATATGAATCTATTTATGGGAAAAGTTGCATCAAACCGGTGTGTTTGGATGAAGTCGAGAAGTGTGAGATTCTAGGACCTGAAATGGTAGAATAAATGGTGGGGAAGGTGAAGACCATTCAGCAACATATCAAGGCAACCCAAAGTCGACAGAAGAGTTATGCAGATAATTGTTGATGAGACATTGAGTTCAAATTTGGATACATGATATTTCTACACATATCTATGTGGAACAAGGTCATGAGGTTTGGAAAGAAAGGGAACTTAATTCCTAGATACAATGGCCACATCAAGATTCTTGATCGTGTCGGGGTTGTGGCCTATAGAATTGCACTTACACCTACTATGGCCAAAGTACATGATGTCTTTCAGGTATCCTTCTCATGGAAATAAATTATCGACCTTTCACATGTACTCTCTTCAGAGGAATTACAGTTATAGGATGATATTTTTTACAAGGAGAAACCAGGGAAGATCTTAGATCGTAGAGAAAGAGTTATACAAAATAAGACAATGACCCTCATCAAGGTGTTGTGTCACAACCACAAGTTTGAAGAAGTGACGTGGGAATCAGAGGAAGTGATGAAGAAGAGTTACCCACATATGTTTTAGTGTGGAAAAAGTAAATTTCGAGGGTGAAATTTTTTAAGGGGGGAAGATTTTAACGACTGAAACTTTTATAAATGGAAATTCCTCTTGATCTACTTAAATGTATCAGTATGTAAAATGGTTATGTAAAATATGCACTTACTTGGTTTTATGTTTTTGGACTTCAAAATAATGTTATGAATTATTACCATTTCTAATATAGCCATTGCACAATGATCACATGATTAGTATAAATATAGGGCATTAACAAATCCAATTTACTCGAACAAAAAAGGCGATGACCTTATCTAATAGACTTTCCCAGTACTAATCCCATTTTTTTGGAGCTCAGAAAGGAGTTGGAGTCATTGGGCTTCACTCTTGACCAATACAAATCCAATCTTCAATATGTTAAGCTCGAACGAAATTGACTATGAAAGAAGTGGAAGTTGATAGAGATTACCACCCGAGCGATGTTATCTGAGCCACCCCAAAAGTCTGTCACCAACACACACCTTACCCTTTGGTCGTATGTGGGTGGTATAAGGGGTTATCTAACGAGACCCTAGTACTATGATTATATAAATTATATTTTTATAGATAATATACATTCATTTTATTATTGTTACTTTGCAAATAGTTTTTAAAATCACAAATAGTATTTTTAGTTAATATTTAACTAAGGAATATATTTTTATAAATTAAGGGATTTTTTATTCAAATAATATTTTAATAAAATATTATTATTATTAAATTACTTTTTATTATGTATAAATGGTCATATAAATTTTATGAATACAATTGTAATTTTTAATAAGGTTTGAAAGCTATTTTTTGTCAAAAACCAATGAATTTTTGATAAATGTCGGTTTTTATTTTAAAAGTCAAAATTCACATATTTAGAAATTTCTTTAGATAAAATGAATATTATTTTTGGAATCAGGATGCTGAAATTTTCTAATAGTGAATTTTTCATAATTTTATGAGACAGTCGAATTTTTGGGTAGAAATTAAATACCGTTTAAATATATAATTTGTTTTATGACATCATAATGACCCAATAGTGATGTAATAAAATACTATAAATGGTATGTTTGGACAATATATGTTTTACCATTAAAATAATGAGTTTTTAGGTTTTTTTATTTCTTTTACAAAGATTTAGTGGACCTTCTAAGGCTTATAAAACATTTTAGCTTTTTTAAATTGATTTCCTTGAGAGTGTGACTCACCTCCACATAAGCAACCCTATTATTTTAAAAATTTAGGCCATTAGACATATATAATATTATTTTACACTCCCCTTTGGAAAAAACCATGGGAAAAAACGATGGGATGGTTTGTGGTTTTGATTAGTTTAACGTGTGGTGCCCCAAACCTAAATAATAAACAATTCCTTCTCATTTCCTATATAAACCCACCCAAGATCCCACTTCCTCTTCACTCAAATCCTTTTGAGTTAGTACAACCTCTGATATCCTTTCTCTATAATGGAATCCCAAGCTCCAAATAAGCCTCTCTCAAGCCTCTCCCAAGTCTTTGGAAGCACACTTCCAAGTAAGGGATTCCTTCCTTTATAATTTTATCCATGTTTATTAATATTGTTATGCCATTTTTTTAAAATTATAAATATTTGAGTATGATTTATCACCTCCCACATACTGAAATATATATGTTTTAATGACTATATACCCATTTATCTCTCATTAATTCCTCACATGTACACCCGTTACCATGCCAAAATTCCGTAAGGAATTTCACTCTCCTCATTTACATTCAAGCAATTCTTTTGTATTATGAATCCAAATTCCATTAATTATGCTGGGATATGTATTTTTATGACCCCCTTATTGTACATTTCATGTACAAATGATGAGACACCCCTATCTCTCTCATCAATTTTTTTTGAATTCTTATGTCACACTGTTATGCTTCTGAAATTGCACCACATTTTTTCTTGCCAAAGTCATTGTGTAGTGAATTCCATGCCCATTTCTCTACCAAGGGTATTAACCTTTATGCACATTTACTTATTGATTATAAAGTTTCATATATGAATTATAAATTCCTTTATCATGGAATAAATGATAATGAATCCATGTTTTATGATCCATGTGTCACACTAATGCATAAAATGAAATGATTAAGATGGGTGCACCTTGATATCACTCCAATGCATTAGGTAAAGTATAATATCATGATAATTCATGTGTAATTAGTGTTGAATCATTCTAATTCAAGTGAAATGATGGTTTAATAATGATTTATGTGCAGTGAGGGTTTACTCATGCTCCATGTGCAATTATCCTTGGCTCAAGCTAATATTATGTTAAATGTTGTTGCTATATCTCTATGTTATGATTATGAGGATTTATCATGCCTGTGTGTTCATGTTTTTCTTGTGCTCCATTGATATAACTATTTTATAACATGTATTGTGTTACTCATGTTATTCCATGTTTATTCCCTTACTAGGATTTATAGCTCACCCTTTTTTATGTATGTCCTCAGGTTATCCCATGAAATGTTATGTACAAAAGAATGTTGTGGTCATATAAAGGATGTTTTCAATAAATATGTTGTATTTCATGTTTTAAGTTGTTATGTAATGATCCTAATCCCAAAAGACACTAGAACTACTGATATTCTATGTTATATTAAGTGAAATTTTATGTAATAAATCATGTTTATGTGTGTAATAAAATGAATGGTTTTTATACTACATGGTATGAAGAGAATCTTTCTTTTGATTACCGTTTGAGGTACTTTTTGAATTTTCTGGAAATGGTTTGAGGAGAATGTTTTTTTAACTTATACAACATGAATGGATTTTATGATTTCATGATGCCTTATTTTCATGAATCTTACTCTAAATGTTTACAAATTTATTTTGAACTAAATTCTTTTCTTTTAAAATTTCATGACATTTTGATAAAAGAAAATGTTTTTGAAAAATAAAGGATGTTTTCTTCAAGAAGTAAGTTCAAGTGTTTTTTCAAAATTATTTTCCATATAAGATGACATAGGGTTATATTTTTATCCCTATTATTACTTTTATTTGATTTTTTTATGATGGATTTATTTGTTGAAATCCATTTATTTTATATGGATTTTTATGGAATGATGTTTAAGAAACCCACATTATTTCATGGGTTATGCTATGGTGAACGATTTATATTTTTGTATCACATGTATGAATTATTTTATTATGAGATGGGTAGGATCTATATCTTCCTAAAATTAATTGGGTAATGATTTATAACTCATTATATAGACATGGCTCTAATGACAGGTTAATATGGTTTAGTGATACATGGCTAGAACGGGGAATGAACTCGGTTAAGTAATGGAATTGTTTTGCTATGATTATCTTGGAAATGATCCCTGAATAATATGAAATGATTTTATATGATTATATGTGTATGAAACAAAATTTCATGTCTTATGTAATGACTATTGGGATTACATTTCACTTTTTTGATTTTTCCCATGACATGATATTGTGATCTTTTATATGCCAGATAAGATTTTCAAATGTTATGTTCTTATAAATATGATATGATTGATATTTTCTTTGTTCACCCTTACTGAGAATTTGATATCACCCTTTAATATGTATCTTTTCCTCAAGTCATGAAGAAGGTTATTAAGTAAGATATTCCAAAAAGGAGTCTAGTTATGATGAAATAAACAGGAGACAATGTAGATGTTTTATGAAACATTTTTTCATGTTTCCCAGTTTCTAAGGACGCTATACCTATATGGTCCTGTCATGGTTTTGTTATATTTTGTAATAAATATAATTTAATTCTGAATTAATATCAATGTATATAAATTATGGGTTGCTATAATGGGAATTAGGCCCTGGATCATTATAATCTGAGAGATTAGCATGGTCTTGCAATGTCATAACTCATAATAAGTATTCTATAATTCCCTGTGATAGGGTAAAATATTTTCTCGAATGGATAACCTAATCATGTTTCCCACTGGGATTTTTGATTAAAAATATTACTTATTTTTATAAATTTAACCATATGTGCATGCGAAAATGAGTATATGTGTAAGATAATTTAGGTTCTTATAATTCTCCCCACAATGGATAACCATAGAATTTATTTTTATCTTGAGCTAAGTCTTGAAGTCAATAATCATGTACGGATCATTAATTAAGAGATAATTACATTCTAGTATCACTGCATATGTTAGAATATTCTTTGATTATTGTTTTTTGTTCCCATTTCCCTATATTGTTTTGGGAATACCCTTAAGGATATGATTTTTTTATATATGTGGGGTTGGCACCACTTATTAAGTTAAGGAAATATCAATCTACACATACCACACCTAAGATGATTAATATACCTTTAATCTAAGAATCATGCAATGAAAAGACACCTAGCTAGGAAATCTAGACCAAACCAAGGATTATAAAGTATGAAAGAATGATTTTTCGGATTTTGATGCGTGGTCATTATTGATACATGTGGGTTTTTCGTGGTACCTTATAGATAGGATTCACACTTGAGAGAAACAACTAGAGCATTTAAACCTAATTTACCTTAATATATATATATATATATTAATTTAATATATTTCTTTTTCTTTTAGTATTTCTTATTATTATCTCGTCACACATTAATATCCACACCCATGAATGACCTGTTTTATGCCTGGGATGACTTGGGCCCATATAAGTCATGTCACATTTGAGTACATGACATAGCAAGTAGTGTCTTATTTAAATGAGGGAAACTACCACCCACACGTGAATTTATTAACACCTATAAATGAACCAACATACTAAAACATGGAGGTGTTCCTGATGTATAGTGATGATGTGGCATGGATGAAGTTTTGGTATTTAGGGTACAGACGTTACATTGAATGATGGTGGGAAATTATGTCAACGATTAATGAGGTAACTTAAATCTTTGAGTAATATACATGTTTTAAAGATTCATTTCGTAAAAATTTTTTACTCACTCATTTAACTTATATTTTTATTGCATAACAAAATCCTACATTATCTAATTTAGTTTTTCACATACACAATCATTAAAATATTATGTTATTTATTTTTTATCCTTTATCATATTTTATTATATCAATATTTTTTAATGTAGAAATAATAAAATTATTCATTTTTTATATAATATGATTGTATAAAATCTCATATCAATTATAAAAATCAATACAAAATATCCTTCCACAGATGAAACTGCCCCTAAGAAATCCATGAATTAAACCATCCTACACACATTTCTTTGATTGTAATCATTAAAATTACTAAATAGTAGGGTACATGTGGAAAATATTATATTAATACATATTTCATTATTTATAATTATTTATTTTATAGGTTAAAAAATTAGGTACAATTTCAAGGTGGATTCAATAAGGCGTAAAAACTGATTTAAAAAATAATATCCTCAGTCATTTTTACACAACTATGGAACTTTAAATATTTTCACATTAAGTTACATAATGTTCTAGATTATAATTAATTAATTGTGAATAAAAATAAAATATAATACTATAATAATATGTTAAAAGGTACATAGTACCCATCAATACTAAGAAGTAATAATTGGACTGTACTTAGTGGTGCAAAATTCCACAATTAGAATGTCTTTAGATGATTGTTTAAAAATAAACATATTGTATAAAAAAAATTAAAATTAAAATAAATATTTTATTTTGAAGTCATTTCAAAACATTAAAATAATACAATTATTAAAACTAAATTTAGGTATATATTTATTCTTAAAAATTATGAAAAATTCCTAATAATAAATCAAAACACATAAAAAAGGAAAAAAATAAAATAAAAGAAAACAAAAATGTGTTATTTGTATCTACTACCTATACAAGAAATTAATTTTTAATAATTATTAATATGGATAAAATAAACATAATAATATTTATATTTAAAAAATAAAAAACAAAATTTATGGAAAGAGATAAACTGATAGCTCATTTGTATGCATCTTGGAGGAGAGTTAACTCCCCAACCAGTTTCTTAAGAAAGTCTCAATGGTAATTTTTATTATATAATTATTAGGTTTGAATGATTTACACAACTTAATTTCAATATTGTATACTTCATTTTATGTTAAAATATTAGAAACATGTAAGAGACTTTCCTAGGGGGAGTGAATTTTACTTGAAAAGAATTTTATGTTAAAGTTGTTTAATATTTTTTTCTCGAGTTTGGATGTCCTTATTCTGTATTATATTAACATGAGATACTCTTTCTCATTCATTTAATTCACATAAGTTTCAATCATGATTTACTCTAACCCTTGAATTTAAAATTTCCTTTAATTATAAGAACATACTAAATAAAAATTCATCATCTTGATTTCCTAGTATAACTTATGGCCTAATTATAATAGGAAGTGATATATTTTTACAAACAAAAGTCTATATGGTAATAATATAATTTGACCATTAATGAAACCATCTATGACTCGAAGATATATTACGAAATATTTCAGTAGTCCTTCCTACTTAGGTTGATAGTTTTTATATGGGATCACTTGACTTCATAGTTACATATGTCCACATATCTATTGGTTTGTGTATAGTGTAGTATTTATGTTTTATTCATTATAACATACTATTTAATCATTTATTCTATTATAATAATTTAAAAATGTTTCCCTTGGTCACCTATGATTTCTCCTTATATTCTAAACAAACAATATATATGAGAACTAAACAAATATTCAAAAATAATGGAACAATACATAAAAGTGGATTTTCATTCCACACACTTGGATATATAGGTAACCACTAATAATAAATAATAAAATCACTAATATATATAAATCATATTCAAAAAATATATTATCTCTACATTAATGATTTCATAATGATTCACTAGTTATTGGGGAATTTATTGTATTATGGAAATACTACTAGTGAATTTACTTCTCTAATGGTTTTAACAAAAATAATGTGAATTTGTAAACAAAATGTATCTAAAAAATAATATTTCCAAAATCATTATAGATGTTCTCTATAGACCAAAGTGACCTCTATAATCCTAATTGTGATAAAAGTTTAAAATTTACTAGATTTTAGTTTTTATAATATACTTCCTTATTAGTTGAACATTATAGATATTCCAAATATATGGGTTATCCCATATATAATATTTGATGTCAAATTTTAGTTTATTGTTTTAGCGTTTAACAAATTGGGAAAGAATATTTATGGTGAAAAGATAATTCACTAAGTAATCATAATATGGGTATCTAATATAAAATAAAAATAGTTAGTCACTTTATTAAGAATTATTAAAAGGTATATGTAAATTTATACCCATATAATCATATTCTAGGTTCTCTAACTTCCTCATGCATTTGATTTTCATATCAAAGTACTATTTCAATTGCATCCAAGTGACCATATTAGAATGAATATCTTTCAAAGGGGATCTAAAAACAATGGTTTGTACTAAACCTTTAAATCCTTACCTGTATTATCCATGAAATCTTACTTATATTAAAGGATTATTACATATGTATTTAGGATATATAAATTTAATCCTCATTTTAATTTCACTAAATTTTCCCTTAGTTTTTATAATCACAACCCATGATTATAATTTCATGGACAAGTTAACATTAAATAATTTCAGAATGTAAACATAATTCATTCATTTAAAATAATATTGAAAACTCATTATCTAAACCTCTTATAATTATTAGATAGAGATGATACAATTTTAATAAGTTAAACCGCTATAGAATTATACAACCGACAATATAAATTAAAATACTAGTAGATTAGTCGGTTGTTCTATTGAACAAGGCTGCAAGAATCTTAGGAAGTCTAATAGTTATGATTAACCATGAAAAGATTAGATATACCATATTAGAAATAAAATATATTCAGTGAATATTTTTATAGACTATTTTAATTAATATAAACTTAATATGTTGACATACAAAGAAAACATTTCAATACCAAATACTAAAGTCTTCATTGATAAATTATTAACATCGATAATGAATTTATAGAAATTTGAATTTAAATATTCAAGTAAACATTTTTTGAGATTTTTATATCCAAAAACATATGTAATTAACCAGAAAAATCTTTCCAATTAGTAAATAAATTTTACATTTTAATTCCCTCTCATTCTCTACTCCATGTGATTAATATTTACTTAATAATTTCTACGTGTTCATAGAAACCTTTCCATAGAACTCATCATTCAAAGAACAAAATAATTGTATTTTTTATTTTACATTATAATGATTTTCATATTTATCTATATATTTTATCTTAATATTTTTAATTTCTATATGGTATGAATTATACAACATATAATACCTCAATAAATCCTTTTATTGTTATTTTGATCAAATATATGTTTTATAAATATTTTTTATAGAACCATGCACTATATACTTTCAGTGAAAGTCTAAAAAATATAGGTATAAGATAATAATTTTTCATTAGGTTAAAATTGAATACATAATGGGTATTTTAATCTTTATATCCTTTACTAATAATTATTTTACACCTTAATATTTCTTATCCCAAACACCCTTTTTAAGTGATATGTTTTTTACTATCCATTTTTATTTTATTTTTTTTATATTTTATTTTAATTTTTTACCTCTTATGGTAGCCAATTTTTTTATGAATATTTTTTTTGTTATGATTTTCATATTATTCAACTTATATTTGTTCTTTCACTATTTTTTTTAAATTCTCAACTATCAAGTTTTTTTATAAAAGTTTGTTTTTTTACTTTAAATGGTTTTGTTTTGATAATGTTTTAAAATTATAACACTATTAAAAGTCAATATAATTTGAAAATAATTGGTATCAATGTGGATATCTATATAATTATTTTTTGATACTAACTTATCATGGAGAAAATATTTTCAATGGATATGTATATTTTTTTTAGAAATTGTGAGCTATATAATGTAAAAATTACATTTAATATTTTATGATGAAACTATGAGTATTGTATAGATTTAATGGAGAAGAAATTTTATTTATTTATAATGAATTATTAGTTCTTTTATGGGAAGGAAAAAAATTTACAAAACAAAGATCATTAAGCATTCAACGATTCAAAAAATCATAAAAAAACATGGTGAGGTATGCAATGCACTATTTTTAATAACATATATATCCATTTTTCTTTCTATAAGATAACTCTTGATATGTGGTATAAAAATAGATACCACACATTATAGAAATGTAAAGTTTCAATAAATGATATAAATAATTAACACTTAATATGAAATATTTTACTTTAAATTGTATAATCAATGTCAATAATGTCTTAGTATCTCAACGTTTTTTAAAAATTCCTAATACACTATGTGAAAAGGATATTCATGATGATAAGATCACGGGGAGTGTCATTGAAATCATACCAAGAGAGTTAATGTCAAAGAAAATTGTAATTTATTATATAAAGAGTTACATAGGTATTAAAATTGATGAACTCAGGGGTACTCTTATATAGTATGAGATATGATTGAAAAAGAGATTAAAGGAAACTTAAAAAAATCGGGAAATTTCATGAAAATGAAAAATTTCAATAACACCAATTAATCAATATAATCCATGGATAAGAAATGGTGAGTTCTTTCAACTGTCTATAATGATAGGTCACATATTCAAAAACATATGATAGAAACAATTCATTAGATTGAATATATTGATCTTATATCATTTTTATTGGGTGAGGTAAAACCTTTTTGTTTAATTTTGATGGAAACTTATTTTAAAATATATCTCTTATCACTATGGTTTAATAGTCTCTCAAGAGTTGTAAATCATATCCTTCTTATTCACCACTAAAAAAAAACTTTTAACATCACTAGAAAAAAGGAATAAACATCTCCAAAAAAATTGATGTTAATATCATCGTAGTTAAAATGGGGTCCCTTTTATCAGCACTCAAAAAGAACTGATAAAGTCCCCTATTATCTATGATAAAAAAAGTTATGATAAAAGGGGTATTATATCAGTTCTAAAAAAGTGCTGATAAAAAACCCCTATTATCAGTGTTAAAATCAAAATCGTTGAGAAGTGATTTTTTTAAATCTGTAAATTTTAAAATAAAATAAGAGGTGACCATGCTATTATCATAATTAAACCCCTTTAACAATGCCAAATTGCCCGCTTAACATCTCTAGGCATTCCACTACCGACTTTATTAGTGCTAGGAACCCACCACTACCCACCAGTGTGACCCTAACACCCCCTATATTCATACTAAATACCTCTTCCCTAAACAACTGGGCCTTTACCAATCCTCCATGTTTTTTATCCATTTTTTAATATATATATATATATATTGTCATATTTTTTACCCATTTATTTATTCTTATATGTATATATATTTATATGATCATTTTTAAATTCATTTATAAAATATGTTTTCTGTGTGTGTTTTTAAAAATAAATAAATACATACATAAATAAAACATACATATATATTATATATATGTTTATTTATATATATTTATTCATATCATTATTTATTTACATATATTATATATTAATATATATATATATATATTAAAATATATAGATAATATATATCAGTTTGTCAAAAAAGACACACAAAAACACACACACACACAAATTATATAGGTATATAAATTTTCTTATATTTTTATTTTAAACAAAATGGATATTATTTTTTATTTAGATATTTTTTTTATATTTATAATGTTATTTTATATGTGAATATACTGAAATATTTATATATAAAGTCAAATTTTTTATGTGTAAATATATACCAATATGTATATATGTGAATATACTAAATTATAATAAATAATACATTATTAAAAATGAAAACAATTTGAACATAATAATATCATTATTAGTTTAATAAATTAAAATAAATTATGTATCTACTGAAAAAACATAAGAGTACCCCCTTAAACGAGGATGAAATTTCATCAAATGTTAAAAAAATTGGGGAACTCCGACTAAAAACTCAATTTTTGTAGGAAATTTGGGACTTTTTTACCTTAAAAAATGTGATTAAGATCCCCCTTGGTTGGAAGGTATTAAAGATCATCACAATATTTAATTTGATATGTGGTAGATTCTAAATGGACACTCGTTCCAAATGTTATAGCCATTTAATGATTGAGTTATGTGTTCAACTAATTTTAGTTCTTTTATTAATTTGTTGATTTTTTATGTTCAAATTGTTTTTAAATGACTATTACTCAAAGATAATTATCAAATTATTAATTGAATATATTTTTTAATTATTTTATAAGTCATTTTCACTAAATATCTTATTTATTATGTAAATACATATTTAACCTTATCTAAAACATATTTAAATAATATATATTATATTTAAATAAGTATTAATATATTAATATATTAATATATTAATATACTAATATATTAATATATTAATATATTAATATATTATTTTAATGAAATATTGTTTTGAATTATACCCTTGGTTTGTGTTAAAAAAGTGCTGATAAAGGGTGTGTCTTTATCATAAATTTTTAAAAACTACTGATATAGGGGGTAATTTTAACATTCTAAATACCTTAATAAAGGGGTACCTTCTCAGCACAAAAAATGCACAGATAAAGGTACCCCTTTATTAGTTATTTTTTTATCACTGATAAAGGCATTCATTCACCAGCTCTTTTTTAAAACTGTTAAAGGGTGGTGCTACGAAAACATATTTCTATGGTAGTGATTTTGTCACCTTTCTTCCCAAATTTTTCATCTATCACTCATAAATGACACTATATTTTTATTTACTATGTTTAAAATCATTTTTTCTCTATGGTATTCCTTCCCAACACTAAAATGATTCACCTATTTAGTGATCTTTAGTTATATTGTATTATCCTCTATGATTTTATGACCAAAGTAACTATTGGTTCCATTCTATTTATTATTTCATTATCCTCTTAGCAGTGAGGTCAATCTATTAGTAAATGGTGTTTATTTTTTCATTTTATCAGAGATATGTTCTTCCTCCTCTATTTTTATAAAATTATTGGTTACTATCCTATTTCTATTGTACATATTGTTCCCTTTTTTCTCCTTATGTTATAGTATTTTACTAGGTTCTTGATTTTGTAGTTATGTCATCAATCAAGGGTTTATTTAGTCCATATCATCTTAAAGAGGAATTTCTACTCAGTATTTAAGATTGGTTTATCTGATTCATAATATCAAGGTTGGAGAGCATGGTTTCATTAAATTTTCCAACATTGTTTACTCTAGTGGGGATGAATAGAGAGACAATGTCTCAAATATAGTGGAGTTAGAGAGGTTGGATGGTGGTATAGATCAATAGTTAGAGGGGATAGTGTAGTGTTATTTAGTATTGCTAATTTTTTTTTAATATTTTTATCTTATGGTCATACACCCCTATGACCATTTTTCTCTCTTATTTTTATCATTATCCAGAATGGAATTATCCTCTAATTTTCATATCTTATCCTTATTTATTATAACTTTTCCATTGAATAAGGGGGATTTAACTCAGTAATCTATCATAAAGGATTAAGAAACATAATATTTTTCCATCAAAGGATTTTCTACTACATCTCGATGGTGTAGGTCTATTGTAATTTTTTAAATCATAATGACGACTATAATAATGATGGAATAAGTGTTGTTATTATTTAGAAAAGGATTTGTAAGAGGATAATGAATTAGAATATTTAATGAGATGGAGGGTTTATCTAGAAAGATTAGATGATTGAATAATTTTTTTCTTTTTTAATTTATGGTATCTTATTAGTGATTCCTTCTAACATATTTTTTATAGAATGATTTTTTTATTATTTTATAGTAATGGGTTTTAGTTATTTGAAAAGTGTGAAATAATTATTTCCATGGATTAATAAATAGTTTTGGAGGTTTTAGCGTTGAAAACTAACTAATTAGTGGAACTAACTAGTATCATTGATATATAAGGTCTCAGGGCATCACATACCTCATTAAACATGATATATAATGGTTTCATTCTAGTTTTTTATGATATGAACTTTCATTTTTGAGTTTTTTCACTTAGATTATTTGTAATATTTTTTGTTTCGTTCTCTCTCTATTGTCTTTGTGCTTTATTTAATGATTTATCCAATGGATTTATTTGGTTCCCATAACTTCTGTTAATACTAATTTTTATAATAGAAAAAATAATGTTAGAGGGATATGGAATATATTGAAATAGAAGCTCTAGAGATGTAGATTATAGGAAAGGATTAGTTTATGTAACATGTTGTGAGTAGAAGAAATAAAAACATGTCATGTCCTACTTCCCTCAAAAAAGGAAAAGGACTCAAGGGAGTTCAAAAAGAGACAAGGTGACAGGGAACTTATAGGTGACATCTAAACAACAAGTGAAGAATATTTATTCATATGGTATTCCAAAATTATTGGTAATTATAGGATTTTAAAATTAGTTTCCTTTAATACATTTTCTATACAGCTATGGTTAGCGACTCTTTAACCATAGAATATTTAAATTTATCTCCTTATGAGATTTTAATAGAACAATACCCATCTATATGATAACTCAATGTGTATATTGATGGTTTTGAAATCATAGTCAAGATTTTCCTAAAAATGTATCTGATATGAACAAACCTTAATAAACATACATATTACATCATTTAATATGAATATTTATTACATATCTTAGTACATCACAGTCCAAAAACTATAAGTTTAATTTCCTTTGTAACTTTCTATATGATCTTATTATCTTACAATTAGTCTTCAAAAATTTTCATAAATTTCTCCACAGATGACATCCTTTTTGAAAAAATCACACATAATGCTCCCCTTCATTTACCAGAGAGTATAAACATAAGAAAAGGGTGATCTTAGATGTTTAGTAAGGGTAAGTATAAGAGATAATTTTTCTTCATAAGTGAGAATAAGATAAACATGTGGGTATGGGAGAAAATTCAGGGTTTATGAACATAACATAAGAAAATCATACACAATAAAACATTGATAAAAATCAAGATTCATTGACGTGGCCTTTAAATGTATTGATTTTCAACAGTTTATATTATGTTTTTAATCATTTAATTAATGAAAATTTCCATTTTTGTTAAATAATTACACCTTAAAAATTTTATAGTTTAATTTGTTAATAAATATTTTTTATATCATTCTGTTTTTAGATTTTAAAATTACAATTTTTTTTTGAATTTTTTTTCATTATTTTTCTTTATACTTTTTAAATTTTATTTTGGTTGAATTTTTAATTTCTTGATTATTTATCTTAATCCGTTGAAAATGTCTCACTACCATAGATTTAGATGGATGACTACCAGGTCTAACCGTATTCACCCACAACTCAATCAGATTAATCCATCGAAGAAACCCTCACTAGACACAAAAATACAACAGATATTAAAATCAATCCCATATCTACTACCAAGAATGCACCGCTCGCCTTCAACAAGGACCTTACCTAGAACCAAGTAGTTCCCACCATGGCTAAGCCCCACCACTATCGCATGATTTGAAATATAATAAGAGCTTCCTTTGACAGCAGCTAAGAACCCTAATGATCCACCATCACCGCTTGAAGCACTGTGACCTGAGCTGCGACACCATTGGCTTCCAAATAAGAGGATCTAAGTCCAACATCGAAGCAAACCATTTTCATCTTCTATCCCCAAGCTTTTGACAATGAGGTAGTCCCTTGCTAGATCAGAAGAGAGCTATTGTCCCTTACTGTCTAGGAGAGCAGGGAGGATCAAAAGCCAAATCTTATAGGGAATAAGGAATTTTCCCCCTATGCGTAGCTCTGGATAAGGGAGTAAAAAAAAACAAATAAATAAAAATAACATAAAAGAAATACAAAATGATTAATAAAATAATAAAATGAAAATATTAATAATAACAAAAAAATAAATTATAATAATTAATAATTAATAAAATTAACTATTAAAATAAAATAAATATTAAAATGAATAAATATAAAATAATAACCTTAATAAATTATTATTTATATAAATATAATTAAAAATAAAATAAAATTAATATAATTAGTAAATTAATAAGTATTACATTAGTAACAATATAAAATAAAATAAATAATTATAAAGTAATCAACTTAATAATATAATGGCATTTAATAATATAAAAAAATAATTAAAATGATTATCTAATTATTAATATATAAAAATATTAAATTTAATAATGATAAATAAATAATTTAATAATAATAATAATAATATTAATAATTAATATAACCAATATATTTAAAAAATAAAAATAAACATAAAAAAATTAAATAAATAAAATTAAATAATTAAATAATAATTAAGTAAAATGATAATTAATAGCTTCGTATTAATAAAAAATAAAAAATAAAAAATAATGAAAATGATAATTTAATTAATATAATAATAAACAAATAAATAAATATTTCTTACAAAAGTTATTTTTTATAATAAACATTAAATAATTTATTAATTACTATTTATTTTCACTGTGCAGAATCTAGCCTAATTTACATCCAGGTTCATCCCAACCATTTTAGTTATATTCAGTTATAGGGTAGGTGCTAGAGTGAAAAGCATGACAGTATAGGATGCCACATGTTCATTGACTTGGAGAGAGAGAGAGATGAGTTGACATTAGCTGTGGTTGATTAACAAAACACAATGAAGGACTTAAAAAATTAAATATAGATAGAATCAATGGGAGATTATTGATTTGATCATCTTAAACTTTCTTATAGACTAGGGAGGAGATGTAGTGAATGGAGAAATAGAAACGAGACCCAAAAGAAGTAGAGAAAGAGCACAAAAGTGGCGAGGGATATTTCTTTCTCTATTTCTCAATTTATTTTATTTTCAAATTGAATTGTTAGTTTAAGTTTATGTCATGATCTTTTACTAAAATTTTGTGCACATGTATTATAATTCTACTGGTCAATTATTTTTTTCTTCACATTTTTTTTACAATGAATTCAAAATTGATCGATGAGATCAATTATGAATTCATAAATTTTGTTTCACGCATCATTGTATCAACTTAAAACTTTAACATCCATTGGTGATATTTATCTTGAATGTATTTTTACAAACATAAATTTCATACATATTGTAATTTTAAGTAAATTTTTATTCTGATGGATTTTTCATAAAAAATCATTATAGTTTGATGAATATTGGAGAGGAAAAATCCATGTTTAAATCTTCTATTTGTTTAATATCTTGGAGAGGGATATTTTCAAATCATTTTTTGAGGTGAGATAAAATTAAAATTTTTGTGAAGAAAATCTGAATTTCTACCACTAAGAGTTAAAATTTTCGAGCATCCTTTCTGATCAATTTTACTCAGTTTCAGTTTGTGTTATTTATACTTTGTTCACTTTTTCTTCATTATAGTTTCAATTACCAGATATTTCTTGAAAAACATTCTTATCATTAATATCTTTATTCTAATTTAAAAATTAATTAAATTAAAAGAAATACTCTACCCACTATTTTCAATAGTGGGCTTGATTTGAAATTTTGGTCACTCAAACACATTTTTTTGTCTTCCTTTGGGTTTAAACATGCTTTCAAATTTTTTGTAGTTAGTAAGAGTTTATCTACTTTTGAAATTCAGAAATTTTTTATTAATAACGTATACTTTTTTTGGAGTCATTTCCAGGGAAGGGTTTGTGTGACCAATTTTTAAATATATATATATATATATATACATACATAGTTTTCAAAAATTCATTTAAAAAATCAAAAAATTTACTGCTTGAACTGAATTTCAATGTTTAATACCCTTTTTATGTTGAGGAGCTTTAATGTCATTACTATTTCTCTCTAACATTATTTAAATTCTGATTTTTGGTAGATCTTACTACTATGTATTTGTTATATTACTGAAAATTTAATTTTTTTCTTATTGGTATGTATTTTAGAAACATGTAATATCAAAGTGATTGGAATTAATATAGTGGTATTTTTTGTGTTTTTTATGGTTACTAATGGAACACTTCTTGGTAGTGTCTATAATGTGACACAACAATATAAACATTATGAAGAAAACCTTAATTATCATTAACATGAACCCAAATATTATTCCAATGTGGAACAAATGATGTCAAAAATTATTGTAAAATTTTATCAATTTGATAAAACACATAATGAAAGAATGAAAAAAATAAAAAATAAAATGTGGGAATCACATGAAAACATTAAACATAAAAAAATATGAATTTAGGGATAAATAAAATGACTATGTAAAATTTGAAAATGAAATTCTAAAGGAGAGTGCGTATAAAACTGCAGAACAAATTTTTTTATTTTGAAAAATATGAAATTGATGAAGGAAAAAATATGGATATAACCAACTCACTAGATGAAGAAATTTTTTTTGATGAATATGTCAATAACATTAAGAGGTTTGATTTAGAAAATTTTGAGAAAGAACTTAATGTTATTGAAGAGGATTCTATCTGTCATGTACATGGTTACTACCTTTGAAAAGGTTCATTATTATAGGAGATTTGAAAATGAGATTTCTTAGGTTCTAGAGAAATTATAAAATAAGGTCTAAAATATTAAAAACATTTCACCAAACTTTTATGAAGTTTTTAATGATGAACTAGAATGTAAAATTGGGTATATATTGAAAGATAATAATAAACCTAAAATCACAAACTGGGAAAATTTTGAAACTATTAATAAATGTTATCTCCCTTTATTCGAAAGTTTAAACCCAACAATAATTGAAATGAATTATGAAAAAGAGGATGAGGGATAGTTATTTGATGAAATATTAACTAATTATCTCAAACCTCAATGTTATGAAATTAATTTCTTTTCTATATCTTGGTTTAAGGAAATAGAAAAGATTGTTAACCAATATTGGGAAAATTTATAAATTCAAAATTTATGGAATTTTAATTTATTGAAGGTGAACTGAAAAATTATTCCCCTAAAATAGAATATCTTCACCCAACTAATAATGTTTTAGAAAATGAACTTTTTGAATGGGAACTTGGTGGAGAGGTTTAACATACACTATTTGATTCAAGAATAATTAATTTTTAAGAAGAAATTAATGCTAATATTTTATTTTTTGATCAGGATATTTAGGAAGATACTTTTAACTTTATGAAACTTGAGGTTTTAAATAAACAATAATTAACTCTTTCCTATTTTCCTAGGTATTCCTCAAATGAGTTTGGCATTGAACCTTTTTGTGGGACATTGAGTCAATAGGAAGAGAAAACTTTTTTGAGTGTTCATTGAAAAACTACACTTATATCTCTTGAAAACCTTATTCATGAATCTGTCGTTCTGAATTCATCCCTTAGAACACATATTTATTATCTTATTTTGAGTTTTAATAAACTTTATAATATTTAAAATAATTCCAAACCCATTGAAGAACCCACTTCTCATATGTCCCTTCAAGATTATATTAAAAGAGTCTAAATTCAATTGACTCCATAAAATGAGAACAACCTAACCACAACAAAACATTGGTGGTTTCAAAGGATATTTTCAATTATAAAGGGATTAAAGTTTTCCCTTATAAGTATAAGTTCTCACAAATTTAAATTATTTATTAAAAATAAATGGGCATAACACATGGGGTGGTTCATGGATGAAAAACCTCACTCTCCTTGTAAATTTGGTTAATATCTTGGGCAGTCCTGGCTGGGAATTTAAAATGGGAACTGTATGGAAGGCGTACCATGATTTTATTTCTTTTAATAAAATATCTTGGGTTATTTCAATAAAATTATTCTTGATTTAATTTTTAGAGTCTAAATAATTCTTAATTAAGACATAAAATTCAGTGCTTCATGTTATTCAACCCATGGTTTGTTTTTGTTTTTTACCTTTTTCTTGTTTTTTTGAATAAAATTTTGCTTCCTTCTCATCCCTTTTCTCATTTCCTACAAGTGTTATTTTCGTAGTCTTCATATTGTTTTTAGAGAAGATAGTCATTGTGGTGATTAATATAGGATCATAATTCCCTTTTATCTTTAAATCACAAGGTGTTTCTAGGTGGATTCTCACAGGATAAAATTTAATCATGGAAGTTGCTTATCTTCAAATTCAGAATCATTTTTATGCTCTTCTTTATTTCTATCTTGATACATTTCTATTTCTTGATACTGAATTTCATGTTGTATTTTTTTTAAATTTCGTGAAAATTTATTCGCTATATGAATTTAAGTGTTGGGGGGTGTTATATCCCTTTGTTTTCTATCTTTAAATGGATGTATTTTCATATTTTGGGTGTTTAACATGAATTGTTTTCACTAATGTTAAACTAATTGAATCAAATTTTCAAACTTTCTGAAACCCATTTCACCATGCACTAAATTTTCATGTGTTACCTTTTAAAAATAATTGACAAATTATTTTGAATTATTTAATGATAACACATGAGTTGTTGTGATTATATTATAAAATTTTTATTTTTTAAAACAAAATGTATTAATTTCACTGTGGCCCTTGGACATATCAAAATCTGCTGAATTGAAAATCTATTTTGATCTTTCAAAATAAAATTGTTTTTCTCTACCTTATAATATAGATTTGGGGAAAAATTTGGGTTTTATGTTTGTGTGTGTTGGGGGGGGGGGGGTGAGTGTTTTCATATTCTGAGCTAATCTGTGCCTTAAATTAAGACCATAAAATTCCTCAAAAATAATTTTTGTTTAAAAAATTGGGAACTTTTTTTCTTCAAAATTCCATTTAAAATTGAGGTTATCTATGCTTTATTTTGAACATAAATTCAGTCTTTCCTAATGGATAATAACTTAATGGTTGTTGAGGTTTTTTTTGAATCTAAACATTTTGGGGGTGATTGATTCCTGAGTGAATATTCTTACCTGTTTTATGAAAATTATATATAAGAACTAAGAATTATAGTGATATAGGATAGATTTTTGCTGAGTTATGATCATAAATTTAGTAAACTAGAAATTTTAACATTAACCTTGGGGACACATTTTTTTATTTAATAAAAAAGTAACCACTTTGTGAAGCCAAGTCAAATAGTATTCTTATAATTCATTTGAAACCAGAGTAAAATATGTAAATGCGAACCAATGGTGAACCTACGGGACACTCTCCACCAAGTGTTCATGTGTGTAAGCCTTATATACTTTCCAAATAAGTTCATCTATATAGTGATTTTCACAAGTTACATGGATGGGTAAAATTCAAAGAAAAGATAAAGTTCCCATCTTTTAAAAATGAGTTCATCAAGGTGAGGGGAATTTTGAACACCAAATAAAGAAAGTAACTATTCACATGCATGAAAATAATTTAATTTGTATTAATAAAGTGATTAAATGAAATTATAGTTTCCCTATTTCAACCAAGGATAAATTCTAAGTAGAAGGTTCATATTATGATATTCTTAATTCCACTTTTATGTAACTTGCTTTACTCTTAGTATAAGAACATTGATTTGAATTGAAGTATGTTAATAGGTGACTTCATTTAAGAGGAATGAAATATTTACTAGTTAATGAGTCCATAATACCTTGATCTTATGACGTCTAGACCCAGGTGCCACTAAATGGTTCCTCTAGCTAGCTTTCCACATACCCTCAAGCGTTCCTCCCTGTACGCCCGAGGGTGCCAACTAGTATGGAGGATCTAGTAACTTAGTCATGAGGGGGATATACCCTATTTTATTAGAATAAAACACCAAATGAAGAAAAAAAGACAAGTTTTGAAGCATATAAATAACCAGAACAATACCATGTCATATGCTATCCAAAATAATAAATTACAATACTCAACTTAAAGGTAAAACATGTTATAATAATGTGAATGTCAAGTGAATATAATGTAATGAAAAGTAAAGACACAATGACTACCAAGCGGGTCCCGAACCACATCCGGTTCCATCTTCGATGATCGAATACCAAATATAAACCTATCATAGGGCCTTTCCCTTATCCCGTCCAGTAACAACAAAGTCTACTCACATTCCGATCAGGCAGGCTGAATAAGGAATGAATAGAACTCAGTAGGCCCCCACAAATGGTGTCTAAAACAAGTCCAGTCAAAAGATAGTGTATGATGTTTTATGAATCAATAAATACAATTCATAATTAAACTACTATCACACTATTATTTAATATTTAATCATATCATTATTCCCAGTTTTAATTCATGTTTTCCATTTGAATCATCATTCATTATAATCATTCATTCGGTATTAAAATTCATGTAAATCACCCCAAATATCATTCAGTAAAGGTCACCATGCCTAACAATCCATTTCTCATTTGGTGTAGGTCAATATGCCCAGCTCCCCAAAATCTCAAGCTTGGATAACTATTGGGGAGGAACACCAAGTCCAGGTCCCAACTTCTAATCGGTCTATAATTCCGTGTCTAGCACCAAAAAATATCATCCATTTAATAATTATTTAATTCCCAAGAATTAGCCACATCATTCTATTACTAATCCAACAATTAGTTAAACATTTCAAAGGATATTAGTTAAATCAATAAATAACTAAGCACCTAACCCATTAATTAATTCATCAATTAATTCACCAATAAACTCAATTCTCATTCCATAATCAATTATTCACAATTAATTATCCATATCTAATCTCAAATTGTCATAATTAATTCTCAAAATTAATTATCTTTGATCAACATCATGGCCCATAATTAATTATCACGATTAATTATATTATATAGCTAAAAATCATTTCATAATTAATTTACCACAATTAATTATCTTAACACAAATAATTAAATATCTCAATTAAAATATCTCAATGCTTTACCAATCTCCAAAACAAATATATATTTGTGCAACCCCCATTCATTTGTTTCATGTTTTAATTATAAATTAATCACCAAGGTAATCAAAAGTCAATTACACATTCCTAATCACTCTAATTTAGGAAATCAAATATCAAGGGAAGCTAGAAAATCCATAAAATCACATTCACATATCAAATCCATGACTATGAGAGTTCGATTTAGACCACCTACCTCGGTTTATTGACGGATTTTAGCCCAATGGAAATCCCCAAACTTGAGCAGAACAACATCATCGATCAAGATCTAGATCTAAATCCCTAAACCAAAATTAAGATCAAAGGCATCAAGATCTTGAAAATATAGATCTAGATCCACAATCCTAAATCTATATATCAACTCATAGGTTTAGATTCATAGAAAAAGTGGAGATCATCCATGAAAAGATCAAGGAAATATAGAGGAATGAATGGGAGAAGAACGGGATGGAATCCACTTATCCGGGAGAGAGACGATCTACAATACAAGCTTTTGATATTGAAGAATGACGTTGGAATCAATTTGGAATCCCTTTAGGAGGCTTTAGGATCACCCTGAATTTGACAAGCCCAATCCGAGGTCGAAATATGGGAGTCTCGGGGGGTTCATGTGATTTTAAAATAGATTTTTAGATTATTAATCCCACGTGCACAGTTTTCTGGGCAGGGACACACAGTTAGGGAAAACCGTGTACCAACTGTGAAGACCTCTCTTTATAGGTTTTCACGGTTGGCATGGTTTAGTCGCATGGTATGTCAAACCTTTCACTAATAGTGCGAGTGTCTCTATCCAGGGTTTCATGATTGGCATGGTTTAGTCGCATAGTTTCTCAAACTGTGCTCAAAATGTACACAACCCACTATTTGTTATTTTTTTCTTAAAAATTCACCCAAACGCACCCCAAGACACTACTCAAAAAAAGGTATATAAAAACCTAAAAATTACCTGAAAACACGCCCGAGATGACTACGAAAAAGGCAGGGATCTTACAATCTCCCAACCTTATAACAACTCATCCTTGAGCTGCACTCCCAAAAATATCTAAGATTTTGAGTAAAAAATATTAGTCCTTTGAGAACTCATGTCTGCTTCTCGTTCCCATGTTTCCTTTTAAACACTTCAATGTTTACATAACACCAGAACTAACAACACGGTCTTTCCTTACAATACTTTCTCACTAAGACCCTACACATGTATCAGATGCTTCTCAAAGGATGCATCTATCTTAAGGTCAACCTATTCCACATCGATCACATGGTAAGGGTTGGGGTGATACTTAAATAGTTATGAAACATGGAAAACATCATGCATAGAATTGAATTTCTGTGGAAGGGCTTATCGGTACTCCACTAGCCTAATTCTCTCTAGCACCTCAAACGGTCTTATAAACATGGGTGCCAACTTTCCCTATCTCTGTATCCTGTGGTGGAAAAATCTTGGAAACACCCAAAAGAATACATGATTTCCCTCTCTAAACTCTAGGGATCACATCCATCTATTTGCATCTGACTTCTACCAACTCTGATATATATCTGTACATTTCCGAATCAACTGCACCGACTCTGATGTCTCTTGAACATGACTCAGTCCTAACAGCTATGACTCACCCACCTCTAACCACCATAGTAGTGATCTACAATGTCTACGATAAATTTCCTCATATGGTTCCATCTATATAGTTGTCTGATAACTGTTGTTATAGGAGAACTCCACTAAATACAAGTGCATCTCCCAAGAACCACTAAAGTCAAGCACACATGACCACAACATATCCTTTAACACCTCTATAGTACACTCTGATTTCCCATCTGTCTGTGGGTGGAAGGTCGTACATAACAAAAACTATGTACCAAGAGCCTTCTGTAATTCTTGCTAGAAGTGTGAAGTAAATCATGAATCACAATATGAAACTATAGTCCGTGACACCCCATGCAAATGAACTATCTCCTGTACATACAGTTATCCCAACTAATCAATTGTAAAGGTTTACCTAATAGGAAATAAATGTTCTAGTCGATCCACAAAGACCCAAATAGATATATTCTTCCTAATTGCCTTTATATGACCTACCATAAAATTCATAGTCCCGTCGTCCAACTCCCATTATGGAATAGGCAACAACTGCAAAAGGCCTCCAGGTCATTGATACTCTGCCTTCACCTGATGATAGGTAAAAAAACTTATTATGAACCATCCTATCTCTTTTTTTTGAATTCCTAGCCACCAAAACTATTGTTGTAGGTAACAATACATTTTTTTCACCCCAGGATGTACAGACCACTTTGAGGCATGAAATTATTTCATGAGTTACTATCGCATACTCATAAGCACAACAACCTAATTTTTCACATAGATGATCTCATCCTCATCTATTATTCAGTCTGAAGGTGTCTCCCCACCTTGAAGTATTTCCCTTAAGGCTTAACACTTCGGATTCTCATACTTCCCAACCCTAATCCATCTCAAGAGTGCATACTCCACTACTAAAGAAACCAGATTCATCCTCTCCTGACTCTCTTGAACCACCACATGCATTTATTCCATCAAATTCATCATCTTCCACTCTGCACTCGACTCATGTAAAAACCAAGTCTAAGTTTTCATGCACTAGGCATCTGCCACACTATTCACCTTTCTGGATATATATGCTAGTTCAAAATCAAAGGACTGCATATACTATACCTATCTTTGATACCAAAGATTCAAGTTGTGTTGTGAAAAGATATACTTCAAGATTTTGTGATCCGTAAAAATAGTAAACTTTTAACCCAAAATATAGTGTCACCAACACATAAGAGTGTAAACTAATCCTTCCCACTCGAAGTCATGTGTAGGGTAATTCCGTTCATATAGCCTCAAAAACCAAGACTCTTAAGCAACGACTCGATCCCCTTGCATCAACATAGCTCCGTGCCTGATCCCAAAAGTTTTACAATACACCGTGTAATCCCCACTCGACTCAGGTAAGATGAGAATTGGGGTTGATGTCAAGAACTTATTCAACTTTTGGAACGTATTATTGTATGCTTTTTTCTAGTCAAACTTTATCCATTTCTTTGTAAAACATAAAATTGGTGCTTCTAATTGGGAAAACTCCAAGATGAACCTCCTGTAATAACCATATAATCCCAAAAATCTTAGGATATAAAAAATATTCTATAGATGATCCCAAGAATTCACTACATACACTTTTTCTGGGTCCACTGCCTCACCTTCTTCTGAGACAATATTCCCTAAAATGTGTCCCTATCAATCTAAAACTAACATTTGGAGAGAATGGAGTATATCCAATGCTCTCTCAGTGTACTGAAGATGATGTAAAGATGTTGTTCATGATCGCCATGAGTCTTACAGTACACCAAGATGTCATCCAAAAACACCAAAAGAAACTGATATAGGTATGGATGAAAGATCCTGTTTACTAAGGCCATAAATATTACTAGAGAATTTTTCAACCCAAACAGCATTACAGTAAACTCATAAATGCCATACTACTTATAAAATTAGTTTATTGTACATCAGAGGTCTGAACACTCACATGATGATTCCATGATCTCATATCGATCTTTGAGGACACACTAACCCCTTCATCTGGTAAAATAGATCATCAATACATGGAAGAGGA
Source organism: Viscum album (assembly GCA_963277665.1). Lineage (NCBI taxonomy): Eukaryota > Viridiplantae > Streptophyta > Magnoliopsida > Santalales > Viscaceae > Viscum > Viscum album. The sequence goes on along the minus strand of OY728144.1, from coordinate 106,695,787 downwards.
TATATGTTCTTCATGGTTATTTTATTCAACTTCTGATAATTGACACAAAAATGTAAACTCCTATCGGCCTTCTTTATAAACAAGATCGGTGATCCCCAAGGCGACGTACTTGGATGGATAAAACTTGTATCCCCCATGTAACACCCCGCCCCTACCTCATTGGCTTGAGGAGGCGGGGAGGGTTACTTGGCCTTAAGCGACGTTCCCAAGGCGCCAAAGGCTGGCAATGAATGTCGAGGGCTCCAAGAACAAATGGGGAACGATTTTCCCTAAAGGAAAAATCAACCAACAAACCACTATATGATGCATGTCAACAAAATCCAACCATTCATTTCCAAAAGAAAACCAAGTTGTTCTATAAAACAACCCAAATCCAATACAACCAAACATGTCCACACAATATCAGAGTACACTGTAGAAACTAACAACCAACACCACAAGCCAAGACACCACCCCGGATCCACACCAAGCTTCAAGCTCCAAGCACCAACAAGGAATCACAAAGCTCCACCTAAGGAGGATGATTCCTTACCTTTGCCTACGTCACGATACACGACATCTGCAAAGACACCAACGTGCTAAAGCAGGGGGTGAGTACTAAAAATCAGTAGGTTTTCCCCAAATGACTTCCCTACACACACCACTACGATAAAACTGTTAGCACATTTATATAAATCAGTTTATATAAAATGAATCACAAATGAAACAATCACCATATTCCAACCATGTCTTTACCAAGCCATTTCACCCAAACCAAACCACCAAAGGAAATACAAGAAACAAGCCACAACCATGTCATCATTTACACATTAGCACAACAATTCCATCTAGCAAAGCAATGCACACAAAACAACTAAAACAACAAAATGGTGGCGCTTTCGTCCAACCCGTTCACCCATTCACAATTAGTGTCACTTCTCATCCACTTATCCTTTGATGGTGGCCCTTATGTCCACTATCCACCCCCTTCATTATAGTGGTACTTCCCACCCACTTTCACACAACATTTCAACAATCACAACCAAGAATACAACATCATGCAATTAACCAAATTCCACTGCATGTTAATTCACTTCAATAAATCCCCATTTATTGAAAACCATTTTCCATGCCAAACCCCATTTCAATAAAACCACCCCTTTTATTGAAAACCATTTTCCATCAATCATTTCACAATTTAACCATAGCATTCCATTTTAAAATCCCCATTTTAAAATTCACCACAATAACATTTCACCATGAACCCCCCTTTTCCCAAAAATCCCTAAATGGATTTCCAACCAATTTCGCATAACAAACACAATTAATTTTCAGAACAACAAATTAATTGTAACATGTAACCACCAATTCTAACCAAGTGGATTCGAGAGAGAATCAACCTACCTTTAGGGTTCCGGCGAACTCGACCCACAACCAACCACACCTCAAATCCAGCGAACGCACCACCGACACCTCTCTAGATCACATTCCCTAACCATAAAAAGCCTTAAAATTAACATCTAAGGAAACCCCAACCCTAGATCTATACACCACAAGTGTAGATCTAGAAAACCAAGAAAGATAGGTAAGTAGATCTAGGGAAACACAAGAGAAACAAGAGGAGAGACTTACCCAGAGCAATCACCTTCAAACCACCTTGAATACTCTTCAAAACCCTTCCAAAATGAGTGGGAGATCACCCAAAACCCATGAGAACCCAAAATCCCGAGTGAGGCTCGAGTGGGAGGAAGAGAGGAGTGAAATGAGGCAATCCTGAGTGAGCCTGGGTTTTATAACCCTAATTTTAAGTGGCCGCACGGTTTAGCCCGCACGGTTTAGAAAACAGTGCGCTAACCGTGCGCACTCTACTGCCTCAAGAGCCAGGGTCTGCACGGTTTACCCGCACGGTTTGGAAAACCGTGTGTTGGCCGTGTGAAGCGTACTGTCTCCCGCTGCACAGTTCCTGGAACATCTGCACGGTTTACACTAACCGTGCTCAAACTGTGGACCCCTTTAAAAGCCTCCAAACTCTTCCAAAACCGTTCCAAACTCTCCCAAACTCTTCCCAAATCATACCATTCACTTTAAACAGATAAAAATTTATAAACAAAGGCAAAATACCTCAAATCGAGGGTGCTACATTCTCCCCACCATTTGAATTTCTGTCCTCGGAAAGTAGTGATCCCGCCCTTTGCCGAAAGAGCTTGGGCCACTGCTCGACCATATCTTTCTCCCGCTCCCAAGTATCCTATTGAATCTGACCATGTTGCCACAAAAAACAAACTAAACTGATGCTCTTACCACGCAAGACTTTGTATTGCCTATACACAACCCGCACTGGCACGTGCACCAACGAAGAATCCGGTTTTAGCTCAACATGATCCCATCGAATCACATGGTCATGATCCGGCTGATAATTTTTCAACTGCGACACATGAAACACATTGTGCACCACACTAAACCGTGGTGGCAAATCCAAACGATAAGCCACCTCACCAACCTGATCAAGAATCTCGAAAGGACCAATATACCTAGGAGATAACTTTACCTTCTTCCCAAACCGACGATGTCCCAACCTAGGAGAGATCCTCAAGAACACATAATCACTCACCTCGAATGACAACGGTCGTCGACGATGATCCGCATACAATTTCTGACGACTCTGGGATGTCTCCATTCTCTTCCTGATCAACTTAATTTTCTCCGTAGTCTCCTGGAAAAGGCTTTGTACAACCATCGAGGAATCACCCATTTCCACCCAACATAGTGGATAACGACACGGATGACCATACAATGCTTCAAATGGAGCCATCTGTATGGATTCCTGATAACTGTTATTATATGAGAACTCAATCAATGATAAGTGCTCCTCCCACGAGCCACCGAAATCCATAACACAAGCCTGCAACATATCCTCTAGAGTTGTATCATCCTCTCGAATTGGCCATCTTTTTGAGGGCAATACGCCGTGCTCATCATCAACTGCGTCCCAAGAGCTTGCTGTAAGGATTTCCAGAAACGAGATGTAAACCTCAGATCTCTATCAGATATGATCGAAACTGGAACACCATGCCTCTTTACCACCTCCCGGATATAGATTTTGGACAGATCCTCCACCGTATGAGATTCAAGAATTGGAATAAAATGGGCCGACATCATTAGCTGATCCACTATCAACCAAATGGCATCGTGCTTTCTGAAATTTTTTGGGAGACCTGTGAAAAAATCCATCGCTATCTGCTCCCACTTCCAAATAGGGATTGGTAAAGACTGAAACATTTCTGCTGGCCTATGATGCTCTGCCTTGACCTGCTGAAACGCCAAGCATCTCGAAACAAACTCAGCCACACTTCTTTTCATACCAGCCCACCAGAACTGCGCTTTCAACGCTTTATAAATTTTCATAATTCCAGGATGAACAACCCACCTAGAATGAAGATACGCCCGGAGAAGATCCTCCTGACAAGCAACTGGTACAACCATCCGATTCCAAAAATAGAAAACTGAATCTCCATTCAGTTGCCAACCCTCAATAGTCTCCCCACCATTGAGTCTCGACCCCACGGTCACACACTCAGCATCGGATATTTGTGCCTCCCTAACCAGGCCAACCAGTCCAGGAATCAATGAAACTGGAAAGAAGACCGCTCTATCGCCCTGGTCCTCACATTCCAACCACATATTAGCTATCACTGACATCAACTGCCACGGGTCTGATGCCTGTTTCACCACCTGAGCATATGATTTTATACTTAATGCATCTGCCACCGAATTTCCCTTACCTGGTGTGTACATTAAGTTAAAATCAAACATCTAGATATATTCCATCCATCTCCTTTTCCTCAAGTTCAAATCCCTTTGTGAGAAATTATGCTTCAAGCTCTTATGATCCGTATATACCATGAACTTCTCACTGAAGAGATAATGACGCCACACTTTCAAAGCATGCACCACTTCTGCCAACTCCAAATCATGAGTTGGGTAGTTCTTCTCATGAAACCTCAACTGCCGTGATCCATACGCAACCAAATGATCCCCTTGCATGAGAACACACCCCAACCCTGATCCCGATGCATCACAATACATCACGTACCCATTTCCTGGTTTTGAAAAAACCAAGATTGGTACTGATGTAAGGTGACCCTTTAGCTCTTCAAAAAACTGCTGAAACTGTTCATTCCACTGGAATGGAACATTATTTATTGTCAAAGCAGTCATCGATGAAGCTAATCGTGAAAAATCACGAACAAAATGCCGATAATACCCAGATAGACCAAGGAAACTCTGTATCTCAAAAACATTCTTTGTTGGTTTCCATGATATAACAACCTCTATCTTTTCCGGATCCACTAAAATGCCCCTTTTAGAAATCACATGACCAAGAAAATGGACTTATTGTATCCAAAAGTAACACTTTGACAATTTGGCATAAAACTGAAGATCTTTCAAGATCCCTAGAACTATCGCCAAGTGTTGCCCATGCTCCTCCCTTGTCTTTGAATACACCAGAATATCATCCACAAAAACCACCAAAAACAAATCCAGATATCTCTAAAATATCTGATTCATCAATTCCATAAACAACGCTGGTGCATTCATTAGACCAAAGGGCATAAACACATATTCATAATGGATATATCTACTTCTGAAAGCTGTTTTAGGAATATCCTCCTTCCTCACCCGCAATTGATAATATCCCGACCTGAGGTCGATCTTGGAGAACCACTGAGCTCCCCTCAATTGGTCGAACAAATCATCAATTTGTGGAAGTGGATATCTATTCTTTATCGTTACTTGGTTAAGTCTACGATAATCAACAAATAGACTCAGGGTTCCATCCGCCTTTTTCACAAACAACACTGGTGCCGCCCACAGAGATGTGCTAGGCCAGATAAACCATTTGTTTTCTAACTCTTCCAACTGGACTTTCAATTCCCGCAATTCAGCTGGTGCCATCTGGTAAGACGGAAGTGAGATAGGACTGGTCCCCAAAAGGAGATCAATCGTAAACTCCACTACTCTTACGGGAGGTAACCCAGAGAATTATTCAGGAAAAAATTCCATGAACTGATCCACCACTGCCGGAAGAACAGTTTTCTCAACACCCTCTGCTGATTCCAACGACAACACCGCCAACTGATACGATAACGTACCCACTGATGGTGCCAACAAATCCGTTGCACCCTGTCTTTCATGCCTCTCTCCTCTAAAGAGATGTCTAACACCATTGTGTGTCGTAAAAGCCACTGTTCGTGCTTCACAATCAATGTGATCCTTGAACGGCACTAGCCAATCCATTCCCAGGATTACATCATACCCATCCATCTCAAGCACTGAGAAGTTCCACACTATCTCAACCTCACCCACAGTGATACAACATTATCTACACAAGGCTTGACACTCTCTTCGACCCAGAGGAGTTTGAAGTTTCAAAACCAAGGGCATCATTTCTACTCTTAAACCCAGCAAATCAACCATAGATGTAGCAATAAAAGGGTGTGAAGCACCCGTATCAAACAACACTTGCATCAAGGTAGAATTTAAAAGAATAGTACCTCACACCATGGATGGTCCCAACGGATCATCCACTACAACATGATTAACTCCAAACACATGCTTGCTTGCCACACACTGCTCTTTATTGCTCTACTGAGGCATTGTGGTATTCCGAGAATCACCATGACCCGCTTTACTCTTCTGTCGAGGGGTATGTTGCTACCCCCATCCCGTTGAAGCATATAACGTCTACGACCCCTGAGGAGTGTCACGCGCACCCGACCTTGGGGAATTCCGACAATAACACTGCAGATGCCCCATCTTCTTATAATTATGACATGCCCGAGGTTGTGCTGTACAATCTCGCTTAATGTGGCATGTCGAACCACATTGAAAACATCCCACCTTGCTCTAGGGTTTTAGAGGAAGATTCACCAATCCTGCCATCGGATTGTATGCCATATTCCCACCCTGGTAATAAGTTTCCCTCTTCCACTTGAACCCAGTGTTAGAGTTCCCACTATTTTCCATGGGTACCACCATGCTTCCTCTGCCCGGAGCGTCCAACAAATCCCGCTCAGCCACCGAGGATCTATTCACCATCTCTGTGTAATCATCTATACACAGCACCACTATCTTTGAACAGATTTCTTTCCTTAACCCCACTTCAAAGATTCTTTCCTTAAAAGACGTGCTACCCGCCACCTCGGGTGCAAACCTCACTAAGTTCATGAACTTGGCTGCATACTCTGTCATCGACATAAGCTCTTGCTTCAAAATGAAGAAATCAGCCGTACACTGAATTCTGAACATATGTGAGTAGAATTGTTTGTTAAACAATTTTTCAAAGACTTCCCACATCATAACCTGGTCCATCCCCGCTTGGAATACCATCTCCCACCACTAAAGGGCAAGGTCTTCCAACATATACGTGGCCAACTTCACTCTCAGCTCTACTAGTGTTCCCAAGAACTCAAAGATATTATTTATCCTATTCAGCCATGCTTCTTCCCTTTTTGGCTCTGAATCACCCCTAAAGATGGGTGGATTCTGCTTTTGGAACTGAACCACATGATCCACATGCCTTGGCTCATCCACTTTATTTCCACTTCCCACAGCTTGGAAAGCTATCACTATGCTTTGTACTAGCTACTGGTTCACCTGAGGCTCAGGTGCAACCGCATTCTCAGCAGCCTCCTCCGATTGGTCTCTACAATGCCTACCTGGTGCCATTTCTATAAACAGAAAACAAACAACCGTGAGTCTCACTTCCGTAGACATCACAAAATCGCAGTTCAACTCACATTACACAAAACTGTCACAACAAGGTTTTCCACCAAGTCACATTTTCCACATGCGCCATGTTCCACCATTTTGAAAACCAAGCCATTTTCAAAATACCAATTTATTCATATTACAATTTCACATATTCTTATCACATCATAAATCATTATAACCCAATGAAATATGCATCCTAAAGGGAAGTCATCTCTACCATGAATGTCATGACCATCTCATTGGCTACACCCACGACAATGAGATATCCAATGCCTATAAGTGTCTCCAAAACACTTATGTACCCAACTACCTGGTAACTTGAATTTCAGTATAAAAGGGTTAGCTACGTCCTTTTATGCTATACATTCCAAGTTCCAACAATCCTACGCCTCACTACTATCCCGACTCAAGGAGTATACCACAACGAATGTCAACACCAAATCCGGGAATCAAATCCAAAGGACCGAACAAACTAATACCAATTGTAACACCCCGCCCCTACCTCATTGGCTTGAGGAGGCAGTTAGGGTTACTTGGCCTTAAGTGACATTCCCAAGGCACTAAAGGCTGGAAATGAATGCTGAGGGCTCCAAGAACAAATGGGGAAATTTTTTCCCTAAAGACAAAATCAACAAACAAACCACTATATGATTCATGGCAAAAAATCCAACCATTAATTTCCAGAAGACAACCAAGTTGTTCTATAAAACAACCCAAAGCCAATACAACCAAACATGTCCACACAACATCAGAGTACACTGCGGAAACTAACAACCAAAACCACAAGACAAGACACCACCCCAGCTCCACACCAAGATCCAAGCTCCAAGCTCTAACAAGGAATCACAAAGCTCCACCAAAGGAGGATGATGCCTTACCTTTTCCCACGTCATGATACACTACATCTACAGAGACACCAATGTGACAAAGCAGGGGGTGATTACTAAAACTCAATAGGTTTTCCCCAAATGACTTTCCTACACACGCCACTAGGATAAAACCATTAGCACATTTATATAAATCAGTTTATATAAAATGAATCACAAATGCAACAATCACCACATGCCAACCATGTCTTTACCAAGCCATTTCACCCAAACCAAACCACCAAGGGAAAGCCAAGCAACAAGCCACAACCATGTCAACATTTACACATTAACACAAAAATTCCATCTAGCAAAGAAATGAACACAAAACAACTAAAACAACCAAACAGTGGTGCTTCCGTCCAACATGTTCACCCATTCACAATTAGTGTCACTTCCTGTCCACTTATCCTTTGATGGTGGCCCTTCCGTCCACTATCCATCCCCTTCATTATAGTGGTACTTTTCGCCCAGTTTCACACAACATTTCAACAATCACAACCAAGCATACAACATCATGCAATCAACCAAATTCTATTGCATGTTAATTCACTTCAATAAATTTCCATTTATTGAAAACCATTTTCCATGCCAAACCCCATTTCAATAAAACCACCCCTTTTATTGAAAACCATTTTCTATCAATCATTTCACAATTTAACCATAGCATTCCATTTTAAAATCCATATTTTAAAATTCACCACAATAGAATTTCACCATGAACCCCCTTTTTCCCAAAAATCCCCAAATGGATTTCCAACCAATTTTGCGTAACAAACACAATTAATTTTCATAACAACAAATTAATTGTAACATGTATCCACCAATTATAACAAAGTGGAGTCTAGAGAGAAGCCACCTACCTTTAGGGTTCTAGTGAGCTTGACCCACGACCAACCACGCCTCAAATTCGGTGAACGCACCACCGACACATCTCTAGATCACCTTCCCTAACCATCACAAGCCTTAAAATTAACGTCCAAGGCAACCCCAACCCTAGATCTACACACCAAAAGTGTAGATCTAGAAAACCAATAAAGATAGGAAAATAGATCTAGAGAAACACAAGAGAAACAAGAGGCGGGACTTACCCAAAGCAATCACCTTAGAACCACCTTGAATCCTCTTCAAAACCCTTAAAAAATGAGTGGGAGAGCACCCAGAACCCATGAGAACCCAAAATCCCGAGTGTGGCTTGAGTGGGAGGAAGAGAGGATTGAAATGAGGCAATCCCGAGTGAGCCCGCGTTTTATAACCCTAATTTTAAGTGGCCGCACGGTTTAGCCCACACGGTTTAGAAAACCGTGCACTAACCGTGCGCAATCCACTGCTTCAAGAGCCAGAGTCCACACGGTTTACCCGCACGGTTTGGTAAACCATGCGCAGGCCGTGCGGAGCGTACTGTCTCCCCCTACACAGTTCCTGGAACATCCGCACGGTTTACACTAACCATGCTCAAACCGTGCACCCCTTTAAAAGCCTCTAAACTCTTCCGAAACTGTTCCAAACTCTCCCAAACTCTTCCCAACTCATCCCATGCACTTTAAACACATAACAATGCATAAATAAAGGCTACATACCTCAAACTACAGGTGTTACACTCCAACTCCTCCTACTACATTTTGAGCTCCTGAAACTTAGTCAGTTCCATTCTGTAAGGTGTAATAGATACTAGATCAGCACCCAAAATAAGCTCAATAGTAAATTCCGCATATCTCTCAGGTGGAAACCCTGAGAAGTCTTCAAGAAAGAAATCCAAAAATAGTCCTACTACTAGTGGAAGGACGTCTTTCCTACCACTCCCATCATCCAACAATATACTAGAAACTTGGGTTGTGAGTTCACCCAGTTTTTGATTAATTGGCCCAGACCGTCTTTCATGGATATCACATTCTCCCCAATAAACATATTGGTCACCCTTAGGAGATAAAAAGGTCACTTCCCTATGGTAACAATAAATGTGGGATCAGTATGAAACTAACTAGTCTATACCCATAATCTGGTCGAAGCCCATTATATCAAGGACATAGATACCAAAAAGAAAATGATACCCTCCAATCTCTAGCGAACATCCCTTGCATAAACAGGCATCCCTAGACCATGTTCGCAATGGTATGTCTATATTCATCACCCCAACTATGGACTCCACCTACAAGCTCAAACCATTTACAAGAATTTAGATATAATGTAATAAGAGGCACCCATACCACACAAGGCACTAGATAATTAGAAGAAAATATAATAGTACCTATCATTATCGGTGGACCAGCCTCTCTCTCCATAAGTGTAGGATGCACTCCATTTAACTGTCCTACCTCTCTTCCATGTGGTGTCATCTGACTCCCCTAACAACTATTCTAATACGGGTTCTCATTCCCTGAAGAACCATGTTCACTACCTCTACCTACTCTGCCAAAATAAATCTCACTTCCAGAACTATATGGTGTAGAAGAACCCCTTCCCACACTCTAGATTTGTGTCGCTGCTCCCTTAGCCCCAGTTTGTCACGACTTCCTATAGAACTTCTGTAGGTTCCCCATATTTCCACAAAACCAGATCTCCACTAGTGGTCGAGGAAAATGTGTACTATAGTGTCCTTTCCTACCACACTGGTGGAAAATCACATGAGTAAGATCTGGTGAAACTATTCCTCCTAGATATCCACCATGCTTTCCACTATCCTGACTAAGGTTCTCGTAATAATGCTTCCTGTTCTTGGAATGCACACTCCCTAATATTTCAGTGATAACTACCTATCAAGTGCTGAAATCCTCTTTTAGGTTCCCCTATGAAATGAGAGCCTGATTAACCAGTTTTTAGAATTTCATCAGCCTAAATATATTTACCTAGGACTGAATTTAACACTTAAGTCCATCCTGAAATCATTTTTCTGAAAAATACTCATCTAATGCCAAAGTTGGGACAAAATGTTGTAAATTTTTGAAAAATTCAGTGTAATCCATTGTAGAAATACTTCCTTGGGTTAGATGCACAAAATCTATAGCCTTATCTTGTCTCAACATCTCGGGATATAAGTTCTCCAAGAATTTCTCTAGAAATTCCTTCCAAAACATATCATCTGTCTATCTAGATTATACCTGAATTTCCCACTAGTGCTTTACTGACCCTCATACAATATAAGTAGCCAACTTGACCCTTCTCCTAGTTGTAGTATCCAAATGTTCAAGTATCGTCTCTATAGATTCAGTCTAGAATTTATATCCCTTAGGTACACCCTCTCTAGTAAAAGTAGGAGGGTGCTACAATTGAAACACCCTTGTCAACTCAGACATGATTTTTAGATCTTTCCCTGGGTCTCTCTCCATGAATTACATGAAACAAACAAAGTTCTCTCAGAACTGCTCCCCTACCTTCTCAGCTTGAACCAATGGTGTCTCAAGTTCTCTGTCTGGAAGTTCGTTCCGAGCCATACCCCTCGGTCTCTCCCTTAATAAGCATCATTGAGTCATATCTACACAAATACAAACAAATGACTTAGATCTCATAATGAAACCTTATAACATTTCAATAATATTAGAAACTAACACACCAAATTTCAACATGTCCTTCACCCCTTTTATCACCACATGGTCAACAAAGAGGGATTATCACCACCCTTAACCATCCCACTCCTAGGAATTGGTTAAGAAGGGTAAAAACATTCTCATTAATTAATTCAACCATTAATTAATAACATTATCTAAAATTAATTAATATGACAATTAATTAATTATTCATACTGATTTCATCAATCATGGTTCTAATTAGACACCCCTTTATTCTCTTTTTTCACCACTATTTGAATCTCACAATAAGGAAAAAAAGTTAAAGTTCAATAACTTACCCATAACCCATTTTCCCATGAGTTCCTAGAATGATGCATGTCACAAAAACCTCGAGTTCCAAGAATGATGCATGCAGAATCATGTATCGGGCCTCTTAAGGCCATGAATCAAAATTCAACAACTGTAAAAAATATCACATCAAACCACAAGTGCATGACCCTAGGTGAAATAATATCTAACTATAACAACAAACAACAATCACAAAAATCCCACCCTGAGTACTCAAATTTTCTATCATACACGGGTTTGCAACTCCCATGCATGAGCTCATTACCAATACTTGACCCTTTCAAGTCACATTTTTACCATTCTAAAAATAGTAATACAAAATAAGAAGAAAGAAAAGAAAACTCATCTGATACCACTTTGTGACGTCCCGACCCAGGTTCCACTAAATGGTTCCCTGATTCGGTTGTCCACATGCCCTCAAGAATGATTCCCCATATTCTATAGGGTGCCAACTAGTAGCGAGGGTTTGGCAAGTTAGTATTAGGGATACTATACCCTATTTTATTAGAATAAAACACCAATAGAAGAAAGCAACAATAACCAAGTGTGGAAGAGTATAAATATCCAGAACAATACCATGACATATGATATTAAAACCATGAAAATAAAATACTCAACTGAAATTTAAAACATTCTATGAAAATGTGAATGTGAAGTGTCTATAAGGCAACTAAAAGTAAAGACACAACAACTCCCAAGTGGGTCCCGAACCACATCTAGTTCCCTCTACCATGCTGTAATCCTAAACAGCAGCCTATCCCAGGGCCTTTCACTTATCATGTACTCCAACAAAAAAGTCTACTTAGGTTCCAATCAGGTGGCCTAAATAGGGTGTGAGTATAACTTAGTAGGCCACCACCAATGGTGTCTAAAAAAATTCCACTCAAAAGATAGTGTATGTAGTTTTATGAAGCAATAAATTCAATTCATAATTAAATAGTTTTCACATTGTCATTTAATATTTAATCATCACATTAGGCCCAGTTTCAATTCATGTTTTCTATTTGAATCATCATTCATTATAATTATTCATTTGGTGTTGAACTTATTGTCATGTATCCCAAATCTAATTCAGTGTAGGTAACCATGACTAACACTCCATATCTCATTCATTGTAGGTAATCATGCCTAGTACCAAAAAATCTCAAGCTTGGATGACTATTGGGGAGGAACGCCATGTCCAAGTCCCAAATTCTAATCAGTCTAGAATGCCATGTCTAGCACCACAAAAATATCATCCATTTAATCATTCTTTAATTCACAAGAATTATCCACATCATTCCATTACTAATCCAATGATTAGTAAAACATTTCAAAGGCCATTAGTTAACTCAACAATTAACTAAGAATGTAACCATTAATTAATTCATGAATTTATTAGATAATAAACACAATTCTCATTCAATAATAAATTCTTTACAATTAATTATCCATATCAAATATAAACTTTTAATAATTAATTATTATAATTAATTATCTTTGATAAACATCATGGAACATTATAAATTCTCACAATTAATTATCTTACATATCCAAACATCATTTCATAATTAATTTCCCCCAATTAATTATCTTAACACAAACAATTAAATATCACAATTACAATATCTCAACCCATAAACAATCTCTAAAAAAATATCTATTTGATAAACCCCCCTTTGTTTGTTCTATGATTCAATTATAAGTTAATCACCAAGGGAAACACAAGTAAATTTGACATTATTAATTACTCTAATTTAGGAAATAAATTATCAAGGGAAGCTAGAAAATCCATAAACTCACATTAACATATCAAATCCATGAATATGGGAGTTCGATTGAGACTACCCACCTTAGTTTATTGACAGATGTTGTCCCCATGGAAATCCCCATAATCATAGTGGCACAACGTCATCGATCAAGATACAAATCTAAATCTGTAAACAAAAATTAAGATCAAAGGCATTAAGATATTTCAAATCTAGATCTAGATCCACAATTTAGGATCTAGATATAAACTCACTAGTTTAGATAAATGGAAACAATGGATATCTTCTATGAAAAGATCAAGGAAAGATAGAGGAATGAATGAGAGAAGTTATGGGATTAAATCCACTTACAAGGAAGAGACTGGATCTTTAATCTAGGATTTTGATCTTGAAGAATGATGTTCCAATCACCTTAAAATCCTTTTAAGAGGCTTTATGATCACCTAGAATTTGTCAAGATCGAGCCAAAGTTGAATTATGGGAGTCTTGGGGGGTTTAGGTGGGTTTAAAATATATTTTTTGATAATTAATCCCACATACATGGTTTTCTAGGTGTGGGTGTACAGTTAGAGAAAATCGTGCATCAATAGTGTGGACCTATCTATACAATTTTGCATGGTTGGAATGGTTTAGTCGCACTATTTCACAAACTGTGCACAAACCATGAACAACCCATTATCTGTTATTTTTTCTCAAAAATTCACCTAAATGAACCCCAAGCCACTAATCCAAAAGAAAGGTACATAAAAACCTCCAAAAGTACATGAAAATGCACCAGATATGACTCTGGAAAAGGTTGTGATCTTAAAAATCTCATAGTTGGTATTTGAACTTAATTATGACCTCATCTGAATCATTACTTTTGAAAATATTTATTCACAGTTTTTGTTCCTATATTTTAAATTACCATGGCATGTTTCTTTGTGAGATGAATGTTTAAAAAATGTTTTTATTTTTGAAATTCAAAAAGCATGGTATTTATTGAGGTCAATCAATGATTAAGTGTGAGAGAATTTGATGAAGCCTTTAAATGTATTTATTTTCCACATATAATATATATTTTTAATCATTTAATTCATTACTTTTTCCCTTTATGATAAATAATTGTACTTTAATAATTTTATAGTTTAATTTGTCAATTAATAATTTTTTATAATAATTTTTTTATTCTTATATTTTAAAATTATTATATTTTCCACAAGTTGTTTTTCTTTATTTTTATTTATAATTTTTTAATTTTAATTCTACTTGAATTTTAAATGTCATGATTGTTTATTTTTATTAATTTATAAATTAATCAATTTATTTTAATTTAATTAACTAAATCATTAAATAAATTTTTGATCTTTTAATTATGTATTATTATTATAATATAAATTTTATTACCTATTTAAGTATTTAATTTGGTCTCAATAAATGATTTCAACCTTTTAAATTTAATGTTTTGATTCAATTTCATATTTCAGTATCAAAATATTTATTTTTCCTTTTTTATAATTTTATTTGTTTTCATATTTGTTTAGTTTTTTATATTTAGTTTTTTGTTATTTGAATTAATTAATTAATTCATTTTTTTAAAACTTTATAGAATTGGTATTTTAGTTGATTTCCATCTATTTAATAAATTGATTATTTTTTTAAATTTTAATTTCATTAATTATTAAATTATCTGATTTTATTATTTGTTATTTGATAATTTTTTATTTTAATTCTACAAAGAAGATTAATCACTACCAAACTAGTTACTCACCATGGGGAATGCAATAGTCACTTGTTTATTCATTTTTCAATTTTATCTCACTCATTGTTGGAAAACTCAATTGTGAGTCATTTGTCTCACAAACACATAGTTCTCACCACCAACTTCAGAAATGAGGCACCACCACTATCTCAACCTCATCGATCTTCACCCTTCCCTGACTTTACCTTCTGTGACTCACCATCTCCGCTGCCTATGTCTCTTTACCTCCTCATCGCATCACCAGAAACTCAAAAGTAACCACTAATACATTCTATTCTGCCACAGCCCTAGATCAACACTTCATATATTGGGCACCTCCAAAGATCCTACCACTCACAATGAGGATCCTCCATGAGTCATTATTAAAAATTTCTCACCACCACAGATTGATACAGAAGACTCATAGATCTAAGCTACTTAACCCACCACTACATATAATTCAACCACTAAAGAAACCCTCACCAGTATTAATAATACCACATATCTCAAAATCAATCTTAGATCTATAACCAAGAACTCACTGTTGGTCTTCAACATGACCTGCACCCGGAACCAAGTAGTACCCATTGAGGTTGTGACACACCACCGTCACCAGATCTAAAATCCAACCTGAGCTGTAACCAAGCCGGTCCACAAACCATAATGATCCATTATCACAGATTAAACCACCATGGCCCAAGCTACAACACATTTGGATTTGGAACTAGACAAGCCGGGTCCACCACCGAAGTTGGCCACCGTCCTCTATAATACTTGAGCTTCTATCGCCTAACTAGAACCTCAATGGATATGAAGGGAGGAAATGTCGTTCACTATCTAGGAGAGGAGAGGGGAGCCTAATCCTAGGCTCCTCGGGAAGAAGGAACTTCCCCCTTCTTTATGCGGCTCGAGATAAGGGAGTAAATAAATAAATGGATAAATAAATAAAAAATAATAACATAAAATAAATACAAAATAACTAATAAAATAATAAAAGTAAATACTAATTATTATTATAATTAAAAAATTATTATAATTAAAAAATAATCATTAATAATTAATAAAATTATTTAATAATGTAAAATAATACAATAAAATGAAAAAATATAAAATATTAACCCTAATAAAAAAATAAATATAAATAAATATAACAATAAAAAATAAATTATCATAATTAATAAATTAATAAAAATAACATTAATACCAAAATAAAATAAAATAAACAATTTTAAATTAATTAACTTAATAAAATAATAACATTTAATAATCTAAAAAGATAAAATAATTATATATTTATAATATTATTAAAATATTAAATTTAATAACGATAAATAAATAATTTAATAATAATAACAATAATAACAATAATAATTAATATAAATTAGAAATTAAAATAAATAAAATGAAAGAAAATAAATTTAAATAAAAAAATAAAAAATTTAAGTAATAATTATTCATAATTATAATTACTAAATTAATATTATTAATAAAAAATAAATATAAATTAATTAATATAATAATTTAATTAATCTAATTATAATTAATTAAATTTGTATTTATTTATTTATAGAAGTTATTTTTTATAATAAATATTAAATAATTTATTAATTACTGTTTGTTTTAGTTGTGCATACCCCAACCCGATTTGTGTTTATGTTCATCCCAACCATTTTGGTTACATTCAGCTACATGGGAGATGCTAGATTAGCAAACATGAAGGTGGAGAAAGCCACACATTCATTGACTTGGAGAAATAGAGAGATGAGTCGGCGTTAGCTATGGGATATTGAAGGAACAAAATAGAGGATATTAAAATTTAAAGGCATAAAGAAGAAGGGAGAGATTATTGTTTCGATCATATTAATCTTTCTTAGAGACTTGGGAGTAGAAGAAGCAAACACATAAAGAGAAGAAAGACCCAAAAGAATCAAAGCAACAACACAAAAGTGGTGAGGGTTATTTCCTTCTCTATTCTTTAATTTATTTAATTTACAAATTGAATTTTTAATTAATGTTTACATCATGATCTTATGCTAAACCTTTGTGAATGAGGTTTTTAATTATGCTGGCTAATTATTTTATTTTATTGAATTATTATTTTTTAAAATGAATTCAAAATTGATCAGTGAGAACAATTACAAATTCATAAATTTTGATTCATGATTTTTGTTTTCAACATAAAAATTCAAGATCAATTTCCAAGATTGATCATGAATGTATTTTTCCATATTTAAATTTCATCAACATTGGAATTTTATGGTGAGTTTTATTTCAATTTCTGTTTCATAAAAACTAACCATAGTTTGATGAATCTTGGAGTAGTAAAATCTAATATTAAATAATCTATATTTTCAATCTCTTGGAGTTGGAGATTTTTCAATCATTTTGTGAGGTGGGATACAATATATCTTTTTTGAAAAAAATATCAATTTCAACCAATAAGAGTTAAAATTACTAAGAATACTCTATGATCAATATTAGTTTGTTTTAGTCCCTGTTATTCATACACTAGAGAATCATGCTTTATCATAGTTTTAATTATAACATAGTTTAAAAAAAAACAACTTTATCATTATTTTTGAATTCCTTTAATATAAAAAAGTTAAAAAAAACACCTTACCAAATTTTTTAAATTGTGGGTTTGTTTTGAAATTTTGGTCACTCAGACCCATTTTTTTCCTCCCTTGGGGTTGAACCTACTTTTCAATTTACTTTATTTAGTATAAGTTTTTAAATTTTTAAACATCAACATATCTTAATGAAGAATATGTCATTTTTTATCATCACTTATAGGGAAGGATTCATGTGACTAATTTTCAATATAAGTATATATATATATATATATAGTTTTAAAAAATGAAAATAGAAAATCAAAGAAATGGCTAATTGAACTAAATTTCAATATCTGATACCTTTTTTGTATTGATGATCATTAATTTCATTACTATTTCACTATGATATTATTTCAAGTGTGATTTTTGTTGGGGTTATCTTACTACTTT
This sequence comes from Viscum album, assembly GCA_963277665.1. Taxonomy (NCBI): domain Eukaryota; kingdom Viridiplantae; phylum Streptophyta; class Magnoliopsida; order Santalales; family Viscaceae; genus Viscum; species Viscum album. Next base: position 106,677,844 of record OY728144.1, on the reverse strand, counting down.
TAATTTTTTCTCTTAGTGAAAGTTTCATTTTTGATGTTTTTGATTTCTTTTTAAAACAAATGAAATTTTAATGGGACTTGAATCAAGATAGTTTCATTTTTTGTTTATAGGGTGGTTACCATGGGAACTCTTCTTATAAGTATGTATTTAATATGCCAAAATAGCATGAACAACATGAATAAAATATTAACTATCATAAACCAAAACCAAAATAAAATTCAAAATTAGAACAAATTATATTAAAAATTCATTTAAAATTTGATGAATTTTTTAAAACACACAATGAAAGAATCCAAAAATTATAAAATGAAACATGAGAATAATGGAAAAACATTAAACATAAAAAACAACATAAATTTAGTTATGTGGAAAATTACATTAGAAAATTTGATAATGATATTGTGAAGGAGAGTGCGATTAAAACTAAGAAACCAACATTTTATTTTGCAGAATCTAAAACTGATGAAGAAAAAATATGGAAATATTTAACTCACTATATAAATAAATCAATTTAAATGAATATAACAAGATAATAAAGGGGTTGAGTTAGAGAATTTTTAAAAAGAACTAAAAGTGATTGAAGTGGATTCCCCCATTATGTACATGGTTCCTACCTTTGAAAAGGTTTATTATTTCAGGATCTTTGAAAATGATATTTCTTGGGTTCAAGAGATATTTTAAAATAAGATTTTTAATGTAAAAAACCCTTTACCCATTTTTTTTTGAAATTTTAAATGATGAACCTAACATGAAATTGGGTATATTTTGGGAGAGAACAATAAACCTAAAATCAGTGACTGGGACAATTTTGAAACTGTTAATTAATGTGATCTACCAAAATTGGAAAGTGTAAACCCAATAATCATTGAAATAAATTTTGAAAAAAGGATGAGGGGTTTTTATTTGAAGAAATATTAAATTATTATATTTCTCTTCCGTATTCTAATATTAATAATTTTTCTGAAGCTTGGTTTAATGAAATGGAAAAACAGTGTTGAGAAATATAAGAAAAAATTTTTAAATTAAAAAATCATGGAATCTGAATTTATGGAATCTGAACAGAACAATTCATCCCTAAAAATATAATTTCTTTACTCATCTGACACTATTTTAGAAAATGAAATTTTTTAATGTGAACTTAGAGGAGATGTTGAATACACACCTGTTGATTCAAGCTTAAATAATTCTTCAAGAACAATTGATGTTAATTTTTTTCTAATGAGAAAAATTTGGAAGATATATTAAACATTGTGAAACCTATGGTTTTAGATAAACAAAAATTAACTCTTCCCAATTTTTCTATGTATTCCTCAATTGAGTTTGGTGTTTAACAATTTTGTGGGACTTTGAGCCAATTTTAAGTGAAACCATCTATAGTGTTAATTGGAAACTACACATGTATCTCTTGAAAAACCTATTCATGAATCTATTATGCAGAACACATCCAATAGAACCCCTAATTTTGATCTTATTGTGATTTTTAATGAACTTGATAGCTTTAAAAATAATTCCACAACCCTTGGTGTACCCACTTCTCAGATGTCTCTTCAAGAGAACATTAAAAGTGTCAAACTTTTGTTGAATCTATATATGGATAACTACCTGACCACATCTGGCAGTTGGTTGTATCAATGGATCTTTTCAATTAATAAGGGAATCAAGTGTTCCTTTATATGTTTAGGAACCCATCAAATTTAATTATTTATTAAAAATAAATATCAAAACACATGTGGTGGTTCATGGATGAAACACCACACCCACCTATTGACATTGGTTAGTCTCTTGGGGATTCTATATGGGAACTTTAAAACTATAACTACATGGGAGGCAACACATTATTTTATTTCATATAATAATTGTTTTTTTGATTTTAATAAATTTTTTCTTGTTTACTTTTTAGAGTCTCAATAAGTCTTACTAAAGACATAAAATTTATTACTTCATGGGAATCAACCCATAGACTTTCTACATTTTTACTTTTCTTGTTGTTTTTTTGAATAAATTGTTACTTCTTACTATTACTTTTGCTCAGTTATTTTTAGTGTTATTTTATTGGTCTTCCTGTTCTTTTTTACAGAAAGTTGTTGCCAAGGTGATTAATAATGGATAAAAATAACATTTTTGACTAAATCACATGAAGCTACTAGGTAGAATCTCACTAGATGAAATTCAATAAAAGAGTTTCCTTATTTTTTTTATTTCTATATCATTTTTATGATATTATTTCTTACTGTCTTGATGTCTTTCTACTGTTGTAAGTTTTATTGCATGTTGAGTTATAGTTGGAATTTTTTTTCATTACTTTAAAATCTATTCATTGTATGAATTTAAGTATGGGGGAGTAACACCCCATTTTTATTTTTCATTAAATGGACATATCTTCCTTTTAGTTGTGTTTAGAATAAATTTTTATAAACTAATGTAATTCGAATTGAATCAAATATTAAAACTTTCTAACATAGATTTGATTATGCACTCAATTTTCATATTAAACCTTTTGAACATAATTAAAAAATTCATTACACTTATTTAATGAAAATGTATATTTTTTTGTGATTTTTTTGTATAATGTTTATTATGGAAAACACACTGTTTGTTTTTCACTATAACCCTTAAACATATCACAATATGTGAAATTAAAAACATATTTTGAGATTTTAAAGTCAATTTATTTTTTCCACCATAGAAATCAAATTATAATTTTTTTGGGTTTTATGTTTGGGGTAGAGGGTCATCATATTCTGAGGTAATATTTGACTTAATGTAATCCAATCAAGATCCAATAAATAATTTTAGGTAAAAAATTGTTATTTTTTTCAAAATTCATTTTACAATTGAGGTTCTTTAGGCATCATTATCCACCAAAATCCAGTATTTCCTAATAGATAATAACTTAATTGTTGTTAAGGGTTTATTTGAATCTGAAATTTTCCAGGATGAATGATTGATGAATGATGATGGTTGCTAGTTTTATGAAAATTATATTTGGGAACTAATAATGAGAGTGATATAGCCCCAATATTGGATCGCCTACCAAGTCCCTCACTAGATCTGAAGGGAGGCACCATTGCTCACTGTCTGGGAGAGCAAGGAGGAGCTAAATCTGAAGCTACTTGGGAAGGAGGAATTTCCCCCTCCTCCACACGACTCTGGATAAAGGACTAAAAAAAGAGAAAAATAAAAGAAAATAAATGAAAAAAAGACTAATTAATTAATAAAACTAAGATAATTATAATAATAATAATTAAAATATTATAATTAATAATTAATAAAATTAAATATTAAAATAAAAAAATATAATCAAATGAATAAATACAAAATATTTATTATAACAAATTAATATATAAATATGTAAATATAATTAATAATACACAATAAATTATTATGATTAATAAATTAATAATAGTAAAATTAATGACAATATTATATAAAATAAATAATTAGAAATTAATTAACTTAATAAAATAATAACATTTAATAATCTAACAAAATATTATAATAATGAACTACTTATAATGTTATAAAAATATTAATATTAATAATGATAAATAAATAATTTAATAATAATTATTATCATGAAATTAATAATTAATATAAATAATACATTAAAATAAAAGAAAAAAAATAAGTAAAAATTAATTAATGTAATAATGAATAAATCAATATTAATTACATATAATCAAAAAATTAATTAACATAGTGATTTAATTAATATAATAATACTTAATTAATTACTTATTTATAAAAGAAATTTCTTATAATAAACATTAAATAATTTATTAATAACAATATTTTTTCACTGCACAAACCCTAACCTGACTTGCGTCCAGGTTCATCCCAACCATTTTGGTTACATTCAGTTTCAGGGGAGATGCTAGAGTGACAAACATGAAAGTAGAGGAAGACATAGGTTCATCAAGTTGGAGAAAGAGAGAAATGAGTCGACATTAGTTGTGGTGATTATCAGAACACAATAGAGGAATTTAAAAATTAAAGGTAGATAGAAGAAAGAGGATATTTATTATTCGATCATCTTACACTTTCTTAGAGAATTGGGAGCACAAGTAATGAACATGGATAATGGAGTGCGACCCAAAAGAAGTAGAGCTGCGATATTAAAAAATAGAGGGAGATTTCTTTATTTGTTTTTCAATTTTTTTTGTTTTTAAATTGAATTGTTAATTCAGGTTTACATCATTATCTTTTTCTAAAATTTTGTGCATAGTGATTTAAATTATTATGGTCAATTCTCTTGCATTTTCACATTATTTTTTTCAATGATTTCAGAATTAATCTACGAGGTCAATTATGAATTCATAAATTTTATTTCACGCTTTATGTATTAAACTTTAACCTTCAAGATAAATCAGAGAGATTGATCCTAAATTTATTTTTCCAAATATAAATTTCATGAACATTAAAATTTTATAGTGAGTATTATTCTATTTTATTTTTAATAAAAATTCATTTTAATTTGATGAATCATAGAGTGGATAACTCCATGATTTGGTTTTCTATGTGTTCAATCTCCTGGATAGAGATATTTTTCAACAATTTTGTTAGGTGTGATACAATTAAAATTTAAGCAAACAAAATATAAATTTCAACCAGTAAGTGTAAAAATACCCAAGCATTATTTTTGATCAATTTTACTATAGTTTTAGTTCATGTAATTCATTAAATTTTCACTACTAGTTCATCACAGTTTTTAAACAACTCAGTTCATAGAAAAATAAAATTCTTATCATTAATTTCATTTCTCAAAATTAAAAAGTAAACAATAAAAGAAATATTATACCCAATATTTTCAATAGTGGATTTTTTTAAAATATTGGTCACTCAAACACATTTTTTCCTTCACTTGGGTTTGAACATGATTTCCAATTTACTATTGTTAGTAAGAGTTTATAAAATTTTAAACTTTTTCATGTTGTAGTGATGATTTTTTCATTCATGCCATGAGGATTTTGTTATAAAATATTTTGTGAGTCATAAGAGTGTCGAAACATGAATCAATAATCACGAGGTTAGAAAACATAACATATGAATATTTCATAAGATAATTTTTTTTGAATAAGAAATTAAAATTTATATTATAATTAAAAACAATAACTTTTTTCAAGTATTATTAAAAATACCTTCATAACATAAATGATATAGTCCAATAGTTAATTGGATCCAATCCCATTCAATAAACAATGTGGATAGAGTCCCTTATGGATTTGGGCTCACTCTATATTCCATCCATTTATAAATATTTACACAATACATTATAGGGATATGTAATTAATGGAAAACTTATCACATAGAGAATTGGTTCCACTAACCATTTCACAAAAATAATGGACATAGTCCCATAGGGGTTTGGGGTAACTCTCCATTTCTCTCATCTCATGAGACATAATTTTTTAACAATGCACTTTAAGGATATATAATTTTGTTCCAACACATTACATTATGTATTGGGTTTCACTCCCCATTCTATAAATATAGTCGACAAAATTACTTTGGGGTTTGGGTTCACTCTCTATTCCTGATCATCCCATGTGATATAATTATTTATCCATTTCATTGGTGGGATATATTTTTCCCACCATTCACATAGTGTATTTCATTTAATCTTTATTCTATAAAAAATTTTATAGGGATCATTAGGCTTTGAGTTCAATCCTTGTTCTTATAAAGTTATGGTACATACGTATTTACACAATGCATTGGGGGAATATATAATTTTGATCCCATCCAATAAATCATGGATAGGTTCACTCTGAATTCAATAAACATAGTGTATAGACTCCATTTAGAGTATGGGTACACTTCACATTCATTATCACCTCATTGGACATAATTTCCCACCCTATGCATTAGAGGGTTTTATAATTTTATGATCACCCATCACATTTTGGACCAGATTAACTCTCAATAAAATTAACATAGCTCATAGGGTCCCTTATGGGATAATTATCATATAACATTCACTATAAATCATATTATATAAATCATTTTACAATTCTTTATAGGGATATATAATCTGGGGAACACTCATCACATAATGAAAAACTATACATATGTGTACAACATGAAAATATTCAAAATTACATCATATAGATCCCATGAGAAAGAAATATATTCCATGACACCAACAAGTGTTCATGATCAATTCAAACAAGAAAGGTGGTTGATATAGTTAGATCATGTCATTGATGAAGTATAAGAAACATTAAATGATTTAGTTAGGGAATAAAAATAGTTTATAATTGAATTAGAATATTTATTTGAAAATAAAAAGGAATTTATATTATTTTTTTATAAAAATTATATTAAAATAAAACAATATTTAAAATATTATTTTTAGAGAAATAATTGTTATTTAAATAAAATTTACATCGTAAAACTCTAAAAACATGGAAGTGATGCTTTTTAAAAAAATCTAGAAAATGGTGGGAGAAAGAGATAAAGAATAAAAAATTAACAAGAACACTTCCATTATTTTTAAAGAAAAAAATTTAAATATAATATGAACATAATTAATTATTGATTTTTTTATAAGGAATAAAAAAAACCTAAAAATAGACACATGGAGGAGAATGATTCTCAACCTAAAGGAAAAGATAAGTTTGAATCCACTTACAAGCACCCTCTTGGTTGAATTGTGAAACAAATGGTTGAGAAATGGTTTGTAGAGATGTAAAATCCAAAAATAACCATAGGATACAAAAATATACTGGGTTATACATAGAATTAATATAAAACTTTACCTAATGTAAATTTGGTCACAAATAATTTTTATTCAAAGTGAGATTATAAAATAATCCCTTATGGATATGGAAAATTTTGATTATAAAGCCATTGAAAGAGAAACTATAATATGTATTTTAAAACATCATGATTTAAATTAATAGTATTATAGAATAAATTCATGAGTAATATATACACAAAAAATAAAATAAAATTAGTTCTAAATTAGTGAATATCAAAATGATGTGTAATTGATATGAGAAATCATTACCTTAGACTTCTTCTTGGTCAACCATTCTATGAATCCCTATATAATAAATTCATAAATATTATTCATATGTATAATAAAATTATTCATATTTTTTAACTTAACTAAATTCATTTATAATTACTTATTATGTATATATAAATATTTAATTGAAAAATAAATCTTTAGGGGTCAACTATTCTGTTTTTCTATAAATGTTTTAATTTTTAGGTTCTTGTACATTATCTTATATCATGGGATTATCACCAACGAAATTTCCATGATAATTTAGTGTATTTATATTGAAATTTTTTAGATACCATTATCCATTGAATTTATCTTATAGTGATCATTCACAAGGAATTATTAAAAATATCCTTTTTAGTGACCATTGAATTAATAAAAGATATGAATTTATTTGTGAATATACTTTTTCATATTAACAATGAATAATTATTAAAACAAATTTAATAAATTATTATTATATAATATTATAATAACTTAAGTTTTCTTATTCATTTATATTTTATATGTTTAATATCATTCATGGGGGTGTAAAAATCAACCCAAACAAGAATATATTATAACAATTAAACGAGTAATAACATGCTATTGTATAGTAATAATATCACTTTTCTAAAAGGATACTGATTAAGAAAACATGAAATTAAATTGATAAATAATATTTAAAAACTATTTTATGATGTGGATTAGGAATAATGATTAAGGATAGTATATAACTTATGTTAAGGACTTGAATCTTCACATAGAGAGTCTCTTTCAAATGAGGCATTTGGGAGTCTTTATTATCACTTGAAGTTTTGAAATGTTGGAGAAGAATATTAGGGAGTTAACATAGGGATTTATTCATTATTAAATAAAAGATAATATTTTTTGAAGTGGTGATAGGAAGAACCCTTTTATAGGTGAGAATATGTGTAATTTTTACAAATACTCATTCCTTAAAATGTAAGGAATGTATTTTTATGTGGAATGTGATACAAATGTGCATATATAATGGATATCTGACAAGTTTTTGTCTTGAATATCCTTAAAAACTCATTTTAATATAATGTTTTTTGATGTTTCATATCATTACCCCTTATTTAAAAACATTAAACTTATTTTAACTTAATTTTTGTAACTTAATTTTTACCTTGAAACCATATTTTTATGACTAAAATGAAATTAAATTTATTAACTAATTTTTTCTTGATAATTCAAAAGATTACATACAATTTAATCGAATAAATATCTAAAATTGGTAATAAATAATTTTAATATTTAAACAGAAAATGCATGAAGTCATTTTGGTAAAAATTTATTATTAAGCATAAACATGTATTTATTCTTATCCAATACAAAGGAATAATATTTATGTGTTTTTTAATATACATATAATTACTTTCATTAAAATAACTTTTTAATATTTATAATTTTAACTTATTAAATTTAAATACACAACATTTAGAAAATGATTCATTAAAAATAGTTTTTTCTATAATATATGTTTTTCATCACATCTCATTGATTATTTATATTCTCATAATTAAAATTTTTCAACTTCTCATAATGCATAAATTAATTATTTAATAAGAATAATCATATATAAGGAATAAAACTAAATATTTTTATAATAAATTATTTTAAATAATTATTATATTTTTTGAATATTTATTAATTATTTAAGAATTATATTATTTTTAGTTTTTACTATTTTTTTGAAAAATAAATGTACCTTTTGGAAATAGGTATATCCAACGAACATATTTCCAATATACATTTTTTAAATGAATATATTTTGGATGACCATAATTATAATGACCATATGTCCAATGGTCATATTATATTCCAATTTATACTATTATACACCTCTCTAAATTTTTTCATCATATTATTTAATTTTTATGTCAAGAATTATTTCATATTAATATTGTGTTTTATTATTTATATATTTATCATTTGTGTTATGATAATCACATCATATAATTATTATTATAATTTAAAGCTTGTAGTATTTTTTACATATGGTTTTACTCATTTTGTATATTTTTTTAATTATGATTCTTTTAGATATCTCACAATGATATTCATTTTTTAATTTAAAATAATATTATAATGAAATAAATTATTTTTCATTTATTTTTAGTGGTGGTTGTATCAAAATTTATTGAATGCATATGATTTATTTAAGTATAAATTCGTATTATAATCATGGGGAATTACAATATCACTTATCTAACACATACCTAGATATAGTAAATAAAAATTATTCAACCCCTAATACTGAAGATTATTCCAAACCCATCATATCTTTAACCTACGTGAACTGTTAAAAATTATTTTAGTAGATATCGAGGAATTAGGTTCAATAGATATCGTTTATATTTTTCAAAAATAGTAGAGATAACATTGAGATTATCACTTTTCTATGAATCCATATAGGTCCTATAATATACTTGGGTATTCAATATGTTTTTGAATAAATATCTAATAATCATGTCATTATTTAAGTTAAACATTTTTTAATTATTTTTAAATTGAATTAAACTAAAACTATAGATTATATCTAAACAAATGTCGATCCTTTAGTATCAGAATGAAATTTAGTTCAAATGAACATATGGACTTTTAATATATATTTTTTAGAAAAACCTATGTTATAAAAGTTATTTATGTTACTTTTTTGGACTCAATTAAATTTTTGAACCACCCAATTTAGTAACATTATATATAAGAATTTTTCTTAATACCAATGAAATAAATAATATATGGTATACTGATATAAGTTTCTGTAGGTACTTGATAGGACCTAAATCCAATATTTAGTACAAAAAGAAATAGATTAAGAATTTTTCACATTCAGAGATAACTGGCAAGAAAAGGTTATGGGATGGGGCAATGTCACCATGAGGTATAATCAATTATTTTTTAATTTTTACTAAATTATGATACATAATAAAATATATTCAGTATAATTATGTTATTTGATGAATTATATTCTATAATGTTTGTAAAAAATTATTTTGTATAACTAATGATCCAGGATATCATATAAAGTTAATAGATCACCATGAAACTTTCTACACTATAAAATAAAACTATAACACCAAAATATTATAAAATAATAACATTGTATTCAACAATGTATGAGACATGAAACACTAATCATAAAAACCATGAAATATATCTCATTAAATTTAAACAATTTGATAGGTTGTCGAACACGCAACCCCAAGTCTATATGAATCAAAAGATAATATACCATTATAACAATGATACTATATTTTTTTGGTATGATAATTATTATATAAATAATTTATAATATTCTTATATATTTATTATAAATAAATTAAGAATCATTTAAAATAAAAATAAATATTTTATGATAAACAATATTTTTTCTAAAAGATGGTTTAGTCGCGCTTTACACAGAAATATAAAATTAATTATTAAAAATTGTATAAAATTTATTTCAAAAAATAAACTTAAAATTTTTAATATGTATATACAAAATTATATTATAGTATTGTTTTTTTATTATTTCTAAAAATTTTAATTTTTTAATAAGTAACAAAAAATAGAAAATTTTAATTGAAAACCACCACTACATTTAAATTGTTTATAATGTGAAATTATTTTTTAAATTGATTAAAAAGTGAAAATAGTTCAATTATATATTATTTAATCCAATTTAATACATTTGAATCATTTTTAAAATGAATTTTGATATAAAAACTTTGAGAAATTTTGATTATTTTCTCTTTAGAAACATGCTTTCTCATCGTGTCTTTGAGATTAATTTTAAATTTCAATTTTCCAATTATGTAAGTTGAATTTTATAAAAATAGATTAAATATTAATAATAATAAAATTTTATTTTATTTATATGGTAAACTTAATTTTTGAACAAAATTATTTTTGAAAATAGTAAAAAATATTTTGATGCGGTTTGGGTAAAAATGGATTTACTAGGGGTTAAACTAAACCGATAAAGTTTAAAAAGACCAAAAAACACGGAAAAAATTTATTTTATTGAAAAAATTAGAATAATAATGTATAATTGTTTATAATATTCTATTTTGGGGCCATTATTTATGAAAAAATGGATACACCATTTTTTTCAAATATTACAAGTGTTCCACTAACATCACTTATAAATGCCACCACCTCTCCTCACATATTAATAGTTTTAAAACTTTTTTTAATAAAAAATAAATAATTATATAACTTAAGAAACTCTATACCCTCATCATAGAAGCCTTTTTTATGGAAAAATAAAACCTTTTATGGATTTTTGTGCAAATCTAATGAGGTTACCTGAAGAAAAGTTAATGTTCTTCAACGAGTTTTTTTATTTTATTTCTTACTACACCACATTAAATTATTATTAAAACATGATGATATAATTATATAATTATATTAAATATACTTATATTATTTTATATTATGGGAGTGACTTAAAACCATTTCAACTTCACTCAACTGGGTTACAAAATCATTATTCATTTCTACGACAGACTACCAACCCATGAACTGATGTCATTTTTTTTCCTTTACCACAGCTCACAGTTTCATATTATGATGGATATAAAGTATATATATGATATATATATATATAATTATAAATATTTATTATTTATAACATATATTCCTTTTTTAGATTTCATTCAGTTGGTGATATGATAACGTCGCTCGTGTGTACGACGGACTATGACCTCGCAAAGTGATGTGATTCATATTTCACCAACGCACTACGTGGAAGAGAATAAAGATGAAGTTAATTAATATATGTGAGATAATTGTAATAATTAATGAAATATTAACCATTTTGAAAATATTGTATATCATTTTCTTTCTATTCTTTTCACTCACTTAAAGTTGATAACATCATTCGTGTATGTGTGGACTGCTGCATTCATGAAGCAACGTGACTCTATTTTCATGACCACATCACATGGATGATATATATAAGTTTATTTAAATAAATAAAATGGTATTTATGATATTATTATCATGATGTAATGGAAAAATATTACTTACCTCTTTTTCCATAATGATCATTGAAAAATTGGAACATTACTCAAGCAAACATACGTCCTACCGTATCTATGATTATAATGTTCTTCATTTCTCAATACCATCATTTAAAATCGAAAATAAAAGTATCATTGATGTATAAATATGATAGTTATTTAATTATTATTATTATCAGGAATATTTTACTTAATATTATTTTTAATAACTTGATCATTCATGACAAAACATGCACGAGGAAAAAAATCAATTAACACCCGAAATAATAAAAATAATGAAATATAATTAACGAATGGGTTAAAAGATGATATAAATGGATCATGTATGATATTATAAAAATTAATATTACTATATAGTTAGTTAATAAAATTTATAAAACCACTATACATGATTTTAGTAAACATTCAACCAAGAGAATGTGTGAGGTAATGGACTTCCTACCAATTTACACTAATTAAGGTATATTATAATATTATGCATCGAATTTATTTTGTATGGTGTATATACTACCTATTTCAAATATATAACCATTATTAATTAAAAATTCATGGTATTTTATGTTTCAATATAAATTATTTCATCTAATTATATTTTAATTACGAGTTACCAAGTGGAAAATAATTTGATAACTCAATTTATATTCATTGGGATATATTACATCTTCATCATCTTTGATATTCTAATATTACGTGTGAAAGTACATTATATTAACTTATAATGTATTTAAACTTTTATTATGAGTATTTATAGTTGGGATAAAAATTATATTCATTGATTAATTCCCACATCAACATTATGATCATCATAAGGCTTTATTTTACAATCTCATTCTAATTGAGATTATTTATTCTTAAATTTTAGTTGAAGGAGATTTTATGAAAATTTATTTGTAAACCTATTTTATTTTATTCTCTTATAGTTATTAATTATATTTTATAATAATATTATAAATTATTTCACTCATCATTATATATAATAATTTATAAAATATTTTTAATAAAATTTAACTAAATTTCTCTCTTCTGTTAAAAATCCATTTTCTTCAAAAACCATTTTTTCTAAAAATGTTTTAAAAAAATGGTTTTATCCTTTTCTAAGTGATTTGATGAACATAATTTTAACCATTTATAATTTTTTTAAAAAAACATTTGAAAATAATTTTCATGTCATTTTCAAAACAATACACTTATGTATTTTACTAAAAATGTGAAAGTAATATTTGTTATAACACACCAAGATTGTATATAATCCTAAGAATTCATAACCAATCAAATATTTTTAACCTTACATTATATGTTTCAAATATTATTTTTAAACAAAAATTTTTTAAAATTATTTTTTGAAATTTTAGTTATAAAAAGTTATTTTCAAAATGAAAAGGATATTTTCCTCAAGAATGTTATTAAAGACCTCATTATAGTATTTATATTCATCAATTAAAAAAAATGCATTATTATTAATCTAATTGGAATATACGAGATTGAAACTATCATTTTTCGTTTTATAGATGGATTAGGATAATTTTTACTAAGGTCATTCTTAATATTCACTTCATTTATTTATTGTGTAGTCATTAACTTTCCCTAAAATTATTCAATTTCCAATGATCATTAGAAATTAAATTTCCATTAAATATCTGTATTATTTATTATTTATGGGATAATTTCATATACCATATCATATTTCTAATTATGATGTTTTACATTAAAATTTATTTGATTAACTAGGGAAATATTTATAATATTTATTCTTTATTCAATATAGATATTTAATTATAAGGAATATTTTTCTTGTTTTAAATAGATTATTATATATATGTGTAATGATTTGGTCATGAAATAATTGGTAGGTCCTAGTTATATATATCCCTTATATGTATTGACATGACTAAGAATAATAATTAGTTGGCTAACCTTAGTTAAATGGGTTTATAACCTTCAGTTTTGAATTGTATTCAGAATTGATATTAATGGTAGAGGTATCATGTGCCTAAGACAAGAGAACCAATAATTAATCATTTCCTTTATTATGAATTTAGTTATTATTATCCATGAGATTGTTGTTATGATAATCATATAGATCTATTTAATTCTTATATTACTGAATAAATGGAATGCGTTTTATGTTATTTAACTTTCAATATTTATTAATCCATATCTTATAATGACAATCAAGTTGTTCGAATGGATTTAGTTTTTAGTTATTTACCTTTCCTTGTTGATTATACTTATAAATTCATGAAAAATTCTGATGAACTTAATCCTTACTAATTTTTTGATCTCACCAATATTTTGTTTCCTTTCCCAAGAATACATTATGTGTACTATGATTGATATGCAAGGATGTGCTAGAGGGAATAATTTTACTCTTGAAAATAGAATTGTTTTGTAATTTTTTTTAAATGTAGTATGATAATCATGTACGTATACTATTTTCCTAGACTAATAAACAATTCGGTTATTTTGGATGCGATTACTTGTATCTTATATAAATGTATTAAAGAATAAATCATCTCCAGAGTACTTAGATGAGGGTCTCCACACCTTGTATCAGAGAAATTTTAGTAGAAACCAAAGAAAATATATTTATTTAAAAATATATTAGGGATCATAACCCTATGATAATCTTATGTGATATATATATAAAAGAACATCCTAAAGATTTTGTAAGGTTGATATTTTTTAGTTTTTTCATAGAAATACATCCATTTCATAACAATACAAGTGGAAATGGTTTTATAAAATATGTACCTAGGGGTAATAACTTTGAAAAGGGAACATTGGCATGGACTTGATCATCACCCGGTGAACGAAAATAGTACTTATTTTCCACCTAGTTTAATAACCCTAGGGGATATGATTAGGATAATTTATATTTTGTTTAAAATCCATTATGAAATATTAGAAAATAGATATATCCACAAATAAACATATTTTTTATGATATTGGATATGCCTAATTTTTTTAATTAATGTTTTGTATTTCATTAGGTTTTGGAAAATAAATTATGTTTCATAATTATATGACTTAATATCGTGTATTTAATCATTTATAAATGGTGAATAGTATAATTAATGAGAATGAAATCAATGCATGTATTTCAATGAGTAAGAATGATCTTTTCTTATCTTGGCTTAAACCATTCATCACAGGGGAATTAGTCTCTCATAAATTATCATCATATGATTACATAGTAAAATATTCTATCAAAAAAGAGATCAAATTATCTAAGTATTTTGGATTCTAAGGGAAGAAAGAGACGAATGGTATGATAGGGAAAAATATAGATAAAGGGAAGAAGGGAAAGAAGGATTTTCCAACATGTTATAATCATTAAAATAAACACAATGTTTCTTCATTAAATGTAATAAGAGTTTTATAAATTTATGGAGATAAAATTCACCACTCTGATGATTTAAAGGGTAAGTTTTTTTTCTTCCAATTTTCAATGTGTCAAATGTAAGGAGATGGGGAACTACATAAAGAAATGCATCAAGCATCAAAGGATTTTACTTTAAAATAAGAAAATAGATAATGGTAATTTTTATGATGTTACCATTGATGATGTGGAATGATTAGTGTGGTAGTGTTTGGATTCAAGATTTATATCATTTGAGTATTTTTGAATGATACATTGGTTATAATAATTATTAAATTTATAATGATTTTTCTGTAGTACATTTTCATTTGGGATTTGGAAGCGTATGTTGAACAACACTGATGACAAAGAAAAATCATTCAGAGGTTATTTGAACTTCTTGTAAATCTATGATTGAGGTAAATATAACCCTAAATATTTTTCTTATGTTGAGATACTTATTTTGGGACTAAGAGATGATTTATATTGATAAATTAATTAGATAGTACTCACTACCAGGGGAATGATTAATGATAAGTTCATTTTGGAAATTCAGTGACCTTATTTCCAAGGGTTTAGATCTTTTTATTTTGTGAGGGTTGTAAGGTTAACCATTTATGAAATTATTAAAGGCTATATATGGAAAAAGTTTTATAGATTAATTTATTACTTCACCAAATTGTGATTTATGCTTTTTGAATTACCTATGCTATCCATTTTTTTCATAATAATAATAAGAGATCTACAGAATGAATTATAATTAAATTATTGATATTATAATCCATTAAAGGTTAATTTTACTAATTCATTCATAAAAAATCATTTTTGGATATTCATTTCTTAGAGAAAGAGATGAATTAAATATTTATTAAATCACAACTAAAGGATGAAATTGAGCTTATGAAAATGGAATATATCAAGTAATTATATTTCCTTATATTTGTTAATAGTAAAATATTTCCCCAATATTCAGAAAAGGATCATAAAACTAAAATGTTATCTTACTAACTTCATATCTGATGAACCATATTGTCTTTTAAATAATCCATTTTTTTGGTTTTTCAATCCTTAACTTTCCATTGATCATTTACTTTCCTATGAATAATGTCGTATATCACTCTCTCTGAATATTTACCATTTTCTTACATTTCTATATCTTCAGTTTCCACCAAAGTTCTATTATATATAATACTATTTATGTGTTATTCCATATGAACTTGGTATTTACTTTTCTCTCTTATTAATATGATATTTTATTAACCTTTTTACGATGATGTTTTATAAAAAAATATTTTTCATATATGAAACCATTAATTTTTGAGAGCAAGATAAAATTTTGAGGAAGTGATTTATTTAAGATTGGGATATTGTTACACAACATAATTTTAATATAAGAAAATTTTATTGGATATCATCTGTGACAAACAACACTATGCTTAAAAAAATGAAGTATATTTTTTTAAATTTAATCTCTTTGATAGCTTGTGGAGCAAGTAACCTTGAGTCTAAATGATCCATTATATATTACACCATTATAACCTAGATGTTAAATTGGAAGGTATGCATAGTAATAACTAAATAATTAATATTATTTTTATATATAGATTATAAATTAAATAATAATAATTTAAAATAAAAAAAATGTATTATTTGAAAAAACTGTATTTTTTCTAAAAACCAATTTAGACATGCTTTCCACACATAATTTAAAATTAATTTTTATAAATTTTATAAAAATTAATTTATAAATTTAAATAACTTTTATAAAATAATTATATTAAAATTCTTTTAGGGTGATTTTTTGGGATTTTTTTGAAAAGATTCATTTTTTAATGAATAATAGAAATTTACTTCATTTTAATTAAAAACTTAATTTTCATTTAAATTATATATTAATTTGTTTTTAAAGTAAAATTAGTTCAATTAAATTTCAGTTAATCAAATTTTGGTCATTTGGATCATTTTTATATTTTATTTTTATATAAAACCTTTTTAAACTTTTTAATATTTTTTATTTGAAAACCCACTTTCTCATCCCGTCTACGGGATTAATTTTAAATTTAATTTTTCCACTTATGTGAATTGAATTTGGAAAAATGGATTTAATAATTGGAAAAATCATAATTTAATTTATCCAGTAAGTTAAACATAATTTTTGACCAAAATTAATAGTGAAGGCAGAAAAAATTATTTACTATGGTTATGGTAGAAATAGAATTACCAGGGGTTAAAATAAAAATGATAAGGGTTAAAATGACATAAATAATTTCCTAAAAACCACTATATAGAAATATTATGACCCTATAACTTCTATATATCTATAATAATACATTTTTACTCTTTTTTAATGTGAATAATATAAGGCATACATTTTTTTTTCAAACATTACAACTATTCCAATCAACTCACTTATAAAATCACACCGCTCTCCTCTATTCATATCACCAATAAACCATATTATTTCAATAAATAGATACCCAAATAACATATCAACCTCAATAAAACCATTATATAATAATTCGTTTGGTTATAAATAAAACTTATAAAGTATTTTGTTGAAAACCTATGGAGGTTACCTAGAGAAGAGGCAATGTTCTTCAATGTGGTTTTTTATTTTATTTTTTCTTCCACCTATTTCTATTATAATTAAAACATTATCATATAATTAAATTAGTATATTAAACAAACTATTAGGTCTTTTTGTTAATTAAATTTCATAAAACCATCTCCACTTCAATCGAATTGGTTATGAAATCCTAATTCATGTGTACGGCGAACCACCATCTCAAAAATAGAAGTCATTCATTTTTTCATTATATCATTCATGGTTGGGTATGATGATTGATATAAATTATATATATGATATCTATAACATAATTATATCAATTTATTCATTATATATGATATACATTTTGACTCTATATTCCATTGGGGATACGATAACGTCGCTTGTGTATACGGCAGACAACTACCTCATGAAGCGATGTGATTAATTTTTCACTAACACGTTACATGAAAGATCGTAATGATAAATTTAATGAATATTTTTGATATAAATGGAATAATATTTATGATATATTTATCATTATGAGTATATAATATATCATTTTATTTCTTACCTTTTCACTCACTTAAATATGATAACAGCTTTCGCGTATGTGTGGAATACCATCTCCATGAAGTGATGTGCAACTCTTTTCATCACCAAACCAAATAAATTATATATATAAGTACATTTAAAGATATAATAATGTATTTTTGGTATTATTATATTTATTTTAAGTTAAAATATTACTTAAATCCTTTACATAATAATCATTGAAAAATGGAAATGTTACTCGTGTGTATGTACGACATACCATCTCCTTGATCATAACATACTTCAATTATCAAAACTATTATTCATTAATGGACTTAAATTTATAAATGATGAATAAATATGATTATTATTTAATGATAAATTTTCTTAATATGATTCAAATATATAATATGTGATTGAACTGAATCTCTCATGATGAAACACGTATGAAAAATCAAGGAAATCAACACCCGAAATAATGAAAATAATAAAACAATAATTAATGAATGGGGGAAAAATGATATAACATGATCATATATGATATTATAAATTTTAATATGTTTCTATTATAAGTTAATAACATGTTTAAAACCACTATACTATAGTTTGAAGTCTGTTCAATGAAAAGTAACCGCGAGGTAAGAGACTTCATCTCAATTTCCCTTAATTGAGGAATAATGTAATATTATACACCTAATTTATTTTATGCGGTGCATATAATTCTACTTTTATATGAAATATAAAAATTAATTAATTATTCATTATATTTTATGTTTTAGTTATAATTATGTCATCCAAGGGTATTTTACTTAAAATTTACTAATTGGTAAAGAAGTTCATAACTCAATTTATTTTCATTGGGTTATATTATTTCTTCATCATATTTGATATTATAAGATATTGTTTGAAATTTTTTTTATTGTATTATTCTATATTTAAACACTTTTTGTATATTTTTAGTTCATACAAATAATCTATTCATTCTATAATTCTCACTTCAATGTTATGATCATTGTAAGGGTATATTTCACAATATCATTCAAATCGAGATTGATTATTATTCAATTTCAGTTGAATGAAATAATTTGACCATTTATTAGTAAAAATATTTTATTTTATTATAAAAATGCAATTCATTATATTATTAGATAATATTACCTTTTTTAATCATTGGTAATTAAAATAATTGAGAATTTGTTTTAATAAAATATGAATTAATTCTCTCTTCTCTTGAAAATATGATTTCATATAAAACTATGTTTTGATAAAAATTATAAAATGTTTTAGACCTTTTATAAATGATTTCATAAGGGAATTTATAATAATTTTTACTTTTTAATTTTTTTTGAAATGAATATTAATCTCATTTTCAATGAAATTAATGTTTTACTTTTACCGAAAATGTTAAAGGAATATTTTTTATATCATACTCATATTGTATGATATTTCTTGCCACCAAGACCACTCAAATGTTTTAAAGAGTGCATTATAATTTTCAAATATTTTTTTTATAAAAATTTATATCAAATATTTTTTAAAAAATTTTATTTTTAAGAATTTATTATCAAAATGAAAATGATATTTTTCTCACAAATTATTTTAATGTTAATTTTATGGTTTTTCTATTCATAAATGACAAAAAACCTTTATTGTTACTCTAATGGGAATATATTAGATTGGTACTATCATTATCATTTATATGAATTAATTATGATTATTTTGACCAAGTAAAGTATTTTCATTCATTTTGTTGATTAATTTATGCAGTCATTAACATTTATATGAATTATTAACATTTCATTGATCGTTATACATTAAATTTCCATTAAATATATATATTATTTATCATGGATGTTCTTATTAATTAAGGTGTAAAACATTTATACTTATGGTGTTTTAATTTTAAAGTTATTTAATTGAGTGGGGAAATATTAATAACCATCATTATTTCTTTAATAAAGATATTTAATGGTTAGGTATATTACTCAGGAATTAAATTGATCATTGTATATATAAGGTATTATTTGGGCATGAATACATGGGTGGGGCCTAGTTATAAATAGTCCCTCAATGCATCCATAGGTCTCATGAGATGAATGAGTTTTATACCCTTAGTTAAATGGGTTTATACACATAAATTTTAAACTATCTTGAGGATATATCTTGATTGTAGAGGAAACATGTTCTTGATATATGAGGTCTAATAATTATTCATTTACTTCATTGAGAATTCAGTTATTCTTATCCATGATATTTTCATAATGATATTTACACTGGATGCATTATATTATCATTTAATTGATTAAATTGATTTTTTCCATTTATTTACCATCTTATATTGATTATTCCTTACCATATCATGATAGTAAAGATGTTTAAATAGAACATATTCTTAGTTATTTACCTTTCCATATTTATTAATCATATTTTTTCATGATATATTACACTATACTTAACCCTTAATTAGTATTTTTTATCACCCTTATTTTGTTTCCTTTCCCAAGAATCCACGGACTCTACTATGATTGATATGTAAATATATGATAGATGTAATAATGTTACTCATAGAAAAAAAATTGTGTTATGATTTTTATTTTCTAATTTAGTATGAGGATCATGTATGTATCTTGTTTTCAGAATATAATAAACTATCCAGTCCTTCAGAATGTTATTCTTTGTGTCTTACATCAATATAATAAATTAGACACTAACTCTTGGCTACTAGAGTTAGGTTTTCTAAAAATGAATTGTATAATCAAAAAAATAATTACCTATGGGTTACAAAAATATTAATGACTAAGGAATTGGTGCCTCATATATTTATATCCTTTTACCAAGAACAAAATATCTTTAAATGTCCTACTTAAGGACCTTCAATAGTTAAGATTTAATTTCTAAAAATTCTATGAAACTTTCTAAAATGGAAAAAAATTTATCTAAAATATTGTGTATAGTGTTTTATATTCTAAACTGATAAATTTGGTAACATGGATCCCTTTAGGAAAAAAGACACTTTATGTATCTGAGAAAATCACTATTTTAATCATATAGTTGATGAAAAATCTCATAACACATATATTTTATTCATCATTCAAAAATTTTAAGTTGTCATGTTTTTCAGAAAGTATTATTTTATAGTTTTGAATAAAAAAACCCCAACTTCTGATTATTATTTGAAATGACATTTTTTCTTAGATAATATTAAATAATGATTCATGTGGAAGGAAAACTATCTACTATAAGATCTGTAATAGAATTTGTTTTCTTTATATATTCTTGATCAAAAAATACGTCCAAGTTTGATATTCGATGATAATAAAATGTTTGGTATTAATGAAAGCTCACCCGATTATAGTTTATCTTATTGTAGTGAAATCCATTCATCATTGTATTTAATTAAGTCAATGTAATGAATCATTACATCAATAATATATAATTTCTTGAATTTAATATAGTGTTGGAAAGGTATTTTATTCTTCTACAACTTAAAATTATTGTGTTTTTTCTTTCAATATCAGTTTTGGATACTAGTATTATATATAGTTTTTAATTCATTCATAGATAAAATAATAAAATTGGAAAACACTATAATGTACAATGAATTATGATCAAATTTTTATGTGTTATTCTATATTATGATGATGACATAACACCATGTAAAACTATGAATACTTATTTTCTCATTTTATTTAATGATAAAAAGATTCCTATAGTCTTTTATTAAAATTAAATTGTTTATAACACAAGTGACACATATAAAACAAGGATATAATAATTTAAAATCATTAATTTACAATAATACATCCCAATAAATTACTAATATGAAAAATTTAAATGTAGAGGAACATGATGGATAAAGTGATACAAGTTGATGCAATCTTGGATTCCATGAAATTAGTGTTGTTATAATTGTTTATTTGGTTAGTGACACTTACTGCATTCATCAAACAATACATTTCTTACCTCAAATAAATAGATAACATAAAATTAATCACAAAAAATTATTTAATAATAAAGGGTGTTATAATAATAAAAAATTCACTTAAATAGTACTTCTAATAATGATATTGGTTATAAATTTTAAAAAAATTACTTTGATAACTTTTTATTGATATAGTTATAAATAATAGTTCATCTGGAATAATTAACTCCATAAAAAATGGTATAAAAAACAATATAAATTTAAAAATATAAGATACTTATCAAACTATTCTATGTGAATATAAACTCTTAAATTATTTTTGGCATAATACTATGAACACTATCTATTGAACAATAAATCATTATTTACATGATCTAATTTTAAAAAATACAACTTATGAATGACAGAATTGTATAACTCCTATGATTTTATATATCATAATATTTGACTGAAAATATTTTATTATAAACAAAAATCATAATTGTGAAAATTTTAATTAATGTTTGATTAAGGGATATTTTTTGGAAAATCCACCCCTTGTATAACTTATTATGTCTATACTAAAAGTATACATACCATTGATGAAATTTCCCATTTCAAATTTGGAGATATAAACTATTTTGAAAATTTAATTTCAAAACACTCTAATTATTATTTCAATGAGATTCTAGAAAACTCTTATGATTTATAAAATTGAAATATTGAATAACTAAAATTAAAAAATGAATAGGAAAAACAAAATAATATATAAGAAAAATAGAAATATTGATTCCTTAATATTTTTGATATAATATCTCAGGATTATCCAATTGACAATGTTATTGGTGATACTAATCGACTATTTTCAATAAGAAGTACAATCTAAAATATATGTAAACATCTTATATTCTTTAACATTTCAAATAAATATTGTTAAAAAAATATATTTTTTTAAAAGTTAATAGTAAGAAAATAAAAAGTTCAATAAATTTAGGAGGAAAGAATGTTAGACACTAGTTAGGTGGCCTAAAGACTCATCACATATCGAGAAAAAGAGGGTCCCCTAAAATACGAATGATAAAAGTTTAATTATCATCCAAAATAAGTATATAATAGTTACTAAAGTATATACTGTAATTTAGTGTTGTATTATGATAAAAAAATTCATGGTAAGAAAGGATTAATTAAATTTAATCAAACATAACCTTTTTCATCATTTTAATTTCACCCATTTTCAAATATATATTAAAAGTTTCTATTTAAATGGTTTTAAATTAATATTTTGTTGAAAAACCCCAACATTTTTATTATAATATATTTAACCATATGTATAAGAATACCAAATATCATTATGGGATTTAGATATCTCTAAGTTTATTATATGCCCATTTATTAAAATTTATTTCAGAAAATTATTTAATAAATGGGATGGTAGATCCTACCAATTTCATTAATAAAATCTTTTTGGAAAATTGATTTTCAAATCTATGAATATGATATAATCTTTATATAAACTAAAAATATCTTATATAAAAGTACCCAATTATGAAATGTGAATTCAAGATGAGAATGATGGTTGCACTATATTTATTTCTTTATTTTCAAATTTCAAAAACTACAAAAAGAAGGATTAAAATATATTATTAGTATAACATAGATGTATTTAAACATATCTATTTCAATAATTCCTCTATTTAATATATTTAGTAAATTGATTCATAATATTTTTACCTTGATGAATCAACGAAATTTGAAGAAAAATTATTTCATAGAGGGATAAATCATAAACTACTGTACTAAATTTCTAGTTGACTAGAAATAAAAAGTTATATATATATATATAAATGGATAAAATAAAATCCAAAATAATCCAATCTATAGGTTATGAAAATAATTTTGTTGTATTGAAAAGGAAATCATAAGTTGGTTGATTAAATCCACCCAAAGGGAATTCATATCTTTAATGTTATTCATATATTCAATTTTGAGGTTATATATTTGATAAGAAATTTATTGAAATACATTTCATTTTATAAGACAATATTTTTTCTATTGGTTAAGAAAGATATAATTTATTATTTCATTATATTTTACTATTATTATTAAGTATATCTTCATGTAGGATAACACAAGAAATATATATGTTTCTATTATGTTCATAGGAATAGATTATGAGCCCAATATTATTTTCATAAAACCATTGATATCATTAGGGTTTGAATTTATAAAACAAAATGTGGAGATGATCAAATTCAAATGATCTCAACTAAATGTCAATATCAGAAAATGGAAAAATATTTAACAATGGAAAATGTTTTTAGATTTTATTTCATATAATTTAATGTATAATTTGGTTTCACATCTTTATTTAAATATTTTCTATTATTAATATTTCATTATTAGTTAAGGATTCATTTTTTACCGATTTACTCAATATTATAAATGAAAAAACATTAGATTTTTTCTTGGGATGTGAGTTAATATTCCATTTTTATTAAAAATCACATAATTTTTAAATTATGTAATAGTTAAACTACAGAAAAAGTTTTAAAAAATATTAATTTACTCAATCTATATATTTATATTCTCATTAAATGATTCAGGTGTGACCCCATTTCATTTAATAGAAGATGCACTCTCTATCTATATTGTTCCAAAAACCTTTATCCTTTATTACTCCCCCTTTCTTCTCTTTTATAATTTAATTAATAAAATCATGATAAGGATATCATTATTAGATAACTATCACCCCCTAAAAGAGGAGGGATTTTAAATATTCATATATAGAAGAAGAATACCATTTATCGATCTAAACCCCAAAGTGAAAAAGGTTATTCAAAGTAAATATGAATATTTTTCTAAAGGAATTAATAAAAGTTAATGTAATATATTATTTAAAACTTTTAGTTACATATATTCTGTGTTTTTTACCATAATTATTTGGGATATTGGTTTGGGTTATTTTTAAGGGACATTCTATTAGTTTTAGAATCTTTTGGGGTTGAGAATGGAAGGAACATTGTAAATGAAATATTTATAGGTTAGCCTATGACACTATGTTCCATGGCTTAAAGTCTTGGAGTGGGGTGCATGGTTTAAAAAAAACTATACAGTATCCCCCTAAAATTTTCTCACTTGGAATAGTGGGGAGATTATGGTTGGTGAATAGTTTATAAACTATTAAATCCATGCCATGTAACCTAGGAGGGATCCCATGGTTTGGTAAATATTTATATAACCATGAAACCTCACTATGAGACACTGTCTATTAGCCTATTATGTGTCTATAGTTAGGAGTATGTTTTCCTCTAACCAGAAATACTGTCCCAAGAAACTATTTGAGAATGTTTTTAATAACCTAATATTTTTAAATAAGGTACCTAACACCCACTTTTGTAAATTCAAAAAGCATCCTAATCTAATTTATTGATACAATTTGTATTTAGTCTCTCTCTAGATTAAAATTTGGCTTCTCCAACCCCTTTATTCTCTAATCAAAGTGTCCATTAATGTGATTATATAGCTCTGATAAGTATAGTATATATTTTTATATTCCTATTTAAATATATCATCTTATTCTTTGATAATGATGGATACTCACACTTTTGTTTGATATAAACATTTATTTTATGGATTGTAATTTTTGGGTTTCTCTTTGATATTATTCTCCAACATATCTCTAACGCCGATTCCTGTTCTAGGTGATTTTCGGATTCTGTGACTAATGGTGGTTGGTTCTGTAAGTATTTTACTCAAAGATGAATAATTTATTCCATTTATTATTTGAAATGTTTTTCAAAAGGATTTTTATTCTTTGTTTTGATATCATTTATATCATTATTTAAAAATTCATGGAATTTTGAAATATAAAATTCTTTCAATGGATTGAATCATATTGGGAGGATTTATAAATAATATTACATTAAATTAAGTTTGATTTTATGAAATGGGTTTTTCTTGATTCTTGAGAAAAAATGTAATTAAATGAATGATTATTTTTAATGATATGAATTTGATGAAAAACCAGTATTTGGTTTTAAAATTGAAATGGCTTGTTGAAATAAGAAACTGGGTATTTGATCTATGAATTATGAATAGATTAAAAATTAATTATTTTACCATTAATGATTTATTGATTTATTGATTAAAATAACATGTGAAACTAAGTGGTTCATGGGTGGCTAGGAAAATCATTATTGGATTCTGACTCCTTGATAATGGATTGATGATTATAATTCTAACCAAACCATGTTCGAAAGGACTTTTATTGAGGGGGTGTTGATTGATTCTATTATTATGGACTTGAATATGGGGATTTTAACATACACACTAAACCATGACATACATAATATTAATTGGGGTTCTTACATCCTAAAATTAACTATCCTCTGGGATTATGACCATGGTTCTTTGTTTTGATTTGATTATTACATTCAAGTGATTATAATTTTTTTATTCATTCCATTATATTGTATTAAAATGTTCACTTTGGACTATTTATTGATATGTTGATGTAGAAAACTAATATTTTTTATATAGTTCTCTATAAATTAATTTTATCTATTTGATTGATTTTTTACATGCATTACTTTGTTTAAAATGCTATGTTATATTATTAAAAGATTATTACTTAATGCGATAGTTATCACCTAACTATTTAATTAATGGGTTTGAATATAATTAATCACATGATATATATATATATATAAATATATATAAATTTACTACTTAAAATAATGTATTAATTAATTATAAATTAATAATAAATCAATATTTATTAAATATGTTTTATTCTTCGAGAATACTTTTCATCAAAAATTATTGCTAGTGATATTTGTGATAAAATATTAAAATTAATTTATATAAATTATAGAAATTTTATTTGATAAAATTATATGATTTTTTAAATAAGCATATCTAATTTATCTTCGATTAATTTTTTTTATATTTTTCAAAAAATATCGATTTTCTAGTGAATGGTAAAAAATAAAGTTTCTTATTGAAAAATAATATTTTCTCAATAATTTACCAAGATTAAATTTTATATTTAATTGTATTAAATAAAAAAATATTTATATTATATTATGAATAATGAAATTAATTTCATTAGATTAATTATTATTATTGAATTTGGTATAAACACATTTTTTGACATAAAAAAGTCATTTTTCTAAACGACATACAATTTTCAACATTTTTCATTTTTATCTCAAATATATTTCTTCCACATATATAAATTAATTATTAAAAAATCGATTCCATATTTAGAATCAGGAGGAGAATTTTTTTAATAGGAACCTTTTATTGTAGGTCATTATAAATAGTTACCCTTGTAAATATTTATCAACTTGATAAAGATAAAATAGGTAAAATTTGGTTAAAAATATGAGATAAATCATTAATTTTTTTCTAAAACATTTATTTATTCAATTTATAAGTTTATTTATAAAATTTCCATCCAAGTGATTAATATATGGGAACATTTTGAAATTTGTCTTTGAATATGGCCATTATCTTCTAACAAAATATTTGGGTGAATTGTTGTATGATTTTTTAAATAAATATAATATAATTTTTATTTTTTATGTGTCTATATTTAAATAAAATTTGATTAAATTATCATTTAAATTCAGACATTGTGAATAGTCTCGAAAAATTAATTCAACGGTATCTTTTTTTAAATAATATTTTATTAATCGTTTAAAAATTCATAAATATGTCATATTTTTTCATGTGAATGTGATATGGTAGAAAATATCAAACACGTTCCCTTTATGGTTTAACTCTATTTTTATGGCGCCATTTTTAACCATTAAATACTAAGACACTTTTATATTTTTGTAATCATTAAAATGATTAACAACGGATTAACACAAATAGATAAGGGTGAAAACACCACTTAAAATTTTAAAAATAGTAGTGTATTAGTGTAATTTGACTCATACATGTAATATATAATAAATATTTCAATTACATGAACTTTAACATGAAAAATAATTTTATTAATTTTATATTTAATTTTATTCCAAGAGTGGTCCTCTCCTCACTTATTAAAGGGAACCACTTATTCTATATTCTTTACACCTTTAAAGCATCTATATCAACCAAATCAGGAACTATTATCTTCTAAACGTCTCTATCTAGGATTATAGGTTTTCTAATTATCAAATACCTATAAAATATTTCTTAATATGGGATCAAATAGATACCCATCAAATAAGTGGTAATCATATTACTCAATATCATTCAATTTATTTGGTAATGTAAATCCTAAAAATATATGGTATCCATTAAAAAATTACTTCAATATCTTAAATATAATAATTTTATTTATGACCATGATAAAATTATTTCCCATGTTCTTCCGATCTATTTTAAAATCATAATATCTCTTGTGCATACATATTGAATACCACCTCCAAGAAGCGATTTGATTCATTTTAAACATCCATTTTTATATTGATGGTAATAAAAAATTGAAATAATGAATGTATAAGATATATGATAGAAAATATTTATCCTATAATGTTGAATTATTATATACCTTTACTTCATTCCAATAATCAAAAAGTGAAAAGAACACTCATGCATACTATTTTGTAGTTCTTTGAAACATGTGTTCTTATTTTAAGAATCACTTCTTCCAGGCGGTTTCCATTGAATTTATTCATGGAATTGGAAACTTCCAAAAATTCTTTATCCAAAATGGACTTACTTTCCAAAGGCAGGTGTTTGTTAAGTTTGAACTTTACAATACTTTGGAACGTTAATTGGTTAAGAGGATGGGAGGTCAGACTCATATCACCCTTTTGAGGGGAATTATTTTCTACTCCGGGACTCTATTTATAAATTTAACATATTTTTATGAATCCTTATTAATTCAAAAAGTAAAACATAAGTTTACCTTAGAATTTGAAATCACTTTTTCACATGTGTAAAATTTAGAATCTTTAGTACGTATTCAAGGTTCTTCATTAATGGAGATATTATTATGTATTTGAGGTTCCCCATCAATGCTATCATCTCATATAAGATCTAGAGATTATTTTAATCATCATTATGATGATACTGGTTTTTAAGCCACTCAGTGGGGCACTCTGGAATTTATTATCATCTATGGAGATGAAGGTTTGTTTTGATATTGGGATCATACCCCTGAAATGGGCTACCTACATATCCTTGTGAAGGGAATAAGAACCCTTGTATTCCAGTGCCTCTTAATGGGACAAATCATAACTTTTAAGGTCATATGATAAGAACATATACATACAGTTTAATGTCATGTGGTATGGATATCTAAGGGAAAGGTGCTTAGTAAAAGTTTGGTGCGGGACTTATGCCTAAGCAGCCCAAGGAACTTGGAAAGAATATTAGTTTCCAAGTAAGATTTGACCCTGTTAGGAATATGGCCCAAGGAGAACAGGGTTGATTTGAAGTGTTGGGTTTGAACCTCAATGAGTCTTCCTACATATCCCATCTAGATGGTAATCAAATCCCATATAGTCAGATGAGTCTCATAAAAGAGTCTAGTCCTTTGAGAGAAATGTGTTTGGGCTTAATTACTGAAAAATGATGCCTTGATGATTTGGGGGTTTAATTTGGGGCTTATTCCTAAGGAGGATGCACATATTAAGGAAATTAGGGTTGGATTTATGAAGAGTATATCCAATGAGATCAAGCCCTAATGAATGCTTCCTATGTATCCTAGTTTGAACAAGAATCAGAGTTGTCGTAGTTCATGTTTTTTGGGAAACTATTGCGACTATGACAAATCTTTAAGCCCACGTGATTCATACTCAATGTGAGAAACACGAGGATGTCAAAGATTCAACAAAGGAAACCAAACTTTTCCTCCTCCATTGAGGGAAGAGGGTGTTCGTACTGAATGGAGGGTGGACAAGGGTGAGGAGATGAGCCTTTCCTCTATTCTCATTACATTTTACAAGGGTCCAATGAAAGGAAGAAGGGATGAAGGTTAGGGGCCTACACCCGGATGGCGGCCCTAAAATTTATCTTGGTAGGGGAGGGAGACTTTTCATTCACTTAAATGGAAAATAAATTTTGAACTGTATCTTCCCTACTATAAATTTGAGGTTTTGGCTCTTTGAGAATTGAGAGGTCAGGACTCAAAACCATATCCACAAAACCGGAGACTTCCCATCACTGTTCCTTAGAGAAAGGTCAATCTGACTGCAGATATACAAACCCATAAAAAGTCCACAAATCTTAACCCCATTGTGAAAAAAATGTGGGAAACCTATGACTACAGATACACAAAAACCCGAATAGGAGTCACTTATTTTTATTTCCCAAAGCTTTGATAAGTCATGAGGTTTTGGTAGAGGTCTCAATAGAATCCCTTTCAAACAAGGGAGACAATGAATAAGAAGTGTTTCCATGGATGAATTTGAAGAGGGCTTGATGGTCTACAGATTGAGGAGAGAAATTGAATCAAAGAGGGGAACCCAAGTAGGTAAGGGAATGAAACTATGGGCACACAAGTAGACTTGGGCGACCTAATATTAACTTAAAGGATGAACAACCTATATGGTTATACTTAGGCGAGGCCTGGATCAAGCCTTTAAGAGTATTCACAGGTGATCCCAAAAGTAGGGCGCTCAAGTTCCTATGAAAGGAATAGGTGGCATGCACGTGTTTTTAATTTTAGGGAGTTTGGTAACTTTAGGCGCAATAGTGTACTAGATTTCAAACACGAAAAGGACTTAAGTCCTATGATCGTCCTTCAATTCCTCCACTTTAGGTGTTAAAGAACTACCTTGAAAGCTTCAAAAATCTTGGGAGAATCACTAGGGAGACCAGAGCATAAATTAGGATTCATGGAAATTAGTACATATAAATGAGGGCCCCAAGGTTCTATTTATAGACAAAAATAGGACCCTAGGCAAAAGGAGTTTGGGAACAAAAGTATGTTGCACGACAGCATTGTGGGGCTAAGTGGCTACGCATCAGATGGGTGGTGCCCAAGTATACTTGTGTGCCCCTGGTGATTTGGATAGACTAGGGAGACACCATGGGGACTTAGAAAAAATTATTACTTAAATCAGCTCCAGCATGGTTGAACACAGGTGTTTGCACGTAGGTACCTTAGGTTTTGCTTTAGGGACTTATCCAAATGATTTCTCCATACTACGGGGGCTATGCCCCTGCAACCCTACATGGGCTCAGTACCGGGATGTGGTCCCAACCCTTCAAACCATTGCCTTCACTACCGTCACTATCCCCCATTAAAAATGAAGAGTTGCACTGTAAACTTTTTGAGCCTACTATAGGTCATTTTGCATAGAACTTATTATAACACATTTCATGGTGTCTACACATACACACTTCCTACCATCTCCATTAATAGGGTACCTCTTATTTCTATCTCTACACTTTTTGGATAACCCTATATATTTATATATTTTTTTATAAAATTAAAATATATGATATTTAAATCATCAGTAATATTTTGGTATTATGGAATAGTGATCAATGTATAAGGACAATAACTAGTGAACCAAAATGTGTATAAAATATGAATCATTAATCACCTGAAACAATGATTTTAATAATGAATATTTATTAAACAAGTGATAAGATGATATAATTAAAAACAATATGGTATTATACAACTATGTATTGTTGTAAAATAAATGTTTCCATATTTATTATGTAGGAGTTATTAACACAAATGATGAAATACATGACTTGAGGTAAGGGATTTCAATCTTACTTTTACTTTTGTGAGACACATGGCATATTCAACACTTGTTTGTTTTATTTAGTGTATATAATTTTGATGAATGTATTTAATAATTATAATCATAAAAATGATTATGATATAAAAATCCATATAGTATTCTCCATTTCATTAGGTTTTGATTCTAAAATTACCAAGGTGGTAAGACATTTATGTTTTAATCCAATTTTTATCGTGATTTTTTATGATTGAATTTACATTGAATTTTTTTTATAATACCTATTAAATAAATAAATTTAATTTTACACTTATATAGTTATTCATGGAATTTTCATGTAAAATTACAATTAACCAAACTTTCGTACTTAAAATGACCAAGAAAATGTTTTTCATAAAAACAGACTTTATTTTCTCTTTTTTTGGGAATAATTTTCATCAATGTACATATTTTTTTTAAATGTTTTCAATTTTTTAGTATTCTGAGATAAATATATAAAGTTATTTTTACCCATGTTTTATTTTTTATAAAATAAATTAAAGTAATATCGATTTCATTTTCCTAATGACATACTTTGGAGTTTTTTAAAAAATGTGAAAAGAATAATTATTTTAACATAGATGGAATGAATGAAATTTCATTTTATCGAGATTGTTCAATATTTTTAATCTTCATAAAAAATGTTCAATGGTTCTTTTCAATGATAATTATTCTAATAATATTTTTCCATTTTTTTGATTTTACAAAACTGTTTTCCAATTGAAAAGGTTAGTATCTCAAGAAATATTCCAAAGATCTTTTAATGAAAATTTTCATCTATGATAACAAATTTGGTTGTAAATTATTATATAATAAAGATATTATTCAATGGTTCCATACTTATTCTTTCTCTTTGTATTCTTATGAAGTGAAATATTGGTTCATGATTGGTTTATGAAGACTTCTCACCCTTAGTATTCTGTAACTTATGAATTGATAATTTTTGTTGTTGTGACTCTTGTTAATGGTATATACATATTGGGTATGAATATTGTAATTTATGGTCATGATATAATACCATTATTCTTATATTACGATTTTATATGATATTTGATTGATATCTCAAATTTTTACCCATGCTGAACATCTAAACACATCTATTCATATATTTACTATCCCCAGGTTATGACTAATAGTATTAAATAAGGTATGCCTTAAACGAGTATTATCTAGAAATATCATTATTGGAGATTCTGAATGACTTTCATGAAATATGAACATTGCATATATAGTCTCCAATGTCGATAATCATTTACTGTTCTTGAGTGGATCATAATATTATGTATTGAATATCCATAAAATAATTTTTAATATTTATTTATTTAAGTTTTGGTCCACTATAGTTGGTATCCGAGTAGTGTTTATATAATATTTAGAGATTAAGATTAGAGAACTTTGGTGAAAACCCTAGGTAAATGTATATTTATAAGATTATATATTAATGTTTTGGTAATGACCATGGATAACCTTGTTTAAACCTAAGGTTGCACAAATTTAAAATAATGTACCATGATTTTGATGTCTTATGAAATATTTTTCATGATTGATTGCTCTAATTAAATATTAACAATGGTTATGCTAACCATTTTTTTAGTATTGGATTTAAGATATAATAATTATATTTAGTTGTTAATAGGTAAGCTCAAATATTTATGTTCCCTATTTTAGAATAGTTACATAAATTCTTATATATTAGTAAATGCATCAATGAATGTTATTTCATATCCTCAATGATTCTATATTGGGATAACATTAAGGAACTCCATATGTTTTAATGGTCACATATCAAGTATATTATTCCTCTCCAATTAATGTTTGTAGGAATGTGTTTCATGATAATATTGTGATTCACTATTTAGTTTAATTTTAATTCCTTCTATGAATGGATTTGAATTCATTATATAGATCCTATATGTATTTTCAAGTAAGGGAAGTCACATTTTATATCCAGAATGAACCTCTGGTCATTTATTAGTGCAATGACTAATATGAACGCCCAATGGAAATTACTTTTATGTTGTATTTTTTAATTCCTATATAAGAAGGGTATTAATATCATATGGTTGAGGAGAAACTCAAGATTTAGGATAAATGTGGAGTACATGAGTTTATTGATTTATTTCCGGAAGAACATATTCTTATTCCCCTAAATTGTGAATATGTGTTTTCTATAGTACTCAAACCATGTTCTATACTTATTTCAATGACTCCTTATATAATGAACCCAATTGAGTTATATTAATTAAATTAGAAAATCCCAGAGAATATTTATAAGGGATTCATACTCCCTACTGCAACACCATGGGGTACAATTGTTCTTTTTGTTAAGAAGAAAGATGGGATAATGAAACTCTCTATTTATTATCAAGAACATAACAAGATCACTATAAATTAATAGTATCCTCTACCATGAATTGGTTACATTTTTTACCAATTACATAGATATCAATACTTTTCCTAGAATGAACTTCATTCTAGATATCATTAATTGAGGGTTATGAAGGAGGGTATACCCAAGACATCCTTCCGTATGAGGTACGAGAATTATGAATTTATATTGATTTTATTTTCAATTACTTGTTCCCCAAAAATATTCATGTACTTAATGAACATATCCTTTTGATATTACCTTGATCAATTTTTGGTAGTATTTATAGATGATATTATTATATATATATTTTGATAAAAGAAGAACATGAAGGATATTTGGGGATTTTATTGTTGAAATTTTGGATGGAAAAGATGTATTAAAAAATTACCCAAGTATTATTTTTTTATTTATAAAGTTTCATTCATGGGTCATATAACCATGAGTGAGGGTATATCGGTGGATCCAAAAAAGTGGGATTTTATTGAGAAATGGCCTCAAAACCATGATAGCTGAAATTTGTATTTTTATTGGGTTGGATTGATATTATCATTTCTTTGTGAGATATTTATAATGAGAGTATAATCCAAGAAACATGTGGATTTTTAAGGGGTAAAGTTCTCGTGAAAAAATGAATGTGAAGATAATTTTAAGGAACTATAAAGAAGGTTGGTCAATAAACAATGCTCACACTGCCAAATAGTGGAGAATATTTTCTATCTATAATAATGAATCAATGAATGGAAGTCTATTTTTCTTCATAGGCATTGATATGATGATATAATTTTACTCATTCCAATTGAAAATATAGGATCAAAATTATGTTACTCATGATATAGAGTTATCTGTGTTAATTTTTTCATTGATGATATTGAGGTAATTTATTTATAATGAAATGTGTGTCATATATAAAAATTATTAAATTTTAATTTATAAAATCACATAAAAAGATTTGAATATATTCTATAGAAGATGGTTGGAATTTATTAATGATTTTGACTTCTCAATACATTACCACCATGGTAAGTAAAACACTGTGGCTGATTTTATGAGTCATAAAGACCATAATTATTTATCTTTGATGAGGATTTCATGATATACAATACATACAGATTATGAGAATATGGAACATGAAATCACAAGTAAAATTAACATATCCTAT
Source organism: Viscum album (assembly GCA_963277665.1). Lineage (NCBI taxonomy): Eukaryota > Viridiplantae > Streptophyta > Magnoliopsida > Santalales > Viscaceae > Viscum > Viscum album. The sequence continues at coordinate 106,642,218 of OY728144.1, read as the reverse complement.
CATTATTAGATGAATATTCAACCATCTATCAATGTGATTAATAAAGAGTCACAGAATGAAGACATAGATCTATAGAAGAAAGTGAGAAGTATTACTGAGATCATATATTATTTTGATGGAATTATATTTTTTAGGAACCATATATGTGTCCATTGAACACCATAATTGATGAAGGAACTATTGGATGAAGCTCAAAGTTCTTAATTCTCTATACATTCCATAAGTACAAATATTTATAGTGATATAAAAGAATATATCTAATAAGACCACATAAAGAGGGATATTACAAGGTATGTATCTTGATGACAAGTATTTAAAGAATTTAAGGCTAAGATATATATTTTTAATGGTATGTTACAATGATTATCCATACTAAAATAAAAATATGAATACTTCACCATTGAATTTTTAATTGGAATCCCCAAATCATTTGAAGGGAACAATACTATATAGGTTTTAGTCAATATATTTAAGAATTCAGCCCACTCTATTTCTACTAGAGAAGATTTTTCTCCTAATCGTCATTGTAGTATACACATTAAAGAATTGGAAATATAACATAGAGTATTTCATTTTTTTTGTTTTATTGGGATTCCATATTTACCTTAATGTTCTAGAGAAGTCTTCCCAAGGATCTGGATAGAAAGGTGAGTTTCTTTACTATATATCACCCTAAAAAATATGGCCAGTCTAAGAAGAAAAAATTCAAACACTATAAGGAATTTTGATTACATTCCATATATATTTCAAAGTTTTGGGGATAAAAACCTTCCATTGGTAGAATTTTCATAAAAAAATATCTTTCACTAAATCATTCATTTGGATCCTTACAAAAACCTCTTTGGTAGGAATGCAGAAACCCAACATACTTGGATAAAGGTGAGAAATAAATCTATTAGGATATGATATATCTAAATAAATGGTATACATAGTTAGATCCCTTTAGAAACACAAAATTTTTTCTAAAATTCGATTAAACTTTATGGTGACAATCGTCAGTGTGACCCATAGTTAGATGTTGGTGAAATGGTATTCCTATGAATATCCCATAAAAGAAGGTTATTATATTTGGAAGTAAGGGAAAGATTATCTATAGATATATCAGTTTCTTGGAATGTCATTATTGTCTTATCAGGACAGCTTATCATTTGTAACTTCTTCTAAATCTATATCAAGTTAATAATGCATTCCACATACCTCTCTTGGTGAAGAAGGCACCTGATCCTTCACATGTTTTGTACTAAGATGTCATACCACTAAAGAAATATCACTATTATGAAGAATAACCAGTGGAGGTTATGTATTTTAAAAAGAATGTTATATGAAACAAAACCACTCACCTAGTTAATGTTTTTTGGTGAAAAAATAGATTTGATTAAGCTACTCGATAACACTAGGATGTTTTGAAATATATATATCATCAATTTTTTATTCTAGAATGTTGAAATTTTAGTGGAAAAATTCATTTTAAGATGTTTGAGTGTAATAATTAAAGATTTTATGATATTGTTCTCTATAAATAAATTTTATTTATGTGATATATTTTTGTTCATGCAACACCATGTTAAAAAAACCATTTTATATTATTGAAATTTTATTATTCAATGTGATAGTTATCCCATAACTATGTAATTAGAAGGTATGAATAATATTAAACAAATTTTGATATATATATATATATATATATATATATACTTTTCCAACTCAATACAAATTTATAAAATAATGCTTAATAAAAAATAATTCAATTTTTAGTAAAGTCACATTATTTTTGAAAAATACATTTTTTAAAATTTTCTTTTACTTATTTTTTGTGAAAATATGATAATTATTTCATTTAATTTTTAGAAATATTATTTCAAAAAAATAATGTCATTTTTTAAATAAGTATATCAAATATTTATTATTGTGATTTTTTGTACCTTTTCTAAAATGATTAATTTTCTAAGTAATAGTGAAATTGATTATTTTTATTTAAATCAATATTTTTGTTCAATCATTTACAAAGATAAATTTTGAGTTAAAATTGTTTCAAATTATCATTAATTAACTTTTATTATCAATAAATAATTATGTTCACTATAATTAATATTATTATTGAATTTGGAATAAAAATATTTTAATATGTAAAAAGAATTTTTTTCTGATTTTTTTTTTGGAATTTTTAATTTTTATAATAATATAATTTATACCACTTCTAGTAATTTCATATTTTCAAATAGATTCAATATTTTTAATTATGATATCAAAATTAAATAGATAGGACCGTTTTATTTTTAATCATTATAAATAGTAGCCTTAGTAAATAGTTTTCACCTCAGTAAGGTTAAAATCAATAAAAAATAAAAAATAGTACATTTATGGGTCATTTTTATTTTTATGGTAGCATTATTGACCATTATTGGGTAAAAAACCTTGATATTTTGGTAAATATCAGAAGGGTTAGTGGGGGATTAAAACAAAGAGATAAGGTTGAAAATATCTACTAACATTATCGAAGGTTTATTAGATGTGAGTATTTCAAATCATTATCATCATATGTTATAAATATTTTAATTTGGAGATACATTAACATGAAAAATAATTTCTATTAATTTATTAATTTATGTAGTTCTAAGAGTTCCCCTCTCATCACTTATAAAAGGGAACCACTTCTCCTCTATTCCTCATAACTTTGAACCTTATAGATAGAACAACCCCAAAAACATTATCATATAGACTCCCCTAGTCATCATGTGATTGTTTATGTATTTATAACGGACCAATAAAATTCATTATAACTATAGATCTAACAGAGGCCAATCGGAGAAGCCGTAATCATCTTACCCATAAACTTTGTATTTGTTTCTTATTATACCTCATATAATAAATGGTATCCATTATAAAATTGTTAATTCAATATAATAAATATAAATACTTGTTATTATTATGATGTTACAAACATTTCCTACCTTCTTCTCATCTGTTGGAAAATGATAATGTCGCTCATGTGTATGTGTGGACTACCACATCCACGAAGTGATATGATTTATCATTCACTTCTATTTTACATATATTTTAATAAGGAAAGAAATAATGAATATATAAAATCTATATGATATAAAAATAATCCATGAAATGTGATTTATTTCTTAACTTTCTATCATTCCATCTGTTAAAAAGTGAAATCAACTTTTATTTGTACGTATATCCTACCGTACACATGAACAGTGTAACTCATTTTTCTATATCTAACTATTTATGGATATATATATATATATATTGAATATATATTATATTAATTTTATGATAAAAATTATCTTGGTGTTGGAACCATGATCAATGTATAAGGACTAGGAATACTAAACTGAAATATGCATGAAAAATAAAGTAGTTATCACCAAAACAGTGATTTTAGAAATACATTTTTAATAGGCTTGTGATAATATTTTATAATTAATTCATATATAATATTATATAATTAAGTATTTTTCATTAATATATTTATTATAATGAAATATTTATTATAAAGGAGTTTTGAATGCGTACGAAGAAAGACAAGACTTGAGGTAAGAGATATTTCACACTATTACTTCTATATGAGACATGACATATTCACTTCACTATATGTTTATTTTATGTATTGTATATAATAATGATGAATATATTTTATATTTATTCTATGTAAAATTATTAGGATATTAATATCCAACCAATGTTCTCTCTTAAATGATGTTTTGGTTTAAAAGTTACCAATGTGGTATGAGATTTATGTTTCAATCCCATTTTTATCAATATTGTTTATTATTGATATTTAATGAGGTATTATTTCTGATACATATCTAATAAATCATTTTTATTTTATTTTAATAAGTTTATTCATTTAATTCTTAGGTAATAGTACCATTTTACTCTTTTTGGTTCTTAAAATTAATGGGAAACAGTTTTTATGAAAACAGACTTTGTTTCCTCTTTGGTCGGTAATATTATTTTCCATGTACATGTTTTCTTTAAAATAATTTGAATAATATTTTAATTTTATACTATAAATTTATAAAGTAATGTTTACCCACGTTCTAATTTATTTAAAACATTTAAAACAAATATTCTTTTAATTTTATAAATTATGTACTTTTTAGTTTTACTGAAAATGTGAAAGGAATCATAACTTTAACATACATGGAATGAATAGAACTTCCCGGTGTTATGAAAACATAATTTTTTAAATATTTCATTATAAATTCACATTATTCAATTGAAAGAAAACTTTTTCCATATTTTTTTAGAATTTTTTTATAATTAAACAAAGTGATTCCAAAATATAAAGGAAGTTTTTTTCATGAAATATTCTTGAGATATTTTAAAGTCGTTTTTTATAAAAAATAAATTATTTTAATTTCACATATGCTCTATTAAGGATATGATTCTAGGATACCATACTTTTTCATTATCTGGATAGTTTATGAATATTATTATGAAATTTTTACAAAACTCGTTTATTTTTCAGGGTAAATTCTATGTTAAATTTATGAAATATTTATGAAACCCATTTTTAATACATAGGTTATGATATGATGATAATATTGATGGTTTATGATATTTTGGAACAAATTTATATATTTTTTAAATATGTAATGGGTTGAACCAAAATAATAATGTCCTTTAATTCATTAGGTAATGTTTTATATCTCTTGAGAGAACTATGAGAAACCAGTCTATGTTCTTGATATAATAAGAGAAAAAAATATGCATGTCATCCATTATGGGAAAAAGTCAATGTTATTGATCAACTATAGTAAACAAATAAATATTCATAATACACTATGGGAAATAGTTGATGGTTACTGATCATGTATGATATGAGAAATATGTGTTACAACCCGATCTACTATGATTTGATGGTCTCGATAATTAAACTTGACATATGAAATTGTTTCTATACATAAGGTGGGGCTGCACTTTTTTGAAATATTTTCATGCTTATGAAATAGAATTTTGGTTCATTATTGATTTAGCTTTATTTCTATTTCTTATGATTCATTTCATTTTAAATGTTATGGTTTTATTCCTTGACTGTTGTTTACAATCTATGAATGACTGGGTATGAACATTGTAAGTTATTTTCATGTTCTCATACCCTTAGAATTTTCTTATTATTTTATATGATATTATATTGATATCTCCCATGTTTTCCCTTACTGAGCATCTATGCTTACCCATTACGAGGTTTCCATTCCTTAGGATATTATGAAATACGTTCAATTGGGTATGTATAAAAAGTTTAGTATTCGGGGAGAACATTATTGGATATATTGAATATATTTAATGAAATAAGAATATTCTATATTTAGTCTCTAATAACATGAAACTTTTATAGTTCTGGAATGGATCTGAATGTTATGTATTGAATATTATTCTAACGAATGTAATATTTATGTATGAAAATTTTGGGTCTCTATAATTTTCATAAAAATGTTTTGAAAGAGTGTTGAATAAAAATATTAAATGATTCTCTATGCCCTACATTTATTTAAATTAACTCATAAATTGTTAATATCTCATGGATCTAATTATAGAACATTTGGTGAAATCCTACATGTATTTTTTTCTCACAACCTAACTATTCCCTCATTTTTTTTCATTATGTTATGTTTGGTTATGGAAAAGTTAAATCACCTCTATGGGGTGGCATATGTACTTCATTCATGGGACCATTGGTGATTGTGGTCACTAGAGGAGATATGATGCACTTTTTACATGATGATTCTGAGTTTTCTTCTTATGGTAAACTTGTTTTTTCAATGATATACCATATTTATCTTTATATGGTTGTGTTTTTCCTCTACGAGGAGTGTTTAGAATGGCTATTTTTGTTTTATTTATCTTATAATATTAAATATATTATATTTTTGTTCATTAGTTGAATTTTTTTTCTATAGGCATTTTTAATATCATGGTGCGAGTCACCAACCCATGATGAACAAGAATTCCCTTAAGGTAATTTTATGGTTGGATCAAGTACTGGTGTACCAGGGTATTCATGTTATTTCATGAAAAATGGTATCAATGGAGGAAGGTTGATAATCTTTCTGAGATTTCAGTATGCAATCTAGGATTTATTGACTAAAGGAGGTAATATTTATATGACACAATGGGTAGTTATGAGTGAGTACATATTATACTCTCATCATAGAAAGACTTTTGTATCCAAGGGTGTTTAGTAAAATCATACATGTATAATAAATTGATCTTATTTTAGAATTTTTAAAAACATGAAATGATTATTTTTAAATCTGATACAAATTTTATTTATTTTTTTGGAATTGATATTCTTGTATCTATTGATTGGTTTGATTATTTGAGTATATTTTCTTAGGTACTTGTGTTTTATGTTTTTTTTATAGTACCATTACCATAAGAATATGTTTTAAACAAACTAGTTGTGGGATATATAGATCAAAATTGGAAATATAACACTCAATTTATGAGAACTTCATTGAGAGGGTGGGGTGTGTAGCCCATCATCTAGGATAGGTAGACACACTCATTACTGTTCAGGCTTCAGAAGAGGAACCTCAAAGGGATGAAACTACAGATCATATTTTGGAGTTTTTTTCATTATAAGAAACAATCTTTCCAATGATTGAATGATCCTTGGGAGTTAATTTATTGGTTGAAAAAGATTAATTTTTTTTCATTTTATAGAAATTAATGATTCTATAAAGTTTAAATTTGACACCATTAATCTTTGAAGGCCTATAAGTAGGTGGTGAGACTAAAAGTTTATGTTGAAGAAACATGAAGGCTTAGAGTGGAATTACTTCATAGATCCTTTAACAGAAGAGTTTTAACCAGAGATGATGTTTTTATAAAATTATATAGAATTTATCATCCTTAAAGGAGTTGATAGTTACAGGACATAGTATGAAAACGTTTTTGCTGAACATTATAATTTTCCTCATGAAGTCATTTTAATAATGAATCTAAAGGTTCATAGATTAAATATTCATCATTAATATGATATTTTTTCATCAGTTTTCATGTTGAATCACACTTCTTATGTAGATTTCTTGGATAGATCTTTGTTGGCTAGGATTGACTAGGATAGAAAATCATGGATATGGGAAATTCTTCATACTCAATATATTAGTTCTCTTAGTTCCATTAAAGGGAAAAAGTATGTGTGATGATTCTCATTGTGGATCTCAAAATAATGTATCATCCATACCTTTCATGGTGTATGAGAAAGGCCAATTTTAATTCATTCAATGTGGAAAGATCAATCATTTTAAGAGGGCTCGTACAGAGGCACCAAAGATTGGTGGTTCATAGACTTGTTCAGGACTCATGTAGATATTATTTAATTTATTTTTAACCCTACATAGTATAATAAGACCATAAATAACTAATGGCTATATGGTTCAATCAGATGAATTAGGAAATAATGTGTTCCAGGTATAGACATCCAGAACTAAGCATCTTCATAGAATGGAATATTCCCTAGAGGAAGATGATGCAGGTCCCTAAATTGTGAGTAATACCATCACTATAGAAAAATTATTACTAAATGATTTATATTATACTTGTGATGATAATTCATTCATATCAACTTTTACTATGAATTTTTAGAACCATATTTTGGAGCATATTTCAAATGTGATGGATAATTATAATCCCCTAAAAATGAATTGAATGTAGTGTCTTTGATTCCCTACTTATTCATTATCTTCTCAAAGATGGATCTCACATGGTATTTTCTAATCCATGATATTAAAAAATCTGATGTCATTCATAAAATGGATTGGCTAATTTCTCATAATTCATGGATTGATTTTTTTATCCTTGACGGGTCTAATTTTCTTCCCTCAATGGGGTGTGTTTAGTTTTCCATGGGAACTGGTTTCAGTTGTTGTCTAGGTTTTTACCACATATTTTGGGGTTGGTTAGGTTGATATGCTTTTTTCCTTTTGTATAGGAGAAAGAATAATTGAATAATGATCTTACTCTATTTTTCATCTAGTTTCACAACATATTTCCAATCGGGTTTTCTTAATTACCATTGGTAAGGGAGGTCAAGTTTTATATTTACTTGGTACTAGGTACCCAACCTATATTCATTCCATCTAACCATATAAAATAACCTAAATTGAAATATTTTATGATTCTACTAGATGATTTGTTAGATAAAACAATCAATTACCTGAGTGTTCCACCTTTTATGGAACATGTTCTTTTCACCAAGAAATTTGATATAATAATTCACATTTTTATTGATTACTAACCACTCAATCGATATATGGAAAATAATAAGTAGTTTTTTCCATATATTGATGATATTTTTGATTAGTAAAAATGGGTGATCTGGTACTCAAAAAATTAACTTGATACTGGTAATCACTACTTGAGAATCGAAGAATCTGATATCCCAAAGACCATCTTCTGGAGTAGGTAAGGCCATTACCATTAACTTGTTATTCCTTTTATTCTAATGAATTCAACTATAAATTTTCTTATACTAATGAATAGGATATTCCATAAGTATATTGATTTTTTCCTGGTGGTATTTTTGTATGATATCTTGATTTACTATAAAACTTAGGAAAACATTGTTTTTCATCTGAGAGAAGTTTGGTAAATTATATAAGATATTTAATTTATTCTAAACTATTGAAATTTAATTTCATGATTCAGGATGTGATGTTATTGGGACAAATGATTGTGGAAAATGGAATTTCATACAATCTAGATAAGGTGAAGGCTATTATTACATGTTAATAAATATGAAATTTTTCAATATTTTGAACTTATTGGCCTCAGAAGGGTATAACCAATGGTTCTTTAATTTTTTTACAAAGTTAGATTCTTCTATTATGTCTTGAACATGAAAATGTGTTATTATTTATAGGATTTGAAAAGTGATAATTTATTGAATGAGTTAAAAAATCTATTGAAATTTTTACTAGTGATGACTATTCTATAGGTTGGTAGTGCTATGAGGTCATTTGTGATTCCTTGTTTTTGGTTTTGGGTTGTTTTCAAATGTACCAGGATGATGTGGTGGTGTATAGTTCTAGATATCTTAGGAAACTTGAGGGTGACTATCCTACTAATGATCTTGATCATATAGGGTTGATTCATGATATTAAAATTTGGTTTCATTACCTTTTCATGTAATGGTTTAACATTTATTTTGATCATAAAAGACTGGGTTATGCCTTATCTATTTATTATAAGAATATTAGTCTGAGATAATAGGTGGAGTACCATAAATATTTTTATTTCTATATTTACCACACCTTAAGAATGCGGAATATCTCTACTAATTCTTTAATAAAAATATTTTGACCCATTCCATTAATGTATCTGAAGAAGAGTAGAACATGACAACACACTTATCTAACATTAATTTGGGTTTTTTAGTGTGAAAACATGATTTTTTTTGTGATTATTTAGTTGAACTCTCCTCCTATCTAGATTTCTCTTTGTGAGTAAAAACATCATTACGAATTATAAAGAATTATAGACTCTCTTTTTGGTGGGGAGACAATCAATGTTTTTTCATTATCTATTGATGTTATCATATTAATTTAGAGTCATCATGTCTTACTTTTTACCATGATAAAAACTCTTATGAGGTTTTTCAAAATTACTAGTAGATGGTAAACACTAGAACCATGAATATATTCTATGATAGGAAACATTGATCAAGTTACACATATGTATGATGAGATATTGCTAACTTTGTTTCTTATTTTTATAACTATTAGAAGTTCAAGGTATAGTACCATATACCTTTAGGTTTTCTTTATCCCCTTTCTATACCAACATGTATGTCTATTGAATTTTACATGGGTTTCATGGTTGTGTTTTTATGTACCCCTCAATGGAAAATTGCGATATGGGTAATGATCGATTTGATGAAAAAATTGTATCACTTTTCCCCATTAATTGTATAACTATTGTTTTGGACATAAGGAGTATCTATCTAGAAGATATCATCAAATTTCATCAAGTTATATATTCTATAGTTTTTATAGAAATCTTCTTTTCACTTTTTTATTTTAGTGAGGACTCTAAGAGGTGATAGGGTTACATGTTAGTTTGGTCATGACATTTAATTTTCAAATAGATGGCCTGAAATAATGAACTATATATATTGTTAAATACATTATTTGTTCTTGTCTTCTTAACCTTAATGAAGCTCGGGATAGCCACATCGGATAGTTTTAGTATTCTTATAATAAAATTTACCAGTCACCTATCAGAATAGAACCCTTTGAGGCCTTGTATGTTTGATGTGTAAATCATTACTTTGTTGGTCAGAGGTTTGTGAAAACTCCTTCATAAGAATAAGTTTTATCCAAGAGGGGATGAAAAATATTCAATTTATTTTTCATACAATATTTATGGAATAGGTCTAGTATAATAATATGTTGATCGTTGTCAACACCGTTTGTAGTTTTCTATCATCGACCAAGTGTTTTTGAGGTTTGAAACCCGATTGGGTCATGGAAGACTTAGAAAATAGTGAAATTATTCTTTGATATATGAGGAACCATTTATTTTTATTGAGAATATTGGCAAGGTGGATTACCATTTTGATTTATCAACATAGTTAAAATTTATTCATAACGTATTTCGCATATCATAGTTTAGAAAGAGTCTTTCTGAACCACTCATGTTTTGATATGGGAGGACCTTGATAACGTACCTGATTTTTAATGACAGAACAACCAGTTTGGATTAGTGATTCTGAGATGGATGTTTTTAATTAAATTTCTATATCCCTTGTTCATGTTATTTGGCACCATAACTCTGATTCTCATTATAAATGAGAGTGTGAGGCACTAATGAGGGAGAAATTTCGTCACCTATTTGATATGGAGTCTTCATGAAATGATTTATTTTGGAAGATAGAATTTATAGAGGGGGGATAAAAACATCCCATTGAATGTTGTAAAATACTTATATTCCTTTTCAGCATCCTTTTTTGGATCTTGTTTTATCCTGTTCATGGTTAATTTTTCATGCCTTTTGAATCTTTTTGGGATATGAATGGTTGTCACATGGTTTGGAAAAAACATGTGGGTGGGCCCTGGAAACTGCGTTCCATGTATTGAGGTTTTGGAGTAGGGAACACGGTTAGAACATACTATACACCCCCACTAAAACTATTTGGATTACCCAAATGGTAGCAATATGGCTGTTACAAGATTTTTATACTATTAGAAAAACTATACACCACATTTCCATTAAATGAGGAAGGAGTACGTGATTGGTGAATACTTATTTTAACTGTGTGACTAACCCATGTGTAATACTCTAGAAACCTAATAAGATTCCATATTAAGGCACACTATTACCTCTTTTTGTGAGGCCTTACCTAGAAAACCATAATAGTGGGTTTTTAATCCATAAAAAATTTCAATTAAGGTTCCAAAACAGCCATTATAAATTCTTAAAATATCATAATTGAAACTAATTTGACCCTTTTTATTTATAAGATTATCTTGATAAGATTTTAGATCTTCTAAACCATTTCTTCTCAGAGTTAAGTTTTTGTGGATGGGATTGATCTTTATATTATAAGTGTAGCCTCATTGTTTTGGAATACTCTTTCTATCTATTCAATCATCATTTGGGGTGACGGATCCTAAAATTATTGGTGGATATAAAAATATATTTTATGGATTATAATTCTATAGGTTCATATTTTATCATTCTTAAATTAACATATCCATTGGTGGTTCTTATTTTTTTAGGTTTCAGGATTGTGTGACTAACGGTAGGTGGTTTCATAATGATTTTCCTGACACTTGATTCCTTCATTTTATTCTTTATTTGAAATTTATTTTCTAATTATTTATAAAAATTTTCTAAGATAATTTATATCATTTTAGAAAATGGAAAATAATTGTAAAATAAGGACATTTTTCAATATCATGAAAGACATTGGATAGATTTTTATAAAGGAAAGATTCAAATGAAAAGTGATGTGATAAAATGAATTCATGTTATTTCTTAAAAAAATGGATTTAAATGATATATTATTTTTAAAGGAATGAGTTGAATGAAAACATAATATTTGGTTGTGAAATTTAAATGTCTTATTGAAACATGAAATTCAGAATTTGATTTATGAATAATGAAATAATCTGTAAATAAGTATTTTCCCATGATTGATTGATTAATTGATTGAAATCATAGGAGATCCTGAGTAGTCAGTGAAAGATTAAGACAAGCATTCATGGACTAGAACTCCCTACCTATGGATTGATAGTGAAAAATCTAACTAAAATATGTTCAAGATTCTATTACTTGATGAAGTGATGATTTATTCTATCCTTATGGGATGATCCTTATATACTTGTAGACACACACACTTAGCTTTGATTGATTGATTGAAAAGTGTGAGGATTCTAGAGCATAGAATTTACTAAAATTAAGTCTTCTGACTATGGTGATTATATTATTTTTTTATTACATTAATATAAATATGCGAATATTTTAGTCCATACCCTTATATATTATTAAAATATACATTTAATATGACATCCCACCTTTTTATAACATAACTTTTCATTACATATTACAAAACCAAGGATCTTTAAGGTTTAGTGTCTTGGAAACCAGGTACTTAAAACATGAAAACATAAAACATTATTCTTAAACACTTGAAAGGCTTCTCATTATGTTAATCCTAGGTTTATTACTGCATCTCATAAAGTGGGGACATACATCAGAAGAAAGGGTGAGCAGAAGGCCCAGTAAGGGAAACAAGGGGAAAAATTTAACATGTGAACTTGAGATACATCAACAATGTCATGAAAAAGAACTTTAAGGAATGAGAAAGAAATCATGAGGAGTATCATAATAAAAATAATATATTTCATAACTTTATGATGTTTCTACAACATTTAATATTGACAATCATTTCTGTTTCACCATGGTCCATCCCCAAGGTGTCATTAAAAATTACCAAGGTTATTCACCAAGGCGTCATTAAAAATGGTCATGTCTATAGATTATGTCTTTACCCAATGCATTGGAGTGATATCAGGGAGCACCCTTAAATTTGTCTTTATTATCATGTGATCCACATATATCATCATAAAACATTTCATAAACAACCCATATAGCATAAAAGAAATGGGTTTCCTTTCATAATCATAACGTTTTAAAAACTGCATTAAAGACATGATCTTTATGTCACTTTAAACCCACGAAAAAGGAAAGCGGGTTTCATGTATGTAAATCCCAGAATTAAAATAAAACATTTTGATATATATGTGAATACCACTGTAGAAAAATATATTTGATTATCCACTTAATAAATTAACAAAATTTGAGAAAAAGAGAGAGACATTTTGAGACGAAAATTCTCCAGCATAACGACTATGTTACAAGGTTTTATGAAACATTGAAAAGAGAGGGGAAATGAGTCACCCACTCATAAATGATTCATAAAAAAGTATAGGGAAAGAATATAATGGATATAAGAACATGGTAATGAAATTTTAAATACATACCATATGAATTGAAAAACATGGAAGGAAGACAAAAATAAGATTTCTCTTATGAAAATTCAGCAGCCTAACAGCATCAGATAAAACTTCAGAAAACATTAATTGGTGAGGTAAAATAGGGTCTATAATAATATGATCATAAAAGATAAATATGATAGATATAGAGATAATACACCAACATAATAAAAAGGAACATGAAAGACTTTACATGAAAATAGATCTTGAAAACGGGAAGGGTGAAAGAATCTTTTAAAAATTTGGCAGCCTAGCGACGCCACTTAAAACATCAAAATACTGAATTGAAGAGATCAAATAGGGTCTCTCATCATATGAACATAAAATATAAGTAAGAGGAATATAATAGAACATCATCCAACATATGATCATGGAGCATAAAAGAAATGACATAAAAGAGATTACTTGAAAAGAAAGAGAAAGGTAGGATCCCTTACCTTAAAAGTAACTCTTAAAACCCAAAGGTTGGGGCCTTGAGGGGTTGGGGGAACCTTGGTAGGACTCATTGGGAGGTAAGGAGACCAGAAATTCGTTGAGTATGATTTTGGAGTCGAATGGATGAGAGGATGTCTTGATATTTATAGGGAAAGTGAGGGGACAAGGCATTAATGGCCAAGGGACACCTCATTAGTGGTTTTGGCAAAACCATGGGCTTGCCCACGGTATTTTACCATGGTATTGGCCACTTGGGACACCTCATACCTTATATTACTATTAATAAGTCAACTATATTGATTACAGACTTAATACTTCATTTAATGATGTCATTAAACACCCGTAACTTAAAAAATGTATTTTCACTATTCATCGAAAATTCAACTTTCTCAGAAAAATCCCAAAATTTTACCTTAACCAAATATCAATGATCTGATTTCAAAAATGAACTCCATTTTACAGAAATATTTTTCTAAATATTTTTAATTTAATTTTTAAATAAAACACTATTCACTAAAAATTCATTTTTCAGAAAAATCCCCAAAAATTACCTTAGCATAATATCGACGTTCTGAATTAAAAAATAACATCCATTTTATAAAAATAATTTTCTAAATATTTTTAATTTAATTTTTAATTAAAAAAACACTATTCACCCGAAAGAACTAATACTTGACTAATAATTTATGAAATTGTTATTTAACCATTTTATTGAATCACATTATTTAATCAAGGTTCCTAGATTATATCAATAATTTCTTTAAGTGAGATTACTAATACATTTTGTCACATTACTAATCCTTAAGCATAAAATCACTATTCATAATTTAATATTCATCAAAAAATAAGTTGATCTTATTAGACTCTAAATTTCATACTGAACATAATTGTAGAAGACCATTTTTTGAAAGTCATTACAAAATTTTAATTATTTAAGGATTACATAAATATTTTTAAAATATACTTTCTCTAAAATTCATTAAAAATATGCATACTATATTTATCCGGAAATTTGAAAATTCACAAGCTTCATCATAAGAAGAAATCAAAATTTTTATTTAAAACAAAGGATTACACAAGGCAGTTACAGTCTCCTTATATAGCCCCTTATAACACCAGCATAGGACCTAAGAGTAAGGTGTGCTAAGGTGAGAGAATCTTGGGGTGGCTCGGCCAACATTGCACGAGTAGTAATTTCTATCAGTTTGAACTTCTCGCGAAGGAGATTCCGTTCTAGCTTCACACGATGAATTTCAGCTTGAGTTCGGTCCAGATCAAATCCCAGTGGTCCTACCTCCTTCCCAAGTTCTATTATATGGGCTTTGATTGGACTGAGACTACTGGATGAGGCCATCTAATCTTCTTTCGATATTAATTAACCAAGATCACTTGTATTTAGAGACAATAATCGAAACGTTTAGTTTCCAGCGGTCATATTGACCAATGGTCATATAACAGTCAAAACCCAACGGTCTCATTTTAATTATACTCATGTTATCAAATGAAACAGTTTTGTTGAGTATAAAAATAAAATAACACATAAAATTAGGAAAAAAAAATTATTCAAAATTTTGGGTCGTTACAATCTTCCCCCCTTAAGAAATTGCGTCCTTGCAATTTTTAAAATCAGGTTCTAAAATTTCATTGAAAGTCCCACATCGGAAAAAGAGTCATTAAAACTATTACTTTAAAAGAAAGAAATGGATATACAAAGGTCACCCGAGTTAACCCACACTAAGATTCCATGTAGGAAAACATGGACATGGAGGAGAAAACAAAGGGTCATATTCTGAGGGAGAGTGATAGAAAACATGATTAGGAGAAAGTTAACCACAAGAAAATCGCAAACTTATGATGTGTGTAAATGGTCTTTGATTACCTAGTAGGAAATGTAAACCAACAACGTTTTTGTTTTACGTTCCTTTTCATAATTTTGAGGAATTAATTTACTACATAGAACAAAAACATAAGGAAATATACCTACCTTAAAGTAGAGTTTCATCCTTTAATAATTTTCTACCAAAACTAATCTTTTCTCCAAACGATGAGCACTCAAAAACACTTGGTCTCATCAAAACACAAGAATCATCTTCTTGAGAGTCACGTAATCCACAAAAGATTAACTATCAATTTCATATATCTTTAAACATTATCCCAAAAATAGAAAGGGTAAGATAAAACAACTCTTCAAAAAGAAATAATCCCATAAGAATGCAAACTACTTTTAAATCCTCAAAGTTCCATGGTACTACCCAAAGTTCATCATAGACCATTCCATAAATAACTGTCCTTAAAAATCCTCAAAATAAACCAAACTAAGATTGAAACACAATTATAAGAAAGATCTCATAACATAGTCTTCCAAGATATACTTTATCGTTCATCTCCAAATAACATCAACCACTCTTATCATCTTATAACAAAAGTAGCTAACCAAAAAATATTTTCCCCAAGATAGGTTAATCATTTCCACATGTAACCTTAATTACTATAAGTCTACTTTAAATTCATCGATTCTTCAAAATATAAGTCAACATTTACTCCTCAAAGAAAATATTGTAGTAATCTATTTACCTCGATCAAATAGGGTTCCCAAAATAGTGAACATCTTCCAAAATAATAATCATCTTTTAATCCCTAATCATATCTTTTTTTCTAAGAAGAACAGCTTCATAACATCAACATGTGATACATATCAATAAATGTTTTCATTAATGATATAAAACCATCTTAGTAAGTGACTCTATGATCTTAGAAAACATAAAAGATATGCTCATAGAGCAGGAACTAAAATACAACATGACATAGACATTATTACGAAGAAGTTACATGTACTTCAGTCATCATGATCCATATCAACATAGGACGTGCATTGTTCCCTTTTCATTGAATATTGTTGATGCTCATCATGCTTCTCATCACTTCTAAGAGAGAATTTACTTGGATAATGTATAACTTCTCCACATTTATGACATCAAAATGTATAAGGTACATTAGATCGAACCGTATCTCCATTCACCACATTATCAATTTTTAAAGAAATTGGCTACTTTATGCCCTATCTTCCCACAATTAAAACACCTCTTAGTTCCTTTGAGACATTCTCCTTGGTGCCACTTCCCACACTTTTTGCAAAAAATAAATTCGGTCTTCTTTCTCTTATCAACTTTATTAGATGAACATCCTTGAGACTTTGTCTTATTCTTCCTTGATGAATTTTGGCATTCGACTAGGTAACAATTATGAATTGTAATTTTTGATAGCTAGTTTGGAATAATCACAACATGTTCAGCTTGATATTTCTTCATCTCTGTCACATTAATAGGAAAATTGTCACATTTCCTATCACATTGGTTGTTGGGACATGCTCTTCCATTTCCCGCCACTAACTAAGAAAAGAACGTTAATTAGGGGGGCTTAAATACTTAGCCAATAATCATTAAAAGGAAAATTTAAGCATATATAGATAAAATTGTACAAGGAAAGTATACCCTAACTTCTGATCCCCTAGGTTCCAATCTATGATATCCATGATCATATATTCTTATCTGAATCTTTATTTTATTTTATCTTTGTTCCCTTAATAATGGTTCATACTAAGCTTATGAATTTACCAAAGAATATCCCCCGGGAGTGTCATAAACAAGAGTGCAGCAAGTCCCGTTGTCGTGTACCAGTTCCCGTTCGACTCTCGCTCAAAGCGTTGTTTTCATGTTTTACCCCTATGTACATCTGTGCCAAAGCCACCTCTACCTACTCGTATCTGGACAGGGATGTATTTTCTTGGAAATCCCTTACTCAATACTCTCCAAAATACCAGGATGATTTACTATATTTAAAATTTTATATAGTGTTATTAATATAGTTTTCATATCCTAATTTCCACAAATAACTAAACCATCCTTTTATACAAACTATGACATCCCGCCTTTTTATAACATAACTTTTCATTACATTTTACAAAACCGAGGATCTTTAAGGTTTAGTGTCTTGGAAACCAGGATCTTAAAACATGAAAACCTAAAACATTCTTCTTAAACACTTGAAAGGTTTCTCCTTATGTTCATCCTAGGTTCATTACTACATATCATAACCTGGGGATGTACATCAAAATAAAGGGCGAGCAGAAGGCCCAGTAAGGAAAACATGGGGAAACATTTAACATGTGAACTTGAGATACATCAACAATGTCATGAAAAAGAACTTTAAGGCATGAGAAAGAAATAATGAGGCATATCATAATAAAAATAAAATATTTTATAACTTGAAGAGGTGGATACATCATTTAATATTTACAATCATTTCCGTTTCACCATGTTACACCCCCAAGGTGTCATTAAGAATTACCAAGGTTATTCACCAAGGCGTCGTTAAAAATGGTCATCACTAGAGATTAAGTCTTTACCCAATGAATTGGAGCGCTATCAGGGAGCACCCTTAAATTTGTCTTTATTATCATGTGATCAACATATATCATCATAAAAAATCTCATAAATAACCCATATAGCATAAAAGAATTGGGTTTCATTTCATAATCACAACGTTTTAAAAACTTCTTTAAAGACATGATCTTTATGTCACTTTAAACCCATGAAAAAGGAAAGCGGGTTTCGTGTATGTAAATACTAGAATTAAAATATAACATTTTTATATATATGTGAATACCCCTGTAGAAAAAGAGATTTGATTATTCAATTAATAAATTAACAAAATTTGAGAAAAAGAGAGAGACATTTTGAGACGAAAATTCTATAGCATAACGACTATGTTACAAGGTTTTAGAAAACATTGAAAAGAGAGGGGACATGAGTCACCCACTCATAAATGATTCATAAAAAAAGTAGAGGTAAATAATATAATGGATATAAGAACATGGTAATGAAATTTGAAAGACATACCGTGTGAATTGAAAAACATGGAAGGAAGACAAAAATAAGATTTCTCTTATGAAAATTCAGCAGCCTAATGACGTCACTTAAAACTTCAAAAAAAATTAATTGGTGATGTCAAATAGGGTCTCTAATCATATGATAATAAAAGATAAGTATGATAGATATATATATATTACCCCATCATAATAAAAAGTAACATGAAAGACTTGACATGAAAATAGATCTTGAAAACGAGAAGGGTGAAAGAATCCCTTAAAAATTCGGCAGCCTAACGACGCCACTTAAAACTTCAAAATACTGAATTGAAGAGATAAAATAGGGTCTCTCATCATATGAACATAAAATATCAGTAAGAGGAATATAAAATAACATCCTCAAACATAATATCATGGAGTATAAAAGAAATGACATAAAAGAGCTTACTTGAAAAGAAAGAGAAAGGTAGGATCCCTTACCTTAAACATAACTCATAAAACTCAAAGGTTGGGACCTTGAGGGATTAGGGGAACCTTGGTAGGACTCCTTGGGAGGTAAGTAGACAATAAATTCGTTGAGGATGATTTTGGAATCGAATGGATGAGAGGATGGCTTGGTATTTATAGGGAAAGTGAGGGGACAATGCATTAATGACCAAGGGACACCTCATTGGTGGTTTTGGGAAAACCATGGGCTTTCCCAAGGTATTTGCCCATGGTATTGGCCACTTGGGACACCTCATACCTTATATTACTATTAATAAGTCGAAAATATTTATTACATACTTAATACATCATTTAATGATATCATTAAACACCCGTAACTTAAAAACTGTATTTTCACTATTCATCGAAAATTCAACTTCCTTGGAAAAATACCAAAATATCACCTTAACCAAATATCGATGCTCTGATTTCAAAAATTAACTCCATTTTATAAAAATAATTTTCTAAATATTTTTAATTTAATTTTTAAATAAAAACACTATTCACCGAAAATTCATTTTTTCAGAAAAATCCCCCAAAATTAACTTAGCATAATATCGATGTTCAGAATTCAAAAATAAAGTCCATTTTATAAAAATAATTTTCTAAATAATTTTAATTCAATTTTTAATTAAAAAAACACTATTCACTCGTAAAATTTAATACATGACCAATAATTTATGAAACCGTTATTTAACCATTTTATTGAATCACATTACTTAATCAAGGTTCCTAGATTATATTAATAATTTCTTTAGGTGAGATTACTAATCCATTTGGTCACATTACTAATCCTAAGCATAAAATCACTATTCATAATTTACTATTCATCAAAAATTAAGTTGATCTTATTAGACTCTAAATTTCGTACTGAACATAATTGTAGAAGACTATTTTTTGAAAATCATTACACATATTATTTAGGGATTATAGAAATATTTTTAATATATCCTTTTTCTAAAATTCATTAAAAATATGCATACTATATTTATCCGTACATTTGAAAATTCATAAGCTTCATCATAAGAAGAAATAAATTTTTTTATTTAAAATAATGGATTACACAAGGCAGTTACAGTCTCCTTATATATCCCTTTATAACACCAGCATAGGACCTAAGAGTAAAGTGTGCTAAGGTGAGAGAATCTTGGGGTGGCTCGGCCAACATTGCACGAGTAGTAATTTCTATCAGTTTGAACTTCTCGTGAAGGGGATTCCGTTCTAGCTTTACACGATGAAGTTTGGCTTGGGTTTGGTCCAGAGCAAAGCCTAGTGGTGCTACCTCCTTCCCAAGTTCCGTTAGATGGGATTAAAATGGCCCGAGACTACTGGATGAGGCCATCGAATCTTCTTTCTATATTAATTAACCAAGATCACTTGTATTTAGAGACAATAATCGAAACGTTTATTTTCAAGTGGTCATATTGACCAATGGTCATATACTAGTCAAAACCCAACGATCTCATTTTAATTATACTCATGTTATCAAATGAAATAGTTTTGTTGTGTATAAAAATAAAATAACACTTAATATTAGGAAACAAAATTTATTCAAAATTTCAGGTCGTTACATTTAATAATGTTATTGATATATTACCATCTATATGATTTGAAATCATTTTATGACCGAAAATGTGAAATTATTTTTCATTACCTACCTTAATTAAAATTAAATCATAAGTTTTTTATTTTTCATGGAACTAATTATGGAAAACACAAAAAAATACTAAAAGGGTATTTTTCTCACAACCAAACCTTACCCTATGGTTTTTGTAGATTATGTTATTCTAGGTCATTGAAAAGGGAATATACCATTAAGAGGTGTAAGGTGTTCTTGATTCATGGGACCTTTAGTTATTGTTATGATAGGTGGAGATATGATCCACTTGTTACATAGATATGATGTGTTATCTTTATGTGGGATGCTTTGGTTGTCTTTTGGATGAAGTTTCATTCTGATCTTTATATGTTTGGATGTGGTAATTTCTCTTTGAGGAGTGTTTTTCATATCAAATGTTCGTTTATTTATCATCCATAGTTATATATATATATATATATATTTTACGGGGTGAAATAATTCCATCTAACATTTTGTTAATTCCATGAAACTAGTCCCCAACCCATGTGGACCAATAATTTCATTCAGGTCATGTTAGTTACAGCCAACATACCAGTGTACCATGAAATTCTAGTTAGTTTATGATAGTTAACATAATTAAATCTTATCTACAAAAAACTTCCCTATAATAGTCATTACTTACTAAACCTTTTAATCTTGATTTTTACCTTAGGCTAAATAACCCAATAATCTCAATGATCCCATCAATTTTTATTCTTATCCCTCAACCCATTTCCTAACATCAATAACTAACCAATTATCTACCCAATTTCACTCGTTATCTAGTACATTACACAACTTATAAAATATAATAACCGCAAAATATTTGACACCATACATCCATCCCATTATTAATTTATCATATTTTAAGAGTCTTCTATTTAATAAAAATATCAAATACATCCACCACCAGCTATGAACCAATCATTCCTACTTCCATACAAAATTCCCTTCATTTTTCCGAACTATCCATTTCAAAACCACCCCTCAATATTTTATTCCCTTTTACACTAGGAATAAACTTATTGTCTTTAAATACCATCTTTACAAATCCTCATTAGATTATCCATCAACATCTAGGCTTATCTTATTAATATGGGCCAAATGTTCCTCCACTTCCTAAAAATCATTGTTGAAAAAAAAATATATATGTAAATAAAGTTATTCTAATTTAGATTAATATGATAGAAAACTAAAACCATGAAAAATAATCTTACTATTCCCAATAATAACTTTTTAAATATACCAATCTTAAGTATCCATACAACTCCACTATCATATAAATAACCTATATAAACCATTTAGCATACTTAAACCCCTTTTTATTTGAAACTATAACACACAAATAAGAGTATAGAATTTAATTAACATGTGAAAGTGGTAGATATAATTTTTTTCTATAGTCCCTACTATATAATCATACTACCCTACCTCCTCTAATGTTCATTCTTCATAACACACCACGCTAGAAAAAAATTCCTTATTAGTTAATAATATTTATAATAAGAGTCTCACTATTCATGTTATCCTAAATTATGTTACCAAGTGCGTCTTCATGATAAGAATAACTTACTAGATTATTGTAGATGTGTCATTCTGTCGATAATAAGTAGTTTTTCCTTTTTCAATATAAATAAGAAAAGCTAAAATAAAATCTATTTAAGGTTTTCACTCAAAATTTCCCTCATAATTCTTTCATGATAGTTAGTCTTACTATATCAATTTACATATAAATTTCACTTATTTACCCTATAATTATTTATTTTTATTATAAAAAACATGATAAATTAATCAAACTAGTAAGCTATATTTTAGAGAGAGAAAATAATAAAAATACATGTAATCCTTTAAAGGGAAATTTAAATTTATCATTATGAAATTATAATAAGTTGTAAGTATCATGTTTATGATTTTGATTGATTTATACCTTTCTTTGAAATTATAAAAATATCAAAATTTATTATGTCTTATGTTTATTAAAATGTGGGGTATTTTTGGGTCATCCTTTTAAATTACTAAATTATTTCCTTTGTTTTTATAATTAGAACACATGTTAAATATGTCATGTACAAGATTATAATAAAAAATATCTTAATGGAAAAATAAATCATTTAAATGATAAACCTGTTATTTATATAAAATATCTCATTATCCAAACCTCTCATAATCATTATATGGAAAATATATGAGAAGAAGTAAATAGTCTATCAAAGAATTATGTTACCTACTTAAGAAATTTGAAAATAGATAAATGTAATGGATGCATTGATGAATATGGAATAATTAATCAGAGAATGTATTGTGTTTATAATATATTTACCAAATATTATCCATAATATGTTAAAAATAAGATAATGTATCTTGTTGACCTCATTAATTATTTTATTTTTCAATTATTTTACATGATGAAAGACCCAAAAGTTAATTCAAAATTCAACCCTTAATTATTTATACATAAAAAATTTAACATCAAAAGAATTTATAGTTCTATAAGATTCAATAAATAAATATACACTTTCTATAATGATTATATTAAAAATGTTATATAAATGTCTGAGTAGATCAATCAAAGGAGTTAAAATGTTAACTTTTAAATACTCTCTCATTATAGAATATCTACCTCATAGTTTATTTTATGAAACTTATACTTCTTCATATAAAAATTTTTTACTTTCAAGTTAAAATAATATTTATTTAATATAATTACTCTATTTATGATTTAAATATATAATAACTATATATGATTTTTGTTCTTATTTTTATAACATAAAAAACATATAAACTAATTTAACTATATTTCTCTCTATTGATCTTTTGAATGTAGTTATCTTTATTGAAGAGACATTATAAAATTATTAACTACACTCACTCATTTTTGGCCAACCAGATCATGATTTAAAATCTTCCATCAAATTTGGGTTGGAAGTAATGAAGTATTAGGTACATTGTCACAGTGGGTACTGTAGTGGCGGCAGAGTATTATAGCAGTGATGACCACTATAGAAGCCGAGTTACTATTCATAAAATGGGCCTTAGGCCAAAATATTTGGGCCTACGGGCTATGTAATGGGCTACAAGCCCACTGGGACTTTGGGCTATGTAATGGCTCTCCCTCTACCCAGTTAAAAGAGGTCTTTGATTTTCTTTAATAATAAAAACGAGGCTTCGGCCCCAACCTTAAATTAAAAAAAGGTATATTGTCATGACCCGTCCCTCGAGGCCCATATCGTGACTACCCCAATCCCACCTTCCATAGGCCAAGGGCTGGCGACTAGAACTAAAGGCGTAAATCTCTAAATTGGGAATGCATTGCCTTTATAATATTAAACAAACACAACAGAGTACACAACTGAAATTAAACCACCAAGTAAAACTATATACAAAAGAGTGTGCTGAAAGTAAAGGGGGCTGAAAATTCAAGCCCAAAAGTAAAGTACAATACAACTGAAAAGCTAGTAAAACTGAAGAAAAGAAGTAAAGAAGCTACTGGGTCATCCTATGGGGTTCCTACCTGAAGGGAAGGTAAATATGGCCTCCTCAGCACTCCATGTACAACCGTCTACTCCGTGTACATCTCGCTGAGTGGTCCACCTCCGGGTACCCTCTAGTTCTACTACTCTCTGCCCCGATCAGCGTCATCTGCAACCAACACAATGAGGTGCGGGCATAGCCCGTATAGGGGTGAGTATAACGATACTCAGTAGGGACCCCAAGAAAATAAATATCTCACAAAATCCAACAAGGATAACCACACATTATGAAAACAATAAATAACCCTTACTTAGGTATATGCCCATACATACACCTAAGTTATTTAGTAACCCACCTCAATCATGATGAAAACACATAAGTCATTGACTCAAGCTAAAAACTAGGATTTTATTCTAGGGTAGTAACATGTAAAAATCCCAGTCAAACTATCAAAACCTTGACTGCTGGTGTACTCCTCCTCTATAGAGTACTGTGGGCCTACCGCGTCACACAAAGGCGCTTCCCACTATCCTGGACTGCTGTGGTACTCCTTGTCGAGTACCATGGGTCTGATGCGTCACACAGAGGTGCTCCCCACTATGGGTCTGCTGCGTCACACAGAGGCACTCCCCACTGTGGGTATGATGTGTCACACATAGGCACTTCCCACTAGACTAGTCGAAACACTCCGAGTCGAAAGGTCAACAGTCGTCGGGTATCAACCAGCTACTAGGTCTCTGAACTCCACACGCTATTCTTCGAGAGGATCCGCTCCACAAGATAATGGTTGATACTCAAACTATCACTAAGTCCCATACAGAATTATATCAAAGGTCCGCCTCATCATAGGGGTCTCAATGCAAGAGACGACGCGTCAATCGGATGCCCGGTCTGTGAGTTATTGGCATTTCCATCCTGGGGGCCCGGTTGGTTTTTAGGTTCAAACCAACATGACCATACTCCAACTGTGTCCAAACCTCAAGTGGGATATGCCAAAAAGAATTGTATCTTTCCAATCCTTCCATCACTGTAGGCAGTTCTTCTATCAGACACCCATAGCCAAGATATGGCGAAAAGGTGTACACTGGCCATACGGGTCCGGGTATGGTCCGAACCAGTCAGACCGACCTGGCCCGACCCGGTCTGCGGGTCCAACCCAGCTCGAGGAAATGGCGTGACCCAAGGGAGGCCCGGCCGAGGGTGGCCCGACCGACAACGGTCTGGCCCGGCAGAGGGTGGCCCGGGGGAGGGCTGCCCGACCGAGGGTGGCCCGGCCCGATGGCCCGATGGCTCGCGGGGTCTGCCTAAGCCGTGGCCAGGGGGGAATCCGCGAACCCCCTGGAACCTGAACGATTGAACTGTTCAGGTGGAACCTAAACCAGCACCAAGTGCCACCGATCCAGCGCACGTGGGACCCGACGGGGTCCCTCTCCTCCCGGCTGGCCTGAGCGGCCAGCCACTCCCCACCATCGGTGCGGCACGGCAACACCGCGCCCCTATGCCGCGGCGCAATGGCGCCACACCCATCTTCCGCAGCGCGATAGCACCACACACCTCCACTGTGGTCCGTCGTGGCTGCGACTCTCCTTCCGCGCAGCACGGCTATTCCATGCCCTCTTGGAGACCCAGCGGCCTTATGCCTCTGGATCCTTTGTGGTAGTGTTGCACCGCCATTGTCAACAACATAAGAGAACAACAAAGGGGGAGGGTCAGGCTGTGTTCGTGCGGTCCGAGCCCTCCTCATTATGGCGTTATCAGTTGACAAGTCACATGAAAAAATATTGAAAGACGAATAACGGAAACGAATTCAACTCAAATATGCTACCTTGAAGTTGTTCGTTGACGGAGGAAGGGGAGGAAAGAGGACATCGATTCATCAATGTCGGGAAGCGTCTGAGTTTGGTGACCGAGGGAGAAGAATCTTTTGTGTTCTTCGCTATCAGATCCTTCTCTTTTTTCATGGTTGAAGATCGATGAAGGAGTTCATGATTCATCGGTGGTGAGTGGCATTCTTCGCTGGAAGGATGAAGTTCTCCAAGTTCTTCAAGTTCTCTCTGAAGCTCCCCAAACGAATTTCCAACCAAAAATAAAATAATAGACTTGTCTATTATTTAATTGTTGACATGAATTCAAATGTATTAAAAAAAGGGTGCTAATTAATTAAATGAAAGAGTTCAATTAATTAATTGTGAGGGTTGGCACATTAAATTAATGGGGGAAGGTGAAGAGTTGTCATCCCACATAAATGGGGGGTTAAAGGGGGCTTAAAAATCATGTGGGACCCACCATCATAACCTCCCATGGGAGGATAGGGTGTGGTGGCCGCCACCTCCAACCTCCCCTTGGAGAATTTAACATCCATAAATAAAAATAAGCTACACTTATTTTTATTTAACTTAATTCTTAAAGACACAAAAAAAACTAACTTCCATTCTCGTTAGAATGCAACTGCGGTGAAGGTCTCACTAAGAAATCACTGACTCTACAAGTTCAATCGTGCCCTATGATTTCAATTCTGAGCATCGGTTCAAAAGATATAAAACCCCACTCATACGTTTACTGAACGTACCTGAACAAAACATCGGAAATTTATTTTGAGGACACCGGGCCTTGGAATCAAGCGCTGTAAAATTTAACAGACTTGAAAAAATCCCATGAATTTAAGAAAACAATTTCCATAGAAATTCCAGGTCTTTACATTCTCCCCACCTCAGGGATTTACATCCCCGTAAGCTACAACTCACACTAGGGGAACTAATGGGGGTACTGAGCATGCATCTGAGCCGCTCGCTCCCTTGTGCTCTCCTGGAGTTTCCCGTGCTGCCAGTGAATGTGCATCAGAGGTATAGACCATCCACATAGGACCTGCTCCTGTCAATCCTAAATCTCTACTGGAATATCTATGAAAGTATACTCGTCATCGATGTACAGATCTCCATGGTTGATGATGTGGGAAGGGTCCTGCACATATCTCCTCAGCTGAGATACGTGGAAGACGTCGTGTACCCGATGCAACTGAGGTAGAAGATCCAGGCAGTATGCCACCTCGCCTACTCTGTTGAGGACCTAGAAAGGTCCTATGAATCGTGGAGACAACTTGCCGCCTCATCCAAATCTCTATAGACCTCGTCGAGGTGAGACCTGTAGAAAGACGTGGTCTCCATCCTCGAACTCCAGAGGTCTCCATCTCCTGTCATCATACGACTTCTGCCTGCTATGTGTAGTCATCATTTTCTCCTGGATGATCTGCACCTTCTTCATGGTAGCCCATACCATCTCTGGGCACACTAGTGATGACTCCCCTGGGTCTGTCCAGCACAATGGTGATCTGTAAGGTCGAACATACAAGGCCTCAAAAGGTTCCATACTGATGGTGGAGTGGTATCTGTTGTTGTAGGAAAACTATAAAAATGGTAAGTGATCCTCCTAGCTGCGACTAAAGTCAAGGACACATGCACAGATCATGTACTTGAGGGTCTGAATGGTCCACTTAGTCCTACCACCTGTCTGAGGATGGATGGTAGTGCTGAAGCAAAGCTGTGTCCCGAAAACCTCCTGCAACCCCTTCCATAGCCGAGATGTAAACCATGTGTCACGGTCCGAGATAATAGAAGATGGTACTCCATGTAAACGCACAATATCCTACACATAGAGGCATCCCAGGATCTCTACTGAGCCCTACTCTCTGATCGGTAGGAAGTGGGCTGACTTGGTGAGTCGGTCAACGATCACCCAAATCGAGTCATGACCCCTGGATGTAAGTGGAAGACCCATCACAAAGTCCATGGATATCCCATCCCACTTCCACTCTGGGACCTCTAAGGGCTAAACCAAGGTTGCTGGTACCTGGTACTCCGTTTTCACTTTCTGACAAGTGAGGCATCATGAGACAAACTCAGATACTGCCTTCTTCATACCTGGCCACCAGTGCTATCGTCGAAGATCCTAGTACATCTTAGACACTCCTGGATTTACCACTAAAGGGGAAGTGTGTAACTCCCTCAACAATTCCTCCTGAAGTGATAATGGTACCATGATATTTCCTCTGAATAGGATAACATGCTCCCCACCTTTAGAAAATCTATCAGGTGCCTGCCCTTTGAATATTTGAGCATGTCGTGTCTCAAAGTCAGCGTATCCAGGCTGTGCCTCCCTGACTCACTGAAGAAGTGGAGGTGAGACTATAATATACTGAAGAAAAAATGCTCCACCTCGGTCCACATAAGAAATCTGTAAAGAATCCAGCTGCTCTGTCGCCCCTCCTAGAAGCTGTATACCAGATCTCCTACTGAGCGCATTCGCAACAACGTTCCCCTTCCCAGGAGTATAGACTATCTCAAAGTCAGATTCCGGGAGGAACTAAATCCAACTCCACTGTCTTAGGTTCAGGTGCTTCTGAGAGAAGTTATATTTGAGACTCTTGTGATCAGAGTACATGGTAAAACATTTTCCCATCAGATAGTGTCGCCGCATCTTCAAGTCGAAGACCACTACTGCTAACTCTAGGACATGGGTAGTGTAGTTCTACTCATGCTATCTTAGCTACCGAGAACCATATGCGATCACTGATTGCTCCTGCATCAGTACACACCCATGTCCAGTCCCTGATGCATCATAGTAAACTATGTACCCTACACCTTCCTCTGGAAGCCTCAATATGGGAGCACTAGTCAGCCTCTACCTCAGCTCCTGAAAGCTCTGCTGGTATCTTTCCGACCACACGAACGGTTTCCCCTTCTTCATCAAGGATGATAGTGGTGCTGAAACTCTGGAGAAGTATTGAACGAATCTATGGTAGTATCTAAAAAGTCCCAAGAAACTCCCTACCTCCTTCACACTTCTGGGTGGCTCCCAAGAAAGTACAACCTCAATCTTTGCTGGATCTACTGCAACTCCAGCCTCTGAGATGACATGTCCTAAGAAGTGAACCTATCAAATCCAAAACCTCCACTTCAAGAGATTACCATAAATATGGTGCTCTCAGAGTGTGTCCAGTACTACATGCAAATGGTAGGCATGCTCCTACTCAGTATTCGAGTAGATCAGAATGTCGTCAATAAAGACCACGACAAAGCGATCGTGGTAAGGCTGGAAGATACTGTTCATGAGACACATGAACATTGTTGGAGCATTGGTTACGTCGAAGGGCATAAACAAGAACTCATAATGGCTGTACCGGCATCTAAAAGCCATCTTCTGCACATCCCCGTCTCGAACTATGAGCTAGTGATAGCCTGATCTGAGGTCTATCTTCAAGAACCACCATGCTCCCTTGAGATGATCGAAGAGGTCATCAATACTCGGGAGTGGGTACTTGTTCATCACAGTCACCTAGTTTAGGTGACGGTATTCGAAAAAAGGCTCAAGATCCCATCCCCCTTCTTGTGAATATAATCGGGGCTACCTAGGGAGAAACACTATGCCGGATGAATCCCTTCCCCTATAAGTCCTCCACCTGTACCCTCAGCTCGTGAAGCTCAGCAGGAGCCATCCGATATGATGGAGTAGATATCGATGTTGTCCCGAGGTACAATTCAATGTAGAAGTCCACCTCTATGTGAGGAGGTAGTCCTGGAACATCGTCAGGGAAAACATCCATGTACTGGTCCACCACTACAGGATAAGTCAGACTCTCTATATCAACAGCTCCAAGGGTAAGACAAGCCAACTGGTGAGTGATCGACTGCACCCTCCTCTGAGTAAGTCTGTCTTATGCTAAAAAGGGTCCCTTATTGCCGGTGAAGGTAAACCTGGTCCCATCCATGGAGACACACCACAATTTGTGCCTAATACAGTCAATCTGAGAATGGACTGTAGATAACCAGTCCATACCCAAGATGATGTTGTAAGGCCTCAACACCTCTATGAGGAGATCCCAACTGAAGCTATCGCCTCCTAAAGTAAGATCACAGTACCGGAACCAGTGCGTTATCGTCGAGTCTTCTCCCACAGGAGTCTCTAGCCATAAGGATCGAGCCAACGACTCTTTCAGAATCTCTTAGCTCTGAACAAGGGAAGTGGCAATGAAAGAGTGACTGACACCTGTGTTTATAAGAACTGTAGCTAAGGTGTAGTAGACCCAAATAGTACCTAAAATCATCTTCGGTGCACCATGGTCATATTCCTCAGCTGCATGAAGCTGATCTCTCCCTTTTCCACCTGCTCCTTGCAGTCGGGGTGGACCTCCTGGTGGTGGTGACAGTAGCACCTCGAAACATCGTCCACCGCCAACTACTCGACCAGATCCTCTGCCATGTCTGCCTACACCCTACAGACCGCCTCGATCGAACATCTGCCTCTACTTGGGAGGTCCTTCAACAGAATAATGATCATCTAAATGGTGGGTCGGATAGTCATGTGCCATGTGACCTTTCCCACTGCATGAGTAACACTGTCTGCTCCTGGCATATGTGTCTCTGCTCTATGTTCCCTTCACAACCGATCATGAGTCCTGCCGTCATCCACCCGTGGGTCTGGTCATCTTGGACCTCTGTGTCATCTGTCTACTTCCAGTTGTAGAAGACTCCGCTGTAGGTCGACTAGTGGTTGGTCTCGCTGCTGGTGACTGCTCGGCAAGGAAACTCTCCACTTAGAGTGCTCTCTCTAACACCCTTTCCTACATCGGGATGCTGAGGGAGATCATCGATGCCCTGATCTCTCGCCTGAGCCCCTGCTCAAAGGTTTCGACCCTGAAGAATGGATCCCATACCATACCCATGGAGTAGCGCGAGAGGTCGGTGAACCTCGCTGATTACTGAGCTACAATCATGCTACCTTGATTTAGATGTAGTGGCTCCTGTATCCACACCGCTTGAAGGGTGGCTGGTACAAACTCTGCCCAGAACAGGATCTCTAAGTCTGCCCATAGTAGTGTCACCTTGTCGTGGATGTGGAGCATCAGGCTCCACCATCTGCCTGCTACTGCCTGAAGGAGACTCAATGCAAGGATCACTATAAGGTCTTCTGGTGTCCCTACCAGCCTCAATACTCTCACCACAGCATCCATCCAATCCTCAGCCACCCATGGGTCCATCTCTCCTTAGAACCTGGGTGGCTTCTGGCGCTGGAACTCATGCAACGCGCTCAAGCAGCGTTCATTGTCTGTTGTTGGGGCTGGTGGCATCAGTGGCCCAACGGGAAGTGGTATCACTGGTAAAGGGCCCTGCATAGAGGCCTCATCGCTCGATGGGATGTCAGAGAATACTACTCTCAGGGATCAAACTGGTCGTCTGCAGGGAGGCATACTGAAATAAATAGATGTGACATGGTCAAAAGTCTATACCCAGTGATCTAACCTGGTTGAGATGACTTAAGAAAAACGTTTGAAAGCACACATGCAATCAGTGTTTTCATGCACTGAGTCGAAAATCAGATGTCAGGGTCCTGGTGTATGGATACGTCGGCCGCCCGCACCAACACTGGACTCCATGAACTAAAAACCACACTTAGTACCCTTAACACTATTTCTTCATATAAAAGAAATATCATAGTCCTAAGTTCTGCGGTAGAACCGACTCCTCTGAAACCAATTTGTCACGACCCATCCCCCGGGGCCCATATCGTGACTACCCCAAGCCTGCCTTCTATAGGTTAGTGGCTGAAGACTAGAACCAAAGGTGTAAATCCCTAAACTGTGAAGGAATTGCCTTTATAATAGTAAAAAAACACAACAGAGTACGCAAATGGAAGTAATACACTGAGTAAAACTGTATAAAAAAGAGTGTGCTGAAAGTAAAGGGGACCGGAAATACAATCTCAATAGTAAAGTACAATAGAACTAAAAAGCTAGTACAACAAATGAAAAGAAGTAAAGAAGCTACTAGGTCGTCCTCCGGGGTTCCTACATGAAGGGTAGGTAAATATGGCCTCCTCAACACTCCATGTCCATCCATCCACTCCGTGTACGTCTCACTGAGTGGTCCAACTCCGGGAACCATCCAATTCTGCTACTCTCTTCCCCGATCAGCAATGTCCGTCATCTGCAACCAACACAACGAGGTGCGGGCATAGCCCGTGTAGGGGTGAGTATAATGATACTCTGTAGGGACCCTGAGACGCTCAAGATCTCACAAAATCCAACAAGGACAACCAAAAAGTATGAAATCAATTTATAACCCTTACTTAAGTATATACCTATACATATACCTAAGTTATTTAGTGACCCATCTAAATAATGAGGAAAAAACATAAGTCATTGACTCAGCTCAAAACCAGGATTTTATTCTTGGGTGGTAACATGTAACACTCCCAGTTAAACTATCGAAACCTAGTCTGCTGGTGTACTCCTCCTCTATAGAGTATTGTGGGCCTACCACATCACATAGAGGCACTTCCCACTATCCTGGACTGCTGTGGTACTCCTCCTGTCGAGTACCGTGGGTCTGCTATGTTACACAGAGGCGCTCCCCATTGTGGGTCTGCTGCGTCACACAGAGGCTCTCCACCTCGTGGCCTGCTGAGGTACTCCTCCTGTCGAGTACCATGGGTCTGTGGAATCACACAGAGGCGCTCCCCACTGTGGGTCTGCCGAGTCACACAGAGGCGCTTCCTACTAGGCAAGTTGAAACACTCTGAGTTGAAAGGTCAGCAGTCGTCAGGTCTTAGCCAGCTACTAGGTCTCTGAAATCCACACTCTCATCTTTGGGAGGATCTGCTCCACGAGCTACTGGTCGATACTCCAACTGTCACGAAGTACCATGTAGAAGTATCTCAAAGTTCCGCCTCATCATAGGGTTCTCAACGCAATAGACAACACGTCAATCGAACGCCCGAACTGTGAGTTATTGGCATTTCCGTCCTAGGGGCCCGGTTGGTTTTTAGGGTCAAACCAACCAAAAGGTACTCCAACAATGTCCAAACCTCAAGTGGGATATTCCAAAAGAACTATCTCCCTCCAAGCTTTCCATCGCTTTATGCGGTTCGTCGATCGGACACCAGCAACCCAAGATATGGCCGAAAAGGCGTAAACTGGCCAAACGGGTCCGGGTCTGGTCTGACACAATCGGACCGACCCTGTCTGCGGGACCGACCTGGTCTGCGGGTCTGACCCGGTCTGTGGGTCCGACCCGGTCCGTGGGTCCGACCCGGTCCATGGGTCCGACCCAGTCCAAGGAAACTGACTGGCCCGTGGGGAGGGGGGGGGGGGTTACCCGGCGGCTCGTGGGTCCGCCTAAGCCACGACCAGGGAGGAAGATGTGCGCCGCCTGGCACCCGAACGGTTGAACCGTTCGGGTAGAACCCAAACCGGCACCAGGTGGCATCGGTCCAACACACACGTGACTCGATGAGGTCCCTCTACTCCCGGCGGGCCCGAGCGGCCGGACGCTCCACCCCACCGGCGTGACACGACGATGCCGCGCTCCTCCTCCATGACTTCCCTGCTCCTCCAGCATAGTGCGACAGCACCGCGCTCCTCCATCATGGCCCGCCCTAGCCACAACCCTTTGCTGGCCTCTGCGCGGCGCGACAGCGCTGCATGCCTCCACTGCAGTCCTTCGTGGACGCGACTCTCCTTCCGCACGGCACATCGGTGCCGTGCCCTCTTGGCGACCCAGCGGCCTTGTGCCGCCAGTTCCTTCACGGTAGTGTTGCGCTGCCACCATCGACAACATAATAGAACAACAAAGGGGGAGGGTCGGTCCGTGTTCGTGCTGTCCGATCCCTCCTCGTTATGGAGTTGTCAATCGACGACTCACATTCCAAAATATTGAAAGGATAAGAATGAAAATGAATTCAACTCAAATCCCCTACCTTAAAATTGTTCGTTGAATAGGGATGGGGAGGAAAGCGGACATTAATTCGTCGACTTCGGGAAGCGTCTGGGGTTGGAGACCAAGAGAGAAGCATCATTGGCGCTCTTTTTGGTCATCTACTTCTCTTTTGGAACGACTGAAGATCGATGAAGGAGTTCGTCGTTCTTCGTTGGTGAGCTGCGTTCTTCGTTGGGGGGATGAAGTTCTCCAAGTTCTTCAAGTTCTCTCTCAAGCTCCCCAAATTAATTTCCAACCAAAAATAAAATAATAGACTTGTCTATTATTTAATTGTTGACGTGAATTCAAAAGAATTCAAAAAGGGTGCCAATTAATTAAATGAAAGAGTTCAATTAATTAATTGTGAGGGCTGGCACATTAAATTAATGGGGGAAGGTAAAGAGTTATCATCCCACATAAATGGTGGGTTAAAGGGGGTTTAAAGATCCTGTGGGCCCCACAAATAATATCCTCCCAATGGAGGTTATGTGCGGGTGGGCCCCACCACCATAACCTCCCATGGGAGTTTTGGGTGTGGTGGCCCCCACCTCCAACCTCCCCTTGGAGAATTTAATTTCCACAAATAATAATAAACTACACTTATTTTTATTTAACTTA
Source organism: Viscum album (assembly GCA_963277665.1). Classification (NCBI taxonomy): domain Eukaryota; kingdom Viridiplantae; phylum Streptophyta; class Magnoliopsida; order Santalales; family Viscaceae; genus Viscum; species Viscum album. The sequence goes on along the minus strand of OY728144.1, from coordinate 106,607,454 downwards.
ATTCTTAAAGACTCCAAAAAAAACTAACTTCCATTCTCGTTAGAAATCAACTATGGTAAAGGTCTCACTAAGAAATCACCGACACTGCGAGTTTAACGGTGCCCTCAGGTTTTAAATCTGAGCACCGGTTCAATGGATATAAAATCCCGCTTGTATGTTTACTAAACGTACCTGAACAAAACTTCAAAAATTGATTCCAGGAACACTTGGCCTTGGAATCAGGCGCTGTAAAAATTCACAGACTCGTAAAAATCCCATGAATTTAAGAAAAAAGTTTCCACAGGATTTCTGGGTCTTTACATATATGAACATTGATATACTTTACAAGTAAACATAATAGGTGTAGTGATTTCTTATCCCAAACTCCTTTATCAAGTATTATGTTAATTACTTTTCATTTTTATTTAATTTGTATTTATACTAGATTTTTCATTTTATGGGTTTTATAATAGAAATATATTTTATAAAAATTCTTCTTATATTGTTTTTATCTATTTTTATTTCCATTTTTATCTCATTTCATTAAATATAGAATATTTTTTAGGAGAAATCAAGTTTTTTAATTTGAGATGTTTTTTATTAAATGTTTTCCATTTCATCCCTACATGAAAGTTAAGATTCTAGAATGTCGATATTTCAATCATACATGTGTCGATAAAAAATTCGGGATATCACAGATCTTCTCTCCCATTATAATAATAACATTGATTCATCCCCACTATCATGGAAAACTTATCTTTCAATGTGAGAAATATATTTTTATTTTTTATTAGAATATTAAACAATATTATTAAAAAAATCCTATATAGTTGATAATATATGATTGATTTTATCCACTTATATTACTCATTTCATCTGCAGGTTTAAATGATATAATTACACTACCCAACTACTATATTTATAGAATCAATAGAACTTAGTCATCACAAATGTTCTTCAATGGATGGATACACTGGAATATATATTTTTTAAATCATTATTAATATTAAAAAATTTATTCTAATAAACTATTAAAAAAATATTCCATTTCATAATAAATTATATTAAAACATTTATATTCTTCCTAATTTATATCCTAGTACCATTATCGTTTATTTATAGTTTCCCTTATTTTGGTTAGTGACATATCTCAATGGTTAATAAAAATATATCTTTCTTATTTTTTAGAATCAATGACATATCATGGATGTTAACAATGACATAAATTTATATCTTTACTTTTTTATTATATAATATAATCTATTATTAATCTTCATCCAATTCATTAAATATTTCATGTTATTCATAAAATTTCTCAATTGTATTTTTTGATAATAAACAAAACAAGTGGAAAAAAATTTCATCAAAAAAAAATTTGGTTGTTCTTTAATCATAGTCATTTATTCCTATACATTATAAGTTATTATAATAAAATGAGTTATATAGATTTTGAATAAGTCATTGTGTTTCTTAATAGTAATTTGATTTCATAATCAATAACATAATCATTGTTAACTACACTCTTATTCATCAAAAGTCACATCCTTATTTACTTTACACCTCTACTACCACTAATGTATGATATCATATATTATTTTTATAAATCCAATAATAAGTAATGAAATTATAATCATAAACATTGTTTCCTTATAAGGGTTTTATTATCAATTATAAATTATTATGAAACTTATATGATATCATAATTGAATTTTGTTATTGTTAAGTAATGATTAAATTAAATTTAACCGATTCAATAATTATTCAATCCTAACTATTGTTAAGGAATATTTCCTTTACTGATTATAGAAAAAAGTTCAAAAAAAATTCTTCAATGAATTGTATTTTCACTAGTGACATCCATCAATAATTTTCTATGATTGAAAATGAGTTACATATGATGCCTTTATTTCAAGTAGTTTATTCAATATCATACCCACTTGTATTATCCATATAACCTTTAAGTTTCTAAACAAAAATAATAAGCTTTACATAATTTAATATATTCTAAAAATAATAAATTAAATAATTTAATTCTTATGAAGGAAGAAAAGATGAATAATTATTTTATACTTTAAAAGAAAATAAGATATCTCTACTTATTTTCAAATATATTTAAATTATATATTAATTATATTTATTTATAATTTATTTTTTTATAATATTTATTGTTTCTCATTCATGTATGTGACAAAGAATACAATAAATTATTTTCTCTCTTTACAGACATTGTTTTTATTTTATACTTAAAAATTTAGAAGAGTTTCTAATGTTAGAAAACTATGCAGGTTTTTCTATTATAATTGGTAAAATTAGGATACATTAAGGACTTATACCATTGATGTAAAACTTCACATTGATATTGAGGTGTTATTATATGTCATTTTAGTAAGGTTAAGAGGATTATTGTTTTTCGTTGTTATATTATAATGTTTAATTCCATTATGAATTAATAATTTTACTTATATAATATATATCATTATATTATTTTTTATTAAAGGGACAGTGATGTAAAAAATTATTCTCTAGTATCATATTTGATTTTTTTATTTAAATAAAAATATATTTTATAAAAACTATTAACTACATAAAAAATTATTTTACATAGGTCACTTATTTTTCATAGTGTAATTTTAGATTTTGGGGTGCATAAAATATTTTTTTAAGATTTTTATTTTCTCTAAATTATTCAAATGATTTTTATTAGTGCTTTAAAAAATCTTTTAGAATAATTCAAATCACTCTCCATCACTTTATTTTTGTAAGTAAATACCTTTTTACTAATGTGAATGTAAAAATAATTAAATGCCTTTATCATTCAATTTTCATCTTATAAAGATTAATTCACCCTAATGTTGGTCACATTTTGGGTAAAATTTAATGTCAGTTCTTTTGGGATCATTCATTATTCCTTGTTTTCACTTTTGAACCATGTTCAAGATTAAAAATAGAAATATGTTTTCCTGATAAATGTTGAATCTGCTAAAAATTGACATATTTCTAATATAACACCATAATTGAATGTAATAAAATATTAAAAATAAGAATTAAAAATGAAAAAATTTATTTATTTATTTATTTAATATATTTATTAGTATTAAATATAGGTATGAAAATCCAATATCTCCTAGAAAAGATTGGATTACTGAATCTAGAGCTTTATATGATCATAATTGTATAGAATGAATGTAATTGTTTTTATTTTTGGGGAATATGAATTTAAAAATATATATTTTTGTGAAAATAAATTTTAAATTATGGATACGTTGGATGCTTCTAATCATGGAACTAAAAATAAAAACTAGATTCACTTAAATATATATGAAATAAATTATAAACCCTTAATGAAAAAACTGGATTAATTAAGTTTTGAAATCTATTACCTATTCATCGATAATTTTGACACCATAACACCTATCATAAAAATAATGACACAAAATAAGTAAATATTAATATTACAAAAAATTTTAATTGAAAAGTGGACAAGATAAAGATTAATCAAAGGATAAATCAATTTCCAGTAAATATTTTATAAGTGAAAAATATGTTATTGTGTAAGTGATAAATTGTAAAATTTAAGATAATTATAGTGATAAGAAGAGTTATTAACTAGCCTTTATATTAAAAAAATTGTATGAGATAAATAAAATAATCAAAAGGTACTCCAATTTTAAAGGAATGTATAAAAAACTGGTGAATGGAAGAAGGATGACACAAATTCCATTGAAGTGATCTGACTGGACATGGCCCACTAGGAGCCCGCCTAGACCAGTAATGAGTCAAGTGTGCTACCCCAATCCCACATTATATTTCCATGGGTTGTAACTATAATTTAGTAGTTATATAAAACATTATGGGATACTGTATCAAAATTCACTAGTACAAAAAACACACATAACCACATCAGATAAAATAATGAAGTTTAGAAAACAAAACCAATTTCAATAAATATAATGTGTGAGGAAAACACTAAGATCAATAAATGAATAAAGAAAATATAATCCATAATGAAATGGAAAAAATAAATTTCCAATAACATAAATAAAAACAAACCTACTAACTAATGTATGGTATCTTCACAATGACCTACTCTATACATTACAATCATCCATGACCATAACCTCTAGGTACCTCTATAATATCTCTCCATCAATACCATGTATATTAAAGTCACCACCTAAGAGTCGATCTATTTCATATTTCCTGAAATATTCAAGTGAAATTATCATTTATATTTAAGAATAAACATGACTATTTTGACACCCAACAAATAAAAAGGACATGGAAAAGGAATCACCAACATAGAACCACTAAGTTAATGGATATCCCATATAGGGGAGAACAAAATGATGCAATAAATACCTATGTATTTATTTATGTTATTCAACTAGAGACACTGATATAATATCACACAACATTAGTAGGTTTTGTTCATGGTGAAAGACATAATAAGGAAACATGATCCTTTAGAAGACCCTAAAATCACTGTGTGGAAAATATTTTCACATTCCAATGAGACACTATAAATTACTATGTCACTACACTCATTTCTCACATCTTTCTATATAATCATCATGATTTCCCTTCATTATTGATAACCAAGTTGACAACCCATCAATATAAGGTTAGATTAATTTGAATCAATATAACTATGAGAAAAATAATAAGGTATTTGATGGAATGATTCATCAAAGATATTGAATATGTTAAACTGATCAATAAGGGTTCAACTCCAAAATGTGTAATGATAAGGGTTTTCCATAGTTAAATAAAAAGTAATTGATGGTAAAATAGTAGGTATAATCATAACAATATCATATAATATAAGAGAGCGAGATTAGAAAAGAGTCCCACCTAATATTCTATTTTTTATTTTTGTATAAATCTACACTTCGTAAGTTGTAAGGGATCCCCGTGTGTTCATTTTCAATTGATGGATCCTTTAAACCATAATTTTCTATAAAAAATTCCAATAGAAGTTGAAAGTACATAAGGATGAAATTATAATATGATAGAGATGTAGAGAGATGGCCCATAAAATATTTATAAATAAACCAGGAGTTGACCCCTTCATGATGCAATAATAATTTTTACAGTACATTTACAAAATGTCCAACCAAAAAGACAATGTAACATGAAACTTCATTATGTAAATGGAATCTATCAATTAAAGATCTAAAAATAACGAAGTGGAAAAAATACATTAGTATCTCCTTGGAATAATAGAATTATATTCATAACTCTACATTTATCAAACCCCTATCATTACAACCCCACATGACACAACACAATTCAAACAATATGATGCAATGAAAGACAACATGACACAGTGACTCCCAGATAAGATGAAACCAAGGGTGAAACTCATCACATGTTTCTCATGTGAGATTATCTCAAGGTAAACACATTTATCGCACCACAACATATACACCATGATGTAAATTAGTAATTATGGTGAAAGAAAACATTCCAAACCATGGGAAACCTTCCAACACAAATTATTTTAAGGTTTTAAGAAAATAATTCTATGTTTCTATATCCTTATCACCATCAAGAAATTTAACCCTCAAAAAGTAAGATTCAATTACATAGGTGTTGGAATGGGTACCACATTAGGCTCTCACATTCCCATAAACACTAATGATGGTCATCATGTTTACATATCACTCACCCAAGGATTATCATCTAATCTTGAAGGTCCCTTCCCTATAAATTTATTCTTTACACTATATTCCCTGAGAAAGTGTCACCATACTCTAAGTATATCTCATCATAGTCAATGAAATGTGATTTGAGAAAAATTTTATACAGTATCTTTGATAAAAGGAATATGTTGTACATCAGGTCCAACTGTTTGGGTATCACTGATTAGTGGGAAACCTCACCCACAATATACATAATCTGGAATGACTTGATAAAACTTGGGTATATCTTTATTATATAAAAAACTATCTATAATCTATATATATAAATATATAAGACCTTTTTAATACATTGTCCCCGTACATGATATCGAAATTATATAGTGATTTATCTATGTAAGACTTTTGATAAATCCTATCTATCCTCATCCACTTCTAGAAAAATTTGAAATTCTCCCCCATCAGACGTTCTAAATCCATACCTATCATTGATGTCTATAATATTTTTCAAGAAGAAGGGTGACCTGTAGTTTCTTCCATGTAGGTTCTAAAATTATTCCATTCTTAAATTTAATAAATATATGTGGATGTATGAATACACTATTAATTTTTATTATTCCTCCCTGCTAAAGAAAAAAATATAGCACACAAACTCTTAAAATTTCTTTTAGAACCTAAATAGTTCCCTCTATTTATCCATCTATCTAAGGGTTGAATTTTTTACTAAAAAAAACACCATCCCAACTAAATCTCAAATTCTCATCCATAATTAGTTTAGAAAATAAGAATCTCAATCAGAAAAGTTCCTTGAAGGTATTCGACACTGCTTGATGATCTCAATGACATATAAGAGTCCCATAATTTACATATAATTTTTCTCCAAAATAAGATGTAAGTAGGCCGACTTGGTTAGTCATTTTATGACTACCCATATCCCATCATTACTCCTTACGAAACAAGGAAGTCCTATCATTATGTCCATCAATATAACATCTCACTTGCACTCTAAAACCTCTAGGGGATGGACATAGAATATTATAACCTATTATAAATATTTAACATGCCGACAGGTAAGGAACTAGGTTATAAACTCAGTAAAACTCCACCACATCCCTAACTTAAAAAATTGACACTTTAGGCCATGATAAATCTCTATCACTCTCTGATTTACATATAAAGGGTGTTATTGAAATCCCTTATTAACTACAAACATCCTATGACTGACACCACTATTCATTATTGAATGATGATGATGTTCTCACCACCTTTGGAGAACCCATCTAGTGTATTAACTACGGATATTTGGTTACACTAGACCTCATAATCAATTAATCCAAACTTGGCATCTCTCATGTGATGTAAAACATGAGGTTACACCATAATAAATAAAAAAAATTCACTAAAACATTATCCAAAAAGGATAATTAACCACTACCAACTGCTTAGACACTATATACAACCATTGATCTTGATATTTCTTGATAGGGGATTCGACCAATATATTTCCATTCCCTAGAGTGTAAAAAATATTAAATTCATATTATTATAGGAACTACAATAAACACAACTATCTTATATTATGGTCTATCTTGGTGAATATGTATCTAAGTCTCTAATGAAATATGTAAGCTTCAAACCGCTCATCAAGAAGGTAGTATATCAAATTATTCAAGGTTAACACTACTCATTCGAACTCTACATAATTGGTTGTGTAGTTTTAATCAAGGGTTATAAACTATCTAAAACTATGTGTAGTCACTAAATTCTTATGTATCATCATATAACTGAGATGATATCCATAGGAATCACGTAAACCGAGGTCATAACACCTTCAATTAAAAACCATACAATATGATCACTTATCAAACACTACTTTAACTACTCTGATGTCCATTAATACTACTATGATTTTTTTTGTTTCCCATTTATAGTAAGGGTATTAAAATGTGATATAATACTAGATATTTACAGTAAAAATATTTGGTACTAAGCTGCCAAACCAAGTAAAATTTACACCTAGAATACATTATTGGTTGGATTCCAATTGCGAATTACCACTCTCATCACCGGGTCCATGAATAATCCTAACCTTGAGATTAAGTTCCCAATGATGTGACCCTTTTGAATAAAAATATAATAAATGGTTAACTTTTCATATACATAGTGTTCCAAAAGTAGGTTTAGGCCAATAATGAGAAAAAAATATAATTATCCTTTATCGCTTTATAGATATATTACCTTCACTGATGACTATTACAAACAAGTATAATATGGGATAAAATATCTAATTCATAAAGACCATGCACATAGTTGGGTAATTAATCTTGCTGAAGGGAATCATTAGAAACTTTTAATTCCTATAATTAAATAAAAAATATATCTTCAATACACCCCCTAAAAAACATAAATCCTTTATAGAGAGTATTGGTTCTTTATTTTCACTAAACATATGTACTGATAGTTAATAAAAATTCTTAAACTCATATAATCATTCTTAGAGAAACAAACTAGATATTTCTTGGTGGAATCATGGTTTTGATGAAATAATTTTCAATAAGGTCCTAAAGTAGTAACTTCATCTCCCTAAGATCAGTGGGGTCTATCAGATATGATTTAGATTATATCATAATGGTATTAAGGTTTAGTTTAATGTTGAAGTTAGTCTCCCAATAAAGAAGATATATGGGTGCATCCTAAGGATATACATCTATGTACTCATACACATGTCTATGAATATGATCATTTAAATAAAACATTTCATATAAATATAAACATTCCCATTGATAGGTGATAAACTAAATATTCTAATGCACTTGCCCTGCTCACCTGAACTAAATGTCTCACTCACTAATGAATTAAAACTAGAACCCATCTTCTCAACATTACATAACTCTCAAATTTTACTATAATATATGATAATAGACTTTGGATAATCATTAAAAATCAATTAAAACAATTTAGGGATTCATCACAACCATTATGAGGTCCCTTGAAACCACTCTCCACTATATTCCAGCTTGCATCGTCAGAATATTCAGGTGAGAATTTGATAACTTCCAGCATAAGACTCCACCTATATAGGCTGGTATACTAAATATATTATGATATATAACTCAAGATAAATGTATGTAATGAAAATATAATGGATCATTAAATTATTTGTGATTATGGTTTTGGGAGTACAAATGACATGGGTAATTCAGAAATCCACAACGATCACGGCCCGATTATAAACATCCATCACCTGAATCATGTTACATATAGTCCCGTCATCTCATTGGGTCTGAAATATAATTTATGGGGATGGTGGTGGTGGAATAAGATCAAAAAACATTTACATATAGCTCCCCCATTGGGAATATTTCATTATCCTCTAATATAATGACCTCACTAAAGACCACATTGTTTATAGAAACCCCAATACAAGTATTCCAAAGTTAGGGTATATATTATTACATTGGAATTAGATAAAAAGAATCACATCCTAAAGAACCAAATAGTTTATCACTCATTTTAAACTAGATACTTACTTGAAATTTTTATTACAATATAATAAATAAAAACACATAGTGTTTTATTTGAGAACACCATTACTACCCTTATCACACTTCCAAATCTCAATTATAAATCATTTCCTAGTATCATGGAGAGAATAAAACAAAATAAAAGGGTGGGATTTGAATATCAATATGGGTATGGATAAAATGGAATCTATTAACAAAAAAGTAATAATCAATATGAAATAGAAAATAGTTGAAACAAATTCCATTTAACCAATTACTTGATAATAATATGAAATGAGTAAATTATGATCAAATAATTCAATATAAATATTCAAATGACCTTGAAAAATGTAATATTCACATTCTAAAAAATCAAATAATCACATTGGATACAAATAAATGAAATCATAATGATGTAATGCATAATTCCATATATATAAAACATTACTACAAGGACTTGTGTCAAGGAATCTAAATAAATGGGTATGTCCTCTACCAATACCCAATATAGGTTGTCTCATTAAGACTAAAGATGCATAGAGGGGGTATAAAGGGCTCCACTAATCACCAACCAAGTCCAATTCATTATTCATATGAAATGAGTGAAAAATAATCAATATAAACATTTGTATTTAAAAACAATCAAATGAAATGTTAATACTTACCTCAGTCAATAAACATAATCATAAACTATCTAGAGTAAAATGGTTAATAATAATAAAATTGTACATCCCTAGTAAAACAGATCATAAAACATCTGAAAAATAATAAGGATAATATTAATAAAACATATAATCAGTGGATCATAATTAAAATAGTGGTTTTATTTTATTAAAGAATATAAATTTAATGAAAATATCCTTAAAAACATTTTTGAGAAAAATAACCTTGAATTTTGAAAATAAAATTTTAAAACAACAAGTTCAAAAAACATTTTGAATATTGTTTATATTTAAATAACCTTTTAAAACATGTAAAATAAGAATTATAACATTTATTGTTCATGATGGTGGATTTTTTTTCATGTTATACATGTTAAAATAAATATTCTTATCATAATTTTAGTAAAAGAAAAACTAGAATTTTTTTAAAAAATGCATGAAGATTCCATTAAAATTATTTTGTAAAAATTTAAAATGTGTAAAATTTTATTTAGTAAATTATTTTTAAATGGTTAAAAACATTTTCAAAAATATTTTAAGAAAACATGGTTTTTCATGAAAAAGAATTTTCGATCGAAGTGAGAAATAATGTCATATTTTCCTAAAAAAAATTTTCAAAATGATTTTACAAAATAGTATAAAAATAGTACCATTTCATAAAAAAGTTCATTAAAAACCTCAAAATAATGAAATAAATTTAGGTTAATATTGAAATATTACATAATTACCCTAAGGGAGACATAAAAAAAAATCCCAAATAATGATGTGATTGTGAAATAAAAACTTACCACTTTTGGAACTTTGAATCATATACCACATGAAATAAATAACATTAAATAACATTAATATAAAAATATTCATGATATATCATAAAAAATGGGTAGTTTATACACCATAGAAAGGATTAAGTGGTGAATATGGTGAATGTCTATAGGAAGTAGAAGTGAGACGAGAAACCATTAACTTAGGTTAAATTTCCATTATATGTGTCCAAATACATTATATAATGTTTTTAAAAATAGTATTAATTTATTAAAGAACCATAGTCATATTTATAATATAAAATATAATCCCATTGTAATATTTTACAAATTTGTTTTTAAAAATATTTCATTATTTTCATTATTTTGGGTGTTAATTACCTTTTTTTATTGTGATTTTTATAATTAATGTTCCGTTTCTTGTGAATAATATATATATATATATCATATAAATAATTATAATAATTTTATAAATATCATATTTAAATAGTTTTATATATTTATAACAATTTATGAATGTTGGACATGGAAAAGGAATCACATCGCTTCGTGGAGATGGTAGGTCCTAAATATATATGAGCGACGATGTCATTCCCTTATTGAGTTATAGGGTAATAAATTAGGTGATATATTAATTTTACAATATCAATATATTATTATATATATATCACATATATTCATTAATGTTATCTTAATTTCATTACATGTATATAATAAGTAAAAAATGAATCACATAATTTTGTGATGCGGTAGTCCACCATAGAGACGAGAAATATTATTATATTTGAAATATAATAGAATTTAAAACAATATAAGAAATATTAAAATTAAATATAGATAATTATATCTTATAAATCATATAAATATTTTAATTCTATCATTTTATCCATCCTTGAAATGTGATGATGTAAAATGAACTGCATTAATTCGTGAGGTGGTAGTCCCCCATACACATGATCGATGATTCAGTTTCCCATTTAATGGAAGTAAAGATAGATAAATATTATTCAATCAACATAATAACATATAAGTATATGGTATATACTGGGGTTATTATATTGAATATTTTAATACATAATTTATGTTGGAAAATGAGAAAGAAATGGAAATATATTTGTTAGGAAAATAACCTTATATAAGTGCAACCTTCATGGGATCTCCTCTTAAGGACCCTAGGATTGGTTTTTTAGAGAAAAAAGTATAAGGAAACAAACTTAAACATTACATGGTAGAGGAAATTTTACCAGTCTAGGTTCTGTAGAGTTATATACGAGCTTAAATTTTATCAGAGTTTCCTTAAAAATTTAAAAAAAAATTCCAAACTTCACTTCCACGCTCGTAAAAACAATGATGTCCAACATTGGACATAAATGTGACCTATGAAAATAATTTTAAAATAAGGGGAGGGAATTATAAATTCCAAGTAATGGGTTTTGAAACAAAGAAATTATGAAATAATTTTTCTTTAAAACATTTATTTAAAATCACATGCTTTAATTCAAGAAGTTAACATTTCATATAACATGTCATCACCCCTTTCTTGAGATATTCAGAAATAGCCTTTAGGATAAACTCGTGATCCAAAATTCTAAACATATTTAAGGGTTCGAATAAAATTTATTAGAAAATATGTGAGTACTTGAAAAAAATTTACAGAATACCATTTATAAGTCATACAATGGCCACACCTAATTATCTTTGGCATGCGAGGTTTGTAGATACAAATTTACACATGAAATATCAATTTTTTAGAATTTACACAAAAAATGATATAAATTATCATTTATCACATGAATAAAAACCATGAAATGGTAGATAAGTTCTTACGATTTGTTTTTGGAGTGGAAATAAACAATTAACCCATCTTATTAAATGATATACATAAGTATAAAGCATTATTCCTTTTGCACTTGAAAATGTATATATGATTAATACATGATCATAAGAGAATGATTCTTAACCATGGTTATTCTACTAATCAGATAATAACATGAACCTTAATGTAATAGAATCATTATGAAGGATTTCATATTATTGGACATCATAAAAATTTTGTCAAGGCCTTGTGCCAAGACCATACATAATCATTTTGTCATAGCCTTGTGTAATGACCTAGTTAGTCTCATGAGACCTACTGATGCATGAATAGGTCATAGAGGGCCTGACCCATCATATAATAAGTCTTATACATTCATCACATGTCTAATAATTGTTTTAAATCCAAGTGTCCCATACCACTTTGATTTATTTTAATCTTTATCATAGGTGAAATAAATTCATTAAACAAACCAAAGTTTCCCATACCATTTTGATTCATTTAAATCTTATTCAAAGATGAAATTAATTTATTAAATAGTCCAAAGTGTCCCATAACACCTTGAAAAGTTTAGTTCTTAATCAATAAATTATCATAATAATATTCATCTCATACTTGAAATAATCGTGTTTATTTGTAATCCATTAATAAAATGTGTAATAAGATAAATTCACATTTAATTAAAAATACATATATATATATTTATTCTAAAAATAATCTTTTTACAATAAATAAATATGTTTCACACATAAAATTATAAATAACACATTTTAATTCTTTTAGAAATTCATGTGCTTGATAATCGAAAAATAATTATTTGAAGCCATGAGTGATAGATGGGTCAATGTTATGCTTGATGCATGACCATAACTATATGCGGATGAAACATCCTTATGTTTAAAATAACATGGAGACAAGTTATACAAATTTTTATAAAATATAATGATAAGTATTATAAAATATCAATAAACATTTTATCTTTTATTTATTATATATATATCCATGTATTCACATACCATGATTTAAAATTATATATAAAAGAACTTAATGTTTCTCATATATATATATGTATATAATTTAAATTTAATTTACGACATTCATTGTTATGGAATACATGTTTGAACAAATCATCGATAAATGAGAAAATTTATTGTAATATCATGTAATATATAAATTTACAAATTTGATAATAAATTATTTTATGGTATATTTATTAAAACATAATTTTTATAAACATAATATATTTATGTAACCATATGAAATAATTAAACTCACTACACATCCATGAATTAAAATATGAATTAATATATATAATCTAAATACTATAAATATTTAATCCCTATTTCAGTAAGCATTCCAAAAATAATTATAAAAAGTTGGATAGATATAAATATATATGTATACAAACAAACTCAGACACACACACACACACACAGATATATATATGAAAAATCAACATAGTTGTAAAAATTAAAAACCTTCCCTTATAAAATTATGATAATGAAAAATAAAACCCAAACTAAATAAATTTAAAAAAAATACATATTTTTATTATTTTTAAATAAATAAAACAATTACAAAATAATATTAATTGAAATTATAAACCCCTTATAAAAACATAAAATAATTCTACATAAAATCTGAACACTAAATTTGTTTCCCTAACATAATTTTAAAATAACCTTATTCACAACTAGTCTTTTATGAATTGTAGAAACAACCATAAAACATATAAAATCCTACTTGAACTTGAGTTGAAAATAAATTATACATATATAATAACATCAAATAAATAGCACCCCCTTATGAAAAAAAGTTTCACAACTCTATATGATTTCTAAAACATTAATTTTGAGGTTTATAAGTGAATAACAAAAACTAAATAACTATAAATATCCCTTAAAAAACATAAATTAAATCTTGACATTAACACTTCATATATTAAATAATCTCAATAAAATATATAATCTCCTTATATTCTTTGTAGTAGAAAATGGGGATAAATCCATTTACCTTGCATAAATAAAATTTTCGATAAATAAAATTTTCAAATTAAATAGTATTCCCTTACAGCAGATTTCCAAAATATAAAACATAAATATAAATAAAGTTATCCCTTACATAATTTTGAAAATAAAATAATAAAAATTCTTAAAAAAAATCAGTATTTTAAAACAAATCAAAAAAATTTACCCTTACTGAAGAAATTATAATTAAGAAAAATATTAAATGAAAATAACCATAATCCATTTCTTGGTCTATTTTTACTAAGGATCTTCTGCTGCTGCCGAATCACACTTACTATCACAATTAATCCATATAGGTAAAAAGACATGGAAATTAATTTTTACAATGGTTAGAGGCTTTTATAGCCATAAATTCAGTAACAACACAAACTCATGCCTGCATATCAAGATGATATGAGAATATACTTATTATGTTAATGCAAGTAGGGTTTCACAGGCAAGAAAAGAACAAAATAGACATGTAGATAAAATCAATTTAAGATTACCAATATAGAGTCAAAACATGATAAAAAAAACTTACTATTTCTAATCTGAAAGAAAATTACTAAACATTAAATAGACCAAATTATGTGATAGTGATAAAAAATGATAAATATTAATGTTTAACTGATTGAAAATTGGATACCTACAAAATTAAACAAAACCTCTTATCTGGATTGCTTCGGATCCTTGACCCTGACCGAAGCATGTTGAAATCACTCAGACTCAAAAATCCTCACCAGCAGTCAGCTCATAAAAGATATTCTCAGACATGACTCAACTCATAGCTTGTGGTCATCCTCAATTCCTATGGTCTGAATAATTGCATCCCGACCACACAATTTGACCCGATCTCCCATGGCGCATCTCAGTTCTGATGCACTAGTTTGAAGCACTTGACTCCTATACCTCAGTGCTCGCCCTCAGATATAATTAGATCTCTCTCTATCAATTCAGCCTCACTCAGATAACCGAGACCCTAAACCCTGAAAACATGATTTTCCCTATCCATTTATGATTTTATATTTTCTTATTTGTTTTGTTTTTTTATCATTATTATTATATATTAAATTTAATGGTATGTATAATATTTTTTTTCAACTTTATTAATAAAATATCCATAATATTTTAATATAATTTCAATAAACAAAAATCATAATATTAGTAATTTTATAAACATTAATCGAAACAAAATTTAAAATTTAAAATTAATAATTTTTAAATGGCTTAAATATTTTCAATAATAAAATGTTAATATTTAAAAATAATAATTATCAATATTTGTAAACATACACTTACATATATTTATCAAATCATGTTTTTATATATAGATTAACTATATATATATTTATACAACATTTCATTTTTTAAAACACATATAAAACTTATTTTTTTGTAGTAAAATAATTATGTACATGAAATTTTTTTTATAAAAATAAAAAATGATATATTTTCACATATTTATAAGTATATTATTTTAAAAAAATAATATTTTTCTTTTAAAATTTTCTTCCCCTTAATTATTATTAATATTATTATATTTAAAATATTTTATTACCTAACTTTTTGATAAAAATACATTCAATTTTAAAAAATAATAATAGAAGAAATTATTTTAAAATATATTTTTTAAAAAATTAAAACAATATATTTTTAGAATAATTTTGAAAAATATAAATAAAAATTATACTTAATTATTAGTTATATAATTAAACTATATTTTAACTAAAGCACTTAATTCAAATTGTTATTATTTTTCTAAAGAAAATTATCTCAAAAATATCATTAATTTTTAAATTAATCCATTTAATAAAATATTTTTGTAATAAAATAAGTTTTGAAATCCTGATATGTTATATTATTCTACCGTCAACAGAATTGAGTCCTCACAATTTGTTTCGTGGGACTAAAAATAGTTCTGAATTTCTATCTTCAGAATTATGAAATAGTAGGACTGATAAAATTCTGGACTTGACAACATCTAATATCCAATGTTGTCAAAATAATTCATCTAAAACCAATTATAACAACTTAACATTAAATATTACACATGAGGGAACATTTTACCAGTCTAGGTTATGAATAGTTATATAGAAGCTCACATTTTATCATAGTCACAACAAAAATTAAACAAACAAAAGCCAAACTTCGCTTCCATACGCATAAAAATGATGACGACCAACTTTAGAATTCAATGTGACCTGTGAAAATAATTTCAAAACATGGGGTGAGCATTATAAATGACCAATAAGGGGTTTAAAAAAAATGATTATGAAATAATTTTTCTTTAAAATATTTCTTTAAAAACAGATTCTTTAATTCAAGAAGTTAACATTTCACATAACATTTCATCACCATTTTCTTGAGATATTATGAAACATCCTTTAGGATAAAGTGATTCTCAAAACTACTAAAATTATTTAAAGGTTTCAATAAAATGTATTATAAAATATGCACGTACTTGAAAAAAATGAATTTAATAACATTTATAAGTCATACAAAGTCCACACCTAATTATCATTGGCATGCTAAGTATGCACATACAAATTTTCACATGAGATATTACTTTGTTGGAATTTACACAAAAAAATGATATCAATTATCATTTATCACATGAATGCAAAACATGAAATTATAGATAAGTTAGTAACCATTTTTTATGGATTTTAAACAGACAATTAACCCTTCTTAGTAAATGATATATATAAGTATACAACTTTATTACATGTGCATTTAAAATTTATAAGTGATAAGTACATATTCATAATAGAATGATTCATTACTATAGTTATTATATTAATCGAATAATCACATGGAACTTCACTTACTAGAATAATTATAAGGTAATTCATAATACATGACATCATAAACCTTCTATCATGGCATTATGCCAAGACTATACAAAACCATTTTTTCATGGCCTCGTGCCAAGACCTAGTTTGTCTCATGAGGTTGACTGATTATTAAGATGCTATAACGAGCCTCACCCATCACAAATTAAGTTATATTCATTCCTCACATATCTAATAAAATTGTGTCTTTAAATAAAATTGTCCCATAAAACTTTGATTTATTTTAATCATTATCATAGGTGAAATAAATACATTAAACAAACCAAAGTGTCCCATACGATTTTGATTCATTTAAATATCATTCATAGATGAAATAAATTCATTAAATAATCCAAAGTGTCCCTTACCACAATGAAAATTTTAGTTCTTATTCCATATAGTATCATAAAAAGATTCTTCTCAAACATGAAATAATTTTCTTTATTTTTGTGCCATAAATAAAATGAGTAATGAAACAAATTCATATTTAATAAAAAATTCATATATAGTTTGGTATTCCCAAAATAATCTTTTAAATTAATTTAATATGCTTCTCATGTGAAATTATAAATTAAACATTTCAATTATTGAAGAAATCCATGTGCTTAATAGTCTCGAAAAATTTATTTGAAACCATGAGTGAATGATGTGTCAATGTTAAACTTAATGCATGACCATGACTGTATGTAGATTCAACATCATTATGTTTAAAATAATATGATTACATATTATGCACAATTTTCTAAAATATGACGATAAGTATTATAACATGTCAATAAAAATTTTATCCATTATTTATCATATATATATATATCCATGTATATTCATTCCATGATTTAAGATTCTAAATAAAATAATTTAATGTTTTCTATATATATGTATATAATTGACATTGAAATTATGACATTCATTATTGCGGAATACATTTTTGAACAAAACATCGATAAATGAGAAAATTCATTAGAAGATAAAGTAAGATATGTAATTAAAAACTTTGATAAAAAATTATGTTATAGTAGATTTATTAAAACATAATTTTTATTGAGATAATATTTTTATGTATCCATATCAAATTATTAAACTCAATACATATCCCTGAATTAAAATAATAATTAATATTTATAATCTAAATACTATAAATTTTTAATCCCTCTTTCATAATGTATTCCAAAAATAATTATAAAAAGTTGGATATATATATATATGTATGTATGTATGTATGTATGTAAACACACACACACACACTTATATATATATATATATATGTATTACAAATCAACATAGTTGTCAAAATTAAAAACCTTTCAATGTAAAATTATGAAAATGAGAAATAAAACCCAAACTAAATAAATTTAAAAATAAAAACATATTTTTAAAGAATTTAAACAAATAAAACCTTTAAAAAATAATATGAATTTAATGTATAAATCCCTTACAAAAACATAAAATTATTCTTTATAAAATCTGAACACTAAATATATTTCCCATATATAAGTTTAAAATAGCCTTATTCACTATTAGTCTTTTATAAATTGTAGAAGAAACCATAAAAAATATAAAATACTACTTTCACTTCAGTTGAAAATAAATAATGCATACACTATAACAAATAAGTAGCATATCCATTATTCAAATAGGTTTCACAACTCTATATGAGTTCTAATACTTTAATTTTGAGGTTTATAAGTGAATAAAAAAATAAATAATTATAAATATCCCTTACAAAAACTTAAATTAAAGATTGACATTAAATCATTATAAATTAAATCTGTTCAATCAAATATATAATATATGTATATGATTTTTAGTAGAAAAAAGGATAAAACCATTTCCCTTACATAAATAAATATTTTAGAATATAAATGTTTGAAATTAAATAGTATTAACTTACAAGAGATTTCTAGAACACAAAACATAAATATAAATAAAGTTATCCATTAAAAAATTTGGAAAATAAAATATTTCAATTTCTTGAGAAACTAATAAGTATTTTAAAAAAAATAAAAACAATTTACCATTATAGAAACAACTTATAATTAACCAAAATCTTGAAAAAATATCTATAATCCCTTATATTGACTGCTTTTACTGAGAATATTCTACTCCTATAGATTCAAACACACTCTCATAATTAGTCTGGACTGGTAAAAAGAGTTACAAATTAATTTTCACAATATTTGGAGGAATTTATAATTATAAATTCAGTGACAACACAAACTCATTCTTTTATAGAAATCTGAGATGAGAATATACTTACTATGTTAATGAAAGTAGGGTTTCACGGGCAAGAAAAGAAAAAAATAGACATGTAGATAAATCAATTTATGAGTAGAAATATAGAGACAATAGTGGATAAAAACAAAACATACTATTCCTAATCTAAAAGAAAACTACTAAACATTAAACAGACCACAATATGTGATAGTGAAATAAAGTAAAATTCATGAATGTTTAACAGATTTAAAACCAGATACCTAAAAAATAACACAAAACCTCATATATTGATTGCTTCAGATCCTTAACTGTAACCGAATCAAGTTGAAATCACACGGACTCAAAAACCCTCATTAGTAGTCAGCTCATAGCAGTGATTCATAGCCACGACTCAACTCCTAGCTTACGACCAACCCAAGTCCTCTGGGTCGAATCATTGCATCCCGACCATGTGACTCAACCTGATCTCCTATGGCACAGCTCAGTTCTGACATACTAGTTTGAAGACCTCAACTCTTATGTCTCAGAACTCTCCCTCAGATCTCCTAAGAGCTCTCTCCATCAATCCATCATTAGTCGGAAAACTGAGACCTTAAACCTCGAAAACATGACCCCCTCCTTTCACGATTTCTTCTTTTTTTATTAATTTTCTTCATTTATCATTATTTTTACAATATTTTTATTATTAAATATTCAATTTAAAGGTATGTATAATTTATTTTATATTTAACTCTAAAATTAGAATATTCATATTGTTTTATTATAATTTGGATAAACAAAAATCATAATATTAATAATTTTGTAAAAATTTATCAAATCAAAATTTATAATGTAAAACTAATACTTTTACTTCATATATGTACGTATATGTGTAAATAAATAAATAAATATATATATATATATATCATGTTTTTGAAAATGAAAAACTATAAAACCCAAATAATTTTAATATAGTTTTTCATTAATATTTATTTTCATACATTTTGATGTGGATATTTATGCACATGTATAAATTTTATAAAACTAAACACGATATATTTTCAAATATTTATAAAATATATTATATTAAAAAAATAATAATTTTATTTCAAAAGTTTCCCACTTATTTATTATTAATATTATTATCATTAAAATATTATATTACATAACCTTTTTGATAAAAATAAATTAAAATTTATAAAAATAATTATTTTAAATTACCTTTTAAAAAAAGTAAAATATTATTTTTTTTATAATAAATTTAAAAACTATAAATAACATGTATATTCAATTATATGTTTTATAATTAACTTATCATTTAACTAAAACACATAATTTAAATTGTTATAATTTATTTAAAAAAAACTATCTCAAAAATATCATGAATTTATAAATTAATCCATTTAATAATATATTTATATAATAAACTATTTTTTGAAATCCTGTGATATTAAAAAAATAACCTAAAAAAATTATATTTGGATGTTGAAAAGTTAATTTTTAGGACTTGGTCAAGAAAAATGGATTTAGAAGTGTGAATTAGTGAGTGGAGTGATCTCCCTTTTATAAGTGGGGAAATGGAACCCTCTTGGAAATTATTCAGGAATTTCCCAAAAAGAATCCAAAAAATAAAAGAATTCAAATGAAAAATTCTTTAAAATGGCCCTCAATTTGATCTAAGGAATGATATGGTCGACGTATGTCCATAAAATTATATTTTGAAAAGATGATAGGTCATTTTTAACCCTTATCTTCTTAGTTTAAAACCATAGTAAACCTATTTTTACCTTAACTATGGTAATTAATTTTTACTATTTCAATAATCATTTTGTTCAAAATTTAATTTAAACATATTATATTACATAAATTATTCTTATTATAGATATGAAATCAGTTTTTAAAATTAAATTCATAGATGTGGAAAAATTCAATTTAAAATTATCCTCTCAAAAGTAATGAAAAAGTGGGTTTCAAAAAAGAAATTTATTATAATTATATAATATTTTAATATAAAAATTAAAAATAAAATTGATTTTAATTACCTAGATTATTCAAAAACTAATATAATTTAACCAATTGTATGTTACAACCCATTTTAAATTTAATTTAACTTTTTAAATAATTTAAATAAAAGGGTGTTTTTAGTAAGAATAAGTATTTCTCACTATTCATCAAAAAAATGAAACATTTTAAAAAATCCAAAATAGTCACCCTAAGATAAATTCGATATTCAGATTTAAAAATTATTTTTATTTTTTAAAATTAAATTTCATAAAATTGGTTAAAATTAATTAGAAATTTTGCATGAATAGATAAAATAAACCTCTTTTTAATGAAATACATTTATTCAGAAAACATTTATTTTATTTTCAACTGGTTTACTTTTTTTTCTAATAATTAGATATAAATTTTATTTATTTTATACCAGAGTAAAAAATATAATTTTAATAATTTATTTATTATTATTCATGCCTTCTATTTTAATGACTTCGATATACTGGTCATGTTTAAAGAAGATCTTTTTAATGTATTATCATGATTCATTTAAACCCAATTTTCATGCATCATGAACTATCAGTGAGATGGAATTTAATTAAAAATAAATACATTTTAGAGTCTTTGGTTATTATATTCTATTCTAAGAATGTTTTTGTGTTCTATACATGCTATCAGACATGATGTTCCTATTTTAAAAATCTAGGGGTGTTACCTTTTCCCCTATAAATATAATGTATCAATCCAATTTAATCTTGATCACAATAATCAAAGGTTTGATATTTGAAAATTCATTTGTTGAAAACCCAAATCATCAAAATGGTAAATAAAAAATATGCTTAATAAGAGGGAAATGAAGTATAGAGATCATATGTAATGATATATGACTTGGTTTCTAATTAGTCGAACATTAGTGGAAAGTGAAGTTGTATACATGGAAGAAAAGCACAAATAATTATATAGAGTGATTGAGTTAATTGATCATGATAATGTGAATGATAAATGTAAAGCTATGTACCTAAAAACCATAAATCTTTGATAATTTAAAAGACTATCAGTTCAATATAAACTAATGTATTAGGATAATATTTTTTTCAATATCATTTTTCTAAAGTTGAGGGATTCCATTACCATATTGGCTAAGAATATTTGAAAATATACATACTTTATATCTTTCTATTTCATAGGCATAATCTCATATTTTTTATGTGATTTCATCATTTTTTCACTTCATTTCATACTATAATACATGAATATCCATGATGAATTTTTAATGTCTGGTGTACTAAAATTACATTTTAACAGATCATAAGATCTATAAGAGTAACAAGATATTCATATTATATTTACTGAAAACAAAATGGTTAGAAACCTTTATCTAATAACGCCTAAATATCAAATTAATCCATTCTATAAATAGTTAACCTTAAATATCATACAAAATATATTTGACCAAATTTAGAAGGAAGGTCTCTAAATAAAAATTATATTCCCCAGATAATATAAAGTGCCTCTTAATGTCACGTTCAAAATATATGAATACCTAGTCCACTATAATAAACTAATTAATACATGTATTGTTCTAAAAATAAAATCTCATGTCATAAAATATTATCCATAAATCAATACTTACAATAAACTCCCATAAAGAACATATAAACCAATAAAAATCTAAAAAATATAATGGTCACCAACATTATCCCATAAATATCTATTTATTATCATAATGTTGAGAACATATTAAGGGTTTTACATGAAAAATAATGTTTTTTCAATGAGGTTCAACATGTAACAAAATCACTTTTCTTATTTGTCATTACAATTGAACATATTATCTAAAATCCATTATGAAATAGTACTATACTAAAATCCATACATGTTTTATGATTCTTATAACTAGAATATAATTGATAAAATACTCATATAACATACTTATTGAATATAAACACAAGAATATTAACCATTATACCTTTTAAGTTGTATGAGAATAATCTTGACCATGACCCCCTAGATTCTTTTGAGATATATTCCCATGGAACTTAGGGAATTCATTTACATTGTTTCCCATCTGTTTAAGGTGGATGTTTTGCACATTAAAAATTTATTTCTTTACTTTTGATTCATGATCATGGTGGATTTTTTATTCACACTAGAAGTGAACTTCTTCTTCCTATTAAGAATACACCAAAGGGTTTCTTTCTACAATTATTAAATGTTGTTAAAACATTCTTTCCCTTCGTACCCTTATCTTTTTTAAGCT
The DNA here is from genome assembly GCA_963277665.1 of Viscum album. Classification (NCBI taxonomy): domain Eukaryota; kingdom Viridiplantae; phylum Streptophyta; class Magnoliopsida; order Santalales; family Viscaceae; genus Viscum; species Viscum album. The sequence goes on along the minus strand of OY728144.1, from coordinate 106,583,809 downwards.
CTGTAATCATATTCCAATCTTACTTCCATTCAAATCCAGAGGATATGGATGATTATTTATGTATCATTATAGAACATGAAACTATGTCCTCGTATGGTGATAATTTTTTGGAGACTAGTTTCCTTACAAATATTAGTTTAATCTCATCAAGGAAATGATCATTATCACTCTGTAGATTACATGCATTGATACAGTTCCCATTTATTATACTATGCAACATTTCTAAATAATTTCATACACTAGGTAAGGTTAAAAAATTATGAAAGATAATTAATAATTTCCAAAAAAGTAAAATACTTCACACAAATTTGAAAAATAATGCATTTATAATCTCATAACCATAAACACGATTTCCTTGGGAATATTTTCAAGTGCTAAAAATATTTACAAACCCTTCATAATTGTTTGTATATTATATGTGAATTGTTCTAAGAATATGACGCATGATTGTAAAAACATGTTCATAGTAAGGTGTAGTTTTTGTGCACCACTTAACAATATAGATAAGCCTAATCCACCCTTTTAGGATTAATTACCCCTCAGTACAGTCTATTAGAACGATGTCCAAATATAGTATCTAGAAATAGATTTATTTTCTAGTAAATATAACATAATCTCTACCTTATAAATAAAATTAGGATATTATTCTATATTTGTACTGATATTCTATCATATGATTATGTTCCCGAATCTTTGTTTTAATAAATCAATTCCCAAAGGTTTATACAAAACTTCATTTAATTCTAATTGTAGTGACCTTAACCCCAGTAGTCTAGAGATGGTGTCTCATTTATTACATTAGCTTAAGATACAAGGAATTGTATCCCAAAGGACCAAATATGTTATCAATCATAGTAAACTATATATATATACTAGAAATTATCGTTATAATTATAAACATAAAAATACCCAAAGTATTTTCCTTAAGAACATTATTACCCCCCTTAAAAATTCATATATATCAATCATAAAATATTTCATGGTTTCTTAGCGGTAATAAAACCAAATAATGTGTTACACTCGGACTCTCATTAGTGGTAAGCCGACATTGGATTCTACAAATAAATAATTAATAATCAATATATTAATGTAAATAACTGAAAAACACTCCATTTGAAAAATAATTTGAGAATAATATGGAATGAGTGACTAATTATAAAATAAATTCATATCTATAAACCTAATAGATTGAAACCATATTGATGAATATTTTTACTAATCAAATAATTAAATAGAATATCAGTAAATAAATTCAGAGTAATTCGCTTCATAATTCCAAACATCTAAAAAATACCTTCTAGACTTTGTTAACAGAAATCTAAATAAATGGGTAAAGCATTGGCCAAAACATAATCTAGTTTGTCTCATTAGACCTAACGATGTATCAATGGGATATATAGATCCCCTCCCATCACATAATAATTTCCACTATATCATAATATGAAAATGGTGAAAACAATAAAAAAAACTATTGTATTGAAAAAATAAAATATGAAATGTTAATACTCACCCCCATCAATAAACATAATTATAAACCATCTAGAGTAAACTGGAAATAAAATTTTACATCCCTAGAAAAAATGATCATAAAACAAATGAATAAATAATAAGTATGGTATAATTAAACATATCCTCATTGTATCACAATTAAAATTTAGGTTTTATGTCATTGATTAATAGAAATAATGGGAAAAGGTCATATTTTTTGAGAAAAAAAAATTGAATTATAAAAATATCATTTTAAAAAAATTGAAAAAAACATTTTTAAAATGAATTTACTTGAAAATAACCTTTTAAATCATAATATAATCCTTAAAAAATTTATTGTTCATAAAAGTGAAAAATTATTTTCATACTATACATGTTAATAAAATGTTTCCTTTAACATTTTCAGTAAATGATAAATATGAATTGTTTTCAAAATAAGTTGAATATCCCTTAAAAAGTTTTTTAAAAAATTAAAATTGCTTAAAAATTTATTTAATAGATCTTTTTTACATGATTCAAATAAATTGAAAACCTTTTTTGAAAACATGTGTTTTGATGAAAAAGGATTTTCCACTAAATAGAGAAATAATGTTAGATTTTACAAAAAATAAATTACTTAGTCATTTTAATAAAAAACAGTAATAAATTTTAATAATAATTGGAATATTTCATGAATAACCATTGTATAATAAAATATATTTATGTTAAGATAGAAATATCAAATATTTCCCCCAAGGGAGACTTGAACAAAAAAATCCCAAACAATGATGGAATTTGAAAATAAAACCTTACCGCTTTGGTAATGTTGAATGATAAGCCCCATGAATAATTTAACTTCAAATTAATATTTCAATAACTTTAGTTTCAATATACTCATAATATATAATATCAAAAGTGTCATTATATACACCACTTAGATAAATAAGTGGTGAATATATCATATATATCCCAGAAGTAAAAGTGAGATGAGAAACTATTACCTATGGACTATTTTCCTTCATAATTCTACATAATATTTTAAATGATTTTATTAATTAATACTAATAACATAATCGTACATATAATATCATATATTATCCAATTATAACATTATAATACATTTTTATTAAAAAAATTCATTATTTTAATTATTTCGTATGTTAATGGACTTGTTCTCTCATGTAAGCTTCACCATGAAAGATTCAATTCTTGTGAATATGATATATATATAATATAAAGAATAATAATAATTTTATAATTATCATATTTACTCATTAGGTACATTTTTAGAACTTTATATGAATTTTATGTATGGAAAACAAATCGCTCGCTATATGGATATGGCAGGTCATACGTATGCACAAGAGACAATTTCATTCCCTAAAAGAGTAAAATGTTAAAGAAGTGGGTGAAATATTAATTTTTTAGAGTCAATATAATCTCATATATATTAAATATATTCATTAATTCTATTCTTATTACATTCCATGTAAATCATAATTGAAAAATTAATTGCATCACTTCGTGAAGTGGTAGATCGTTGTTCACATTTATAACATTATTATAATTCTAAATGAATAGAACATAAAATGGTATATGTTATATTAATTTTTTTTTTAATAATATCATAAATATAATAGAAATTTTTAATATCAACAATTTTATCAATCCTTGAATTTTGGTCATGAAAAACAAACTACATTGATTTTTGAGGCAGTAGTCCGTTGTACACATGATCGATTATTTTGTTTCTGATTTTATAGAATTATAAATGGATAAATATTATTTTGTCAGATTAATAATATATAATTATATATAATATACACATATTATTATAATTTATTTTTTAATACATAATTTAATGTGGGAATGGAGAATGAAAATAAAATCTCTTTCTTAAGATAATTGCCCTCTCTAAGTTAAACTTTATTTGGATATCCTATTAAGGACCCAAGGGTTGGTCCCTTGGGAAGAAAAAAAGATATAAAATGTTTCAATGTAATTTTTGAATATAATTTGGTATGTTGTTTTTCACCAAATAGATTTATAAGTGTGAATAAGTGAGGGGAGTGAGTGCCCTTTCATATATGGGGAATGGGAACCGTCCTTGAAATTACATGGAAATTTTCCATAAGAATCCAAAATAATAATGTAATTTACATGAAAAATCTTAATAATTACCCTGGATTAACAATTTGGAAGTATTAGGTGAAAATAGGGAAATAAAATATGATTTTGACTTGTTTTTATGTCATTTGGTACACTTATCCTTTTAGATTAACCCCACGGTAAACCTATTTTATCATACCCATGGTAATTAATTGTTACTGTTTTCACAATTTATTTTGGTCAAAAATTATGTTTACCATATTATATTATATAAATTATTATTATTTAAAATAATGAAACCATTTTTTCAAATTCAATTCAAATATTTTGAAATATTCAATTTAAAATTATACCGACAGACGTGAAGAAAACTACGGTTTCCAAATAGAAAATTCTCATAAATATTGATTATTTTAATATAAAACATAAATATTAAATTTATTAAAATGACCAAAATTTGTTAAATTTTAATATAACTATCCTAATTTTTATTTTAAATTATTTTAAAATATAATTTATCCTTTGAAATAATTTTAAAAAGGAGTTTTTAGTAACAATCACTATTTCACTATTCATCGGAAAAAGAAACATTTCATAAAAATCAAAAAAATAAACCCTAAGATAAATTTTATATTAGTTTTTTTAAAATGAAGTTAATTATTACAAAATTTATTTTTTAAAAGTGGTAAAAATTATTTTCAAATTATATGTGAAAAGTGTGACCAACCCGCCTTTTCAAAAAATGTAGTTTTTCAGATTACATTTTTTTTATTTCAAAGGGTTTCTATTTTATCACTAGTAATTGGGTATTGATTTTTTTTATACATGTTTGAACCATATAATGTTAACAGTTTATTTATTACTATTAAAAACCTCCAATTTAATGTCTAAGTCATTATAGTAATGTTCAAATAAGAAATTTTTAATAGAGTATTGTATTTTGTTTAAACCCTAGGTTTCATGCATCATAGGATATCAAAGAAATTTAATTTAATTAAAAATAAATAAACATTAAAGTATTGGAAAGTTATATTCTATTCAAATCTTTGTCTTTTGCATCATACATGTAATCAAACATGATGTTCCTATTTTTAAAATCACAAGGTGTTATATTATTCCCCCTAGAGAGGTCCCTGATTGTGTTGTTCCTTATGAAGTGTGGATTCATCTAATTTATAATGGATCTATAATGTAAAATGTGTAATGAAGTCATGTTTCATATAACCCCTAATCCATACATATATAATACCATATATCTTACTATCTACATCCTCACCGTAACTTCTATATTATGGATCCTTAGGTCTAGAATCGAGTGCGAGTATGCATCTAATTTCATGATTATAATTCTTGTCACAATTGGTTAATATAAACCTAAATAACCACATTTTTATCTAGTTTTATGCTACTCCACTGATAATAATCTCTTGATCACCAAGGCCCTCTTTAAAACCCCAACATGGTTTGGGATATAAAGGGGAACATCACCATCTTAAATCTATTTTTAAAGTCCACAGTCAAACATCCAATATTAAATGAATCATTCATTAGAAATGTTTAGAGAGTACCCAATAAAGATATTCAACCTCAATATATACTAAAAAATATACATGATACCCTTTTACATCTATAACATATTTTTGTCCAATATAGACCATACTGTATACATGTATTACTCCTCATGAAATAGTTAATGAAACTCTTCCCAAGGACGAGTTTACTTTTCTTAGGCCTCAATGATCAAAGTTCCCCAGTTAATCTAGAAACTATAGATAATACATTATTTTTTCACCACCTTACTATTACATTAATTTTGGATTAGATAGAAATCCCAAATCAGAACCACAAGGAAATCTTATACTTCATAAGGACTTGAATCACCCTAAAACTTTTGTGGTCAGTGCCATTAAAACTATTGCAATGAACTCATCCTATAATAATCCTAATCCTACCATATCATAATTATCCACTACTTAGTATTTGGGAGAATATCATCCTATGCTACAAGTATTGGGTTTCATCACTATACTAGGGGTGGGATTACATCTCCCCACACCTCGTTCATGAAATCCCTTGATCATGTCCCCAGTTAAAATATATTTCACTTAACTAGTTGGTAAAAAAAGAATGATCATAGGTTTGATAACATCATAAATATACATAAATATTCTATCTAGTTGACTATATGGTTGAATAATACATTTTAAAAATATTAACAATTATTATTTAGGAATATCTTGTAAGTGTTCTCAATAAGAACATGAAGATAAATAAACCAATCCTTTATGAATCTTGAACCATTTACATGTACTCTGTAATAGATTCTTTAGTGATATGAGTTGAAATATATTTTTTCAGTGTCATAATGAATGTATACATTGGTTGAATAACTATCATGGGGTTTTATGTCCTGGCATACAAAATTTACACCACATAACAGAATTTCCCTAAATCATCATACTAATATTTGGAGACAAATAACTCCAAACATATTCCATTTGAAATAAATGGATCTTCTAATATGGATTGACCCACATAAACTAGATGTATATAGAGTGTATCATCCAAATCATACCTTCAATCTATTGTGGGATATGAAAAACCACTGAGTACGAACATCACACATCATGGGAGACCATATCCTAATTACCCTATTCAAAAAATAAACTTCTCAACATAGGAAAAAATAACATAGGATAGATAATAAAGACGATATAAATATATATAATTCAAATGATAAAATCTACAACCTATAATGGAATAAACATACTATAAACCATAATATAAATGGGAAATGAGATGTTATAAACCATAACTTATGGATCTTGTGGTATAAATAAAAACATAACATGTTTTCTCTAAGGCCATATCAGAAGACACAAGAATATCATTCATATATTTTATGTTATTATTATAATTTATAAAATCATCACAAAAATAAAACAATAATCCTTAAATCAAGGGTTTAGTTTCCTTGGATTTTAGATATATAAATCCATTATTTCTTTGTATTTCTTTAACATATCCGATGAAATTATACACCCATGAAATTTTCTTAGAAATATTATCTAATATAATTTCTTAGGGAAATTATATTCATAATAAAGAATGACCTAAAATTTTCATGAAGTGAAAATTCTAGTAATTATTTATAAATTATTAGATGATAAAAATGTAAAAAATTTGAACATTGGATAAATATATTATTGGAAAGATCATTATATCAAAGGATTTTATCATAAGACATGATAAAAAATCATAGATCATGACATGGATACATAGGGTAATAAAGGTATCATCATGGAAGAACAACACTTAAATAATTTTCTGTAAACATGTTATAATAATCATAATCCATGAAACCCTAACATAGTAACATCACACAAAAATATTAATAGAAAATTATAACATTTTGAATATAGATAATCAAAAACATGTTCATATATAATGTTCATAAAATATCTAATTTAAATCATATCCACATACAAAATCATTATCTCAATAAAAATAATAATTTACCCAATGAATATGAGATATTTATAAGACCCACCCATCATATAATGATTAACCATACATATGTGTGCAACATAAAAGCATCCATATAGGATATCATGAAAACCACCTTGAAATGAGAGGGGTTACATGATATTTCCAAATAGTAATGTAGAATATAAAAGAAATAATTGGTTTAGTTAAAAAAAAACTATATCATATATTAATATTTTATATATATTGGGGAAAATATATGATAAATCATAAAAATAATTTTCCTAAATATTTTGTAATTTAATAATACAAATAATGTTCTTAGGTAACTTTCATTATCATTTTACCCAAACAAGATGTATATATTACTTCTAAAACCAAAATAATTATAAATAATATAAATTTGAATTAAAAAAATTATCTAAAAAATGAGAGTGGAAGGTTAGAAATGAATTAATGTTAAAAGAAATAAACTTGTAACATTGTCATGCAATTTCAATGCAACCCACATTGATGAAAGTGTTATAAAATTTCCTTTGGAAAAGAGACAAAAGAAAATATATAGGGACTAGAAAATATTAAAAAAATTTATTTCAAAATAAGAAAATAAAACCTTTTTTAGTAAGGAATGATTTTCCTATAGAAGAGAAAGATCTAATAGAGAATACAAGAATTATTCATCATAATTCTTTATTTTTATAAAGAAATAAATCCATCAAAAAATATTATTTGGACAAGAAAATGTAATTTAACTATATATAAAGTGTAAATTCCATATGAAATATAGAAATTGAATAATTTAATATACATATAAGAATATATTCCGGTAAGAATTATTATGACCAAATGATATGAAAAATTAAGTAAATAAAAACCGTTACAGTAATGACCCAGAAATTTCAAGGAAATGTTTTTCTTAAATTCTTTGGAATTTTACGAGTCCGCAGTTTCTGAAGACACCTGATTCTGAGGCCCAGTGTGCCCGGAATCAATTTCTTAAGTTTTCTACAGGTACGTTCAGTAAACGTATGTGCAGGTTTTTCTATCTTTTGAACCGGTTCTTGGAATTAAAAACCGATGACACCGATTAACTCGAAGCCCCAGTATTTGCTTAAGGTGACCTTCACTGCAGTTTCGTTTTGTCGTATGTGGTATTTAAATTTGGGGATTCATTAAAAATTAAATAAAATTATTGTGTTACAATTTTATTTTAAATTGAAGTTATTTACTCCAAAAGGAAGTTGTATGTGGGGCCCACAACCCACCTAACTTCCCATGGAAGAATATAACTAAGGGTGGTGGGGCCTATACGGGACCCTAACTTATCATATCCCCTCAACTCCCTTGAAACCCTCATTTAACTCCCCTTATTTTTATTATGAAAACTCCCCATTTTAATGTGATCTCTTCACCTCCCTCTCTCGCTATTAAATTTTTCCAACACATTCCAATTAATTAAATGAACTTGTCAATTAATTAATTAATGAGTTTGATTTTTGACTTTGCATGTGTGAATAAAATAATAGCCTTAGCTATTATTTTGTGGGCACTTGTTGTGATGGGAGGACCTTGGGAAAGCTCTGGAGAATTAGAGAGAATGCTGTTATTCAACAAAGAACAACTCTGAGGAAGAACGTGAAGGATTTCTCCCTCAAAACTTTCATTCGGATGCACCCCGACGTCAACAGAATCGACGTCCGTATTCCGCGACGCACGACCTCCGCAACGCTTGTCTTCCGCGACTCGTTGACGTCCTTCGCTCTTGAAACCAAGGTAGGGGGATATTGTATAATTTCATATATGTGATTTATACCCTCTAAATTGGGTGTTTATTTGTTGGGTGATTATTTGAAAAACTAACGCGGTAGGTACAGGACAAAGAACAAGTATGGACCCACCACCAACTTGTTCGTGATGTGGGATTTGTTTGGCGATGGATGAATGGAAGGGAAATGTTGGTTTGAGGCTGTCGCAGTGTAGAGCGGGACCCGAGGAGGCTGTAGGCACAGACGAGAGCTAAAACGGACCACCGAAATGACTCTGGTGGCCCGAAGAATATCACAGTGGTGTGGGTCACCGGCACGGAGGCGCCCAAGCACGCCGTTGTTGGAAGACTATCGCGGCACTGGCGACGGCGGTGGTGGAGCAGATCCTGCACCGTGCGAGATCCGGGATGGAAGGGCAGCGCCAGCCTGGCTCCGTCGTTTCTGTGAACCAAGACCCCCTCGCTCATCCAACCTGGTCGAGCCGCGGCCGACCACCAGGCCGGACCACTTGCACGCGGGCCGGGCCACCCTCTCGCGGGCCTCGCTGCAGCTGCCGAGCCGGGTCGTGCCCTACCAGGCCCAGACCCCCCCTCTTCGTACCATTTTCGGTTAATCGCCCATAACTTGAGATACAGACCTCTGATCGACACACCGTCAGTTGTGTAAGAATACTTGGAGCGAGGAGGTCGTTTTGGTATATTACCATTAAGGTTTTAGAGATTTTTGGGTATGGTCGGGTTAGTTCGAACCCGAAACCAACTGGGCCCTCAGAGAGGAAACACTTATAACATAAGGACCGGACGTCCGATGGACGTGGTGTCAAATACGTTAGTTTCCTTTTGATGAAAAGGTTCTTTTTTCATACTCCACTTGGGTTTCGGAAGAGATTGGATTATGGTTGGGCTGGTTTTAGCTTAAAAACCAACCGGGCCCCTGGAACGGAAAAACCAATAACTCACAGACCGAGTGTCCGATTGACGCACCGTCTGTTACGTTGAGACCCCAATGATGAGGAGGTCCTTTATGATACATCTACGTGAGACTTTGTGACACTTTGAGTATGGGATTGAGGCTCATGGAGCGGTCCCTCCCCGTGACGAACGAGCAGATTGTAGAGACCTAATAGCTGGCAGAGACCTGACGACTGTAGATCGATCGACTCAGAGTGATTTAGATGGCCTAGTGGGGGGCACTTGGTTGTAGTAGAAGACCCATGACGGAAGAGGTCTTGGTTGTACCGGCAGACCCGAGGTACTCGACAGAAGGAGTACCTCTGTAGGCTATGAGGGGGAGTGCTTGGTTGTAGTGATAGACCCATGGTGGGAAGTGCTTGGTTGTTGCAGCATGACCACAATACTCGATAGGTGGAGTAATTAAGCAATCCAAGGTTAGTGGGACACACTTGGTTGTAGCGGCATGCCCACTGTACTCGACAGAGGAGGAGTTCTCCAGTATCCGTGGTTTTGACATCGTAAATAGAAATCCTGGTTTGAGCTGAGTGAGTGACCTTTGTGTTTTTCCTCATGATTGAGAAGGGTTAATAGATACCTTAGGTATATGTATGGGAATATACCTAAGTAAAGGTTATCTGTTGAAATCATACTTTTTGGTTTATCCTTGTTGGATTTTGTGAGACCTTGAGGGTCTCAGGGTCTCTAATGAGTATTGTTATACTCAACCCTGCACGGGCTATGCCCGAACCTCATTGTGTCTGATGCAGACGATGAACAACACTGACGGAGGCTGAGATCGCCAGGACTGGACAGTACCCAGAGGTGGATCATTCAGCGTGACGGAAAACTGAGTGGACCGATATACGTGGAGTGATGAGGAGGATATCTATACCTACCATTTAGGTAGGAACCCAGAGGACGATCCAGGAGCTACTTTCACCATTCATCTATTTGTCTTTTTTAGTTGTACTTTCTTTCAGTTGTAGCTGTACCTTTTTGTTGGGATTGTATTTTCGGCCCCTTACTACTTTCAGCACACTTGTTATGCAGGTTTTCTTAGTGTTTTCTTCCAATTGTACTCTGGTTGTGTGTGTTTACATTTTATAAAGGAAATGCCTTTCCAGTTCTAGGGAATTACACCTTTGGTGCTAGTCGCCAGCCCCTGGCCTATGGAAGGCGGGCTTGGGGTAGTCACGATGCGGACTCTGGGGGACGGGTCGTGACAAATTGGTATCAGAGGAGTCAGTTCTACCGCATAAATCTGGACTCTAATATTTCTTTTTGTGAAGCAATAATGTTAAGATTACCAAGTGTGGTTCTCAGTTCAGGGAGTCCAGTGTTGGTGCGGCGGCCGACGTATCCGTACACAGGACCCTGACTACTAATTTCCGACTTAGTGAATGAAAACACTAATTGTGTGTGTGTATCAAAATTTTTCCTTTAAGTCAGCTCAAACCAGGTCAGCTCACCAGGTATAATCTTTTGATCATGGAGCACTTATTTCTTTTTTCAGGATGTCTTCACCCCGTCAGTCAAAACGGGTTCTGAGTGGAGATCATGATGATAGCCCACCGAGTAACGCGACCATGGTGCAGGGCCCCGTCACAGCGGAGGCACCATGGGTACCACTAACCACTGGGCTACCATTTCCACCAGCCCCAACAACAGAGGGTGCGTGCCACTTGAGCGTGTTGCACATGTTCTTGTAATAGAGGCCTCCTAGTTTTCAAGGTGATACATATTTTCAGACGGCCGGGTACTGGCTCGAGGTTGTAGCACGATTTTTCCACACAGTTGGGACACCTGCTGACTTGATGGTGTTCCTAACTGTTAGTATCTTTCAAAGGGCATCTGATAGGTGGTGGAGCATGATGATCTAGTTTTACGATGAGGTGAACCTCACCTGGGGAGACTTCGAGGGTCTTTTCAGGGTGAAGTTTGTACCAACAACTCTATGCTCTGTGTAGGCTTAGGAGCTACTGCTCTTTCCGCAGGACTTTCCGACCATAGCGGAGTCTCCAGCAGCCGACATTATACAGATGACACAGAAGACCAAGAAGATGAGGCCAACATGTGGGAAACCTTAGGATACAGGTTTAGTTGTGCAAGAAACAAAAAATAGAGCCAGCTATTCGAGGATCAGAAAGTGCTATTCATGCGGTGGGCTGGATCACATGGCTCGAGATTTCTCGACCCATACAGTAGATGAGAAGAAATCAGTAGAGTAACCTTCCAGGAAAAGGTAGAGGTTCAACCATGGTGGTTCTCTGGGAGCGGGCGGATGTGGCAGAGGAGCTTATCGAGCAACAAGTGGACAGGAGCAAGACTAGCTTCATTGTTGTCGTTATTTGTGGATGCTTTGTGTCTTTGCACTTTGATCTGAAATAATAAAAGACACGTGTACTTGTGAATTTTTCTTTTCTATCCTTTTTGTATGGTTTATACTAATATGTTCTGGTTAAAACCATTAACTTGACCCTCACTTTTGAGATTCCTACAAGAGGAGACCTAGTGACCACACACTGCTGTCAATAGTGTGACTCGACCCTTGAAGGAGAGAGTAACAGTTGGATCTCTTGGTAGTAGCGTCGAGGCCTTATGACGTCATCCATGACATGAAATATTGCCTTTTATGTCAGGATTGAATGTATTAGTATAAGAACACGGTTCATCTAAGGGATGAGACCTGATTTCTCTAGTCGGCAAGGGAGAAATCTTAGCAGCTCTTGTAGGACGTAAGAAAAAAAGGGTTTAGTTGAGTTCTTTACAAATGGCTAGCCACACCCATAGTTCGTTGAGTGAACAGTTTACGGTTTACTCTAATCTCAATAGTATCAGGTGTATCTTCTCTCAGAAGGACATGAACCTGAGACAGCGACGATGAATTGAGTTCCTCCAGGACTATGTCTTCGAGATAATCTATAATCTTGGGAAGGGGAACATAGTAGCGGATGATCTCAGCAAGATTTCATGCATTCAGCTTCTAGGAGAGGCGACAGAGAAGCTGGTCGTGTTGTTGATATCCTTTGAGGATATGGATGGTGCAACCTATCTGTATTCACTCCTGTAATTCTTCAGCAGTGTAGGCATTGTGGCTTACCACCTGACCCTACCACCTCAGTTGCACTGGGTTCACGACGTCATCCATGTATCTCAACAGAGGAGATGCGTGCATGACCCGTCCCACATCATCGACCATGGGGAGCTGGACATCGATGATGGGGATACTTTTACAGAGGTCCCGGTGAAGATCGAGGATCGACAAGAGTGGGTCTTATGTGGACAGTCGATTCCTATGGTGCACATTCACTGGCAGCACATGAACCTCCAGTAGAGCACATGGGAGCGAGAGGCTCAGAAGCCTGCACAGAACCCACCTTTGTTTCCCTAGTATATTTTGAAGCTTTATAGGGATGTAAATCCCTGAGGTGGGGATAATTTAAAGAACCAAAAAATTCAAGGAAATTTTTTTTCTTAAATTTTTTGGAATTTTATGAGTCCATAATTTCTGACGTCGCCTGATTCCGAGTCCCGATGTGCCTAGAATTAATTTCTGAAATTTTTTTGGGTATGTTCTGTAAACATACGTGCGGGTTTCCAATATTTTTAACTGGTGGTCAGAATTGATAACCGAGGACACTGATGAACTCGCAGCACCAATATTCGCTTAAGGGGACCTTCAACGTAGTTGCGTTTTGTTGTATGTGGTAGTAAAATTTGGGGATTCATTAAGAATTAAATAAAATTGTTGTGTTACAATTTTATTTTCAATGGAAGTTATTTCCTTCCAAAGGAAGTTGGAGGTGGGTCCCACACCCCACCTAACTTCCCATGGACGAATATAACTAAGGGTGGTGGGGCCCACACAATCACCTAACTTATCACCTCCCCTCAACTTTCATTAAACCCCCATTTAACCCCCCTTATTTTTATTATGAAAACTCCCTATTTTAATGTGGTCTCTTCACCTCCCTCTCTCCCAATTAAAATTTTCCAACACATTTCAATTAATTAAATGAACTCTTCAATTAATTAATTAATGAGTTTGATTTTTGAATTGCATGAGTGAATAAATTAATAGCCTCAGATATTATTTTGTGGGAACTTTTTGAGTTGGGAGGACCTTGGGAAAGCTCTGGAGAAATAGAGAGAACATCGTTCTTCAATGAAGAACAACCCCAACGAGGAACTAGAAGGATTTCTCCATCGACACGTTCCTTCAGACGCACCCCGATGTCAACAGAACCGACGTCTGTATTCTAAGACGCCCGACCTCCATGACGGTTGTCTTCCGTGACTTGTTGACGTGCTCCGCTCTTGAAACTGAGATAGGGGAATATTGTATAATTTCATATATGTGATTTATACCCTCAAACTTGGGCGTTTATTTGTTGGGTGATTATTTGAACCACTGACGCGGTTGGTACGGGCTAACGAAAAAGTTCAGACCCACCGCCAACTTTTTCATGATGCGCGATTTATTTGGAGATGGATGAACAGAAGGTAAATGTTGATTTGAGGTCGTCGTAGTGTAGAGCGGGACCCAAGGAGGCCGTAGGCGAAAACGAGAGTTAAATTGGACCACCAGAATGAATTCGGTGGCCCGTAGAATATCACGACGGCGTGGGTCTTCGGTGACCGGAGGCGGCGGCACCCTAGCGTGCCACCGGCGGAAGACCACTGCGGCATCGGCCGCAGCAGTGGTTGAGAGGATTCCGCGCTGTGCGAGATCCAGGATGGAAGGGCGGCGCCAGCTTGGCGCTGCCGTTTCGGCAAACAGCCCCCCCCCCCCCCCCCCCCCCGCTCGGCCAGCCTGGACGATCCGCGACCAGCCACCGGGCCACGCCCAACTGGGCCAGACCCGGATCCAGTTCGGGTCGACCCAGTTCGGGCCGACTCAGGGTTGGTGGGGCCGGGTCGGACCGGGCCCATACCCCCCTCTTCAAACCATTTTCGGTTAATCACCCATAACATGATCTACGAACCTCCGATCGATGCACCATGAGTTAAGTAGGAATCCTTGGATCCAGGAGGTTGTTTCCGTATATTAAACTCAATGTTTTTGTGATGTTTGAGTATGACCGGGTTAGTTCGAACCCGAAACTAACTAGGCCCTCGGAGCGGAAACACTTATAACTTAAGGACCATACGTCCGATTGATGTGCCGTAAACTACGTTGGTTTCCTCTTTATGAGATGGTTCTTTTGAAAAACTCCATGTGGGTTTCAGATTATATTGGAGTATAGTTGGGTTGGTTTTAGCTTAAAAACCAACCGGGCCCCTATAATAGAAAAGTCAATAACTCACAGACCGGACGTCCGATTGATGCGCTGTCTGTTGCGTTGAGACCCCTATAACGAGGCGGTACTTTGTGATACATCGACATGAGACTTCGAGGTACTTGGAGTATAATCTTGAGGCTCGTGGAGTGGACCCTCCTGGTGATGAGAAAGAAGACTGCAGAGACCTAGTAGCTGGCTGAGACCTGATGACTACTGATCGATCGAATCAGAGTGCTTCCGATGGCCGAGTGGGGAGTGCATGGTTGTAGCAGTAGACCCACGACCAAGGAGTTCTTTGTTGTAGCAGTAGACCCATAGTACTTGATAGATGGAGTACCTCTATAGGGTATGAGGGGGAGCACTTGGTTGTAGAGGCAAGCCCATGGTGGGAAGCGCTTGGTTGTAGCAGCATGCCCACATTACTCGACAGGTGGAGTACTTCAACTGTCCAAGGTTAGTGGGAAGCGCTTGGTTGTAGCGGCAGACCCACTGTACTCGATAGAGGAGGAGTTCTCCAGCATCTGTGGTTTTGACATTGTAAATAAAAATTCGGGTTTGAGCTGAGTTAGTGACCTTTGTGTTTTTCCTCATGATTGAGATGGGTTACTTGATAACTTGGTATATGTATGGTCATATACCTAAGTAAAGGTTTTCTGTTGAAAGCACACTTTATGGTTTATCCTTGTTGGATTTTGTGAGACCTTGAGGGTCTCAGGGTCCCTACTATGTATCGTTATACTCACCCCTGCACGGGGTATTCCCACACCTTGTTGTGTTGGATGTAGATGACAAACAACGCTGACGACATCCGAGAGTGCCAGGACTGGACGATACCCTGAGGTGGATCATTCAGCGTGACGACACATGGAGCAGACTGATATATGTGGAGTGATAAGGAGTATATCTATACCTACACTTCAGGGAGGAACCCAAAGGATGATCCAGGATCTGCTTTCACCATTCAGCGGTTTTTCTTTTTCAGTTGTACTTTCTTTCAGTTATAGCTGTACCTTTTTGTTGGTCTTGTATTTCCAGCCCCTCTGTACTTTCAACACACTTGTTATATAACTTTTCTTTTTGATTTCTTCCACTTTTACTCTGTTTGTGTGTGTTTATGTTTTATAAAGGCAATTCCCTCCCAGTTCTGGGGAATTACGCCTTTGGTGCTAGTCACCAGCCCCTGGCCTATGGAAGGCGGGCTTGGGGTAGTCATGATGCGGGCCGTGAGGGATGAGTTGTGACACTTACCATATTGGTAATATTTAAGGAAATTTAAAATCAAATAGGGAACATGAAATGGGAAATTATATACCATAAAAAATTATAAATATATTAAAATATATTATAAATAGGTTTTATATACAACATATAATTTAAAATTGTTGTATAATATGATATATGTATCAAAGCAATGAAATTGAGATGAAAACAAAAATACCATCGATTCCCAAATAGTTAGATGCATTAAACCTACTTTATTGTAAAATTTTAATATATATATATATGAACCATATTTATAATTATTTTAATAGACATTAATAATTTCTAATTTCTTATTAATTCGTTGTAAAAATTAATATAAAGTTGTTATTTGTCCTATTTTTTATGTTCCAGCTTTAGTCTTTAGATTTCAGCCCTTATAACATGATAATGTTTTCACAATCTCTACAATATCCATAGAGGTTACGTCGGAATATATTATATATTTATAAAGTCTTACTGTAATTTTATAAAATATCTGATGATGCTTCATAAATAGAGGTGAAAACCACCTATTTGGGAATTCATATTCAATAAAAAAAGTTTCAATAATAAATATATATGAATTAACATTAAATAATTGTGAAAAATACTAAATTAAAAATGTTTACATCATTTGAAAAACATATTTTTTAATTAATAAGTCATGATATTACTATTATAGAATCTTTCATGTAGGTGGTAAACTCGACTTAAAAAACTAGTTATAACTAATAAATGAAAATAAAATTATTTTTTATAGCTATAATATCCCCATTAATTAAAATTAATAGAATAAAATCTATGTTATTAAATTGATAAATAATATTTAATATATTTTTGATGAAAAATATAATGAATGTGATTTGGGAGAGAATAACTCTAACATTGAACACTTGAATCTGATCTTAAAGAGACTCTTCAAAATAAATGATTTTAGGCTCCATATTTTCAAAAAGGTTACCAAATGTGATTAAATAATGTTAATAGGATAAGTTATCTTATTATTCGTGAGAAGAAGTATGGAAACCTGTGCCTTTAGGTAGGTAATGGAGGGGTTCTTTAATTGGTGACCTTGAATTTTATTTTTCCGAATACTAATTTTTTAATGAATAATGAATGTAGCTTCATAGGGAATGTTGGTCTAAAAATTAACAAATAATAGAAATGGGGTTAAAATATTTTGAATATTACCACATCTAAAAATTTTCGGAAAATATATTTGATATTTTATAAATTTACCCTTATAAATAAAAGAACTGATTTTCTATAATTTTTTTTAAAATTATCATTTAGTATAAAAAATAATTAATTATTCATAAAAACCATGTAATAACCATTATATTAATTATAAATTATATGTTTTTATATAAAAACATAAAAATTGATTAAATGTATTTTTAAATCTTCATCAATTTAGTTTATTAATATAAAATACAATTTATATCGAAAAAATTAAATATTTGAAAATTTTTCTTATTTAAATTATATAATATTATCTTTATATTTAACCAATTAACAATAAATGAATCATTTTTTTACTTTTTATTTATATTGAAAAATAATTACTTTAAATTTGGTTATTTATATACGATATATTTAAATTTCAAATAAAAACTTATACTATATAATAAAAATAATGATTTAAAACATTTTTCAGTATAAAAATTCATAATAATATTTCTATTACTTATAGTTACATAATTATTTCTAAGATGCTATCATTTTATTTTACTATTTATTCCTTGAATTTTATCAATTAATTTTATTTATACCATTCTTTAAAAGTATTAACTTAACAAAATATGTAATTTATAAAAAAACTCTCTTTTGATACCATGACATGTAATATCATGAA
Organism: Viscum album; assembly: GCA_963277665.1. Taxonomy (NCBI): domain Eukaryota; kingdom Viridiplantae; phylum Streptophyta; class Magnoliopsida; order Santalales; family Viscaceae; genus Viscum; species Viscum album. The sequence goes on along the minus strand of OY728144.1, from coordinate 106,565,649 downwards.
TAATTAATTCCCTATGGTATTTTAATGTTTTAATTTTAATTTTTCAATCCATGTGTATTTTATTTGAAAAGTTCTATATGATGAAATTTATTTTGGAATATCAATTTATTTTGTGATTGTTAACATAGTCTTGTAACAATCCAATAATTTTAATAAATTTTCATTAAAAATTAAAATTATCATAAATTTCAATGGTCTTTGGTTATGGATATTAATATTATAAAAATATAATATAATTATTACAAAACTTTTTTTCTTTGACTGTTATTTTCTTATCTGGGGAAATATTTAAAATTCTATATCCTTTACTCTATACAGATATTTGACGAGGAAAATGTTTTATGGAAAAAATAGATTATCCAAGTTATGAGGAATGGTTTGGAAATGAAATTATTGGTATGACTGTAATTTATATATCCCCTCGATGCATCGATAGGTTCTCACAAGAAAAATGAGTTGCACAAATTGAACGGTTTTCTTTCTAAATTGATAAATAGTCTTGTGAAATCATTTGAATGTATAGGTTTTCATGTTATTAATATGGGAAATCTAAAAATAAATCATATCCTTCATTGATAATTAATTTATTGTTAATTTGTCCATGATATTTTCAAATTCAAAAAATATATAAATTCATATAACTATTATATTATTTATTTAAATAGGATGTGTGTTCAATTATTTACCATGGGATATTAAGTATCCATTATCGTTTTATTTAAATTGATTTTTTGTTTAGTTATTTAACATACCATAATGATAATTTCTATTTAATAATTATTTACTCAGATTTACTTTACCCATAATTATAATTTGACCTCAATAATATTTTTTTAATCTCCCCAGGATATGATAATTAATTCTTAGAATGAGTATCAAGGATACTGAGATTTTAATTTATTTATGCTTTAATTTATACTCACAATGAAACATTAGTATTATTTATGTAACATGGTTTTCCATAACTACTAAACTGTTCGACCTTTCGGGATTATAATCTTTTATCTATACGAATGTAATAATGTATAGTAATAATTCCATGCAACTAGGGTTGTGGTGATTACACTTATTTTCTTTATAGTTATAATGTGGCCTTTATATTCTATAGAAGGAAAAAAATGAAATAATTATTCAATTTTGGTTTCATGAAAACATATTCTTATAACTTTATCATTATAAGTATTTTAAATTAAGGGATATTCAAATAAATAATAATTGATTTGTTTTTTAGTTTTCATATTTTGTAGTAATTTGAATGAGACGAGACCTAAGAAGTTACAATTTTACATACCATGTTACCATAATGAGGAACTTATCCTATGATAAAGAATAACTATTCTATTGGATGGTGAAAATATTTGGTTCGTTGTACAAGATATCAACATAAAGAGTATTGGGAAGTCTTCTTACGTGATCTTCCATATGGTTGTCATCTTCATTATTATCATTAATTTCTATGCTAAAATCCTATAATAGTTACAAAAATCTCACTAGAATATTTTGATTAATCCATCTTTTTCAAGTACCTAAGAGCTGGATAATCAGAAAAAAATTTAAATTAGTTATAAGAATATATTATCTAAATAATTCTAAAGAAAATGAAACTTCTAAAGATGAGTTTTATATGGATTTTTAATTTAATTGGGGATAATATAAGGATCCTAAGGAATAATAAATTACGTATGGTTTACCCCCAAATTCACTAAGATATGAATACTCTAACTAGTTGGTTAGAAACATCACTATGTAGGTTGAAATAATCTTCCCAAATTTTTTGGCAGCGTAGCAAGTGGTGTAATTAATCTCCCCCTTTAATCATTAAAGGCTTCCCTAAAGTCACCATTGAAATGAAAATCATAATCTTCTAAAATTATTCTATAGATGGGTTTGGAATTATTACAAAAATATTTGGTAAAACTCCAACATAATCCTTCATTTCATAAAATTGATTTAACATGATTCAAAAATACGGGTAAGGAAATGAATTTATCACATTAATTTTTGATTTATCCAATTCATAGATTTTATTGAAATAACATGATGGTGAAACTTCCTATCTAAACTATGAAATGACAAATTTCAAAATATTAATCAATATTCTTTTTAGTCATGCATTTCAAATGTTTTTCAAGATTTTATAAAAAATAGTCAATTTTTTCAAAAAATATGAAATCATCCATGAAAAACACCATTAAAATGTCAATGTGATCAGAGAATTTACATAGCATACACCTATTAAATTTACCCTAATTATTTCAAAATGTAAATGGAATCCTTTAATAAATAGAATGATTAAGGAACTAGTAAAGGTAGTATTCTTTTGATCCATGGGAGAATTGGGTATCCATAAATAACCAATTAATCCATCCAAAGAAAAATTATGAGATCTCCCTACCAATATTATCAATATCTCTTCAATTATGGGGATGTGGAAATGATCTTTTTGAGTTTCTAGATTCAACTTCTTAAAATCAATTCACACTCTATAGATATTCTGAATTTCCATAGGGATTAATTATTTATTTTCATTCAACACAGTGGTTAGGCCATTTTTTGGAACTATATTGATTGATCTAACCCATTGTGAATATATAATGTGATAGATGATCCCTTCTTCCAATATACTCTTGATATACTTTATCAAATTCTCTATCAATTTATGTTTTATCCTCCTTTGGGGATGTATATAAAGTTTGGAATCTCCCTAATGAATAATTCAATGTGGGCATATGTGATGTACGTATTCCACTGATATAACCAAAGATCCACTCTATTTCAAGGAAATTATTTTCAAAACCTCAATCAAATATTCTTCATGGATTTCAGAAAAATTAGTGGAAATTATCATTATAAATATCTCTTCATCCATGTGGTAAAAATACTTCAAATTAGTGGGTATTGTTTTTAAATAATAATTTAGTGGATTCTCAAAAGTTGAAATTAAATTGAGGTTCTGCACTTCCAAAGGATGGACCTAGTTCATTCGACAATCTTATTATATTCTCCATCATTTACCCAATAATCAATGAAATCATATTTCACCTCATATTCTCACATAAAATAAAATTATACATCGTTTTTAGAATTCACATATTATGTGATATTTGTAATAGAAAAATCATATCATAAGGCTATGAATTCATGTCACATACCTGATTCAAAAATTATTTTAGAACCAACTAATTAGTGTTTTCAAAGATTGAGAGATCATCTGATGGGTGGATCAAGGAATAAAAAAAATTTAAGTGGATATGGTTATCTTCAATGTCAATTAATAGTGTCACTTCATGAAAATCGATGAGTATTATTCATCCATATTTATTAACATTCTTCTATTCATTCTGAAAACGTCTTCTTGAATTTGTTTGAAGAATTATTTTCTTTATCATTTTTTTCCCACATCTTCCATCGAGGTTTTTAATCCAAATAATCTTGATATTATCCAAGTTTCTTCATAGGGAAATTCATAGAAAATTTCCTTATTCCAACCCACTAAAAACTCTTGAGGGGATTTTTTACTCTATATGTTACTCTTCCTTTACGATAGTTCATAGATATAAGGGACACAATCTTTTCATTTAGCTCATAATCTTCCTTGTCATCAGATTCACAAGGATCAGCTTTATCAACTTCATTTATTTTCATCTTTCTCATTAATTAAAATTCCATTTCATTTTTATTTTCTTATTAATGATTAGATATTTTATCATTTCATAAGAAACAATAACTTTATACAATTCATCAATCGTTATATCATCATTATATTCTAGGGAAGAAATTTTATATTCAAAGCTGTGTGGAATTTTTCTCATATGTTTCTTCACAATTTTAGAATCTTTCAAGTCATATCTAAATCCTATGATGTTGCATAAAATTTCATTAACCCAGGTGAAGTTTTCCTCAATTGATTCACCATATCTCATCCTAGCGTCTTCAAGCATACTATGCTAGATTTGTGGCTAGGCCTCTTTGACATTTGTATTTTCTTCGAAAACACTTTTCATCTTTCCACACATTCTTTTTGATGTTGTGAGACCCATCACCTTCTGAAAAACATTTTCTAACAAGGAAATGAGAATATCACTTCTAGACTTACATAAACATCTTTTTTTTTTCTTATAAGAAAATGTCATAGGATCATTTTTATCAATAGGTAGAATGCCAACAATTGCAACATCAACAACTTCAAGGAAAAGATATTAGAGATAAAGAATCATCCTATTTTTAAATCCATAATAATTCGTTCAATAGAATGTTGGAATTCCTATACTATTGATAGAATTGATATTCTCCATGACACGGAATAAAGAAGGAACCTCCGTATAATACCACTTGAAGTTCCAAGGATCGAGTAACAACTTAGGGGGGGTGAATCTATTGTTCACTTTAATAAAGATTCAAAACATTATAAAAACATAACCCTTACAAACTATTAATATTTAATTCCATATCAACCTGTATCAACTACATAAACATGATGGAATAGTATAGAAAGTAAGGAACAAACCATTTACAATGTTCGGGCTCAATGTGAGAACCTTCATCCTTTCCATAGACACTCATTTAGGTCTATAAAAATCCACTATAATGAATAAGTGGGTACACTGTGTTCCAACACTTGTTAGAAAACTTACATATCCTAATAGGAAAGATAATAATGACTGCCATTAGTTTACAATGTTTTCTTAATGAAAAATTGATCTAAAAAAGAATAAAATCTTTGTAGAATTTTTTTCAAAAATGATTAGTCCGAATCATTGTCTAGTTTGGCTGATTTCGATCATCTCAGAAAGGTAAGGATGGTTCTAATTATTCTATCCCATAAATACTATATGATACGCTTATTCAATCATGGTGGGAACCTTTCACATTTAATTCTCCAGCACTCTTCCTTTTCTGCATTTGTCAATATTACAAATGAGTGAACAATCTGAGCACATATTTATTGGAAACTCGAAAAATAAATGAGGGAATCATGAAAATATTTCCCACTTCCACAAATCTAAAAAACTATGTGAATCTCTTTAATTTAATCTTTAATATTTTAATTATTCAAACATATATAAATATCTCCTTTATTTATGAAAATTTGAAATTCATATTTTCCTTCTTGAACATGTAATATCTATATCAATATGATAATGTGTGATTTTGGTTTAGATTTTCTCAAAAACATGCTATGAAATCAGGTTCTGAATTTTGCAGAAATCATGTTCTAAATTATTCAGAAATCAGGTTCCATATTATGCAGAGATCAGTTTTTGAACTGTTCAGAAATCAGGTTCTTAATTTTGCAGATATCATGTTCTGAATTGTTTAGAAATTAGGTTCTGAATTACTCATAAATTAGGATGCAAATTGTGAAAAATCCATGTTCCTAATTGTTCAGAAATCTGGTTCCAAATAATGCTAAAATCTGGTTCTAAATTATGTAGAAATAAGGTTATGAATTGTTCAGAAACCAGGTCCAGGTTTTCTCAGAATTATGTTCCAGATTGGTCGAAACTAGGTTCTGGATTTTTTAGAAATATGGTTCAAAAATCAGGTTCCGGTTTTATCAGAAATAGGGTTTAGAAATGAGGTTCCACTTTTCATTGAAATTTGGCTTAGAAATAAGGATCTAGTTTTTTTGATTTTAGGTTCAAAACGTCATGTTCTAGTTTTCTCAGGAATCAGGTTCTATATTGCGGAGAAATTAGGTTCTGGTTTTGTCAAAAATCAGGTTATGGAAATAGGTACCGGTTTTTTCTGAAATCAGGATATGGTGTTCTTAGGAAACATGATTAAAAATCTGGTTCCGATTTTATAAAAAATATGGTTTAGAAATCAGGTTTTGTTTTTATCAGGAACCATCTTCTGGATTTCTTAGAAATCAGGTTCCGAAATCAGGTTCTGGTTTTCCCTGTAATCACGTTCCTGATTTTCTTAGAAATCAGCTTCCAAATTTTCACAGAATGTTGTTCATGGAAAATCATCAAATCTTATCACCATTTCTTTAACAACTATTATCATGAAACCTTTAATGATTTCTTTGAATATTATAATTAAGAAAGCATCAACTGATTTGTTTAGAAAGTTTGAGAGAATTTCTATCTTCTAAATCATCAACTATATATTTCAAACTCAACAACTTCTTTTATACTGTGCAATTTCCATTATGATCAGCAACATCATTATACCCAAAAAATTATTTCTTCCTATATATATCAAAAAGATTCTTCAACCAATAATTTAGTTTTCAACAAATAATGAAATTAGATAAAAAAAACACCAAAAAGGTTCTTCACATTCTTCATGTCCTTCACATGGTTTCCATGATCAGTTCAGGAGGAATATTTTTTTTCATTTGAATTGAAATAATAGAATTGGAATGATTGTTTATTTACATATTTCTAGAGCCATAAATTTCACTATTAATCATTTTGAATTAGACATAAGGATGATTCATCAGTTAAAATATTATAGATAATTGTTTAGGAAATTTTGGTGATTAATCGATCATATTGAAATCATTTGGTATAATAAATTAATAACATTTTAAAAAACATATTTTAGAACATTATATAAGATATAATAAAAAAACTATAATATTGTTCAACTATAAAATTAGTATCATGACCAGTTTGAAGGAAGTAAAAGAAAATGAAATCACATCATTCATGATGTCCGTAAATCGATACATCACAGGCAATGTTTTAATTTCTTGAATAAGTGGGATAAGAGAAGAAGTATAATAGTGAATCTTCTATAAACATGATGAAATCATAGTATATATAAGATAATAGATCATTCATTCCTCTTGAATAAGGGAAGGTTAGGAAATAATTAGAATAGAAAAGAAAATGAAAATAAAAGAATACAAATAGAAGTGGATGTTTTCCTCTTGATATCTTATCCTAGAGATCCTTCTTAAGGCCCTTGGTTATGGATTCATGGTGAGACCATAAATTCTTGGACGTGTGGAAGTGTCTTAGGATGAGCATTTTCCCAAACCTAGGTATGATTCAAGGCTTGACAGGTTTGGGAGGAATATGAGGGAGTGAGTGGTATTTATAGTATAGGAGAGGCAAGGTTTTATGTAAAGACCCGTAAATTTCATGGAAATTTTTTTTCTTAAATTATTTGGGATCTTACGAGTACACAGTTTCTGAAAAAACCAGATTCCGAGACCTGGTGTGCCCAGAATCAATTTCCGAAGATTAGCTCGGGTACGTTCAGTGAACGGATGAGTGGTTTTTTCTATCTTTTGAACCAGTGCTCGGAATTGAAATCCGAGGGCACTGATGGAACTGCAGTGCTAGTAATTTCTTAAGAGGACCGTTACGGAAGATGCATCTTCTCGGGTGGAGTTTTTAAAAAATGTGGATTAAATGAAAAGTAAAATAAAATTGTGTTACAAGTTTATTCTTTATTCTAAGTGGTTAGATCCTAGGTGTGGGAGTTGGGGTGGGATCCACTAGTTACTAACATCCCATGAGAGGATAAATGTGAGGTGGGTCCCACACGAGCCCAACCCTTCACATTCCCTAACTCCCTAACTCCCACATTTATTTGAGTAACTCCCCTCTCTCCCTCTTTAAAGCTTGCCAACATAACAAATAATTAATTAGATAACTCCTCTTTAATTAATTAATTTTTTTGGAATTTGAATTTGTAACACATGAATGCATGGTATGAATTAATAAAATAAGGAAGAGCCTTATTTTATTTTGGTTGGTTGGCTTGTTGTGTTAAGACTTTATAAGAGAGATCTCTCCTCTTTATAAGAAGAACTTCATCCTCCCGGGAAGAACGTCACTCTTCAACAAAGAATTCCAATTCTCCGATGAAGAATGTTGACTCGGCGGTTCCGGTTTTCTCCATCCTCTTCTTCCTTCGCAACAAGGGAGGATACACCGACGATGATGGAAACGACGCCATCGTCCGCTATGCTTGACAACCGCGAACTTCCTTCGAGGTAGGGGTTTCCTTCATTCAACTTTTATTTATCGACCTTTGTTAATTAATTTGGCTGTTTTTATCAACATAACAGAGGAAGATCGGAAGCACAAACATGACCAATCCTCCTACCCTTAATTTGTTAATCTTTGTTGATAATTATGGAAAAGGTGGAACGATGCCCTTGCACCACGCAAAAACGAAAAGGAACGTGGTGTAAGCGGTCCGCGGCGATGGTACGCGGAATTGTCGCTCCACGCTGGTGAGGGTTAAGTAGGCCATGGCCAGGAGCGGGCTGCGGCAGAAGGGCGCAGCGCCGGTTGGCAGGAGCCGCAGCCAAAGGCCGTGTCAGTCTTCCAAGGGGCGGACGGATGAGCCAGACGCCGGCGCCACCAGAAGGCGGGACCCGCGTGGGTCCCACGGTTACACCAAGGCCGGCCATTACGGCCGGCAGTTTCAAAAAACCGGGGGGGGGGGGGGGGGTGTAACCCCCCGACAGATCCCTAGGGAGGACCCCACAGGTCCGCCGTTTCGGAGACAAGGGTGCAACGCCCCCATTCGCACCCCGCTTGGCCGCGAACCGAGCTGCGACCGGCTTCCGAGCTGGGCCGCAGGCCAGACGGGCTAGGCCGACCATGGCCAAAGGTCGCGACAGTCTTTAAAGGGGCGGCTAGATGAGCCGGTTGCCGGCGCCACCTGAAGGCGGGACCCGTGGGGGTCCCGCGGTTACACCAAGGCCGGCCATTACGGACAGCAGTTTCAGAAAACTGGGGGGGGGGGGTGTAACCCCCCCGATAGATCTCTAGGGAGGACCCCACGGGTCCGCCGTTTCAGAGACAAGGGGGTGACTCCCCCCATCGCACCCTTCTCATCCGCGAGCCGAGCCGCGACAGGCTTTCGAGCCGGGCCGCAGGCCACATGGGCTGGGCCGGCCGCGCCGAGCCGGGTTGGGTCGTGTCCAATCGGGTTGGACCCAGACCCAGGTTAGGTTGACCTGGTTTGGGCCAACCCAGGTGGTATTGGGCCAGGTCGGACCGGGCCCAAACCCCCTATTTTTGGGCCGAGTTCGTTCAAACGCCCATATCTTGGGCTACAGACCTCCGAATGACGCACTGTTAGTTGCATTGGGATCCTTGTATCGATACGGCCTATTCAGTATATTACACTTGAGGTTTTGGAGAAGTTTTGGTATGGCTGATTGGTTCGAACCCAAAACCAACCGAGCCCTTGGAAAGGAAACGCTTATAACTTAACGACCGGACATCCGAATAACGTGCCATCAATCACGTTGAATTCATCTTAGTGAGATGATTATTTTGGCTTACTCCACTTGTGGTTTGGATGTAGCTAGAGTGTGGTCGGGTTGGTTTTAGCTTAAAAACCAACTGGGCCCCTGGGACGGAAAAGCCAATAACTCTCAGACCAGGCGTCTGATTGACGCGCCATCTGTCGCATTGAGTTCCCATTTACGAGACAGAACTTTGCGATACATCAAATATGGGCTTCGTGAAAATTGATTTATCGACCCCTTGGCTCGTGTAGCGGACCCTCCCGAAATTGAGCATGCTGTGTGCGGGAACCCTAGAGTTGGCTGCGACTGCGACGACGATGGCGACTGTACTTGGATCCTACGTGGGTTCGACAGTGAGGACGAATGTACTTGGATCCTCCATGGGTTCGGAAGTGATGACGACTGTACTTGGATCCTACATGGGTTTAGCAGTGATGGTTACTGTACTTGGATCCTACGTGGGTTCGGCAGCGACGACTTCTGTACTTGGATCCTATGTGGGTTTCGTTGGGGAGATGATTCAGAGGCTACATCTGTCATCTCCACCCCTCTTCGTGAATAGTATAACTATGTGAGCTGAGTCTTGACTTTCAATAATTATCTTCTGTATGATTGTCTTGATTTCCAGTGTGGAATGAGTTGTACACTCTTGTGAGGACAGAGTTGTACTTTCCTGTGTGGACTAGGTTGAACTTGGACTCGAAAGTTTGAGCTGAACTGGAAATGATGACTTAGATATGTATGGGCATATACCTATATAGTGTTGGTTGATACTTTGTGTTTGTCTTGTTCCTTTGTGGATTATTCGTTTGTGGATTCTGGGAGACCTTCGAGAGTCTCGGGGTCCCTATTGAATATCATATACTCACCCCTGCATGTGTTATGCCCACACTATGTTGTGTTGGTTGCAGAGGACGGAAAACGCTGATTGTAGTTGAGGCTTGTGGAATGGGATGGTATCCGGAGGTGGACTATCAGGTGGGATGTACACGGTGCGGATGAATGTATTCAAGGAGCAGAGAAGACCATATGTACCCACCCATCAGGTGGGGTTTCCAGAGGACGACTTGGTGGTTTCTGCTTTACTTTTCAGCTATTGTACTATCTTTTCTCATTTGTACTGTACTTTCAGTTGGGTTTGTATACTGGCGCATTTACTTTCTAGCACTTACTTTTTCACTCAGTTTACTTAGTGCTTACTTCATCTTGCGTACTCTGTGGTGTTTGTTTTCTTATATAAAGGCAATGACTTCCCTTTTATCAGGATTTACGCTTTTGGTGCTAGTTTCCAGCCCCTGGCCTATGGAAGGCGGGATTGGGGTAGTCACGACACGGTCCCCAAGGACGGGTCATGACAAATTGGTATCAGAGGAGTTTGTTCTACCAAAGAACTCAAGACTCTGATAATTTCATCTATGTGAAGCAATATTTTTAAGGGTCTTGAGTGTGGTTATCAGTCCAGGGAGTCCAGTGTTGGTGCGGCGGCCGGCGTATCCATACACCATGACCCTGACTTCTGATTTCTAACTCAATGCCCGAAAACATTGATTTCATGTGTGTTTCAAAAGTTTTCTTTGTGATTACTTTGTGTCAGCTTAATAGGTATACTGTATTAACCGTGGCACACCAGTTTCTTTCTAGGATGGCCCCATGATGGCATCCATCTAGGGTTCCGAGCTTTGTGCGAGATGGAAGCCCATCGAGCGATGAGGCCTTGGTGTAGGGCCCCATTACAGCGGAGGCACCGACGGTACCTCTTCCCACCGAGCCACCTATACCACCAGCCACAACAGTTGAAAGTGCATGTCACCTAAGTGCACTGCATGAGTTTCAGCATCAGAGACCACCCATGTTCCGCAGAGAGACAAACCCTTAGGAAGCCGAGGATTGGATGGAGGCTGTTGTTTGAGTCTTCAGATTAGTAGGGACACCATCTGACCTCATGGTGATCCTTGTGGCGAGTCTCATGCACGCAGTAGAAGGTAGATGGTGGAGCCTGATGCTCTGGGTGCATGATGAGGCATAATTAATTTGGGATGACTTCGAGAACCTCTTTCTCTCAGAGTTCGTTCCAGCCACCCTCAGTGTGGTGTGCATCCATGAGTTACTACAGCTGCGGCAAGGAAGCATGATAGTAGCCCGGTACTTGGCGAGATTTACCGACCTCTTGCGCTACTCCACGGACATGGTATGAGACCCATTCATTCGGGACTAGACCTTTGAGTGGGGACTGAGGCATGATATCTGAGCTTTGATGATCTCCCTCAGCATTCTAAACTAGGTAGGAGAACAAGAGAGAGCCCTTATTGTGGAGAGCTTTCTTGCTGAGCCTACACCAGCAGCAAGACCTACCATAGGGTGACACATAGAAGAGTCTTCTAAAACCTTCAGTAGACAGATGTCGCAGAGGTCCAAGCGGACCAGACCATCGGGTGGGTGACCTCAGGATACTGGTTCGGAGGTCCGAGGCACAAGCAGCGGAGCCAGTCATACAAGAGGCAGTCAGTGCTATGCATGCGGTGGACAGGGCCACATGGCTCGTAACTGTTCGACCCACCATGTAGAGGAGCAGAAGACAATTGAGGGACCACCCAGGAAGAGGCAGAGGTTCAACCGTGGTGGTCCTTAGGGAGCAGGCGGACGAGGTAGAGGAGCTGGCCGAGCAGCAGGTGGTGGACGACGCTTCGGGGATCTACCACCACCACCACCAGAAGGTCCACCCCAACCACAGGGAGATGGTGAACAAAGGCAGGCTCAGCTTCAGGAAGTGGAGGCCTATGACCACGGTGCACCTGAGATGATTCGAGGTACTATCTCTGTCTACTCTAACCTTGCTGCAGTTCTTATAGACACATGAGAGGGTCATTGTTTTATTTCCACTGCCCTTGTTCGGATCTCGGAGATTCCGATAGAGCCGTTGGCTCGATCCTTACTGATAGAGACTCTTACAGAAGCAGAATCAATGATTAAACACTAGTTTCGACAGTGTGACCTTACTCTAGGAGGCGAGAGTTTCGACTGGGATCTTCTTGTAGCGGCGTTGAGGCCTTACGACGTCATCTTGGGCATGGATTGGTTATCTATGGTCCATGCTTAGATCGACTGTATTAGGCGCAAGGTGTGGTGTGTCCGCACCGATGGGAGCAGGTTCACCTTCACTGGTGAGAAGGGAGGCTTTGTAGTGTAGGTTGGACTCACACAGATGAGAGGATATCCGATCACCCATCAGTTGGATAGTCTCATCCAAGGATCAGTTGATGTGTGGAGTCTGAGTTTTCTTTTTGTGGTGGATCAGTATGCGGACGTTTTCTCTGGTGACTTTCCAGGACTACCTCCTCGCAGAGTGATAGACTTATATATTGGCTGGTACCCCGGGACAACCTCGATATATACTCTAGCATATCGGATGGCTCCTGGTGAGCTTCGATAGCTACAGGTACAGTTGGAGGACTTTCAAGGCAAGGGATTCATTCGACCCAGTGTTTCACCTTGGGCTTCCCTGATTTTGTTCGCCAAGAAGGCAGACAATAGCTTGCGAATGTGTGTCGACTACCGTCGCCTGAACCAGGTGACCGTGAAGAACAAGTATCCACTTCCGAGGATTGAAGATCTATTCTATCAGCTCAAGGGAGAACGATGGCTCTCATATATAGACCTCAGTTCAGGATATCATCATCTCAGAGTTTGAGGCAAGGATGTGCAGAAGACGGATTTCAGATGTCGGTATGGCCACTATGAGTTCTTGGTTATTCCTTTCGGCATAACCAACGCTCTAGCAGTGTTCATGAGTCTCATGAATAGGATCTTCCAGCCCTACCTCAATTGATTTGTCATATTCCTTATCGACGACATACTGATTTACTCGACTACTGAGGAGAAGATGCCTACCACATGTGGCTTGTACTGGATACACTCCGAGAGCAAGAGATTTATGGTAAGCTCTTGAAGTTCCAGTTCTGGATTCGAGAGGTCCACTTCTTGGGGAACGTTATCACCGAGGCGAGAGTTGAGGTGGATCCTACCAAGATCTAGGTAGTGCTAGCTTGGGAGCCCCCCAGGAGCGTGATAAAGGTAAAGAGTTTCCTAGGTATGGCTGGGTACTATCCGAGATTTGTGCCATACTTCTCCAGAGATTCCGCACTACTTTCAGCTTTGACGAAGAAGGTGAAACCCTTTGTATGGTCAGATAAATGTCAGTAGAGCTTCCATGAGCTGAGACAGAGATTGAACAATGCACCCATTTTGAGGCTACTGGAGGAGGGAGTAGGGTACGTAGTTTACTACGATGCATCAGGGACTGAACATGGGTGTGTCCTGATATAGGAGCGGGTAGTGATCGCCTATAGATCACGATAGTTGAGGCAACACAAGCAGAACTACGCTACCCATGACCTGGAGTTAGCAACAGTGGTATTCGCCATGTGGTGTCACTATCTGATGGGCGAGCGCTTTATAGTCTACTCTGATCACCAGAGTCTGAGGAAAATCTTCTTGGAGAAGGACATGAACCTAAGACAGCGATGATGGCTCAAGTTCCTTCAGGACTATGACTTTGAGATAGTCTATACTCATGGGAAGTGGAACGTAGTAGCTAATGCTCTCAGTAGGAGAACGGACATTCAGCTATATGGAGAGGCGACAGAGCAGTTATCCGCTTTGCAGATATCCTTTGTCGATAGAGATGGGGTAGCCTTTCTTCAGTCACTCATAGTCACTCCTCCACTACTTTAGCGGGTCAGAGAGGCATAGCATGGGGATGTTGACTGTGAGATGCGACATGCACATATATCCATAGGACAGGCACCTGATGGAATTTCTGTAGGAGGAGAGCACGTCATCCTTTTCAGGGGACATACCATGGTACCCGTTTCATTACAGGAAGAGGTGCTAAGAGAGTTTCACACTTCTCCATTGGCGGTACATCCAGGTGTATCGAAGATGTACTAGGATCTCAGACGACAGCACTGGTGGCCGGGTATGAAGAAGGTTGTGGCAGAGTTTGTTTCATGATGCCTCACCTGCCAGCAGGTGAAGGTGGAGCACCAGGTACCAGCAGACTTGGTACAGCCCTTGGAGGTCCCATAATAGAAGTGGGACGAAATATCTATGGATTTCGTGACAAGGCTTCTAGGTACTTCCATAGGACACGAAGTTTAGCTCGGGTACGTTCAGTGAATGAACGATCGGGAATTCCTATCTTTTGAACCGGTGCTTAGAATCGAATTCCGAGGGCACCAATGGAACTGCAGCTCCAGTAAGTACTTAGGAACGCCTTTTCTGGAGTTTCATTTTCTCGTTATGAGTTGTTTAAATTTTGTGTATTAAGTGTTAGTGAAATAAAATTTTCGTTAAGAATTTTATTTCACTTCTCCATGAGTTAGAACCTAAGTGTAGGAGTTAGGGTGGGACCCACTGTTTGTTAGGTTCTCTTGAGTGGATTAAAGGTGAGGTGGGGTCCACAGGAGCCCCCACCTTTTCAATTCCCTTAACTCCCTAACTCCTCTTAACCCCCCACTTAAGTTGTGTAACCCTTTTGACTTTACCTCTCCTCTCATTAAGTATGCCAACACCCAATTCAATTAATTAATTTATGTGTTGAATTTTTGAATTGTGGATTGAGTTAATAAAATAAGGGTGAGCCTTATTTTATTTTTGTTGGATGTTGTGTGTGGACAATTGAGGAGAGAGCTCTTCATCTTCATCACGAAGAACACCAAGACTTCAACGAAGAACACCAAGACTTCAACGAAGAACGCCGTCACCGCAAGAAGAGAGAGGCGTGCCGTCTCTTCTCCTCTTCGCAACCGGTGTGTTTCCGAAGATCGACGACGCACCCTCTTTCGATCTTCTTCCCGTGTAAATGAAAAGGAGACACCACTTCCTCCTCAGGCATTCTCCGTCAACTTACGAAGCTTCACCTCATGACGCCTTTTTCCGCGGCGAACCCCTATTCTAGCTACGCTCAAGGTAGGGGTTATTTAATTATTTCTTTAGTGAATTCTACTTTGTCGTCCTTTGTGAATTTACGACCAGTTGCTATCAATTAACGAGAGGGGGCCGGACCGCACAAACACGGCCGACCCTCCTCCAATTTGAATGTTGTTTCTAATTTGGTTGGGATGGAATGGCGTGGTGCCGTCGGACCACGCGGGATCGTACGAAAAGTAATGCGCAGCACCGTCACGTCGCGTCGTGATGTTGAACAAGGATGCGATGCCATCACGCCACGTCTCAGAAAAACGAAGACACTGTGGCCCGAACAGGGCCGCAGTGGAGTAGGGTAACCGGCGACCGGTTCCGGGCCGCCGGTGTCGGCGAAGGAGGAAGGACCGGCCGTCGTTGGTCCTTGTTGGCAGAACCGGCCGACCGGTGCGGGCCGGCCGGACAAAGGGAAAACCTGGGTAATTAATTCCCCCAGCCGGCCAAGCAAGTGGCCCCATTAATGGGGCCGCAGTTAAAGGAAAATCGGGAAGCAGCCCCCCCCCCCCCCCCCCCCCCCCCCCCCCGCGAGCCGGAACAACTTGGCCGCTTGGCCGAGCCAGCTGGCGCCAGCGCGCCGGGTCACCGGCAAGGCCAGGCCGACCCGGACCCGGGGCGGGTCGACCCGGTTCGGGCCGACCAGGGGGTCTCGGGCCAGGTCGGTTCGGGCCCGAAACCCCCGTTTTCGGACCGTTTTCGGTCTTTTACCCATAACTTGGGCTACGAACCTCCGATCGACGCACTACTAGTTTCGATGAGATCCTTAAATCGAGATGGTCATTTCGGTATATTGCACTGAAGGTTTCGGAATACTTTGATTTTGGTCTGGTTGGTTCGTACACGAAACCAACCGGGCCCTCGGAGCGGAAACACTCATATCTTGAGCTTCGGACGTCCGATTGACGTGCCGTCGGCTTTTTTGGATTCCTCTAAGTGAGAAGGATCTTTTGTCTTACTCCTCCAGAGGTTTGAACGCAGGTGGAGTACGATCGGGTTAGTTTTGCCTTAAAAACCAACCGGGCCCCTAGGACGAAAAAGCCAATAACTCACAGACCGGGCGTCCGATTGACGCGCCGTCTGCGACGTTGAGTTCTTGTTGACGATACGGAACTTTTGGATACATCAACTCTGGACTATGTTTCAGTTGATGTATCAGCCTCTCGGCTTGGGGATCAGACCCTCCCGAATGAGCTTGTTGTGTGCGGGAACCCTATAGCTGGCTGCGACTGCTACTGTGACGACGACGACTGTACAAAGATCCTCAGTGGATTCGACAGCGACGACTATAACACTCAGCGATCCTACGTGGATCAGTGCTACCGATCTTGTGTGGGTCCGATCCTGTGTGGGTTAGCGCCTAGCGGTTCTGTGTGAGCCAGCGCCTACAAATCCTGTGTGGGTCCGATCCTGTGTGGGTTATTATGGGGGTTAGTTTCCTATCGATCCTTTGTGGGTCATTGTGGGGGTAGGTACCTATCAATCCTTTGTGGGTCCGACTACTTAGATGGATCAGTGATCATTTCTATCATCACTCAAAGAAGTATACATCTGTGAACTGAAATCCTATTTTTCTTTCCTATGTGGATTGTGTTGAGCTATCCTGTGTGGATTGACATTTTTCTTTCCTGTGTGGACTGGTTTGTACTTGGGCTCGGATGTTGGAGCCGAACGAGAATTGATGACTTAGGTATATGTATGGGCATATACCTAAGCCATTTCAGATGTTACTTCGTGATTTTATCTTTCCTTTGTGGTTTATCCTTTTTGGATTCTAGGAGACCCTCGGGGGTCTCAGGGTCCCTACTGAGTAGCTTATACTCACCCCTGCACGGGCTATGCCCGCACTACGTTGTGTTGGTTGCAGATGACGGACAACGCTGATCATGGTGGAGGCTTGCAGAGAAGGACGGTACCTGGAGGTGGACCACTGGGCGGGACGTACTCGGAGCGGTAGGCTGGACCTGAGGAGCAGTGGAGGCTTTCTGTACCCACCCTTCAGGTGGGATTTACAGTTGACAGAACGACATTGCGGCTTTACTTTTCAGTTGCTGTTTTCCCTTTCCAGTTGTACTTTACTTTCAGTTTGGGTTTGTATACTGGACCACCTACCTTCAGCACAGATTGTTTCAGTTTTACTTAGTTTTTTACTTACGCTTGTACTCTTGGTGTATGTTTACTTTTATAAAGGCAATGCCTTCCCTGTTATCGGGATTTACGCCTTTGGTGCTAGTGGCCAGCCCCTTCCCTATGGAAGGCGGGCTTGGGGTAGTCACGGCACGGGCCCCAAGGGCGGTTCGTGACAAATTGGTATCAGAGGAGTTCGGTTCTACCGCAGACTCTGATCTTTTTCTATGTGAAGCAATAGTGTTTAGCGTATTGGGTGTGATTATCAGTCCAGGGAGTCCAGGGTTGGTGCGGCGGCTGACGTATCCGTACACCAGGACCCTGACTTCTGATTTCCAACTTAATGCACGAAAACATTGATTGCATATGTGTTTCAAGTTTTCTTTGTGATTACTTTGTATCAGATCACCAGTTATACTATTCTGACCGTGGCACACCTGTTTCCTTTTCAGGATGGCCCCACGACGGTAGCCAGCTAGGGTTCCAAGATTTGAGCGTGACGACAGCCCGCCGAGTGACGAGGCCTCGGTGCAGGGCCCTTTGATAGCTGAGGCACCGATGGTACCTTTACCTGCCGAGCCATCGATGCTTACAGCACCAGCCGCTGACGATGCACGTCGCCTCAGTGCACTGCATGAGTTCCAGCACCAGCGATCGCCCATGTTCCGCAGGGAGACAGACCTCCAGGCAGCCAAGGACTGGATGGAGGCAGTTGTATGAGTTTTCTGGTTAGTGAGGACACCAGCAGACCTCATGGTGATCCTCGCAGCGAGCCTACTACACGCAGCAGCAGGCCGATGGTAGAGTTTGATGCTCCAGGTGCACGATGAGACATCTCTTCTCTGGACAGACTTTAGAGCCTCTTCTGCTCGTAGTTCATCCCAGCCACCCTCCGTGCGGTGCACATCCAGGAGCTTCTACATCTGCGGCAGGGCAACATGACAGTCGCCCAGTACTCGGCGAGATTTACCGATCTCTCGCGCTACTCTAGAGACATGGTATGAGACCCATTCTTTCGGGCCCGTACCTTTGAGCAGGGATTGAGACACGAGATCAGGGCATCGCTGATCTACCTCAGCATTCCGACTCAGACAGGAGTACTGGAGCGAGCCCTTTTGATCGAGAGTTTTCTTGCTGAGTCTACACCAGCGCCGAGACCCACTGCAGGGCGGCACGTAGCAGAGTATTCTATAGCAGGCAGTCGACGGATGACTCATGGGTCTAGGCAGATCAGACCCTCAAGCAGACAACCTCAGGACACTGGCTCAGCAGTGTGGGGCACACATCGCGAAGCCAGTCTTTCGAGAGGCAGGCAGTGCTACTCATGCGACGGGCAGGGCCACATGGCTCGTGATTTCCCGAACCGCCATGCCAGGGAGCAGCAGACGGTTGAGGGACCATCGAGGCATAGGCAGAGGGTCGACCATGGCGGTCCGCAGGGAGCAGGCAGACGAGGCAAACAAGCTGGCCGAGCAGCAGGTGGTGGACGACGCTTTGAGACCCTACCACCACCACCACCAGGAGGTCCACCCCGACCATAGGGAGCTGGCGGGCAGAGACAAGAACAACTCCAGACAGTAGAGACCTACAACCACGGTGCGCCCGAGATGATTCGAGGTACTATATGTGTCTATTCCACCCTTTCTGCAGTTCTTATAGACATAGGAGAGAGTCACTCTTTCATAGCCACTGCCCTTGTTCGGAGCTCGGAGATTCCGACAGAGCCGTTGGCTCGATCCTTACGGCTAGAGACTCCTACGGGAGCGGACTCGACGATTACGCACTGGTGCCGGCAGTGTGAACTTACTCTAGGAGACGAGAGCTTTGGCTGGGATCTTCTTGTAGCGGCGTCAAGGCCTTACGATGTCATCTTGGGCATGGATTGGTTTTCTACAATCCGTGCATAGATTGAATATATTAGGCGCAAGGTGCGATGTGTACGCACCGACGGAAGCAGGTTCACCTTCACCGGCAAGAAGGGAGCCTTCGCAGCACAGGATGGACTTCCGCAGAGGAGAGGAAAACCCATCACTCATCAGTTGGATAGCCTCATCCTAGGAGCAGTTGACGTGCGGAGTCCTAGTTTTCCTGCAGTGATGGATCAGTATGCGGATGTCTTTCCCGACGACGTTCTAGGGCTACCTCCTCGCAGAGAGGTATACTTTTATATTGACCTGTACCCCAGGACAGCACCGATATCGACTCCAGCATATTGGATGGCCCCCTCTGAGCTTCGAGAGCTGCAGGTACAGTTAGAGGACTTGCAGGGAAAGGGGTTCATCCGACCCAGTGTTTAACCCTGGGCTTCCCTGATTTGGTTCGCCAAGAAGGCGGACGAGAGCTTGCGACTTTGTGATGACTATCATCACCTGAACCAGGTGACAGTTAGGAACAAGTATCCGCTACCGTGGATTGATGACCTCTTTGATCAGCTCAAGGGAGCACGGTGGTTCTCGAAGATAGACCTCAGGTCAGGCTATCATCAGCTCATAGTTCGAGACGAGGACATGCCGAAGACGACCTTAAGGTGTCGGTATGGCCACTATGAGTTATTGGTTATGCCATTCAGTGTAACCAATGCTCCAGCAGTGTTCATGGCCCTCATGAACAGGATCTTTCAGCCATACCTCGATCGATTTGTCGTGGTCTTCATCGACGACATTTTGATTTACTCGACGACTGAGGAGGAGCACGCCTACCACTTGCGGGTTGTACTAGACACACTCCGAGAGCACCAGCTTTATGGTAAGCTCTCGAAGTGTCAGTTCTGGATACGCGAGGTCCACTTCTTGGGAAATGTCATCTCTGAGGCGAGAGTTCCGGTGGATCCTACGAAGATCGAGGCAGTGCTAGCTTGGGAGCCACCCAAGAGCGTGACAGAGGTGCGGAGTTTCTTGGGACTATCTGGATACTACCGGAGATTCGTGCCAGACTTCTCCAGAGTTGGGGCACCACTCTCAGCTTTGAAAAAGAAGGGGAAACCATTTTTATGGTCAGACAAATGTCATCAGAGCTTCTAGGAGCTGAGACAGATATTGACCAGCGCACCTATCTTGAGGTTACCTGAGGAAGGAGTTGGGTACGTAGTCTACTGCGATGCATCAGGGACTGGACTTGGATGTGTCCTGATGCAAGAGAGGTCTGTGATCTCCTATGGATCACGTCAATTGAGGCCGCATGAGCAGAACTACGCTACCCATGACCCGGAGTTAGCAGCAGTGGTCTTTGCTATGAAGACATGGTGACACTATCTGATGGGCGAGCGTTTTACAGTCTTTTCTGACCATCAGAGTCTCAGATACATATTCTCTCAGAAGGATATGAATCTGAAATAGAGGCGATGGCTCGAGTTCCTCCAGGAATATGAATTCAAGATAGTCTATACTTCTGGGAAGGGGAACATGGTAGCCGATGCTCTCAGTAGGAGGACGGGCATTCAGCTACTTGAGGAGGCGACCGAGAAGCTAACCTCTTTGCAGATATCCTTCGTGGATAGAGATGGAGCAGCCTTCCTTCAGTCTCTCATAGTCACCCCTCCACTAATGCAGCAGGTCAGAGAGGAACTACGTGGGGACACTGACTGTGAGACGCGGCGTGCATAGATATCCTCAGGACAGGCACATGATGATTTCTACTTTGGAGCAGAGCATGAAATTATTTTCAGAGGATGTACCTTGGTACCAGTCGCTTTACGGGAGGAGGTGATGAGAGAGTTTCACACCTCTCCCTTGGTGGTACATCCCTGAGTGGCGAAGATGTACCAGGATCTCAGATGACAGCACTGGTGGCCGGGCATGAAGAAGGCTGTGGCAGTGTTCATTTCTCGATGCCTCACTTGCCAGCAGGTGAAGGCAGAGCACCAGGTACCAGCAGGCTTCGTACATCCCTTAGAGGTCTCGGAGTGGAAGTGGGACGGGATATCTAGGGACATCGTGATTGGACTTCCACGCGCTTCCAAAGGTCACAACTCTATTTGGGTGATTGTCGACCGACTCACCAAGTCGGCTCACTTCTTACCCATCAGAGAGCAGGGCTCAGTGGAGAGCTTGGGATGACTTTACATTCAGGAGATTGTGCAGATTCATGGTGTTCCATCATCTATCATCTCCGATCGAGATGATCGCTTTACTTCCCGGCTTTGGAAGGGGTTGCATGAGGTGTTCAGAACACAACTACGTCTGAGCACAGCCTTTCACCCTCAGACGGATGGTCAGACGGAGAGGACCATTTGGACTCTCGAGGACATGCTCCACGCATGTGTCCTCGACTTTGGTCGCAGCTGGGAGGACCACCTACCCTTGGTGGAGTTCGCGTACAACAACAACTACCACTCCACCATCGGGATGGAACCATACGAGGCATTGTACGACCGACCTTGTAGATATACTTTGTGCTGGACAGACCCTGGGGAGTCAGCACTTGTGGGATCAGAGATGGTCCTGGCCACAACAAAGAAGGTCCAGGTCATCCAAGAGCGGATGAAGACATCTCAGAGCCGGTAGAAGTCATATGATGACAGGAGGCGGATTCCACTAGAGTTCGAGGATGGCAACCACGTCTTCTTGCGTGTCTCACCACGACGTGGAATACAAAGATTTGGATGAGGCGGCAAGTTGTCTCCACACTTCATCAGACCCTTCTATGTCCTCAGTAGGATTGGCGAGGTGGATTATCGCCTGGCTCTACCAACTCAGTTGCACTGGGTGCATGACGTCTTCTACGTATCTCAGCTGAGGAGATACGTGCACAATCCGACGCATATCATTGACCATGGGGAGCTCGACATTGATGATGGGGAGACTTTTGCAGAGGTCCCAGTGGATATCGAGGATCGACAGGAGCAGGTACTATGTGGACAGTCGATTACTCTAGTGCACATCATATGGCAGCACAAGAACCTCCAGGAGAGCACTTGGGAGTGGGAGACTCAGATGCGTGCTCAGTACCCACATTTGTTTCCCTAGTTTTCGATGTATCTTTACGCGGACGTAAATCCCTGAGGTGGGAGTAATGTAAAGACCCGAAAAATTCAAGGGAATTTTTTTTCTTAATTTTCTTTGGGATTTTACATGAACGCAGTTTTAGACGGAACTTGATTCCGTGGCCTGGTGTGCCCGGGTTTTCTATCCAAAGTTTATCTCAGGTACGTTCAGTGAACGAATGAGCAGGAATTCATATCTTTTGAACCGGTGCTCAGAATCAAATTCCGAGGGCACCGATGGAACCGCAGCACCGGTAATTGCTTAGGAACGCCTTTTCTGGAGTTGCGTTTGCTCGTTATGAGTTGTTTAAATTTTGTGGATTAAGTGTTAGTGAAATAAAAATTTCGTTAACAATTTTATTTCACTTCCCCATGAGTTAGAACCTAAGTGTAGGAGTTAGGGTTGGACCCACTGTTTGTTAGGTTCTCTTGAGTGGATTAAAGGTGAGGTGGGGCCCACACGATCCCCCACATTTTCAATTCCCTTAACTCTCTAACTCCTCTTAACCCCCCACATAAGTTGTGTAACCCTTTTGACTTTACCTCTCCTCTCATTAAGTATGCCAACACCCAATTAAATTAATTAATTTAAGTTTTGAATTTTTGAATTGTGGCTTGAGTTAATAAAATAAGGGTGAGCCTTATTTTATTTGGGTTAGATGTTGTGGGTGGACAATTGAGGAGAGAGCTCTTCATATTCATCATGAAGAACACCAAGACTTCGATGAAGAACACCAAGAATTCAACGAAGAACGCCGTCACCGTAAGAAGAGAGCGGCGTGCCGTCTCTTCTCCTCTCCACAACCGATGTGTTTCCGAAGATCGACGATGCACCCTCATTCAATCTTCTTCCCGTGTTAACAAAAAAAGATACACCACTTCCTCCTCGGGCGTTCTTCGTCAACTTACGAAGCTTCACCTCACGACATCATTTTCCGTGGCGAACCCCCGTTCTAGCTACGCTCAAGGTAGGGGTTATTTAATTATTTCGTTCGTGAATTATACTTTGTCGTCCTTCGTGAATTTACGACCAGTTTCTATCAATTAATGAGAGGGGGCCAAACCGCACAAACACGACCGAACCTCCTCCAATTTGAATGTTGTTTCTAATTTGGTTGGGACAGAATGGCGTGGTGCCATCGCACCATGTGGGGTCGTACAACAAGTAATGTGTGGAGCCGTCACACCGCACCATGAAGTTGAACAAGGACGCAACACTGTCGCACCGTGTCGAAGAAAACCGAATAAACTGCGGTCGGAGCAGGGCTATGGCGGAGGGTCACGGTGCCATCGCACCGCGCCAGATGAACCGGGCCGCAGCGGTTCCGGGCCGCGGCGGAGTAGGGTAACCGTCGGCCGGTTCCGGGCCGCCGGTCGTCACCGGTCCTTGTTGGCAGAACTGGTCGGCCGGTGCGGGCCGACCGGACAAAGGCAAAACCGGGGGAATTAATTCCCCCGGCCGGCCAAGCAAGCAGCCCCATTAATGGGGCCGAGGTTACAGGAAAAATGGGGGGGGGGGGGCAGCCCCCCCCGCAAGTCGGAACGGCTCGGCCGCTTGGCCGAGCTGGGCCAGGCCGGACTGAACCGGACTCGGGGCGGGTCGACCCGGTTCGGGCTGACCGGGGGGGGGGGGGGGTCTCGGGCCGGGTCGGTTCGGGCCCAAAACCCCCGTTTTCGGACCGTCTTTGGTCTTTTGCCCATAACTTGGGCTACGAACCCCCGATCAATGCACCATCAGTTGCGATGCGATCCTTGAATAGAGACGGTATTTTTGGTATATCACACTCAAGGTTTCAGAATACTTTGTGTTCGGCCAGGTTGGTTCGTAAACGAAACCAACCGGGCCCTCAGAGTGGAAACCCTCATATCTTGAGCTTCAGACATCCGATTGACGTGCTATCAGCTTTGTTGGATTCCTCTATGTGAGAAGGATATTTTTTCTTACTCCACACAAGGTTTGGATGCAGGTGGAGTACGGTTGGGTTGGGTTTTCCTTAAAAACCAACTGGGCCCCTTGGACGAAAAAGCTAATAACTCACAGACCGGACATCCGATTGACGCGTCATCTGCGACGTTGAGTTCCAGTTGACGATATGGAACTTTTGGATACATCAACTCTGGAATATGTGTCAGCTGATGTATCAGCCTCTCGGCTCATGGAGCGGACCCTCCCGAACGAGCTTGCTGTGTGCGAGAATCCTAGAGCTGGCTGCGACTGCTACTATGAGGACGAAGACTATACAGAGATCCTCAGTGGATTCGACGGTGACAACTACAGCACTCAGTGATCCTACGTGGATCAGTGCTACCAATCCTGTGTGGGTCCGATCCTGTGTGGGTCAGCGCTCAGCAGTTCTGTGTGATCCACTGCCTACAGATCCTATGTGGGTCCGATCCGGAGTGGTTCCGAGCCCGTGTGGGTCATTGCGGGGGTTAGTTTCCTATCGATCCTTTGTGGGTCTGACGACTTAGATGGATAAATGATCATCTCTATCATCATTCGAAGAAGTATACCTGTGTGAGCTGAAATCCTGTTTTTCTTTCCTATGTGGATTGTGTTGAGCTATCCTATGTGGATTGACTTTTTTCTTTCCTGTGTGGACTGGGTTGTACTTGGGCTCAGATGTTGGAGCCGAACAAGAATTGATGACTTAGGTATATGTATGGGAATATACCTAAGCCATGTCGGATGTTACTTCGTGATTGTATCTTTCATTTGTGGTTTATCCTTTGTGGATTCTGGGAGACCCTCGGGGGTCTTGGGGTCCCTACTAAGTAGCTTATACTCACCCCTGCACGGGCTATGCCCGCACTATGTTGTGTTGGTTGCAGACGATGGACAACGCTGATCGTGGTGGAGGATTGCAGAGCAGGACGGTACCTGGAGGTGGAATACTGGGCGGGACGTACTCGGAGCGGTAGGCTGGACCCGAGGATCAGTGGAGGCTTTCTGTACCCACCCTTCAGGTGGGATTTCCAGGGGACAGCTCGATGTTGCTGCTTTACTTTTTAGTTGTTGTTTTCCCTTTCCAGTTGTACTTTACTTTCAGTTTGGGTTTGTATACTGGCCCACTTACTTTCAGCACAGCTTGTTTCAGTTTTACTTAGTGTTTTACTTCCTCTTGTACTCTGTGGTGTATGTTTACTTTTATAAAGGGAATGCCTTCCCTGTTATCGGGATTTATGCCTTTGGTGCTAGTCGCCAGCCCCTTGCCTATGGAAGGCGGGCTTGTGGTAGTCACGGCACGGGCCCCGAGGATGGGTCGTGACATTTCGTGACAGGGCTTCTAGGTACTTACAGAGGAAACGACTCCATCTGGGTGATTATAGACCGACTCACCAATTCGGACCACTTTTTACTTATCAAAGAGTAGGGCTCAGTGGAGATCTTGGGACGCCTCTACGTTCAAGAGATCATACAGCTTCATGGTGTGACATCATCTATCATCTCCGATCAAGATGCTCGCTTTACTTCCTGGCTTTGGAAGGGGTTGCTGGAGGCATTTGGGACAAAGCTACAACTGAGCACCGCCTTTCACCCTCAGAAGGATGGTCAGATGGAGATGACCATTTAGACTCTTGAGGACATGATCCGTGCATGTGTCCTTGACTTTTCTAACAGCTGGGAGGATCACCTACCCTTGGTGAAGTTTGTGTACAACAACAGCTACCACCCCACCAATGGGATGGCACCATACGAGGAATTGTATGACCGACCTTGCAGATCACCTCTGTGTTGAACAGACCCTGGGGAGTCAGCACTTGTAGGACCAGAGATGGTCCAGGCTATGATAGAGAAGGTGCATATCATCCAGAAGCGGATGAGGACTGCTTAGAGCCGATAGAATTCCTATGATGATATAAGGCGGAGACCACTAGAGTTCGAGGATGGCGACCACGTTTTCTTACGGGTATCACCTCGACGTGGATTACAGAGATTTGGCTGGGGCGTCAAGTAATCTCCACGCTTCAGCGGACCATTCCAGGTCCTCAGCAGGACATGTGAGGTAGCTAATCGCCTGGCTCTTCCACCTCAATTACACCGAGTGCACGACGTCTTCCACGTATCTCAGCTATGGAGATACGTGCATGACCCATCGCATATCATCGACCATGGGGAGCTGGACATCGATGACGGGGAGACTTTTGCAGAGGTCCTGGTGGAGATCGAGGATCGGCAAAAGCAGGTCCGACGTGAATGGTCGATTCCTCTTGTCTGCATCAGGTGGCAGCACGAGAATCTCTAGGAGAGAACATGGGAGCAGGAGGCTCAGATGCGTGCACAATACCCTCATTTGTTTCCCTAGTTTATGATATAACTTTATGGGGACGTAAAGCATTGAGGTGGGAGTAATGTAAAGACCCATAAATTTCAAGGAATTTTTTTTCTTAATTTTTTTGGGATTTTACGAGTACAATGTTTCTGACGACACCTGATTCTGAGGCCCGGTGTGCCCAGAATCAATTTCCTATGTTTAGCTCGGGTACGTTGAGTGAACGAACGAGAGGGTTTTTCTATATTTTGAACCGATGCTCGGAATTAAAACTTGAGGGCACCGATGGAACCACAACACCAGTAATTGCTTAAGAGGACCTTTACCGAAGATGCGTCTGGTCGGGTGGAGTTGTTAAAAAATGTGGATTAAATGAAAAGTAAAATAAAATTGTGTTACAATTTTATTCTTTATTCTAATTGGTTAGATCCTAGGTGTGGGAGTTGGGGTGGGATCAACTAGTTACTAACTACCCATGAGAGGATAAAGGTGAGGTGGGGCCCACACGATCCCAACCCTTCACATTCCCTAACTCCCTAACTCCCCCTTTATTTGAGTAACTCCCCTCTCTCCCTCTTTAATGCTTTCCAAGTTAACAAATAATTAATTAGACAAATCAAGTTTAATTAATTAAGTGTTTTTGAGTTTGAATTTTTAATACTTGAATGCATTGTATGAATTAATAAAATAAGGAATAGTAGTATTTTGTTTTGGTTGGTTGGCTTGTTGTGTTAAGACTTTGGAAGAGAGCTCTTTCCTGTTTATTGGAAGAACTTCATCCTCCCACGAAGAACGTCAATCTTAAATGAAGAACACCAATTCTCCAACGAAGAACGTTGACTCGGCTATTCCGTTTTTCTCCATCTTCTTCTTCCTCCGCGACAAGGGAGGAGACACCGTCGATGCAGGAAACGATGCCATCGTCCATGACACTTGACAACCATGATCTTCCTTCGAGGTATGGGTTATCTTTGTTCAAGTTTTATTTATCGAACTTCATTAATTAATTTGGCCGCTTGTTATCAACATAAAGGAGGAAGATCGGGTCGCATAAACACGGATGATCCACCTCCCCTCAATTTGTTAATCTTCATTGATTGTTGTGGCAAAGGCGGCGTGGTTCCGTTGCACCACGCAGGAATGAAAAGGACCGCGACCGAAGCGGGCCGCAGCGATGGTGCGCGGCGCCGTCGTGCCGAGCCAGTGAGGCCGAAGGAGGCCGGGGCCAGGAGCAGGCTGCGGCGGAGGGGCGTGGCGCCGGCGCGCCGCGAAGGAGATTCAAGGGGTTGCGGCCGGGGCGGGCCGTGGCGGAGGGGCGTAGGGTTGTCGTGTTGCACCGGTCGGACAGGAGCCGCGGCCAAAGGCCGTGATGGTCTTTAAAGGGGCGGTCGGCTTAGCTGGCCTCCTGCGCCATCTGAAGGCGGGACCTGTAGGGGTCCCGCAGTTACACCAAGGTCGGCCATTACGGCCGGCCATTTCAGGAAACGGGGGGGGGGGGGGGGGGGGTGTAACCCCCTGACAGATCCCTAGGGAAGATCCCACAGGTCCGCCGTTTCAGAGACAAGGGGGCAGCGCCCCCCTTCGCACCCCGCTCGGCCGCGAGCCGAGCCGCAACAGGCTTCTGAGTCGGGCAGCAGGCAGTACGGGTTGGGCCGGGCCGCTCCCAATCGGGCCGGACCCAAACCCGTATCGGGTCGACCTGGTTCGGGCCGACCCAGTGGTATTGGGCCGGATCGGACCGGGCCCAAACCCCTATTTTCAGAACGGGTTCGTTCAAATGCCCATATCATGGGCTACAAACCCCCAAACAATGCACCATTAGTTGAGTTGGGATATTTGAATTGAGATGGTCATTTTGGTATATTACACTTGAGGTTTCAGAGAAGTTTGTGTATGGCCGGGTTGGTTCAAACCCAAAACCAACCGGGCCCTTGGAGCGGAAACACTTATAACATAACGATCGGACATCCGAATGACGTGTCATCAATAACGTTGAATTCCTCATATTGAGATGGTTATTTTGGCTTACTCCAATTGAGGTTTAGATGCAGCCGGAGTACGGTTGGGTTGGTTTTAGCTTAGAAACCAACCGGGACCCTGGGATGGAAAAGTCAATAACTCTCAGACTGGGCGTCCGATTGACGCGCCATCTGTCACGTTGAGTTCCTATTGACGAGACATAACTTTGTGATACATCAACTCTAGGCTTCGTGATAGTTGATGTATCAACCCCTTGGCTTGTGGAGCGGACCCTCCCGGAATCGAGCGTGCTGTGTGCGGGAACCTTTGAGCTGGCTGTGACTACGACGACGATGGAAACTGTACATGGATCCTACGTGGGTTCGGTAGTGAGGACGACTACACTTGGATCCTCCATGGGTTCGGCAGTGATGAAGACTGTACATGGATCCTACGTGGGTTCGGCAGTGATGGTTACTGTACTTGGATCCTACATGGGTTCGGCAACGACGACTTCTGTACTTGGATCCTACGTGGGTTCGGTAGGGGAGATGATTCAGAGGCAACATCTATCATCTACACCCCTCTTCGTGAATAGTATACCTGTGTGAGATGAGTCTTGACTTTCAATCATTATCTTAGGTATGATTTTCTTTCTTTCCTGTGTGGACTGAGTTTTACTCTCTTGTGAGGACAGAGTTGTACTTTCCTATGTGGACTAGGTTGAACATGGACTCGGGAGTTGGAGCCGAACTGGAATTGATGACTTAGGTATATGTATGGTCATATACCTAAGTAGTGTTGGTTGATACGTCGTGTTTATATTTTTACTTTTTGGATTATTCCTTTGTGGATTCTGGGAGACCTTCGGAAGTCTCGGGGTCCCTACTGAGTATCATATACTCACCCCTACATGGGCTATGGCCGCACTACATTGTGTTGGTTGTAGGTGACAGACATCGCTGATCGTAGTTGAGGCTTGTAGAACAGGATAGTATCCGGCGGTGGACTATCAGGCGGGACGTACACGGGGCGGACGAACAAATTCAAGGAGAAGAGGAGACCATCTATATCCACCCTTCAGGTGGGGTTTCTGGAGGACAACTTGGTGGTTGCTGCTTTACATTTCAGCTGTTGTACTATCTTTTCTCAGTTGTACTGTACTTTTAGTTGGGTTTGTATACTGGCCCATTTACTTTCTAGAACTTACTTTTGTACTCAGTTTACTTAGTGTTTACTTCATCTTGTGTACTCTGTGGTGTTTGTTTTCTTATATAAAGGCAATGCCTTCCCTTTTATCGAGATTTACGCCTTTGGTGTTAGTCGCCAACCCCTGGCCTATGGAAGGCGGGCTTGGGGTAGTCACGGCCCGGGCCCGAGGATGGGTCGTGACATTTTACATTATTTAATTAATTAGTTTAATATTATTTTCTCAAGACTATTAATATTATTGATTTATGTGACCAAAAATATTAATTAGGGCATGTGAGTTCAAACCATGTTTTCTTACTTCATCCTAGCAACACATATGATGTAGTAAAACATATATTTCTAATTTTGGGTAATTTATCATATTTTAATATTCATAAAAAAATTATGAATTTCAGAAAATGAATAAAAATTAACCCCAACCATTTATCGATGCATAGAATCAAAAAATGTAATACATTTTATCAAAATAATTTTATTAATATAAGAAATTTATTTTTAAAATTAAGTAATATTTTATTTGAAAATTAACAATCATAAAACATTTATTTACTTATTCAAATATATGTATGTACAATACTTTTAATCAAATCTCATATATATACTATCATTGGTGAGGTTACTATTCATAAGCGTATGATTCTATTCATGAGGGTAACATTACTATTCATAAGGATATGTTAATATTTACCAAAATGTTTTTGTCACATTAGATGCTAAATAACATAATTATTGCAACTGTGTATATCTATTTTTCGAAATTCAACTCACAAAAGAGGGAAAATTATGTTTCGTGCTAATTATACCTGTCTACATTAAACAATGTTTCATATATTTCAATTTACTTATTAACCCATGGGGAGTTACATTAATCCCACATTTTGGAAATTTCATCCTCGAAATTTCATTTACTTATTAAACAAGTGAATGTACCTTTCCCTCATAACATTTTCAAATTCTCATGTTGCTTCTTCTACCGTGTGGTTTCTCCTCAAAACCTTTACCTGGTCCATTACCTAATTCCGAAAAACAAGCTCCCAATGAATCAAGAATTCGAATAGGTCTCTCTTCTTATGTAAGGTTTTTTTCCAGTTGAACTGCATCTAAGCTTAAAACATGAGATGAATCTGGCACATACATTCTCAACATCAAGATAGGAAAACAATTGTTTACCTTAGACAAACTCAGAGGGAATTCTTATTATTATGAAAATTGTCCAACATTATATAACATTTCGAAAGAAATGATAAAAAACAGACATTTATTTCTTTTCTTACCAAAATGCATCACACTTTTCTAAGGAGGGATTTTATGGAAAACATGGTCCCATACGTTGAAAGAGAAGACTTTCCTTCTATTATATGCATAAAATTTCTTCTCGCTCTACGCTTTCCTCTTGTTCTACTGGATCATCTTCACTTTCTCATCCACTTTATCATCTAATTATATACCCATCGGCTTTCTTTCACTGACATCATCCAAAAACATTGGAGTCCAACACCTCTTCCCATATAATGTCTCAAAATGTGCCATCTGTATACTAGAATTAAAACTCAACTAAATAAATATTTTTATCCAAACTTCTAGAGTAATCCATTCAATGAGCTTGATGCATATCCTCCAAAGTCTAAATCATTTTTTCTAACAATCCATCTAATTAAGGATAGAAATATGTACTGAAAGTTATTTGTATTTCAAACTACCTCTGAAGGCCCTTAACAAAGATGGAATTAAAACTGGGATCCCAGTCAGATATAGTGGAAAGAGCCAATCCATGTAACTTGACATCATCAATGATGTACAAATGAGAAAGCTGATTCAAATACATTGTATCTCGAATAGAGAGAAAATGTTCTGATTTAGTCAGTCGATCAAAAATAACCCACATTGTATTATTACATAGATAAGTCTTTCGCAGTTCCATGACGAAGTCCACGAATATATTCTCCCATTTCCATTCTAACATGGGAAAAGGCAGAGGCATCCCCTTCGGTAATATCCATTATTCCTTACCCTATTTACATGTCAAAAATTTCATGGTAAAATCATAAATATCCAATTTCATTCCATCCCACTAGTTATACTATAGAAGGTCTCTGTACATCATAGTGCTTCTAGGATGAATTGAAAATGATAAACTGCGAGATTCCCAAAACAATTATTTCTTCAACTGAGAATCAAAAGGCCCAAACAACCCTTTTACAAATCATTAAACACAATCTTTGTCTTGGTTAAATTTTAACAACATACCAATTTTAACCAATTCATACTTTTCTTGTTACTCCTTGTCTACTTTTTGTGCTTATCTATTCTGTCTGACAAAGATGACTACATTGAAACTGGAAGAAAAATAATGAAATTTCTATCACAAATAACTTTCAAGATAGTGTTCATCAAAACTTTTACCAAAGGATCACATTCCAAACATATCATGGTTAATGTAGCATTATTTTTCTACTCAATGCATCTTCCACTCTTTTTACAATCATAGGATGGTAATGAATCGTACAACCATAATTCATAATTAGTTACTTCCATATTCTCTATAACATGTTTAATTCCTTTGGGGTAAATATATAATTCAATATTTTATGGTCATTTTATATTTCACATTTTACTCTGTACAGATGATGCCTCTAAATTTTCGACGCAAAAAACCATATTTTTCAATTCCAAATCATGTGTAGTATAATTTAACTAATGGGGATTCAATTTATGTGAAGTAAAAAAAATTACTTGATAATTATTCATCCTAACACAAATAATTCCCTTCAATGAAGAATTACTATAGATGAAAAATTCTATATTTCTGTAAGACATAGTAATAACTAGAGCATTCACCAATATTCTTCTCAATTAAGGAAAAAAGCATCACATTCTTCTGTCTAAAAAAATTTAACCACTTTTGTGTTATCTTAGTTAGTGGGCTTGATAACTGTCTAATGATTTTACAAACCCATCTATAATAACCTAGTAATCCATGAAAATGATGAATATCTATAACAGTTTTAGGTCTTGGAAATTCATTAACCACTTTTTTGGCAAGATAAATTGTTATTCCATATTTATTTACTATGTCCCCAAGAATAGAAAATGGTTGCAACCAAAAAACACATTTTCTAATTTTTCCATTCAGTTTATTTTCTATTATGGTTTTCAAAACAAAATATATATGTCTTTCATGCTTTAATTTAATTCTATAATATACTAGAATTTCTTAAATAAACACAACTGAAAACATATCTATGAACTCATGAAATATTCTATTCATAAAATCCATGAATACATTGGGTGAATTAGTTAACTTAATATGCTTAAATTTAAATTAATAATGACCATATCTAGTACAGAATGAAGTCTTCGAGATGTTTTCATACTTTACATCGAACTGATGGTTCCCCTGACCTCAGTTTATCCTTCTAAAAATATTTTCTCCCTAGAGGTTATAAAACAAGTCATCGATGTGAAGAAAGCGATACTTGTTTTTAACCATATTTTTTTCAGAGCTATTTAATTAATTAAAGTCTCATTAAACCATCTTTCTTATTAACAAAAAAGATAGGAGTACCCCATTATGATGTTCTGGGTCAGATGAATCGTTTATCTCATAAATCTGTTAACGTCGTTTTTAATTCCAAAAGTTCCATTTGATCCATTCAATAAGGGGGTTATAAATTACCATAGCATCAGGAACTAAGTCTATAGTAATCTCAACCTCTCGATCAAGAAATAACACCAGGAAATCATCATGAAAAACATCTTGGTATTCATTTACCACTCATACATCATTAATCTAGATAGTTCCTTTATTTTAAAAAACATGAGCAAGATAACTTTCATTTCCATCTTTTATCAGTTTTTTAGCTTCATAATAAGTGATCAATAGTATAAGTTCATTCTTATACACAAACTAAAATTATTTAGTGATAAATAAATTTTTCCCTCTATATTCTATCTTAACATCATAAAAAGAATGTCAGTCTATACCCAGAATGAAATCAAACTCTACTCAGATAAAAAAGAAAATTATTTTCAAGTAAAATCTTTCCACATACTAAATTTGGTATATTTTTATAATTTCTTTTTATCACAATATTTATTCTAGTGATTTTACCATGAGTTATTGTTTCATTTCATGAGGATGAATTCCCAAATTTTTCATAAACTTTCATAGAAATGAGGGAATGTGTAGAGTATAAATCAAACAACACATTTGTGAAATCTATAAGAAACAATAAATGTACCTAACACCTCCTCATTTGATGGATCAACATCTACTGAAGAGGTTAAACAAGATTTTTCCACAACATTATCCTTCCAATCTTGCTGATTTCTTGCCCGAGTGACTAGCTTCCGAAAAACATAAGAAAAATAACCCAATTACACACAGTTAATGCGTCGTACCATTGACTTCCCATTTATTTTTAGATAATTTTCTTGGAACACACAGTACATGTGTACAAACTTTTCACATCGGTAGTACTTCCCATATTTTACCAATCATTCAATATTATGTCTTTTACCACACTTTTCATAAGAAATGAATTTGATTTTCTTACCTCTAGACATCATTGAAGAATTCTTCCCCAATGCCTACCAACTTAACCACTTCTTATTCTTGACATCCCGATGAATATTCATGTCAAGAAACTCCTAATCAAAATTTTTAGCACAATAATCAAGTTTCTTATAGCTTTTAAACTCCCATGAATCCAAATATCTTTTTTTGAAAATGTTTCAAGCTAGTGTTAAATCTATTAATTAATATATTAAAGCCTTGAGTAAAATCTGGTATGTACTTAGCTAGTGTTTTATAATTAGCTTCATATGATTCCACAAAATCATTATATTTTTTCTTTAGTTTGAAGAACTATTTTCCCATTTTGAGAAAAACTATTTTTGGAAAATATTTTTCTAAAAAAGACACTTAAAATGATTCCATTCAAGACTTTAATAATTATTTACATCATTTATATTCTTAACTAGAGACCACCATTGATTGGAATCAACATAAAAATGATAAATGGATAGTATTATCTTTTGAAATTCCAAACATCCCATGACATAAATGTCTTTTCTAAAGCACTGATCCATATTTTGGTTATCACTACATTTGTGGTTCCACAGAATGCTGAAGGATTTTCATCGTAAAATTATCCAAAAAAGACTTGTTTCTTTGTGGTAGATCATGTTCCCTTCTCCCATGGATACCAACACCATTCATTTATTGAGTCAACTAATCTATTTCTCTCACAAACTACTCGGTTATTATTCCCATGATTGTAGGCTGCAGATTCAGACAAACATCCGCCACTTGCTGCCTTCCTACATCAGCATCCCTATTTCAATTGGGGAAAAACAATATGAACAGACAAATCTTATATTAAGAAACATGGTAATCATTAAATGCAATATAATTTAAATTTATCCATAATATAAAAATCATTTATGGTATTCTTTTAATGTCATCATAACCCCTAATGTTATCTAAAATATCCTTCATTACAAACTAAAAAGACCCATCCATAAAAAAATTAAAAAATTTTGAATTTTATTCAAGAAAACATATTATTAAAAATTGATCAAATTTTTGGGTTTCTATTTTTAGATAATTAAGATATATTACATATATAACATACCACATTCATTCAAATAGGATACCACTAAAAACAATATCATTTTTTTTCAAAATATAAAACATTAAAAAATAAAACATGATTTATTTGACAACAATCCACATTATTCATCATGAATCCATTTTTCTTTTACCCATCATTATATCCTATGATTTTATTGAAATCATTTAATGAGTATAAAATCAGTAAGTGATATAAACAAATAAATCGTTAGTTTTGTTATAACATTAAAACCAATAAAACCGATAATTATAAAAAATCATATTCATAGAAACATAATGTAGTTTACTTAGGAAATATTTACCAAATAACTCTTACATTCACCCTTATACATTAAATAACCATTCGGTAAACTTCCATCTCTTGATTACCCAATGCATTGGAGTGCTACAATGGGGATCACCCATCATATCATGAGTTGTAATGGGGTCAACTCAACATATGTTGAGATATAATGGAAATAGCCCAACATATCCTGAGATATAATGGGGCTCAACCAACATATCAAGAGGTATAATGGTCTCAAATCATCATAAATAATGACCAAGGAACATATTATCTATAATTCACTTCATAACTCATTTACATCCTTGAGAAAAACTCATTCTCATTTAAAAATCCCCTTTTTGGTAAATATCAATATTAGAACATAAAAATTCTACACACACAATAATGAAAATGTTATTATTGAAAATTAAATATAAAACATATAATGGAGACCCTTTAGTATTAAAAAATCTTGAAATCAGAACATAACATTCATGGCATAAAAAAGAAACAATGACTTTGAATTTTATAAAGGAGACATCTAAATAGATTTTAAGGGTAATTTCTTTACAAATACCATTAAATTTAAAATAGAATTAATTATATGAAGGTAATATGTATATATACAATAAATACACATAATACAAAATATTATAATCAAATTACCTTTCAAAAATCCTATTATCATGATATAACAATTGAAGTTGAAGGTTAACCCAAAGAATGGAAATTGGGTTTATAATGCACTTAAAATTTTTTTCCATGGTAATGGGTGTACATGGGAGGGATTAATGAGATATAAATAGGGTATATAATCATTAATATATCATTAGGTTAGTATTTATAAGGTTCAAAATCATACACCATCATTAGGAATTAAAAATAATACCACATAACATAGAAGAGATTCTGGAATAAAATTGAGAAAGAGAGAGTCCCATACCCCGGGGTCAATATCCCTAAAACTTGTTTAATCATCATGTATAAAGGTTAAAATAGTGTTCTTAATATTTTATGAAAACATTTTGATGTTTATAACACCACTCATGATCATTTTATAACATCATTTTACAAATTCATTAATAATATTTTGTTAATTCCATTGTTTTTAGTGTATTCTTCACATGGTTTCCATTATCAAATCATGATGGATATTCTTGTTAATTGGATTTAAAACTAAAAAATTATAATGTTATTTTATTTACATATTTCCATAACCATAAATTATAAAATTTATCATTTTTAAAATGGACATTAGAATGATTCATATGTTAAAACATTATTTACAATTGTTAATGTCATTTTGGCGATTCTTCAATAATAATGAACTCATTTTATTTTATAAATTAATAACATGTGTACAAAATGATTCAAGAAACTTATATTATATATAATAAATATATTATAATCTCATTCAAAAATAAAATGCTTTTCATTACTAGTGTTGATTAATGTAAAATAAATTGAAATTAAATTATCCACAATGTCGGTAAATCCACACGTCACTGACGTTGTTTTAATTTCTTGAATAAGTGGGAGAGGAGATGAATTGTAATGGTTAATATTCCATAAACATGATTAAATTAGTAATAAGTATGATACATGATCATTCATTCCTCTTGTATTAGGGTAGTTGAGGAAACAAGACTAATAGAAAATAATTTGAAAGGAAAATAAAGTAAACCAAAGTGGATGTTTACCTCTTGATCTCAAATAATTTAGATACTTCTCAAGGACATTGGTTATGGAATCATGGTGATGCAAGAAGGTAATTTAAGTGGTTAAGGGTATTTAGATGAGTATTTTTTAGAACCGAGTAAAGGCTCATGGATTGAGAGGTGTGGGCTGAAGAGGGGGGGGGGGTGGGTGGTATTTATAATGGAGGAGTGGAGAGGGTTTACATTATTTAAATCATTAGTTTACTATTTTTTCTCAATAATATGAATAGTATTGATTAATGTGACAAAAATAGTAATAAGTGCATTTGATTTCGAACCATGTTGTCTTACAATATCCTTGAATCACCTATGATGAAATAAAACAAGAATTTAGCATTTATCATAATTTATCACATTTTACTATTCGTCAAAAATTCAAGTATTTCATAAAATTAAAAAAATTTAACCCCAACAACTTTTCAACGTGTACAATACAAAAATTAACTCCATTTAATCAAAATAATTTTCTAAATATAAGAAATTTGGTTTTTATATAAAATAATATTTTATACGATAATAGAAATCTTAAAACATTTATTTATTTATTCTAGTATATGGGTATATAATATTTTTAATAATATGTTATATTTATAATATCCTTTGTGAGGCTACTATTCATAAGGGTAAGTTACTATTAAAAAGGGTAACATTAATATCCATAAGGGTATGTCACTATTAACCAAAAAAATATGTTTGTTTTATCAGACTCTAAATAACATACTGATTGCAATTGTGTATGGCCATTTTTTTAAATTCAACACATAGAAGTGGGAAAAATTAAGTTTAGTTCTAATTATAACTATCTAATAAAATCAATGTTTCATGAAGTTGAATTTAATTTAAAAACATTGAGTGTTGCATCTTCTCTCAATGGTTTTGATATTTTCCATGGAACCCCATCTTCATTTTCATGTCAAAACCATGAGATTCAAACGTGACACTAACCTCTATTTCTGCCTTGATATCACATGAAACAATATCTTTATAATAAATGTATTATAGTATGGATAACATTATTTGAATACATATTTTATGACACTATATAATCGATCAAACTTACATTTAGATTAGATGATAATACAATAGGCATACTTCACAGTTCTAATAAAATATTCCTCATAGGTACCAATAGATTACTTATCCTTTTACATTAACTAAAGAAACTCTTCTACATATTCATAGAGATAAATAATGGAATGAAATTATTGAATAATATTTTTTTGAACTCAACCAAATTCAATGATTCAATATCATCATTTTACATCATATTTTTAATAAGATTATACTATTGATCTATTTATCCATTAGAATGATAGAAATAAAAAATTAATTTATTATATTCTCAGACACTAGAGAATAGAAAATATATCTTCAATGGTTCTAATTAATTCCATAGGAACTATTAGATCATTGGTTCCACTGATTAATGGGTGATTTTGCATCACGAAGGAATCAACAATATATTTTTCCATAAATCCTTCTTTTCGATTTCTATCATGATTCATAAGATAAGAAATATGTGTGAGAATATTGTTATGTTTATTCATTCAATATCCCATAATTTTTTAATGATTATGGAGACAATAATTTCATTTTCCTCAATACTTATAATTATCAATGTTCCTTCAGGTTCAATCAGTTTACAAAAAAAATCAATGCTTAAGAAATAATATTCGATGTCTGAACCACATAATCATATAAATCACTTATAAGATTCCGAAATGAAGAATAATTATTTAATAAATGACCCCATTGATTTATCTTATGTTTTTTTAGTCATCACCTACATAAATACCTTAATTATGGTTTGGTAATTATTTTGTGAATTTAAAAACAATATCCCCTCTTAGTATCAGATTAAGTTTATAGAAAGGCTCATTATCAGGAACATGGTGATGATTATGTCAAGACAAATGCACCCTTTTCAAAGATATTACCTTGAGTAACTCTATCTCTAGATCCACAAACACTTATTGTATTCTAAAAAGAAATTAATTTCATGGAAACCACTCGATCAATCTTTTAAAAAAAATTCAACACGTTTTATTTTGAACTGAATCATCCTTGGAATTATCCTTAATCACATCCTTAAATATCTCACTATTGTTTTATCATCATAACATCCATGTTTAACTAAACCTATCCTATGATACCAACTATTTAAACCCAATATTCTCATGTATATATTACTTCATTTTGATTTAATATTCATTAGTTTACACAATCAAACTTTTAAGGACCATAATTGTTTAGTACATTTTGAAATATAGAAGTAGAAAACATTTTTCCA
The DNA here is from genome assembly GCA_963277665.1 of Viscum album. Lineage (NCBI taxonomy): Eukaryota > Viridiplantae > Streptophyta > Magnoliopsida > Santalales > Viscaceae > Viscum > Viscum album. The sequence continues at coordinate 106,525,983 of OY728144.1, read as the reverse complement.
TAGAAAAACTACAAAATCTCCTACTATAATATTTATAATTAGAATTCTTTATAGACTTATCATATGTAACAAATTTATTCATAACCTATGGAAATGGAATACTTGAATGGGTGATCTACGATATGATAAGGGAATAAAAGGAAGATACATATGCATAACATGAACATAATGACATGAGGACACGATTTTAAAATATGAAAACCATACCCTTAATATAAAAGATCATAATATTGATTCATGGAAAAATGACTAACAGATTGTATGACCTAAATCATAAAGGAATCAAATAACACGATCAATGACATCATAATATTGTGAAAAGAAATATATTTGTGGCATATATAAAAGCAGAGGAAATCATTATAATATCAATCATGAATCCCATTAGAGCCTATAATTTTAGAATAGATTCGCCCCCAAAAACCATCTTAGTAGTCTAGGTTAACTCCCAAGGTAAAAATATTTTAAAAAATAAATTACTGAACTATATACACACACACCCCATTTAAGTGATTTTTTATCTCATGATTTATAAATATTTACCCTGTGCATGGGAGGGGGATAAAGACCCCACTGGTATTATAATGAAAACTATATTTATTTTTTCCATATGATTATAATATATTAATCATATCTAAACCCATGGAATAAAATTGATTTCAAAAAAATTTCATCACATCAAAACCTATAGAAAAGTGATAGGTTTCATAATCATTTAATTATTTCATTATAGAATAACCAATAGATAAGAAGCTGGTTTCATATGAATGTTATCATTTTATAACTAGTTTAAGATAAAACGGGTTTCCTCAAAATCATAAAATCATAAATATTATACATTCACTGAAATAATAATAATGGTGTCCTCATATCATATACCTAGTGAGGCCTAGGTAACAACACATGTGGCCATTGTATATATATAATGATTTTACTTGATAATTGAAAACATTTCTTGAGGAAAATATCAAATGCACATTGAAAAACCCATTTAAATAAAAAATTGTGAAAATATTTTACTTTGAAAATAGAAATGAAAAAATAAAAATTAATACACAATTAAAATAATTTCAATGATGTTAGGGAATTTTCATCATTCCATACTCAAAAAAACAATTATTCCATTATAATGTTCAAAAAAATCCAATGAGAATTATATAGAAATCGAAATGAATAGAACATAAAAAATTTATTATAAAAATAAAAACATGGTTAAAATTTTGTTTTTCAAATCAAAGGGAAATAATAATAAACATTTTTAAAAAATTGGGAAAACAGGGAAATAATGAATATCTAACCAAAGAGAAAAATGATGTTTAATTTTAAAAAAAATTCTCAATTATTTTATGAACCATTAAGTGATAAAATGGTAATATTAATTGAAAATATCAGGAGTAACCATAGGCTAAATTATTCCCAATTTCATTGTATAGGGATCATAATATTTTATCACTGGAAACATAATCATAAACAATCTCAATAAAAAATGATATTGTATCACAAAATAATTACCAATTTCAAATCCTTGAATCGTAAGACCCATAAAAGAAAAAAAATGTATCAAAACAATTATCATGATTATGAATAAATTGATGAAATTATATTTTAAATGGACTTTATATATCCCTAGTGAATAAATATGGGTGTATTATACAATATATGTGTCAAAGAATGAAAAATGAGAATAAAATAACTTACCTAATGTCTTGAATTACATTATAATCATTCCAAAATCATGTTTAATAAATATAATTTTATTATACATATATTATTAAACAAATATTTATATATATCATACAATATATTATTTTCATATGACATTTCATTACCTATTTAATAACAAATCAATGTTAAAGTCACATTTTAGGCAAGAACTAAGTTTTTTTCTTGTGTATTTTGACTTGTAAAATTTCATCGTATTAAATTAGTCTTGGTTTAACCATATTAGAAATTTAAATCATTCTATAAATCCAATATTCGTTATTTATATTTTTATTTATAGTAATGCATAAAATGTAATTATCGAAAATGAAATACCTTGTTTGTGGATATTGTAGATGGTACGTACACATAAATGTTGTTTCTATTTCTTTATTTGATTGAATTAATTAAAGTTAAATGATTTATATTTTCGTTTTATAGTAAATAGTATTTCATATATATAAAATATTATCATTATATAAATCCCTAATAATTTCCATGTAATGCATGAATGAATCACATCACATCATGATGAGGTACTCCACGTCACACATGAGTGACGTTATCATATTCCCACAGATCCAAAAGCAGGTATTTATGTTTGATATAATAGTTATATAAAAACCACAGTATAATATATATCATTTATAAAAAATAATTCTATCATTATTTCCATCCTTGAGTGGTGGAAATAGAGAAACAAATAAGAAATTTTCATTAGGTGGTAGTCCTCTATAAAGACCAATGATGATTTAATTACCCATTAAATGGAAGTAGATATGGTTGTTGGACATGACCATAATAGAATGAAATAACATTATATTAATGATAATCATGATAATATATCTGAATGATATAATAATAACATCAACATGTCAAGGAATAAATTAAAAAATAAATCTTATTGTTGAACATCATATATTTTTCTGGTATTCATCTTAATTTTTACTAAAATACATCATAAGATATATGTATATCCACTGTAAATATTATTAGGTCAGACAGGGTAATGGCAGATGGTCTATAGGGGGATGAATAGACCAGATTAAAAATTTTAATCAAATAAATTAATTATCAAAGTTAATTATTAATGTTAATTAAGCAGCGAAAAAAGTAAATAACGCAAGGATTTTTTTTAATGTAGTTTAGTCCAAAGTGGGCCTACTATACTCTTATACCTCTCTACTCGGCGAGAGATACGTGTGCACTAAAAATTATTTTTAAAGGGGAATCATAATCCAATTATAAAATCCTTTTCTAGTGGAGGGATAACCACGACACTGACTTTTGTGTGGGGAGTCACAACCCTTACAACCCGACTTTAGATACTGGGAGTCACAACCCAAACAGTCTTGTTTTTATATTCTGGGAGTCACAACCCAAGGAAAAGAATAAAAAATAATGATTTTGTGTTCAAAAGCATAAACAAAAAAAATAGAGTGCATGTGAGAGATGGGAAGTAGTGTTATAGACTCAGAACCAGATGAAAGAGAACATAAAAAATAAAGCACATGTACTGGTTCTTGAGGTTTAGATCAGCACATCTCATCAATGAAATTGTAGTTGAAGTAAAATTAATTCCGTGCATGAGAGACTGAGTAGGTGGTGAAGCAGAGTGTAATAGGACGTTGAAAATGCATAGTAGATTCAATGTTCACAACACTTTCTCTTTTTATTGTCTATTGTATCATCTTTTTATTGTAAGAGAGAATGATATATATAGAGACTAAAAATTTATAACAGGTGTAGCAGCACCGCTTCCTTAGGATATTCAAAACTAATTGAGTCAATAAATCCCACAAATATCTCCTTGAAAATAGTAGCACAGTTGCCTTTTTATTCCCGTAGAATAATTATCTAAAAAATGAAATCAAAATATTTTGAATAAGTCTTCCAATAAAATCTCCAGAATAATAAATGCATTCAAAATGATTTCAACGAAGTCAAATCAGTTCCTGAAAACTAGCAGCAGATTCTGAAATTAAATTAAAACATTTGAATATAAACAATTTTGTAACGACCAGATTTACTTACAAACAACATTGAAAAACATTATTAATTTTCTTTCTTAATATAGCACTAAAAATATTAAAAACTCTTTGATTACAATCCTTATATTTAAAGAGGATTTTTCACAAAAAAATTTGTTAAAAAATCATCCATATATTTGCAGAAAATAAATTTTTAAAAAATTGCACGAAATGAACAGTAATTTCGGAATGAACAGTAACTTCGAAGTGAATAATAACATCAGAGTGAATAGTGACTTTGGAGTGAATAGTAACTTCAGAGTGAATAGTAAGTTTGGAGTGAATAGTCACTTCGGAGTGAACAATAACTTCCGAGTGAACAAAATCATAACGTAGGGCATGAACAATAACATAGGGTATGAACAGTAACGTAGGGTATGAATAGTGATGTAGGGTATGAACAGTGACGTAGGGTATGAACAGAAACATAGGGTATGAACAGTAACATAGTTTATGAATAGTAACCCATACTTTTGTAAAATAAACAATGAGCCATACTTTTGATAAAAAATGAACCATACTTTTGATAAAAATGAACCATACTTTTGATAAAAATGAACTATACTTTTGTTAAAAAATGAACCATACTTTTGATAAAAAATGAACCATACTTTCGAGATAAAAAATGAAACATACTTTTGAGATAAAAAATGAACCTTACTTTTGAGATAAACATGAACCATACTTTTGAGATAAAAATGAACCATAATTTCGAGATAAAAATGAACCATACTTTTGAGATAAAAATGAACCATACTTTTAAGATAAAAATGAACCATACTTTAGAGATAAATATGAACCATACTTTTGAGATAAAAATGAACCATACTTTCGAGATAAAAATGAACCATACTTTAGAGATAAAAATGAACCATACATTCGAGATAAAAATGAACCATACTTTTGAGATACACATGAACCATACTTTCGAGATAAAAATGAACCATACTTTTGAGATAAAAATGAACCATACTTTTTAGATAAAAATGAACCATATTTTCGAGATAAAAACGAACCATACCTTTTTAAGAAAAATGAATCATACTTTTGTAAGAAATCTGGACAGAATGTTTTGAAAAATGTCAACTAATTTTTAAGGGATTATAACAGAAGATTAATACTTTGGTCAAAACTAATTATTTGTATAAAAACTTATTTTATTTCCAACAAAAAAAGAATCAATTAAAACCGACAACTATAGATCTCGAAATCATTAAAGAAAAGAAAAATAATTCTGGAAGAACTGCTACTACAGAACAACATATCATAACTTAATGTAATTAAAAGTATATTCAAACGATATTTTTAGACTTTGATGTAAACTAATGAAATCAAGATAAAAAATGTATCTTTCTATATAATCAAGATTCATGGAAATTTGATAAATTTAGAAGTTGCAGTAAAATAAATACAGGAATGTTTTAAAATAGTGAAATAGAGAGTTTTTAAAAACATAGTAGCAACTTCATTGAATTTTTAGAGAAATAGATAAGCATTTTCAAACTTTCTCATTAACTAATAAAGTATAGATAAATATATTATCTTTCCAATGTGATAAGAATTAAAAAAATCCAAAAAAACATAAATTAAGATATCATCAACATACAGAGGAAAAGTAATCAAACAAAATCACATGAAATCAAATTAAAGGAAATATGCGCATACACAAACAATCTCCCCCTTTTTGTTTGATTAAAAAACCAAAAAATTTAAACCATAAATGAATTGTTAAAAATATTAAAACCAAATTATTTCTTAGCAAAACTTATCTCCAAAACTTTTCCCCCTTTTTGTAAATAATCAAAAACTAAAAACATGCTCCCCCTAAACAAATGCAAGAGATAAAATTTAAAAATCCAATATACCAAGAGAAAATTTAATTTTCTCAAACTGAGCAGAGTCTAAAGGCTTTGTAAAAATATCTATAATCTGATTTTCAGAATGAATAAATTCTAAAACAATATCACCCTTATTCACATGATCTCGGATGAAATGAAATATATGATCAATATGTTTTGTTCTAGAGTGTGGTAAGGGGTTTTTAGAAATAGAAATTGCAGATGTATTATCACAATAAATAGGTAGTTTGTCAAGATAAACACCAACATCACATAAATTATGCTTAATCCATAAACTTTGAGCACAACTACTAGTAGTAGAGATATAATCAGCTTCTCCAGTAGATAAAGAAACAGATAATTGTTTCTTAGATGACCAAGATATTAAACATTTTCCTAAAAAATGACACAGACCTGATGTGCTTTTTCGGTCAATTCTACAGCCTCTAAAATCAGAATCAAAATAAGATGTTAAATCAATACAGTTATATTTTGGATAAAATAAACCAGAATCAATAGTTCCTTGAACATATCTAATTATTCTTTTTATAGCTTTAATATGACTTTCTTTAAGATCTTCTTGAAATATAGCACATAAAAAAACACTAAGAATGATATCAGGTCTAGATGTAGTTAAATATAACAAGCTACATATCATGCCGCTATAATGTAAAATCAACTTATTTACCAGATGCATCACTATCTAATTTACAATTAGTACCCATATGAGTTTTCATGGATTTAGAGGAATCAAGACCAAATTGTTTAACTAAATCATTATCATACTTAGATTGATTAAGAAAAATTCCCTCTTTCATTTGAGAAATTTGAAGTCCAAGAAAGAACTTTTATTCTACCATTAAACTCATGTAAAAGTCAGAATAAATTAATAATGAAAAATCACTACAAATTATTTCACTAGATGATCTAAAAACGATATCATCAACATAGATCTGAACAATTAAAATATCATCAGAAGATCTTTTAATAAAAAGAGTGGGATCAACGTTGCCTTTCTTGAAACCAATTTTTAATAAAAATAAATATAGTCTATCTTACTAACCACGAGGTGCTTGTTTGAGACCATATAAAGATTTAGATAATTAAAAAACATGGTTGGGAAATTTTTCATTTTCCAAACCAGGGGTTGAGAAACATAAACTTATTCAGTAATAAAACCATTTAAGAAATCACTTTTTACATCCATTTGATATAATTTAAAAACATTAAAACACGCAAAAGCTAATAAAATTCTAATTTCCTCTAACCAGGAAACAGCTGAAAATAAATCTTTAAAGTCTATACCTTCTTCTTGAGAGTATACTTGAGAAAAAAGTATGGATTTGTTTTTGACAATGTGTCTAGATTCATCCAGCTTGTTACTAAAGATCCACTGAGTTCCAATTACCTGTATATCTGTATAAAATTCTATTAAAGTCCAGACATTATTTCTAAAAACTGATTTAATTCATCTTGCATAGAAACAATCCAGTTCGCATCTATTAATGCATCATTAATATTAATAGGAACAAAATCAAAAATAAAATTAGAATTGGCACAATAATTTAAAATAGAATTTCTAGTTTTGAAACTAGAATCAATATTGCCAATTACATTTTAAATAGGATAATATCTGTGAATCATCCATGATCTTGGATCAGGTTGAGAAGAAGTATGCTCCCCCTCAATTAGTTCATTATTATCTTGAGTAATATCTTCACCAAAATTAAAATCTCTAAACTCATCATCAATAACATTAGAATCAGAATTTATTTTAACATTATTTTCATCAAACATAACACTAAAAAACTCTTCAATAACCATCTTTCTTTTATTATAAACTCTATAAGATTTACTATTATTAGAATAACCAAGAAAAAATACCTTCATCACTTTTAGCATCAAATTTATCTAAATTATCCATTGAATTTAAAATAAAAACTTTACAGCCAAAAACTCTACAATAACCAACTTTAGGATTTTTATTTTTGAATAATTCATAAGGAGTTTTCTTTAGAAAAGGTCTAATTAGAATTCTATTTGAAATATAACATCAAGCAAAAACAGCCTCAGCCCAAAAATATCTAGGCAGATTATATTCACTTAACATAGTTCGAGCCATTTCAATAAGAGTACTATTTTTTTGTTCTACAACACCATTTTGTTGTGGTGTTCTAGGAGCAGAGAAATTATGAAAATATCCATTCTTTTCCCATAATTCTTCAAAATCTAAATTATGAAATTCACCTCCTTTATCACTATGAATAGAAATAATCATACAACCTTTTTTATTTTGAAATAATTTAGAGAAAGCAGTGAATTATATAAGGAATCATTTTTATGAGCTAGAAAATATACCCAAGTAAATCTACTATAATCATCAACAATAACTAAAGTATATTTCACTCCACTAAGGCTAGAAATTTTAGTTGGACCATCTAAATCAAGATGTACCAACTATAAATGATTAATAGTACTTATCTGATTAATAGGTCTAAAAGAAATTTTGTGTTGCTTCCCTTTCATACAGGTGTCACAAACATGAAGTTGTTCTTTCTTCAAAGAAGGAAGATGTAGAACATTCTCATGTTTTGAGAGATTATGAGACAATATGAAATTAACATGTCCTAAATGTCGGTGCCAAAGGATGTTGTCATTCTGTACAACTTTCAAAAACTTTACATGTTGAACAGTTAGTTCCGCAAAATCAATAGTATAAATATTATTTTTTCGATTAGAATAAAATAATAAAGAATCATCTTTAAAAACTAAAAATTTATCATCTTGAAATTTTACATCCATTCCATCATCACATAATTGTAATATACTAATTAAATTATGTTTTAAAACTTCAACATATACAAATTTGGAAATAAATGTAGAATTTGAAATACAACTTTACCAAAACCTTTTACTTTGCATTTGGAATTGTCTCCAAAAGTAACAGTGCCTCCATCACATGTGTTGTATGAGGTAAAAGTTTATGGGTATCAGGTCATATGACTAGAGAATCCACTATCCATGTACCATATGTCATTCTTGAGACATCCATGACATTTCTCCTACAAAAATCAATTAATTGACAATTTTGGTACCCAAGCTACTTTGGGTCCAATTGGATTAGTAATAAAATTTCTAGGTACCCATACAGAATTTAAACATGTATTGTAAGGTACTCTCGATAACAAAGATGTAAAAATATTAGTTTTTGTAAATCCCAAAGATTGTTTAAATCTAATTGAGCAGTCGTTGGCATAGTGACCATTCATGACACATTTAAAACATGTAAAAGTTGAAGTACAACCATTTTTACTTTTAACAAAAAATGTTTTATACATTTGAGGTAATCATTTATCCTAGAAAATACTATATTTAATTTTATCAGTTTTAGTCAAAGAAATCATCTCATGATATGTTTCACGACCTTGAATAAAAGAAGATAATTTTTTTACTACATTCAACTTCCCTTTTCAATTTCTCATTAAAATCTTGAGCAGTTTTCAAATTATCATAAACCATTGAAAGATAAGTAGAAGTAGTGTTTATTAAATTTTTATTTTCTTGCAAAATTAATTTATTTTCAAAAATACGTTTTTCATTATCTTCTTTAAGATTATTATATAAATCACCAGCTTTGAAAATATATTTTCTTAATATTTCAATTTCTTTATTTAATTCAAAAACATTGGGGTTTTCAGATTCATCTTCAGAATCAGAACATTCAGAATAATAACTATAATTACAAACCTTATCCAGTGATGCCATGAAACACAAGTTATCAGATTCTTTGTTATTTCTAGACTGTTCACAAGAATCAGATTCTTCAGTATAACTCCAGCTGGTTGCCAATGCCTTTCTATCCTTCTTTTTGAATTTGTATTTATTCATTAGTATAGGTTAATCGGTTTTGATATGACCTTTCTTCTTGAACTCATAACAAGTTACATCTGAAGCATTATAATTTTTATTACCTTTCTTATCTCCCTTATATTTTTTGGGGGGGGTTTTTACTAAACTGGTTTTTGAATCCTTTATTTTTCATTCTTTTGTAGACTCCTGTTAGAACTTGAGCCATGTCTTCCTTTTCAATATCCTGTAGATCAGAATTAGAAGAGTCATTAGAAATAACATTTATAGACTTAAATGCTACACCTTTTCTTTTTTTGTCTCCTAATCAGCTATGTTCTTTAGTTCCGGTTCATATTGGAGTACTGATCCAATCAGTTCATCAAGTGTGCACTCTTTAAAGTTCTTTTTTTCATTAATGGAAACCTTTTTTGCATGCCATTTCTTTGGTAATGCTTGTAGGACTCTTTCAACAAGTATAAGATTTCCCTAAGATTCTCCAAGTGAATTCATTCCATTCACAATGCTTGTGAATCTATGGAACATTTGGTTTACTGTTTCATCTTCACCCATTATGAAGTCTTGATACTAAGCACGAAGCATTCCAAGTTTGGTTCAGATTAATTTGTCAGATCCAAGGTGAGTAACTTGCAAAAATCTTCCAAATCTCATGAGCTGTCTTGCATGAAGACACATGAATAAAAACACTTCTGTTAATAGCACAATATAAAATATTAACAACTTTGTAATTTAAGACATATCTAGTAGAATCAATTCTTGTAAGAGTATCTAGATCCACTTCAGGCAGTGTGTATTGTTTTGATATGATAGAATAGTGCTCAATGCTCAACTATTTGAGGTATGCCTCCATTCGGGATCTACATTATCCATAATCATTTCCATCAAAATGTGGTGGCTTCTGGGGAATCCAAGCATCATTCAAGTTTAATCCTACCATCTTATAAGATCGATATCCTTAGTCTGTGAGGTCTAGGAATAGATTATTACATTAAATTATAAAAGAAAACTAAAAAAAACTAGTTGTATAAATTCTTTAAGGAACAACCAATGTTATCAATATTTGGTATAATGAAATATAAAGATAGAGAGAAACTATTTTTAATAATGTTACCCTCTGATACCAATCGTTAGGTCAGACAGGGTAATGACAGATGGTCTAGAGGGGGGGGGGGGGTGAATAGACCAGATTAAAAATTTTAATCAAATAAATTAATTATCAAATAAATTATTAAGGTTAATTAAGAAGCGGAAAAAGTAAATAACGCAAAGATGTTTTTTATAGTAGTTCGGTCCAAAGTGGGCCTACTCTACTCTTATACCTCTCTACTCGGTGAGAGATACGTGTGTACTAAAAATGATTTTAAAGGGGAATCATAACCCAATTACAAAATCCTTTTATAGTGGAGGGATAACCACGTCACTAACTTTTGTGTGGTGAGTCACAACCCTTAAAACCTGACTTTAGATACTAGGATTCAAAACCCAAACAGTCTTGAATTTAGATTCTGGGAGTCACAACCTGAGGAAAAGAATAACAAATAATGCTTTTGTGTGCAAAAGCATAAACATAAAAAATAGAGTGCATGTGAGATATGGGAAGTAGTTTTACTGACTCAGAACCAGATGAAAGATAATATAAAAATTAAAGCACAGGTACTGGTTCTTGAGGTTTAGATCAGCACGTCTCATCATTGAAATTGTAGTCGAAGCAGAATTAATTCAGTGCTTGAGAGACCATGGATGTAGTGAAGCAGAGTGTAATAGGATGTTGCAAATGCACAACAAATTCAAAGTTCAAAGAACTTTCTCTTTGTATTGTCTATTATATCATCTTTTTCTTGAAAGAGAGAATGATATATATAGAGACTAAAAATATCTAGTAGGTGCACCAGCTCTGCTTCCTTAGGATATTCAAAACTAATTGAGTCAATAAATACCATAAATATCTCCATGTAAATAGCAGCACATTTTCCTTTTTATTCCTGTAGAAGAAATATCTAATAAAGGAATTCAAAATATTTTGAACAAGTCTTCCAATAAAATCTCCAGAATAATAAATGCATTTAAAATGAGTTAAACGAAGTCAAATCAGTTCCTAAAAACTAGCAGCAGATTCTGAAATTAAATTCAAACATTTGAATTTAAACAATTTTGAAACGACCCGATTTACTTGCAAACAAAGCTGAAAAATATTATTAATTTTTATTTCTTAATATAGCACCAAAAATATTAAAAAAATCTTTGATTATAATCATTATATTTAAAGAGGATTTTTCACAAAAAAATTGTTATAAAATAATCCATATATTTGCAAAAAATAAATTTTAAAAAAATTGAATGGAATGAACAGTAACTTCAGAATGAACAATAACTTCGAAGTGAATAGTAACTTCGGAGTGAATAGTAACTTCGGAGTGAATAGTAACTTCGGAGTGAACAATAACTTCTGCGTAAATAGTAACTTCATAGTGAATAGTTTCTTCGGAGTGAATAATAACTTCCGAGTGAACAAAATCGTAACGTAGGGTATGAATAGTAACATAGGGTATAAACACTAATGTAGGTCATGAACAGTGACGTAGGGTATGAACAGTGACACATGGTACGAATAGTAACGTAGGGTATGAACAGTAACATAGGGTATGAACAGTAGCCCATACTTTTGTAAGATAAACAATGAGCCATACTTTTGATAAAAAATAAACCATACTTTTGATAAAAATGAACCATACATTTAATAAAAATGAACCATACTTTTGATAAAAAATGAACCATACTTTTAATAAAAAATGAACCATACTTTTGATAAAAAATGAACCATACTTTCGAGATAAAAAATGAAACAATACTTTTGAGATAAAAATTGAACCTTACTTTTGAGATAAAAATGAACCATACTTTTGAGATAAAAACGAACCATACTTTCGACATAAAAATGAACCATACTTTTGAGATAAAAATGAACTTACTTTTGAGATAAAAATGAACCATACTTTCGAGATAAGAATGAACCATACTTTTGAGATAAAAATGAACCATACTTTTGAGATAAAAATGAACCATACTTTAGAGATAAAAATGAACCATAAATTCGAGATAAAAATAAACCATAATTTTGAGATAAACATGAACCATACTTTCGAGATAAAAATGAACCGTACTTTTGAGATAAAAATGAACCATACTTTTGAGATAAAAATGAACCATACTTTTGAGATAAAAATGAACCATACTTTTGAGATAAAAATGAACCATACTTTTGTAAGAAATCTGGATAGCATGTTTTGACAAACATCAACGACTTTTTAAGGGCTCTTAACGGATTATTCAGAATTTGGTCAAAACTAATGATTTGTAGAAAAACTTATTTTCATTCCATCAATTAAAACCGACAACTACATATCTCCAAATCATTAAAAAACAGATGCAAAACAATTCTGAAAAAACTGTTACTACAAAACAGCATATCGTAACTTCATGCAATTAAATGTCCATTCAAACTATATTTTTAGACTTTGATGTAAACTAATGAAATAAATATAAACATTTTATATTTCCATATAATCAAGTTTCATAAAAATCGGATAAACTATAGAAGTTGCGGTAAAATAAATATAGAAATGTTTAAAATAGCGAAATGGAGAGTTTTTAAAAACATAGTATAAACATCATTGAATTTTTAGAGAAATAGATAAGAATTTTAAGACTTTGTCATTAAATAATAAATTAGAGATAAATATATTATCTTTCCAACATGATAATAATCACAAAAATCCAAAAAACATAAATTAAGATATCATCAAAATACAGAAGAAAAGTAATCAAAAAAAATCACATGAAATCAAATTAAAGGAAATATGAACATGTACAAACAAATATTTTAGTATAATATTAGAAATATTTCATGTTATTTGATTTAGTATTATCCATATCAAATATTGTTATGGCATGAGGGGGGGTGGAATGAGTGCCGTTTTTTCTGAGAGGTGAGTGGCACACTTGTAATGTTTTGAAAGGGAGAATTCAACCACTGATATTTCATATAGAAAAGACACAATACTGAACCCCTATAGATCATAGAATATATAAGGTATAAATATATACCTAACATTGATGTTGTAATTTTTTTGGGTTATTTTAAAACCTTATCGTTTTAGTTTAACGCCATGTAAACCCATTTCTGACTAATCCATGATAAATATTTTTTACTATTTTTACAATCCATTTCGGTCAAAACATATGTTTTACATTTTATGTAATATAAATTATGATAATAATAAATATGAAAACAAATTTTCTAAAGTACATTTAAAAACATGATAAATTTAATTTAAAATTAATCTCACAATTCCAACGAGAAATCAGGTTTTTAAAAGAACATGAACAGACGATTGCATAGTTTTAAATATAATGTTCAATATGAAATTGATTACAATAAACATTATTGAATTAATTTATATATAATTTTACTAATTTTACTTTAAACCAAAATTTAAATTCAATTTATCTTTAGAAAAAAATCAAACTAATATGCTGATTTTAAATAAAATTCATTATTTTTCATTATTCCTCAAAATATGAAAATTTTTAGAAAAATCCCGACAAATAACTGTATGATAATTTATGGCTAGTTGATTTGAAAAAATTATATTATTTTATCAAATTAATTTTATATCATTTAAATAATATTAATTTAGCCTCTTAAAATACAATAAAATTCAAGTTTTTTGATTAAAGTATTTTTGAAAAATGTAAAGCCTTTAAACAAAAGTATGTACATTTTATCAATGTGATTTATTTATATATAAATATTATAAATATTATTTAAAAAAATTATTTGTATACATCTCACTATGATTAATATAAGTATTATCACAAATCATTTTTGGATAAAAATATTAATATTATATCATGGTTTTTTTAAACCTAAGCGTCACGTGAAACCAAGTTGAACCACTCTTAAATTAAGAAAAATATTATCTTATTGATATGTTTTAAAAAATATATAAAATATAAATAATTTATTCTGAAAAAAATTCACATAATTATGGGTTTCTACATTTCAAAATCACTAAATTGGTTGAGTTATATCTACAAAAGTTCATGAAATAGAGTAATAGTAAGTGTGAGATGGTTTCATTAATTATATAACATTTCTTTAATAACTATGAATATCATATGTAAAAAAATATTCGACCCAAAAAACATTTTGAATTTTTTTAGTATAATAATTCATCCTTATGAATCTATGAATGATGGCTATTGAAATCTGGGCAAACACACAGTTAGATGAAATATGAATTGATGTTGAAGGGATGAATGTAATTTTCAATATTTAACTACAAAATGTGGTGAGTATACACAATGAAATGTTAATGGTGTCACACCCCGACCGCAGACGTCCGCAATTTTTCTCCTTTCTTGGTCCCGGTTTAAATTTTTCGAAGATTAATTGCGATTGGTGGTTTCGCGTCGGTGCACGGTTACCACATCGCTAGCAGTTACCGTGCATTCGGCCCGGGTTACTATGTGCTCACCCGGCGTTTTAAATACTAAAGTCTTTGCGTTGACACTTTACTACTCTCACTATTTGAATTGTGTTATCATTATTGTGGTGTTCTTATATATGTTTATATATGTGTGTAGTAATGTATATATATATATATATGTCTATATATGTATATATATATATTCTTATATAAGTTTATGTCTATATATGTTTATATATAAATGTTTATTGTATTTATGTTTATATATATATATATCTATATATGTATAAATATATATGTGTGTGTTATTTTTAAATGATTTTATTATTTTAAATATTTGATCAGAATAATTATTATTATAATTAACTAATTTTTACTTATTATTATATTTTATTACTATTATTATTATAAAGTTTTATTATTATTACGTTTATAAAGTTTTATTATTACTATTAAGATTTGATTTGATTTATTTAATTAATTTATCATATTATTATTATTATTTTCATTTTCATTATTATTTTTATTATTATTATTATTAATATATATATATATATACATGATAAACCTAAAACTAACCCAAATCCGATTTTCCCCCATGTCGGCACTCCCTCTCTCTCCTCTCTCCCTTTTCTTTCTTCTCCCTCGCAAAACACCTCCCCTTCCGCTCCGGTGCGCCGTCCGCTGCACCAGTTCCCCGGCTCCGCCCTGCTCTGCCCAGACCCCGCTCCCCCCATGGCGTCCGACTCCTGCTCCGTCGCCACGCCCAGCCGCCGGCCTCCCCTCCCCGTCCGACGGACCTCCCCTCCCTCCGGCGACTTGTCCGGCGGTCTTGCACCCGGCCTCCCGACCTGCCGCCTCGCCAGTGTCCCTGCCTCCTCTGCGCGCCCGACCTCCGGTGCACCCCTCTACTGCTCCCGGCCACCCCGCCGGTCTCTTTCCGGCCACCCCGCCGGTCTCTTTCCGGCCAGAAAGCCACCACGCCCGCACCCTTCCGCCGCCCGGTTTCCCTTCGCCCCACCGCCGACCCCTTCCCATTCGTCGCTGCACCCGCCGGCGCCCCAGCCTCACGCCGACCCCGTCCCGGCTTCCCCGCGCAACCCCCCTTCCGGCGTCCTGACCCCTGCCCGTCACCGCGCCCACCTCCAGCCGTCGCCGTCCGGCGACCCCGCCTGCCGCCTCCTCCCTCACCCCGCTGCTCCGCAACCCCCCCTCCGTTGTAAGTTTGTTTTTTTATTTTTATTTTTATTTTTAAGTTAATCTTATATAACGTTTATTATTTTTATCATATTAATAATATTATAATTATTTTATTATTATTATGTTATTATTATTATTATATTATTATTATTATTATTATTATTATTATTATTATCAAGTTATTAAGTTATTATTTTTATTATTATTGCTATATTATTATTATGATTATTTTATTATTATTATTATTATTATTACTATTATCTTATCATTTTTATTATTATTATATTATAATATTATAATTATGCTAAGTTATTATTATTATCATTATATTATTTTTCTTGTGATTATATTATTGTTATATTATGATTATACTTATTAAATTGTTATTGTTATGTTATTCTTGTTATTGAAGTATGTTATTATTATTATTATATTAGTATTATTAATATATTATTAAGATTATTATTATTATTATTATTAAGTTATAATTTTGTTATGTTATGGTCATTATTATGATTATGCTATTATTATTATTATATTATTATTATTGTTATTATTATTGTATTATTATATTATAATCATGCCATATTATGATTGTCATTATTATTATTATTATTATATTGTGTTATTATTATGATGTTATTGTTATCACCATTATTATTTTCACATTATTATTATTATGATTGTTATTACTATTATGTTATTATTATCGCTGGACCCGTTTAACGGTCTTTTGTTTTAGGAACGGTTTGATGGCGTAATACGGTGCGACCATTACACAACGGGAGTTTTGCGCCGTGTCGTCCTTCGTTTCGATTTGAGGTAGGTCTCCCATTGCACTCGCCTTTAAATATAGAATTTATTTATTCCTTGTCTTTTTATTGAGTTTCAGTAAATTTAAAGGTATTATTAAGTAGATATTTATAGTATGGTGATCTGCTGATTAATGGAAGCTGTTTAATTCTAGCGTTTCATTGAAAGTGTTTTCTTGGTTTCAATTATGTGCTTCCATGGTAATATTGCTAAATGGTTCTTTATGAAATGTGAAATTGAGTTTTGAAATGTTTTTGGTGTGTGTAAATTAGTAGGTTTATTGTTTGTGGAAAAAATGGATTTTCTTAGAACCTTGATTTGGGGAAATGCCGTATGACCTCTAAACTCGATTTTGAAAACTTTAAGTGTGGTTCTTGGTTGTTGAAAAATGTTTTCCTTTGACGTGTGATTAAAATTTTGGTTTTCATTGGATAAATATTATTCCTTCAAAAAGTGATTAAAGGCCCGTTTGGCTCTTGATAAAAGTGGGGTGCGTTCGGATATTGGAAAATGATTCTAATTGTGAAGTAAGTGTGTTTCTGGTTTTCAATGAAATGGCATGTGTCGTATCCCTTTTGAAATGCTTTGGTATTAAATGGTTAAAATGTGAATGATGTGGCGGCCCGGTTGGCACTTTATTGTTAACTGACTACTTATATATATACGTACTTATGAGGGCATCTCTACAGGGGAACTTCCCTTCAAGGGTTGTCGTGCAGCGATGTCCGTGTAAGGGGTTGGTAAGTGCGGTGATATGAGTCACGCGTGCGAGGGTCTCCCACTTACACAGTGTTACTAAAACCCCCACGGGTTCCTGGGCGTCTTTTAGATTATCGAGTGACTGTTGCTTGCTAACCCTGATTAGACGGGTTAGTACCCCCTGGAGTTGTGGATAGGCTGGGAGGGATGTGCCACTTGTTGGCTATTTGGGCGGCCAGTTGGTTATTGACTGTGGAGTACCATGCCGGAAGGTAGTCTGAACCCGAGTACGTCCAGGGGTTTTCTAGGGATGTTTAGGATCACCCATGGTTATTTCTGATAACTTCTGGTTTATTTTATTTTTACTTGCACTTGGTTTTCCTTGCTTGTTTACCTTTACATGCACTTGTTTTCCCTGCTTGTTTACTTTCAGTCATCCTTCACAGCCTATACTATTAGACTTTGGGAAAATGGTTTTCAAATGAAAATACTTTATTCTCTTTGTGTAAAACTTGAAAATTTAGCACTTTGCTTTTTAGAATGAGTTTAAAACTAATGGCAGGGAACCGACTTTCGAAAAAGAATAAGGCAAAAGTCTTGTGTTTTGATTTTCAGGTAAAACACTATGAAAGAAGACTTTTATACATTGTGGTTCAAACCTGGAATATGTAGATTCTTTATTTACTGGCAGTGTTTTGGGGTTTGTTGTTGGGCTCACATACTGAGTACTTTTGTGCTCATGCCTATCTTTTACCATTTCAGTTGAAGGTTACTTGTGTTCAGGTTTTCCTGGCTTGAGTCGCTCAGTGAGAGAGCGACGTTGGTTGTAGTTGGGTGGTGACCCGCGAGGTCACGTGGAGGTATGTCGTGGTGTATTTTTGTTTTTTTTGTCTTTAGTGTTTGTCTGTTTATTTAGTTTTTATTCGCTCTTTCGATCCTGTTTTTAGTTTGGGCTGAAACCGTTCCCAATGATTGAAATTTTTAATGCCCGACACTAGTTTCCATCTCGGTGGGATCCGGAACGCTCCTCGGGACTTGCTGCGGACCGGCTCGGGTGACTGGTTCAGGGTTGACTCGGGATGGTTCGTGACAAAATGGTATCAAAGGGGGTTCTTTTTATTTGGCCCTTCCGGTAGAAGGATATTAGGACTTTCAGAACTCAAGGGGTAGGTACGGGAAGAGCGTCGCGAACTCTTGCTCGCACTGATGTTCAATTTAGCAGGGGTATTTCGGGAATTGTGTCCTTATCTTTTCTGGTTTGTCTTGGATTGAGAGATGATATGGAGGCAAGCCGACATTACATCGTGATTTCATATGGAGTAGTGACCCATGTGGAGTCCGAGTACATGGTTTCAATTCCTCCTAGTGGTCGACGCTGACTTGGGACATGGCCCACTACCATGTCGCCAGGTTGAGCGTGACTACTAGTCCCTCATTTCAGTGATTGATGCAGATTTGGATGCTGCTTTTGTTTTGGTTTGTGTGAGTGTGTTGTTGGAAATGAAAAATGTTTTTGAAAAATTGGACTGGTTTCTTTTAAAAGACTTTGAATGTATGAAATGGGTTTTAAAACTGAAATCTCTTGATTTGAAAAATCTGTTGTTTGCTTGGAGTTGGTTAAGAATGATTTGGGGTGAAACCTCAGGTCCTCTTTATGAATGTTTGCACATGTGTGAGAATGTATGGAAAGCAATGCGTGTTGGTGCGAGTATTATTGGACAGTGGATGAAGACATGTGCAACGGTTCATGAGATTACTTGGGTGTGTATTTGAAATTAAAGGCTTGACCTTGTTTTCTAAAATGGTTTTAAAGGGGAAACGATTTTGGAAAGTTTTTGTTTTGAAAGTGGATTGGTTTTTGGAAAGTGGTCTTGACAAAGGGTGGTTTTAAAGTCAAAAATAAAGAGGGGGATTTTCAAAAGGATATTTTATTTTGGGGTTGTGTTTGTGTTGGTTTGGTCTTTGTGCTGACTATTTTTGATGAAGGTGCTTTTATTGAAGTTGTTTTAATTTGATATTGGTTTTGGCTTTGTGTTTTATATGTCACTCAGGAAATGCTTCCCAGAAAGGTCTCTAAGGATTTGGATAAGTCATGCCCAGTTTTTGGTCCTTCTCATACTTTGCCTATTCTCCATGGTGATCAGGGTCCGTTAGAGGTAGTGAAATGGCTCGAGGAAGTGGAGCGTGTCTTTAGAATGTTGGGAACTCCCGATAATGTTAAGGTTCGTGCAATTATGGAGTTGTTTGAGGGTCCAGCACTGGACCAGTGGAAGAGGGTTACCCCATCATTAACGCAAGTTGAAATGACGTGGGATGTCTTTAGAATCATTTTCATCCAATGGTTTGTACCTGAGGAAGCGAGGCTGAAGAAAAAGGTAGAGCTCGTGCATATTCAACAAGACCAACGAATGATGAAGGCATATGTTGACCATTTCAAGGAACTGTTTTCCTTTTCTCCAGAGGTAGCATCGCATGAGCTCATGAAGGTCTCTCTTTTCACTGGGGGTCTTCGTCCAGAGATCAAGGAGCGAGTCCCCCCTTCTAAAGACCTTTGTTTCGAGAAGCTGGTGGAGGAAGATTTCTTGGCTGAGTTAGTTTCCGGTGTGCGGGTGGTTAATACTTCAGCGTCCCCTGTTGTTGTTCGTAAGAGTTCCCCCTCTGGTGAGGAAAAGGCGCCAGAGATACCTGTTCCTAAGGAGTTATTCCCTTTGGTCCCAACTTCCAGTTCATTAGATCGTTCGATGGTATGCTATCAGTGTGGTCGTTTCGGGCATTCAAAGCCGTCTTGTCGCAACCCTCCGAAGACGTGTCATCGCTGCGGTTGTCTGGGCCATCTGGAGAAGTTTTGCAGGAAGCGTCGCTTGAAGAGGACGCTGTGATTGGAGAGTGTCAGTACCTGACTGTGAGGCAAGAGATGCTTCTGCCATCAGAGCCCCAGCCTCAGGTCTCGGGGTGAAGCTCGCGCACAGTCAGAAGTTCCCAGGGTTGTGAAGCCTTGGTGTAGGTTCTGTTTTCCGTATTGATGATGGGATAACTAAAAAAACTTTTTATTTTTGTTTCCCTGCTATTGAAGTTTCCACAGCGTTGTAAATGCGTGGTTTTTCCATAAAGTTATGATGGACTTGTTCTATGATAATCTAAGCAGACTTGTCGTGTGGAGGTGATATTCTGAATCGTGTGTCCTTCTTAATAGTGTGTTTGATCCTTGTGTGGGTTGACCTCATTGTAGTTATGTTATCCGATGTGGTTATGTTTCGTGGACTTCAATGGGTCATGTTTCCGATTCGGTGTCTGGTTAAGTCTTTTCCATGGGTTTTCCCCCTAGTGTTGAAGGCCGTTGACTTTGGTCGTGGGTTCAACGTTTCGATGAAGGTGTTGTTTTTCACTCATGCTATAAGAGTTGGTTTAAACCGGTTGGGAGTTCCCGCGTCGACCCCCATTTTTTTCCTAGGGTTGTTTATTTAGATGGTCAACTTTCCTGCACAAGTTGAGCTCTTGTGGTGGGGAGAACCCCTTCGTGTTCTCCCCTCAATCTCGGACCTCAGTTTTCTCTTGAATCGGTCGGGTGTGACCTGTGTAGAGTAAGGTCATCCCCGAGAATCTCAGTTTTCTTCAGTTCCTTTAGTTCTGTTTGGGCATAGACTTGGATTTTGGCTGACTTGTGGCCTGGTGACTTTTTGGGGGCAGAAAGTGTCTGTGGTGGGGAGAATTGTCACACCCCGACCGCGGACGTCTGTAATTTTTCTCCTTTCTTGGTCACGGTTTAAATTTTTCGAAGATTAATTGCGATTGGTGGTTTCGCGCCAGTGCGCGGTCACCACATCGCTAGCAGTTACCGTGCATTCGGCCCAGGTGACTATGTGCTCACCCGGCGTTTTAAATACTAAAGTCTTTGCATTGACACTTTACTACTCTCACTATTTGAATTGTGTTATCATTATTGTGGTGTTCTTATATATGTTTATATATGTGTGTAGTAATGTATATATATATATATGTCTATATATGTAAATATATATATATGCTTATATAAGTTTATGTCTATATATGTTTATATATAAATGTTTATTGTATTTATGTTTATATATATATATATATCTATATATGTATAAATATATATATGTGTGTTATTTTTAAATGATTTTATTATTTTAAATATTTGATCAGAATAATTATTATTATAATTAACTAATTTTTACTTATTATTATATTTTATTACTATTATTATTATAAAGTTTTATTATTATTACGTTTATAAAGTTTCATTATTACTATTATGATTTGATTTGATTTATTTAATTAATTTATCATATTATTAATATTTTCATTTTCATTATTATTTTTATTTTTATTATTATTAATATATATATATATATATATGATAAACCTAAAACTAACCCTAATCTGGTTTTCCCCCCTGGCGGCGCTCCCTCTCTCTGATCTCTCCCCTTTCTTTCTTCTCCCTCGCACAACACCTCCCCTTCCGCTCTGGTGCGCCGTCCGCCGCACCAGCTCCCCGTCTCCGCCCCGCTCTACCCAGACCCTGCTCCCCCCATGGCGTCCGGCTCCTGCTTCATCGCCATGCCCAGCCGCCGGCCTCCCCTCCTCGTCCGACGGACCTCCCTTCCCTCTGGCGACTTGTCCGGCGGTCTTTCACCCGGCCTCCCGACCTGCCGCCTCGCTGGTGTCCCGACCTCCTCTGTGCACCCGACCTCCGGTGCACCCCTCTGCTGCTCCCGGCCGCCCCACCGGTCTCTTTCCAGCCAGCAAGCCACCACACCCCGCACCCTGCCGCCACCCTGTTTCCCTTCGCCCCACCGCCGACCCCTTCCCCTTCGTCGCCGCACCCGCTGGTGCCCCAGCCTCACGCCGGCCCCGTCCAGGCTTCCCCGCGCCACCCCCATTCTGGCGTCCCGACCCCTGCTCGTCACCGCGCCCGCCTCCAGCCGTCGCCGTCTGGCGTCCCCGCCTACCGCCTCCTCCCTCACACCGCTGCTCCGCAACCCCCCCTCCGCTGTATGTTTATTTTTATTTTTATTTTTAAGTTAATCTTATATAACGTTTTTTATTTTTATCATATTAATAATATTATAATTATTTTATTATTATTATGTTATTATTATTATTATATTATTATTATTTTTATTATTATTATTATTATTATTATCATGTTATTAAGTTATTATTTTTATTATTATTGCTATATTATTATTATGATTATTTTATTTTTATTATTATTATTATTACTATTATCTTATCATTTTTATTATTATAATATTATAATATTATAATTATGCTAAGTTATTATTATTATCGTTATATTATTATTATTGTGATTATATTATTGTTTTATTATGATTATACTTATTAAGTTGTTATTGTTATGTTATTCTTGTTATTAAAGTATGTTATTATTATTATTATATTAGTATTATTAATATAATATTAAGATTATTATTATTATTATTATTAAGTTATTATTTTGTTATGTTATGGTCATTATTATGATTATTCTATTATTATTATTATATTATTATTATTGTTATTATTATTGTATTATTATATTATAATCATGCCATATTATGATTTTCATTATTATTATATCATTATTATTATTATTATATTGTGTTATTATTATTATGATGTTATTGTTATCACCATTATTATTTTCACATCATTATTATTATGATTGTAATTACTATTATGTTATTATTATCACTGGACCCATTTAACGGTCTTTTGTTTTAGGACCGGTTTGATGGTGCAATACGGTGTGACCATTAAGCAACGGGAGTTTTGCACCATGTCGTCTTTCATTCCGATTCGAGGTAGGTCTCCCATTGCACTCGCCTTTAAATTTAGAATTTATTTATTCCTTGTCTATTTATTGAGTTTCAGTAAATTTAAAGTTATTATTAAGTAGATATTTATAGTATGGTGATCTGCTGATTAATGGAAGCTGTTTAATTCTAGCGTTTCATTGAAAGTGTTTTTTTGGTTTCAATTATGTGCTTCCATGGTAATATTGCTAAATGGTTCTTTATGAAATGTGAAATTGAGTTTTGAAATGTTTTTGGTGTGTGTAAATTAGTAGGTGTATTGTTTGTGGGAAAAAATGGGTTTTCTTAGAACCTTGATTTGGGGAAATGCCGTATGACCTTTAAACTCGATTTTGAAAACTTTAAGTGTGGTTCTTGGTTGTTGAAAAATGTTTTCCTTTGACACGTGATTAAAAGTTTGGTTTTCATTTGAGAAATATTATTCCTTCAAAAAGTGATTAAAGGCCCGTTGGGCTCTTGATAAAAGTGGGGTGCGTTTGGATATTGGAAAATGATTCTACTTGTAATGCAAGTGTGTTTCTGGTTTTCAATGAAATGGAATGTGTCGTATCCCTTTTGAAATGCTTTGGTATTAAATGGTTAAAATGTGAATGATGTGGCGGCCCGGTTGGCACTTTATTGTGAACTGACTACTTATATATATACGTACTTATGAGGGCATCTCTATAGGGGGACTTCCCTTCGAGGGTTGTCGTGTAGCGATGTCCGTGTAAGGGGTTGGAAAGTGCGGTGAGATGAGTCACGCGTGCGAGGGTCTCCCACTTACACAATGTTACTAAAACCACCATGGGTTCCTGGGCGTCTTGTAGATTATCGAGTGACGATTGCTTGCTAACCCCGATTAGACGGGTTAGTACCCCCTAGAGTTGTGGACAGGCTAGGAGGGATGTTCCACTGGTTGGCTATTAGGGCGGCCAGTTGGTTTTTGACTGTGGAGTACCATGCCGACAGGTAGTCTAAACCCGAGTACGTCTAGGGGTTTTATAGGGATGTTTAGGATCACCCATGGTTATTGCTGATAACTTCTGGTTTATTTTATTTTTACTTGCACTTGGTTTTCCTTTCTTGTTTACCTTTACTTGCACTTGTTTTCCCTGATTGTTTACTTTCAGTCATCCTTCACAGCCTATACTGTTGGAATTTGGGAAAATGGTTTTCAAATGAAAATACTTTATTCTCTTTGTGTAAAACTTGAAAATGTAGCACTTTTCTTTTTAGAGTGAGTTTAAAACTAATGGAAGGGAACCAACTTTCGAAAACGAATAAGGGAAAAGTCTTGTGTTTTGATTTTCTAGTAAAACACTATGAAAGCATACTTTTATACATTGTGGTTCAAACCTGGAATATGTAGATTCTTTATTTACTGGCAGTGTTTTGGGTTTTGTTGTTGGGCTCACCTACTGAGTACTTTTGTGCTCACACCTATCTTTTACCATTTCAGTTGCAGGTTACTTGTGTTCAGGTTTTCCTGGCTTGAGTCACTCAGTGAGAGAGTGATGTTGGTTGTAGTTGGGTGGTGACCCGAGAGGTCACGTGGAGGTATGTCGTGGTGTAGTTTTGTTTTTTTTTGTCTTTAGTGTTTGTCTGTTTGTTTAGTTTGTATTCGATCTTTCGATCCGGTTTTTAGTTTGGGCTGAAACCGTTCCCAATGATTGGAATTTTTAATGCCTGGCACTAGTTGCCATCCCGGGGGGATCGGGAACGCTCCTCGGGACTTGCCGCGGACCGGCCCCGGTGACCGGTTCAGGGTCGACTCGGGCTGGTTCGTGACAAATGGAAATCATGATAACTTGTTTTATAAACACTCAAAAAATCACAAAGGATGTTTTAAAGTGTTTTTAAGTGATTGTGACACAATATAGATGTAGTGGAGTAGACCTAGTAAAAATGGCATAAAACATTGAAACATTTTCCATGTCCAGGATTCATGATTGTGAATAAACAGATATATGAATTTTAGAATGTTGGAAAATCCATGAAAGTTATGTAACCTAGTATTAAAATATTTTCACACATGAAGAAAATATTAAGAAAATAAGTGAACTTATCAGAATGAATAGGTTTCCAAAATAATATTATATTTTAAAATTTAGGAACTATGTTCCCAAATAAATAAATACATATCCATATTTAGTGATGTAGAAGATTTTATCAATTTAGGGATTTTATGAATGATTTAAAATTCATGTCACCTAATAATTCTATATATACTAATTCTGAACTACTTATAGAAATAAAATATTTATATTGAAAAATAGGAATAGGATGTACACATATCCTGATTCGATACATGAAGAACCATGTAATGGAATCAATAACTAATACAAGTCTACATTCATGATGTTAACATTCACAGTATTAAATTTATTTTATATAATGGATTAAAATTATAGATTTTCATATTTAAAAAATATGATTGGTGGAATTAAATTTCAGGATTGTTTTACAGTTAATTCACAATAAAAATTTTATTACGTATTATTAATTCCATGAACCAATCATATTTTTAGAAGTATTAAAGGATATGGTCCACTGCATATATTTATTGATAGATAAAAATTGATTTTATAGGTTTTCTTGAACAATGGGGATGAAAATAAAAACATTCAAAAATATTTATTGTAGAATATAATCATTATAATATGTGGTTTCTAGAGAGGCTTATGATGAAGGTACTCTTCTACTTAGAATAGAAGAGATATTAAAGACAATATTTTTATTATTAAAAGTATCACAGTAAAAATAGATTTCCATGCAACATCTATGGTGTTGAATATTGTATACCTATAGAAACATAATATTTTTATTATAATTTGAATATTATGAGGAAGAATAATTTTTTATCTCTGAATATATTTTATTAATATCTATTGGGCTAAGTATCAAAAAGAAGAAGCATGAAATGGGGGTATTCCAAAAATCTCATTTGAGTTTAAGAGGTATGGTATATAGTTACATGGGATCCCAAATTGGGTATTCCAATATCGTTATTTATTTTAAATTATGAGAAGATACTGTAAATATTTTATATATGAATACGTGTATTTATGGAAGTAATTTAATGCCCCTAAATGATGCCACATCTTGCATGAGAATATAAAGATGAAGGAAATAAAAAGCTAGAAGCATCTAATACTAATATGTGTTAGTTCAAAATATAGATGAGCTAATATTTATGATGCTTGAATTTTTTTGAAAGATATGTAAAATTATAATTATTAACTTCATGTGGTAACAAATTTTAATATGAAGATGTATCCAAAAATAAATCTACAGTTAATTTGAGATAGATGATGTAGTGACAATAAGGGTGTAATATCATTCGTTTCATATGCTTGATAAGATAAATTTGAAAAAATAATCAATAATTGATTTTTATTATATATTGATATGCGGTGGATTAACATGAAGAAATGAAAATATGATGGATTTAAATATCACATTACCTCACCGATTGAAACATCCAATTGAGAAGATTCTAATGATTTGTGATATTGGGTTATGAATACATACCATGTTTTCTGATGTTTTTTAGACCAATTAGAATTAGAATAAGATTATTTTGTGATTAAAGTGATCTATTTTTTCAATTCAGTGACGTCCCTATATTTTTTATAGATTGAATTCAAATAATGAGATGTAATGTAAGAATTAAATATATATGATGGTACTATATAAAAACTACGAAACCTAGGGTATACGTTGAGATAACAATGAGAATTGGTGACAAATGTGTCATTCTGTTGAAGACATCAAGCGATAATCTGGAAACAGAATCCCATTTAAATGAAAAAAATATTTTGATGTGACTCTTTCTATGAGAAGATAAGTGAAACTATTATCTATTTATTTTATTGTGAAACACCCTCAACTTGTAATTTTAATATTTTATTAAATTGGAGAATATTTGGTTTTGGTGTTTAACCAAACAAATAGAGGTGTAGTTCTTAGTAAGAAACCATGTAAAATGAATTATTTTCCTGTAATTTTATTTAATGTATAATCAAATAAAGTCCCTAATATATTAAAATTATGGGATCATAATTCAAATAATCTATGTTGTTTAATTAAAAATAACATAATATATAAAAAATTTAGGTGACCAATAATTCACCCCTCCAATCATAGTAGTCTATTAGACCACTGACCAACTCAATTAATAGTTTATTAACTAATAAAAATATAATTATGTAATTTAAGAATTTTCATCACCTAATTTTAATATTGAAAATATTTAGTTTAAATATATATTTGATTTCTATTGTGAATGAATGGGTATTTAGTATTTAATGAACTGTCACCACTCTTTATGCTAACTATTAGGAAATAATTTTTATTATTATATTAAAAGAATACCATTAAAAAAATTTATAAAGAGAAAATCACTATCAGATCCTATATCCAAAATATAGAATTAGAATGTAAACTAGAAAACAAAATCATAGTCCCTACAGTGATGATGTTGAATATGAATCTTAAAATATATTATCGATTTTGTTACAATGAAATAATGTATACATGAAATATAGTGGGAGTAGAAAAAAAATAATTGTTAGTGAATAGAATAAATGATATGTCCTATCATATTAAATACCAAAAAATATATTCTAATATAACTGAAAATGAATGGTAATAATATATTTGATACTAACCAATAGTATCCATGAAAATATAAATTTTATGATTCCAAAAATATATTCATCTATGGATATGCCATATGATGTTCAATAAAATATAAAATGAGATAAAATTTATATACTCAATTTAGAACATATAAGTGAATTACTTTTATAGAATAAAACCATAGAAAATAAAGAGGTCATATAAATCAAATTATAAGTTAAATAATAATGATAATGAATCATTTATTAAAAAATAAATAAAAAAATAAACTAAAGAGGAAGTTTAGATTCACATTAGTAAAATTTTACAATTATGTGTAAAAAAATCCACAAATATTATTAATAAATCTAAAAATATATTTATTTTTAATAACATCATCTTTGGAAATTCAAGTAAAAAATTATTTATAATTATTAATGAAATCTTTGTTACACTGTTATAAAATCCATTTAAAGCCATTTGAAATGGAATATCATTTTATAATGAAAATTATTTGTAAAATTTAATTATCTTTCATTTTGGGTGAATATTTTCATTAAAATAATATTATGACTGACCAAAAAGTTAGGTAGAATATTATATAGAAATATTATTTTACTGGATACCAAATACATCATAATATTTATATATTTATTAATTTCAATTTTCACTTATGAAAAAACTTTATTTCTATGATATGGGGTGAATTTGACCATGATATCCATATATGTTCATCTAGTATTTGTGAAAATATATATTTAAAAATGGTGTCAATGATAAATGGGAATTAAATTCAATATTCTGTTTTTTATTCAATTTATAACAATAAAATGATGATTTATTTTAAAAATGTTGATTCATTTGGATTTATATTCATTAAATTTTTTGATTTATTATTTTTTAAATCACCCCAATATTTAATCATTCAAAATAATCCCACATATTTAAAATACTCATAATATTTTCCATAATATATTAGAATTAAATTTTATCATTTACTAACCCATGGTTCGATTAAAATTAATTCTAATGAAGGTTTCCGTAATTATTAATATTATGATTATTTTTTTTGTAGGTTGAGGTCCTTATTGTTTTTAATACTCCAATGGTCATGATATTATGATGAATTTTCTTTATCCAAATCAGGATCCAATATAAATAATTCATTTATTAATATATATTATTGATTATAAGTTTTCTTAGAATGATCTTTAGATAATTTTCCAAATGGTTTTGATAATCCTAATATCAATTTATTTTAATATCACTATAATGTGGGTTTTGTGGGGTTATGATATCATTTCTTCACATATATAATTTCCATAATTATGCTAAAATCTACCTCATTGGATATTATAATAATTTTATCTTACAAAAAATAAATTCATTCCTAAATAATTCCATGGTTACCCACTTAAGAGTAGTCATTTCATGATAGATAGTCTTGGAGATATTTGTAAACAACATTAGTATTTATAAAAAACACTACATTAATTAAGTCATAAACATTATTACTTTCAGTACATAATTAATAGAAAGATATTTTCTAGATCCGTACCCACAGGTTGGGTCCATGATATGTGATATTTCATAAATCATTAACAATTAATGATTGGTTATTGAATTCTAATTCTATATATAGTTGATTAAACTTTATGAAATCAGTAATCAGTATGGCCAACATTTATGGAGATAAGCACATTGCGTAACTAGTTTTATAATGATATTTTAGTGGTCAATAGTTATGAATTGAAATATAATTATCCACGCCTAAAAAATAACTTCACATAAATGGAATGACTATACTGAATAATTTTTTTTATAATTATCAATCACATGAATGTATGATAAATATTTACAAAAAATAATTTTTATGAATATAGATCTTCGGATTGAGACCGTTATATTGAATTTTGTGATGGGTTATTTTAAATATATTTGTATTATTTTTCATAAAAGTTGTATTCACATATGGAATTATTATTTTATAAGATTCCAAATTAAAAAATGAAATATATAACACATGATTGGAATCATTATTACATATAATTTTTATTTGAACTATTATGATAGAATTTATTACATGATCATGGGAATTTTTTTCCATTAGATGACTTTTATTTCCATCATAACTCATTAATTATATAGACAGAATAATAATGTCACTGAGATTAATAGATAAAAGTTTTATACATTATATTTTTTTTACTCTTAATAGTTTTAATCATCATCCCTCATGAACATCATTGGGATAAAATGAACCATTTTTTATATAAGAATTTATAACAACCATAAATTTTTATGTAACATGATCAATTAAATTATATGATTAAAAATTATTCATTTATATATGATTTTTCTCAAAAAATCAGGTTACTAAATTTGTGGATTCCCATGTTGTGTTGTTGGACATATGAATTTCAAAATTAAAATTTATAAAATTTATTTTAGAATGAAAATATAAAACATTAGGATGACATAGTCTATTTGTGATCTAATGAGTAAATATGAAATAATAATGTTCACTTTTTAGTCTAAATATACAATGGATTTTTGTGAGAAATGATGAATTAGTTTGGTGACTTTTATTTTATATAGTCATAATTTGGTAGATATTTTATTATAAGAACATCCCATACCATGTGTTATATTTTTAAACTTTTCTTTCAAAATGTTTATCGAAATTATTATTCATAGGAATTTCCTAATGATTCCAGTTAATGGATTTGTTATAGTTATCTTGTTTTTTAACTATTAATTATTTATAGTTATGTAATAAATTGTATTATGTCTTTTAATAGATATGAATATTTAATTGATCTATTTCTTACTAAGATTTATGATTTGTATCAAGTGTATTTTTCTATTGGTCCCATATATATATATGGAACTTGTAATTTTATGTTGCTATAAATTATCTATTTATCTTCAAGAGGTAAAAAATAGAGATGTTATGATGCACCATAACACATTTAAATAATTATTTTATTTTTTAGAGAAGTCTCTATATGAATATTAGTTTATAATCACTCACACAATGAAATCTCATTGACCCCTTTAATAAGAATGTATTATAGTTTAAAAAAGATGAATAATTTAATGAACATAAATTAAAATAATATATATTATACCTATTTTGGTGTCCAAGTTGGATTTATAACCATCTATCTAATGAATTTATTTTCCCCCTTTCACTGAATGTGTGATATATTAATGCATTTTCATGGATTTTTTCATTTCAATGTGTTTCCATTTTATTTATCTAAATAACTATTTAGACATTTTTTTCACATAAATCAGTATAATTACTGACTTTGAAAAATTTATATTAGAAACAGAAATATATAATAATTGCACATATCATTTCCCATTAATTGATAGAGAAAAGTATATTGTATGGTCAATTTATATCCCTCTATGATATCTTGAATTTTCCATTATTTAATGATTATTAATTCATATATATATATAAATTGACTAAATCTAGATGTAGTGATATGAATTATAGAATAATACTTTCAAACTCCCTATTATATAAAAATAATAAATGAATTCATTATAGTGAGAAGTAATAGTATTGGTGAAAAATTAACCTCTTAATGAGTTTTGGAAAATTGAAACCCATCTGAGGGTAATAATTGAAAATTTACCACATGAAACGACCATAGAAAATCTTTCTCATAGTTTTATTAATTATATTTTATTTTGAATAGCATGGGGATTTGGTGGAGTGGAATTGAAATCATGAAAAGTCCTTGATGAAAATATATAATATATAGAAATATCATTATTTCCACTGCATGGATGTTTTAAAAAAGTATTATATTGATTATAAATAGAGATATAGATTTGTTATATAGTGTCGTGTTTTCATTTGGTGTTGATGAATTTTTTTATGGATGGTGTAACATGAGTTTTAAATAGGGTGATGAGTATATGCCATCGTATATGTAATAATTAATTAAATATATCGAGTAAAATTATTTTTACATTTCATTTGTTTATTTATTATTATATTCTATTGGTTAAAAATTTTAGCCATAAAAATTTGAAATTTTGGTATCAGCTATATAATATATATAGTTTTAGATGGAAATAAAGAGAGAGATATTGACTGACATATTTTAGAATCGCAAATATCATGGAATCACTGAACAAATTTTGAACAATAACCAATGATAATTTGATCATAATCTGAAATAGTGAATGATCCATTCTTAACATAGGTCCTTTTATTAATAATCATATATATTCGTGATTATTTTACATCATGATTTATTATTACTATATTATTACTATAATTATATTTTCACCATCAATTTAGTATATTTCAATTACTGATGAATATAATAGATATTGAATGTTCTTCACATCCCTCTATGTTTTACATTAATGATTATTGGATGGATCCTATAGAAACCATAATACATTCTCACTTTTTATTTTTTGGATTTCAAAAATAGTTCTTTACTTTATCACCACTACCCTACTAATTGGCTAGGGATTAGACAAATTATAAACTATCTTGATGAAAAATTGATATGATGTAGTGAAAATTATATATTTTATGTGACAACTGTGGATATTTCATGGAGGAATCATTAGATTACTATGATCAATGATATATAGTTACAATCTAATGTGGCTCTCTATTGGATAATACAGGATGGCAATAGGTGTGGGTGTCTACAAATCCCATTTTTTTTTATCCAAAATTAGAAGACAAAT
Organism: Viscum album; assembly: GCA_963277665.1. Lineage (NCBI taxonomy): Eukaryota > Viridiplantae > Streptophyta > Magnoliopsida > Santalales > Viscaceae > Viscum > Viscum album. The sequence goes on along the minus strand of OY728144.1, from coordinate 106,493,176 downwards.
AACACACATGAGTTATAGATAAATTTTAAATTATTATTAGAAATTGTTTGAGCATAATTGGGTGTTGAAATAGTGGAAATAATTAGAATATCATGCACTCTAACTTTACATCAGAATTAGGGTGGTATGTTGTGCTGAGAAGGACATGGGTACCCAAAACCCTGTAAACACTATAATGAATATGTTATATAAACAGGGTTTCCATATTTTCAATGATGGAGCATGAGACCCCATGGAGTCATACTATATCATAGATATATAACCTTTCAATATAATCAGTACTAAATGACTCCGTGATAGGTAGGAAATGTCAAACCTTTATGATCCTCTTAGAAATATTCCATACCACATCATTACATCTAGGTGACCTTTGTGAAGTAGTCATAAAACCAACCATTACATCATCCTATTTCCACTCCGAAATATATGCCTTCTATAAAATTATAGTTGGTCACTTTTGTTCTACCTTGACCTTCTAACAAGAGGAATAACTCATGATGAAACCAGCTAGGTTTCTATTCATTCCAATCTACCAGTTCTGATGGAGAAAATCATGGTAAATCATGGTCACTCTAGGATGAATTGACTCAACTGAGGCCTAAAACTCCTATATCGACTCCTTTCATAGGTCCACTAGAACCCAAATGCATCCAATGATACAAATGATCTCATTTTCAACTATTGTATTACATGGAGGTGGAGCCTCACCATTAACACTATGCAACATGAAAATGTCCTCCGAATATGATAGATTCTTTATCCTTAATTCATTCTATAGGATAGAGGTCAAACATAATGATGATACATTAGTTTGTCCATGTATGTTAGGATTATCCAGTCTTATCTTAGAGAAAAAAAATCCATAATCATCTAATCACTATTGTCCTTCGGCATTTCATATATCTGAGTCCACTTCCTCAGTGCATTGGACACTACATTTACATTACAGGTGTGGAGTCAAGCTCAAAGTCAACATAATATATGTTTTCCACCCTCCTTTACTATCTAATATACAGATATTTATTTTTAAATATATACTTAATTATTTTTCCATTTCTCTCCACCCAAAAAATAACTCCAACTATGTAATGTATCCAAAAACACATTATGTGAACAACAAAAACCATATCAGGATCATGTATCAGGTAGTTACACTCAAGTGTCTTCAACATCCGAGATATGTATACCATGAATCTATCCCCTTGTAATAGTAATTCTCCATGCCTAATATCTAATGTCTCATAACACATATTGTATCTCTGTCCCTATTCTATAAGTATCAAGACTATTGTTGATGTTGATATCCCATGCAATACCTAAAAGGATGTCTTGTTGAAATATGGAAATAAAAAATTCACACCCTCGTTACTCGAGCCCATCAACTTTTCTTCTGATGATGATCGGTCCTGAATGAAATGCATGTAATATCCATCTAGCTCCATGAATCTATTTATTTCAATGATGTTCATGGGATGCCCCTAGGAAACCACATCTATCACCGACTCTGGGTAAACTAATAGTCCTGTCTCTAAGATGTTTCCCCCCAAGAAGTGAATTTGATCCATCCCTAAGATGATTTCTTATCATAAAATAAAAATGGTTCTCTCATTGTATTAAAAACAATCTGTATATGGTTTTTATGTTCATGTTTATTATGTGAATATAGCAAGAGATCATCCAACCCCCCCCCCCCCCACAAATGAATCTATATAAAGGTAAACACTTGGTTAATCAGTGACATGAAAACTAATGGTGCATTCATGAGACCAGATGACATAACTAGATACTCATATGAACTATACATTCTATGAATGGTCATATGATTTATGTTGGTAGATTGAACACATGCCTTGTGATATTCGTATCTCAAATCAATTTTTTCGAACACCAGACCACCATGAAGTTTAAAATAATTGGTCATCTATCCAATGAAAGGGATATTGATTCTTAAATATCAGATGGTTTAACTTATGATAATTTACTCATAGCCTAAGGGTACCCTAAACCTTTTATAAAAATTGTACTGTAAAACTACATTGAGAAGTGCTGATTGGAATGAACCCATTTTCATCCAAATATTATATCTGTCTTTTGAGTTTATCCCACACCATCGTAGCCATCCTATATGGAGGAATGTATATCCGTGTAGCTCCTGGAACTGACTCTTGAGAGAACCCCACTTCTCTCTCTAGAGGTAAACCAGAAATGTATTCTTGTAACCGAGAACTTAAATGATCAACCATGAGATGAAATTATATCTAACATGTTTACTTAACATAAATTAAAAAACATACAATCTGGGAAATCATCCAATCAATCCCATGATTCCGTTGTCCATCCATCCTCACCTAGAAATTCCATTCAGCCTTGGAAGCATATAAATCACCCTCTAGGGATTTTAAAGTCACCCTCTAGTGAAAACAGTCAATGTATGCTCTATAATATATTTTAAAGTTAGTCAAAAATATGTCATCAATCCCTATCTTCTAGAGGAAATACAGATTCTAGAAGAAATAGAACCCAACAACCTCAAGGGAAACACCATTAACGGGTGGAAACCATCCATTATGAATCCAAATAGAGTGTTTAGAATCATAATTCTCAAAAAATAAATTAGAACAATCTGTATTATTTTCACCATAGGTTCATATATAAAACAATGTGATTCACCTATATCAAAATGAGAAGATGAAATAGAAGAGAATGATCATAACTCTCACAATAGATTGTCTGACACCCTTCTCCTCTTGGTTATTCTATTCTGAATAGATCTTTCAAGAACCATGTCCCAGTAATATAACCTCATTGATCGATGTTGGCCCACTCTAATGTAATGGAATAACTTTTGTCTAGTTTCTTTGACCATGACAACCATTTCTTTGGCTTGATTCACCAACACTTCTCCAGCTCACTTCCTAACATTGAGTTGATAAATATTGTCCTCAACCTAGTTTCATAGTTTACCCCCACCACTCATTGCAGGATGGAAGAACCCAGAGAAATATTGAATGTGAAAAATACTTTTGAAATTTTAGCACTCGAATGTGTCATAATCGCACTAATTATTCATTGGACCAACCTTCCATGATGATGGAAGAACATTATTATACTATTACACATAGTCTAATTGGAACTCATCTCACATGAAGCATCAATACAATGCTTTTTTTCATGATGATATTGAATCCCGGTGTTGAGAAACATCCCTTCCATACTCAATACCCCCAACTTCCCTTGGGTTCCACTATTTTATTATTTCCTAATTCTTAATTTTAGTAACAGGGTTCAATATTAACATGTTCACAAAAGATTTAATATCATATTGTTAACCTTAATTGAATCATATCACCTTCAATATCTCATCAGTAAGGTATGTCAGTGAAAATAATGAAACTCTATAATGTGTGTTAAGCTCTCCATAAAAGTCGTAGCACCCTCCTCCTGAGGGATGGTTCCCCTATCCCTCTCTACATGAAATATATCAGGAATGAAATAGTCATAGAACATTTTTTGGAAATAATACCAAAATATATCTCAAAAACTTTCATCCAAGTTCATAAAATTCTACCAGTACATTGTTTCCCCACGAAGCATATATATCGTGAGCCTCACCATTCTCTACGGAGGTGTCTCAATGGGCTCGAAGATTGATAGTATAATCCCAATCCATAGATCAAAAATATATGGACTACGATACCCAAAAAACATGGTAGGATTATTATGATGGAACACAAAAGTGTTTTCATCCATAGATAGGACCGGCTAGGGGGCTCCTTAAGAAATCTTCTTGATGTGAATGAATCCCTTGAAAAATTGTGCCTTAGAAACTATATCTAGAACAACTGTTTGTGATGCAACTGGAACTAAGGGGGGCGACTAGATTCCAATGGATCACTACCTATGGAGTGTGGTCATCCCATCCCTTTTTCAATATGACTATATACCATCATTTTTGAATGCCTATACAATGCCAAACACATGCCTTAGAAATAAATTATATCAATATTATCTAATCGAAATAATAGGAAAGTCCAGAACCCACATAATAGTAGGTTATACAACATAGCCTACTCCTAAATATATGACTCAAAAAGTAAATAGTCACAAGCACTAGTAGAATCACGAACTCTTCCCACCACAAATGTTGGGGCCAATTCACATCTTTTTTTAACTTGTTATTTTTTCATTACAAGTACCACCAATTTAAAATTTTATTTTCTACCACTTTCAAGGGATAAGTGTGAACCCTCCCTGCTTAACCAGATCAAAAACCAAAATAATCAATAGAATTACAATGAAAAGATTAATCTTGTCAGAATCATTGTCCCTAAGAATGTTTCTTGGAAAATACATACATGGGTGTGTGGATCATCTATTGAGATATCATTATAGTGATATGATATTTTGTCCCATTCTGGAATGTATTCCTCTTTTTTGATCTTCCCCATGTTGAAGCCTCTACTCCAAATTCAGTATTTCTTAATAATCCAACCACATTGCTCCCAATAAGTGTCCACACTAAGAACTTTTCCCATCATTTGACCAGCATCTTCCTTCGATGACTTAATTGTATGAACTTCCTCCATTATTTAATCACCCGAGTGCATAAGAAGTTCGATATTCTAATCTAGAACACGGGTTATCTATCGCTAAGGGCCATTAAGAGTCGATGCCTCTCATTGCTGACTAGGTGGGGTGCATCCTCCTTCACCAACCACACATCCTTTAATTATAGTAGTATCACCCCATAACGATCCTTAGTCTTATCATATGCATCCACATGGGTAGTTTCCACAACATCCAAGGTACCCTCACTATATTTAGACTCTTTTTCATGCTCTGAGGTCCCTGTGTCTCCAACATGTTGATTCTCCTTACCACCTTCAACTATCCATGGATCTTATTACTCAGTTTTACCTATTTTTTTGGATGACTGAGTATCTAATGTCCTTGGTAGATAAGAAAAGTATTTGCGACCCTGTTATTACAAATTCTTATTGACAATGAATCTCCCTAGGTGAATATTTTATTCATAAACATTCAACATCTATGGAATTTGCTATAATTTGTTGTACCCTCCTATTAAAATTCCATCGAATTCTTTTCATCCATTGAACTCTACTTCTAAATAACATAAGGTGTTTCATTTAACCACTCTATCATAACTTAGTCTATCAAAGTGGTTGATCAAATTTAGACTGGATGAAGAGTTTCTTTGATTACACACATAATTGATATGAAGTTGAATTCATGAAACATAAATTGGAACATCCCACTCTTGAACATCCATGTAACTACCCCTACAAACCATTGAATCACCCCTTTAGTATTGTTACTACTTCAAGCATGAAAATCCATAGAATAGGTCTAAGAATTTGGCAACTCAATTCCCTTATCATTTATAACATCATAAACCACTCAGTCCACAAGATCCCGTTCATCATCTTTGTGCATATCCAAAATAACAACCACCATTGCACTAGAATGGGAAACCTATAAAACCATAGAGTTACTATGGGGGATTTCATATTTCATATCAAACTACAAAAAAATATAGTTACACCTGGTTTAGGAAGTAATACCTTAGATAGTATTAGTTTCACAACTTACCCCAAACTAACAACAACAACATACCTGCAATCACTTCAAAAGGATCATTCAAAACCATCAAATGACGTATTAAAGATTTCATTCGGGACCATTTCGAATAAAAATTGAACCTTTGTGTTGTTCAAAGGAACCATATCAGTCGAGATATTTATTTCAATTTTCTCTGTGGCATTATGAGAATGCTCAAATCCAATATATCAGATGGAAGCACAGCCTAAGGCTCCCTAATCACACCTTTCTTGAAACTAGATACATCGTCTGTAGGGTGTCTAAAAAAATTAGTAGAGAACCCATGATTCACATCACACCTTTTGATACCCCCTCAACTCACCTAAAATATCAATAGTAATGGAATACATCAATGTTTGAGAAATGTCATCATCAACATAGATCCATGGATCGATTGAATGAAAAAAAATTCATGTACGAAAGTCTGAGAAGAGGAAATGACCATCCATATTTCCAATCCGATGAAGAATCACTAGATTATGAAAGGGTAGGGGGTAACTAGGATGTGTGATCCATATCAGTGTAATGAGGTAATCTCACTTCAAATTGAAATCGAATGAAAACCAAATGTGGTATAAGTGCTAACATGAAACAACTCATCAAGAATTCAATAAAGTAGAGATAATGTCTTCTTCCCACATAAATAAAACCAAGAAACACCCTGTATCAAAAATACCTATAGTCCACCTGTCTTGTAGCTTCTATATCCCAAAGATGAAATAATCAAAGTCATCAATAGAGGGTTGTCTCTTACCGAAGTGGGAAACTAATTCCATATCAATCAAATCATAATCCATCATGGCCTTCAGGTGAAATCAATACCATATGGACACAATTAACGTTAAATTTAACTTTATGGAATAAATTTATGTTAGGGAGACTATGATGTTTCAATTTCAATTCCTACTTATTTCACATTTAACAGTACATCATTCATTAATTTTAACTTTTAAAAAATGGGTCACCATGTTTTGATCCATGATGGATCATAACATCCCATGAACCTAAATTTGGTGACAATATATTCCATAACATATTATATTTACATTGAATAACTGAATCCCAAGGTGCATCACTTCCAAATCCATATTTTCCCATAAACCTTACGAACTAAACGATGGTATCACTTTCATATATACACTACAAAAAAGTAATTATGATAGCATGTATTGATATCAGAACATCTATCATTAAAACATGTAATGAGTTATTCATCCTGAAATGAATGACATAGTCCATGGAATTTGACATATAAAAAGTTCCTTATATGATGTATGACACAGAATACACTCATCTCATTAGGTCAAAAAAATATAAACCATATTCATATCAATAATAACATCAAAATTCAAGTGTGTCCCCCAATGGTGGAATCAAATCAACTATAATGTAAAACCCATAATAACCACAATTTAATGTGAGGTAATTTGGGTTTTTCTGGCACATGGGTTAGGTACGCCTATGAACATCTCATTACTAATCATCAATACCTTTTTATACTAGTCTATAATTTCTAAATTGAAAAATAAAACTTGGATCGAACACTCTAACACCAATATTTAATGTCCTGGACTCGGATTCCACTAAATAGTGCCCCAAACTGGATTGGATTTAGGGCGTTGAGTGCATCCCCTCAAACACCCAATGTGTCTAACTAGTAGTGAGGGCCTAAGTGTGTCTGGGGTAAAACTATGCATTTATTACTTGATTGATAATTAATAGAATAAATAATATAAAATTATGGTAAGTATATACAACATGATGAAATCTAAAAAGTTAACCATACATGAAGATATATAACAATTATTGAAGTGTCTCATATATAATGATGTTGATACATATCTCTACAAAACCTCCAAAATCGTTATAGATCAATAAAATACATGTATCCAAAATAAAAAATACCAAAACTTTATATCATCTAATACCATCAAGAGCCCTAGCTCGATCCCATTCTCCCCAGCTCTGATTCGTACTGCAAGATCAACCCTCAAACAATGGGTGTTTTCCTAGATCACTACATGCATCCAAATAGTCTTTTGGGTAGTAAAGGGTATCCCAAATAGGGTGTGATAGATACTATCATTAGGAAACCACCAAACTGTCTATATAATCCCGGTGGTGAAATATAAAAAGCTAAGCATTGTGCGAGAAAGGAATCTATGAAGTAAATGAAATTTAATGTTTCTAAGGCACATCTACAACTATGAATGTGAGAAAAAGTATCCTCTCATGTATCCCTAAAAAAGGTTTCATGATATTAACTAGGAAGCTAAAAAATATAACAAATAAAAAACCAGGAAATCACCATATAAACCATTGATCAATATTAGCCACATCATTGGTGTATATCCGAAAATGTTTGAAATATCCACAGAAAAATCATTGAACAATGATTTTCAGAATTCAAATGATCATACCATATTTTAATATGCCAATCCATGAAGGGTCAGATCTATGGTGTCGTGGAACAAGTAAATATCATCATGTCATAGTAGAACCTCAATAGAAACTCAATTATCCACTAGATCAAGTCATAATAGAATTTCATATCAAACAATTCGAACATGATTCCAACCATTTCAGATCCAAGTGGGTGAAAATCCCATGGCTTCCCATGTAATCAAGAACCGAAGAGCATGATCTGTCCAATGTGCCCACTATTTCATGAAGATCAAAAGAATATCATCAAAAAAATATAAGGAATATACCCATATTTAATGGAATCTATCATTTCAAACCATATGACTATATCCACTAAAATAATCATATCACATTTCATTTATCTCATTAGTATACCCACTCAAATATCACATTTCCCAATTAATCCATTCAATTAAATTAATAACAATTTATTATTATACCAAATCATTTAACCAAAACAATTTAAAACATTTTACCAATTCAATGATTGATTATCAGTAGGGAATACTTTTATTTGACACAGAATATCCTAAATAATAAATTTAATTTAATTAAAATATAATTGGGTGTCCTATATCTTGGAAATAATGAGAACTCAAGCCTTGGGTTGTTAAACCAAGTCATAAAAAATGTAATTTCATAAAGTAAACCCCATGGGAAGAAATAGGTTTGGTATTAACCAAAAACACATATCAGATGAATCTAAAAGCATCCATAATAGGTTAGATGACATATTATTCAATTATCAAGTTCAATTTTAGGGGATTCACCAGAAATCATAGTGGGTAAAAAAATTGTTTATAGATTAAAAATGAGAGATCTCAAATAAATATTAATGAAATCCCACCATATCCAGGTATTGGTGTGATTGTCTAGTATTGAATCAATGTTTTACTCATATTGGGAGAAATATGATGAAAAAACGAAGAACCTAATATTAGAGAAAATCAGTTTTCACATAAATTGTGGCGTCAATGGGATGGAGAACGAATAATGAATGAAAATTAATCGATTACTCACCGATACACATCCAATAACACATTCTTATCTTGAATCATAGATTTGATGGATAATAATCCTTAATATGATATATAGACATCAAATATTTTCTAAAATGGTATGGTTGATGTTTGTTGAATTAATGAAATGTTAATTTTAAATTATATTTAATTTATTATAAAATTAAATAATTTCCCAAATAAATAAGGGTCACATGGTTTAAGAACATTTTTTTTGAAAAATCATGTTTCAAATAGCATGGTTATCTTTAGGATTTGCAAACACACATAGTTTGATCACACGGTTTGACTAACTGTGCAATAATCGTGAAAAACTCCTCTGTTAATTTTTCAGTCATTGCCGCCAGACCATGCGGCCCAATTCACAATGTTCGAAAAAATCTAGGTGGCTTGGTGATACCTTATTCCCATCCTCATATAGTTTGATAAAAAAATGTGGAATATTATACACTGTTTGATCTAATTATGTATCAGGCAATTTACACCCCAAAACATAGTTTTTGGGTGCCGAAAAAGCCATAGAATTCCTTAATACCTCCATTATATCAAAGGTCACTCATTGTAGGAAACATGTACACATTAAAACTAAAAATAAGTGATGAATAAGTCCTATTAAGACAGATTTTTGTATATATATTTAATAAAAAAAATATGGTTATAGGAAATGAAATTCAACATTTATGAAGATGGTAGGTCATACATACACATAAATTATTCTTTTGTTTCTTTTCTATATTAAAATAATGAAATGTAAATGATATATATGCATATTGTAATTTAAGTCTCATATAAATTTCATATATATCATAAATATTTATTATAACCATCCTTTATATGTTCCATGAATATTGTTAAAAAAGTCACATCACATTGAATAGATGGTAATCCACACATTCACAAACTATATTGTCATATTTATAGAAACTATGAAGAATGAAGGTATGTGTTATATAAAAATGTATGTAGTATATTGTTAAAATAAATTATCATAAATAGAATATATAAACAGTGTGACTATCATTATGACCAAATATGTGAGGTATTAAAGGAATTAATGAACAATATTGTTTTGTGATGCAGTACTTCTCCTCACACGAATCGTAACTTCGTTACCCATTTGATGTATATGTTTGTAGGTGTAGGTAAAAAATATAACATAAAATATCTTTTTATATTTATTATACTTGTGTAAATATATAATCATTTAAAAATAATAAATTATGGTGTGAGGATAGGAATAAAACAAATGTGATCGCGGAGGAAAGTTTACTCTTATTAGGGTTACTCCATTAAGTTAATACCAAAATCCTTATTTGGATATCTTTCTTCCCAATGTGATCATTATAAAATGATTTATGTTAATTAGAGAGATTATTTGGGTAGGTATTGGTTAATATAGAAGTCTCAATTTTGTGTGAGGATGGGTGGGAGGAGGTTCAATTTTATAATTGACGATAGGGATACATTTCGAAAATATCAAAATATAAAATTAATATAAATTAATTTTCAATTTTAAAGGCATAAAAATGGAGATATTTAAATTATTATATGAATACGTTTCAACATAATCACAAAAAATAATTTTGAGAACTTTTTTTGTCACATCATTACCCATACCTTTCGGCATTAACCCTTAGTTAAACACTTTATCACATACCATGAAAAATTGAATTTTTAAAATTTATGTTTTAATATAATTTATATTAAATTTCAAACGAACCATAAATGATCCGTGGATGATATTATAAACTTTTTCATAATAATTTTTCCTTTTATTATATTTTCATCATTATTTTATCATTTATAAAATTATTATTTATTTTAGAATATCATTAATTTATATTTTAACACTATTAATTTATAGACTATTTAATAAAAAATAAACATTATAACATAAAAAGAAATCCATTAATACATAATCAAAATTTCTCTGTCATATAGGATATATTCTTATGACATTAATTATATAAAATTATATTACTATTAATATTTTTATTATCATTTATTTGATATATATATAAATTAAAAAATCACATCATCATCAATGTGAAGAAATTTAATTTAGTTATTTCATACCTAAAATTTAATATTAAATAATCATGATGAATATAAATATTATATATTTAATATTACTATTTCTAGATAATTATATCTTATAAATACCAATATATTAAAAATATTATATTTATTAAAACCCTGAGAATGAAATATTTAACATTCCACAGTATAAATCACTATAAATGCATTAAAAACAATTAGTTCCTCCAAGAGGCCATAAAATTTCAACAAAATATGATTTATATAAATCCCGTCACTTAAAATAAAAATAAGAAATGTTTTAGGGTTATTTTAAAATTCTTATGATATTATTTTTCCCTCAATTACCTTATTTACCATTAACTGTGGTAATAAAAATAACCATTGTTTAATATCTAACGTTTTTTCGAAAAAGGTACCTAATTAATAAATTATTAAGTTATGATTCCAATTATGGAATCCATTTTCAAAATTAAAAAATAGAAGTGGCTAATTTTTTTTGTAGATGTGGCCTGAAAGTATGGTTTTTAAAGTGAAAACATTTAAAATATTTAAATGTTTTCATATCCTTATTAAACATTAAATTGATTCCAATGACATATATTATATAATATATAAATAAAACTATCAATATATACTTTAATTTTTTTAATATATAATTTATCACTATAAAATGATTAGATAAATAATTCGTTTTCAATTAATATGAAAAAGTTATCACTATTCATCAAACCATGAATCTTATCAAAAAATACCAAAAAATAAAACAAAGTAAATAGTTATATTCTTATATGAAATATGATGTCTAATTTTTTAAATATTGTCTATTAAATTTTCTTGCATAATATTCAAAACTATAACAACATGAAAATGTGGAAAAACTACTTTTATTAAAGTATATATTTTTATGTCTAATATTTGGCATGTCATTATCTTTTTCCTATTAAATGTATTGGAAGGATGTAAATTATATTTTATTTAATAATTAAAATATTTATTACATTAATATAATTCACTATTTTTAGTTAATTTAATTTATTAGGATAAAATGTCTTTGTTAGAATAAAAATAGCCATTTATTAAAAAAGTTCCTATATTAAATTCAAATTAATTTGTATCCAATGAATTAAACCATATATTTTCATAAGTTAGTTATTACTATTCAAAACAACCAACATAATGCCTAGGTTATAACTTATTATATCAAATAATAATATTTTATAAATATATTGTTGTTTGTAAAAAACAAGGTCTTTTGTGTAATGTAAGACAAATCATTATTGCGTGTAAAGTAAGATTAACACTATGATGTGTATAAATAAATCAAGGAAAAAATTTAAATTTATTAAAAAATTAAAATGTTGTGATATCTTGGGGTGTTACACATGACCCATAATATGTTCCTATCCAAAAAATATCTATCTTATTTGGTAACACATCATAAAATCATAGCCTACCTTTCTAACTCAAGGGTATCCCTAAAAACATAATCTCAATGCCCTTAAACCTCCCTCAAGGTTATCACGAATATCCAAAATTAGATATTATTATATAAAAATCTATTTCCTATCACATGGTATGTGAACATTACTATTTTTCACAACATGGAACATATCAAGAAATATGATGAATAAAAAATTTCATATAATCAATCCATGAAAAATATAACACTCTCTTACCTCATCGTTAACACAAGGATTAACACATAATCATATTCCATCAATGAAACCACAATGATTTAATGAAATCAATTGAAATAACCAAATACCACCCTATTATTTCTCTATATCCTAATAAACTCATGAAAATATCAATATAGTCCCAATTCTATTTAGTGGCAAGTCATACCTATAACCAAAAATTGTGATTAAATTTCAACCATCCTTGACACCTAACCCATAACTCCATCCCCCATTAAAGTTTTATAACATCAATATTGATACAAAATGTTATATTAATATCCAATTTAGAACATTATAGGTCCCAAACACATAATTTCATACAAGTCAATCCATAAAATATCCTACATATGCTATAATTTGGTAATGATATCCATCATTCACCATAATGGAGAACCCATCCCAATATGTGCACCTCAATTTATTACCCATGAATATATTCCTTAAGAAATCTTCTCAAACACATAAATATGTTGTTTTATGTTTTAAAATAAGGATTTAGGGTAAGAATAAGGTATCTAATTCATGTATGAGGATAAACCATCCCAAATAAACCTTTTCATAGGAATATTAAGTCATATATGTATAAGAAGGAAAGATGGGAGGGATAAAATGTTATCCAAATCAATTGAGGGAGGATGGAAATGAAAATGAGGGGTTAAATTTTTCAATGGTTGAATTTTTTATCATCCCATTTAAATAGAATCAAAGTAGCTTATACATGACTAAACCATGAAGGTCATGCTTTGGCGCATCCTCCATGATTCCTTATATCAATTTATCCACTATTGGTTATGGAATAAAAACATTCCCCAAGTAATAGTGTCCAAACCCAAGTATTTCACAACCATGGAATGATCATTAGGATCATGCCACCACATACCACTATAAAAAGGACTCATGATTCCAAAATGACCAGCCCTATGCCTTACAATTATTAATCCATCAAGTTGTCACACCATTAAGCATGATGTGGTATCTTAGCTTCCTATAAGAATACACATGATAAAAATTAAATTCTATGGAATTAATATTGGAACATCACATGGTCTAATTCAATAGTTCTTTCTTCAACATCATATACTCCTTCCCTAAAGAATTCATTACATGACTCCCCCTAGAAACCATTATGATCCAGGATCAATCAAATACCATGGTGTGTCTCACCTTAATTATGCCATGGTGACCCAAATTATGTAAAATCTCATGTCCAACACATTATTTATTTTCCAAATTGAAACAATGGTCCCTTAAAAAACACATTGATCAACCCAAATTCATCATTATTCAAAAAAATAAAATAATAATTAAACCTTTAAGATGTAGAAATTTGATGGTTTTTATAAAATATCCCCTATGAGACATAAATCTAGGAAAATAATATATTGGGTTCCTCACCAAATATATTTAGACACTGGTCATGTGGATCCCACTCTACTTCTATATTATTTTTCCAAGATACATTTCTGGTTCATTAATACTTAGTATACATGCATAGTCCTCCATAACAGAACACATATCATCCCATACCATTATGTGCATTGTGCATTAATCAAATGGTGGTTCTAGCTAAAACTATACATCAATAATTTATATCACGTTCATAAGTTTCATCATGTATTTTAAAAACTATTACTCATAGAGCATAAAATGAATACCATGGAGGTGTGGTGGAATATCAAACCATTAAGCTAATGCATCAATCTACTATAAAAATATTTCACATTTTGATAGACCAAGGCATGATCTTTCCGTGCACATAAAACACCATTTCATTACACAATGTTATTCCCACAAGAATCCATACCTCCAATAGTGAATTGTTTTTCATTTTTGGTGCACTGATCTTTAAAAAACATCATTTAGTGGAAGGAATTGAGAGGTGATGATTTTTAATAGTTTACATTATTCAATTTTTTTAATATTTTATTATGAAATAAAACACTGTAACATATTATAGTGAGTAATTTCAGCGTTTACCTAATAGACACTGATGAAAGCCCCAAACGAAGAACACTTGACATACATGGATCGCTAAAAATAATTAGTATATAATCATTAGCATTGTAAAGACACATGTGAGGGAATAAAATACACTAAAATCACCATCATGGAGTCAAACATATATGTTATATCCTTTAGTAGTCATACAAAAAAATAATCACTAATATATCTAACCGATTGACTTAGGCAATTTTTTTTATGTTTATAATTATTGAGGCATAGATTATCCTTCATTATTTAATGAATGTCTCCTTAAAAATATATTTCACTAGTAGTTTTTATTTGAATTGAAACAAGTGTGACGTCTTTCTTCTTAACCATAAAAACTTATTGGGTTGATCACATAAAAAAATTATTTAAACAGCTCATCTTATTTTCATTGACATGAAATATTTTATGTCTTATCATTTTTGTGATCACAAAAATGTCAATCAACATTTTCCTTTTTCTAGATTAATCATAAAATTTTTTATTCCCTTCTTTGAAGCTTTATTTTTATTTCATTTAACACAAAAAACTCTATTTGTCTCTAAAAAATATACATGAATGGAATTTTTTCAATTTATATCCTGTACCATCCCAATCATCATAATGATTGAATCAAAATTTATAATTCAAATTTAAAAAATTACTATTGTTAACCACTTGTAATTGCTTCTATATTTTTTATTTCTTCTTCATCATTCATTTCATCCATAACATCATTCTAGCTTGACTCATGGATAACAAAACAAAAAAATAGATGATTCAAGGAAGGTTCAAATGATTTTCCAAAACTTAATCCAAAAAAACTTCTTCCTTCATGGTATACTAATGTTCCATCATTGCGTAACTCATCCTTCTCCAACATTGTAAATCCAGAAATTCACTGTTGATATTTAAAACATAAAAAAACATCATTGTCATAATATAATATAATTTAATATTTATGTAATATGACACTAAAAATTATAGAAAAATTTGAAGTAATCAATTGTAGTTCATAGATTTTTATCTATGTCCGAATGATACTTAAATAACAAAATAATATAAAAATCCTCAAAATTGAATTTTATATCACTTAATATTTATAAAACCATGCATATAATCCTTCTGTCTAAGGAAATTTCCAAATTAATTACATAACATAAAAATATAAAACTTGTGATATCAGGACTATATTATATATCATAAGATATATATAAAAATACGAATCACACATTCAACTGTTCAAGTTTCAAATTTACACTACTTTAGAGAATATATTTCATGTCATGTAATATAGATATATATATTTATATAAACAAAACCATCAAAACATATACAAGTATGTTTTATAATGCTTAGTGTATTAGATAATAAATTATGTTTCCAATATTAAATACAAAGATACATGCATCTCATTAATTATAAATTCATAAAATCCACTAATACAAAATGGATACCGTCTATAATAAACAATAACATATATATAATAGTTTATTGAATTTATTTTATAATTATTCACCTATTATGAATTAAAAATACATGTAACATAATTGGTTCATGATGTTATTGAATTTTTATCCAATCATGATAAAAAAATATGTGTTAATTATTCTTATAGACAAAGCCATATACATTGGAAAAGGTTATAAAAACCATACACATATCAGTATGGTGAATGATTTAGTTCATTTTATGCCAACCTATCCAATGTAAAAATATTACACCACCCCAAAATTATCCGAAAATTAGATGTCATTGTTTTCAATCTAAAAAACAACCAATATACATCCAATGATGATCAAACTATTTCCAAACACCTCTCAATTTAAAAGAAACATTCACCTCACATAATATAGTTCATTTTATGTTATTTTTAATATGATTTATGTTTTTAAAATAAAATATAAAAAAACATACATAACCACTCTAAATATTCTCGAAAACATTTTCCATAGAAAAATTTCAAAACACATGTTGTAACATGTTCAATAAGAAATCTCTATAAATTCTACCATGAACATATAAATCCACCGAAAGATATCAAAATCTCACAAAACATTTCACGGGCACAAAATTCTCCACCAATTTATTATTTGGGAAGATACATATAAAAAATAAAATTAAAAATAATTATACCTATCTATGGGTCTACTTTCAATAATTCTAATCATACATGAGAATAGAAAAAAATAAGAAATATGAAAATTGAACAATAATATATTGTTGGTCATAAAATAGTTATATAAATAAACATCTTCACAAACCCTAATCCTCTTTATTCCAATTGTAAATTCAACCCATACTTGTCCATGATACCATTAGAGATTAATAGTGTTAAAAATTCACCACATCCACCCATAGAGAAAGTAATTGTTATTTAATACATTCAAGATCAGAAAAAATAAAAAATAAAAATAAAAAAATAGAAAATACACATACTCACATTATGAACTCACTAAATTCAATTTTTAATAACTACCTATAAATATATTATAAAATCATATAAAATAAATATCACATATTAGGTTTAAAAATATATATATATTATCAACTAATATACTTTTCTCCCTATTGAAAATTAAATATGTAAATACAGAATGGTATAAAACTAAATAAATCTATGTTTATATTCCCCCCCTTCAAAAAAAATTATATAATGAATAAGATGATAGATGGGAAAATTTACCATAAAAATCCCATTTATGATTTCATCTTGTGAAATTAAAATTCAATAATTATAATCTTAATTGAGATAACATGGAATACTAAACATGAGAATTGATCTATAATATCATGTTTTTGGTAAAACAATTACCTATATCTATATCTTCATACCCCTTAATATTCATGATTCCAATTGAAAATTTGTATTTTCTCAATCTTTAATACAATTGAAGATAAACAATTCTAAAATTTATATACAATACACATAAAACATATAAAGACAAATTAATATATTTATTCTCACCATAACTATTAAAACTGTAAAAAACACAAAACTCACATACTCACAGGCGAAATTCAGTACATTCCAATTTTAAAAACTCTCCCTAAAAATATTATCCTATTATATAAGACATCCTTCCAGAGTTAGTTAAAAAATATAAATATATTCTATATTAATATATTTTTCCACCACAGTAAAAACAATTTTCACAAATACTGAAATAAATAATAAAAAATATAATTTTAATTCCTTTATAACCCTTAACAAAAATAATAAAATTATTAAGATAATCGAGAGGAAGGATTAATAATACCTTAGTCATTGATGATTTTTTACATATAAATGTTGTTAAACATCGATGGATTTTTTATTCGACTCCCTATATTTCTGACAACACCATTGATCTATGTTTATTTTCCTCGAATACAATTTTAAATTCTGAGAACTTTAATTTTTATTAATTTTATTAAAATTGAATGTATTTATATCTTTATTAATAAATAATTTCAGATTTTTGTTTTATTAATATTTATACATTTAACATTAAAGGTAATCAAATATTTAATATTTTATTCTCTGATGACTTATTTTCGAGTTAAAAAGTTCATTCATTTTCTTCATAATAATTTTTTTCAGTTGGTCTATAGCAAAAATCATTAATAAAATTTTAATATCCTCCATATTATTTTATGACTCATCCATTACGATTAGTTCTTTAAATTCATAAAATAATATTTATTGATTATGTTTTCCCCTCATCACATAACATACATTACTCATCATTAACGCAACATATTATTTCTTATCATAAAAAACTTTATCGTATTAATCATATTATTGATACACTGTTATTAAATAATGATTAATCTAATTGATAAATAATGTGTTCTTAAATTATAGTTTGACCTCTCTAATGATTTATGAATAATTCCTAAAAATTTTGGTGGTCCTATAAGATAAAATTTCATTAGATGTTTTCCCCACATCCTAAAATCCTACTAGAGATAAAAGTACAAGTCATATATGAGTAAAAACTACTACACAAAAATAATTGTTGTTTCATTTTAATAATTCATGTGAATAATCAATAATAAATCCATTAACCCTTCATTTAAATTTAATCTTCTAAAATTTTCAGCATTAAAATTCATACTCACCTAGCCAGGTAAATTGCTGAGGCATTCTTCCTCAAAGATACATTTTTGGTCACATGTTCAACATGACACTTTAAATGACTAAATCATTTTCTTCATATTAGTTTATACTTTTTCATATTATGTTTTTATAATATATCCTTAAATGGAAAATACATAAATAATTATTCCTCCTATAATATATAGACATATAGTTATATTTATAATTCATCCAAAAAAATACTTTCATATCACACCCAATTTTTGTAGTTATTTCTTATACTCAGATTTGGTGGAATTTTAAGTGTTTTTCACGAGGCCCAGGTGTGATGGATGTTGGGTTTTGATATGACTCCTTGAATTTGTTTTTTCAAAGGTTTATTCATGTTTTGGTTGGATAATTTTGTAGTAAACATGAAAATTTTATCTTGGCAATGGCCAACGCATGGTTGGTGCAGAGTTAGGAGAAACCGTGTGGCCATCCATGGAAACCAAGTATTGGGTTAGGCTCGGATAGAACCTACCTCACAGGTTTCACAAGGAAATTTAGTCTCTTACCAGGTAAACAGGGGAACATTTATCCGTGCATAGTATCACTAACATGGTTACCACAAAGTTTGTAATATCGTGTAACATAACCATGCAGATTTCCGAGAACATTAATATTATAGTTTTTCCCTTTTCCCCATTCCAGGTTTTAATCCTAACCACTCATTTATCCTCCATATGTTTTTTTGACCATAGGATTCACATCCATCTGTCCTCATGCATCCCAAACCTTACTAGGGGGAGTCCAAGGGGAATTATTCAAGGGTTTGGCAGATTTCTTCATGGTAAATACATCCTCTCATCTCCCTCTTCCTTAAAATCCCATTCCTATTGGGTATCATTATCTTACGTGGTAATAGAGACCTAGTATTTGGTTTTACCCTTGTTTATGTTTGGTTTGTTTTCAATTATGGTTCATCTTGGTAGCTCTATGGTTTTTATAGCCTTGTGTAGTGTTCTGAATTGTACATTGTCATCATGTTGTTGATCTGAGGTTGGTATTCCCATGCACATGCTTTTTTAATATTTGAATCATTATTTTCGATATTTTTTTTTATCCCTTTTGTTTTTTAAATATGAATATATGATCCTTGGATTAAATATTTGGTATGAAAATGGTTGATTTAATCCTGGTTTTGTGATAATTAAGCTCGTTTGTTATATAGCGCACACCAACTATTAGATGAAATTAACGATTGGATTTAATTAAAAATTTGTTGAATTTAATGAATGGTTTAACTTTATAAAAAAATATTTTCCATTTTGAATGATGGATTTGGGTTTCCAGAATGAATTATTTTTTTTTTATGTTAAATGTATTGTGTATTTGGATTTTGAAATCGGTTTGTTATGTAATGATGAATTATTTACCTGTTAGAATTTTCATTGAAAATGGTCTTGGTTTGAATGTGAAGTGGACACATTTTGAAGGTGTTTTATAAATTTATTTACATGGTAATGATTTGTTTGACACCAATTATTTTAAATGAAATTGATTTTTATAAAGGTTGGTATTGTAAAATATTTAAGGGCCAGTTTGGAAACATTGATAAATAAAAAATTTATTTAATAAGAAAACTTCCATTTTATGTTTCTCATGAATCTATAATATAATGGATGGGTTATCATCGATGTGGAATCCATGGGATCCATTATTAGGGTTCCTTGGTTGGAAACCATTATGCTCTATTTATTTTAATGCATTAGATTAATCATTAGGGAGAATCAGGGTGAGGTTTTTTGTGAATTATCATATATATTGATTGGACACTAAGCTAGTATCTGTTTTCTAACCCCCATTATTTGCAGGAGATAATGGAACCTGACATATTGACGGAATACTCTATGGATTATTATTGCACTCGTAGTTCACGTACTTACTACTGGTCCATAATATGTGGATATATAGGGTTTATGTGATTGTCCCTCAGGCTGTCCTCTGGAAGGGTGGTCGAGCGTATTGAGAATATTTATTTCATCATGGGTGGAATGATATCAAGGATGGGGTCTCATCTTTGGTGTCTTATATATTATTCTTGTTCTCTTGGGTTCACCTGTGCCTACTAGATTTTAGTTTCTTGTAATGAAGATTGAGTTACTTAAGTGACTATTTTCATTTCCCTTATTGTGAGATTATTATAGTTTATTTTTAAAAAATGTTTTCATGGAAGTTAATGTGTTGGTTTTGAAAATGTTATTTAAATTGTATAAAATGAATATATTTTTTTATCCCCTTTTGTTAAACTTTTTAAAAAAATCATCACTTTCCCCATGAAGATGATATGGTGACACAAATGGATCGAACCCAGTTTCGAGAATAATATAGGAAAATGTATTTTTTTTAGTAGAAATGTAGAAAAGAATAATTTTATATACTATAGTTCAAACATGAAAAATTAATCTCTGTTTTTATTTTAAAGGATTAAATAGGGAAATATATTATCAGTGCGAGTCTACAATATTTTAATACTCTTTCCTATAGTTCTTCCCCATTTATCACCCTCGTATAGGTTCATTGTGAGTTCATTATCCTTTGCCGCGAGTTGATCTTCTTTAGGAATGTGACCCACAAGGTCACATATAGATGGTGTTTCCTTCTTAACTGGTTGGTTGTATTTAGTAGCTTGGATGTAATTTTATGTTCCTTGTATAAATGATGTTAAATTCGATTTCATTTATATGTTGAAAAATTTGTAAATATTATATTTCTTAGATTCTTATTTATTTATTGGAAAAAATCACTTTAATATATACTATGTTGATGCTCTGTAATAGTTTCCAACCCATGGGGATCGGGAACTCCCTTTGGGCCATGCCATGGATTGGCTCGGGAAACCGGTTCATGGATGACAAGGTTATGTTCATGAAAAATGGTACTAATGTTTAGTTTTATTTTAAATAGAATTCATTTTTCACAATACCCTTTATTATTTGGTAATGAAAAGGTATATGGAGTTGGATTTTCGGGAACCAGGATGTAGGTGTGGGAAGAGTGTCATGAACTCTTTCTCATTCTGATACTCACCTTTCTATGAGAGGTCTCATTTTATTAGTTTTATTGGTCCTTAGGGATTGTTTGGCTATTGGAATAAAACAAGGAGTGTTTTTTCAATGGTCTATAAGATATTGTAGGGCCCAGAAAGCCTTGTGGAGCCCTGGGTATGGTCCTAGAAGGCTCTCTGTGTTGGTGGAATTTTAGGCATATGACCTCCAACCATATGGTAAAGTCATCCACAAACAGAGTTCCTTTTTTGGTTGTTTTGGGATTCTTTTGAAATCATATTTTTTTTTAAAAACCCATAAATTGTAATGGTGAAAGTGGGGTTTTATTTTTAATGGCTATATTTTGGAAGGTGGGAGAAATGATTTTTAGAATCAATTTTGTGAAAGGAATTAGAAAAATGAGTTTTTATAAAATGAAATCGTGGGAGTAAAGTTGAAATGATTTAACAGAGATTCTATTCATTAATAAAAACATGGGTTCATGAAAAAGGGTAGTTTGTTTTGGAAGTTTTTTAGAATGAAAATAATTGAGTTTTCAATCAAATAGTATTGATGAACTGAGGATTTTTGAATTGTTGGAAAATGATTTGATAAAACTAAAAATGATTATATGTAAATATGTGGGATTTAATACTCAAGCATGATAATGAGGTTTGATGTGGGGAATTTTGGAAATTATTTTGACTTATAGGGAGGTTTCCTTTGGATGTACATTGGTTTTGAAATGTGGTGAATGGTTTTTTTGGAAGATGAAGTCTCTTTAATTTAGCCTTTTATGTGTTCATAGGTGCTCACATGAGTGGTGGTATATGGATGTGTGGATGAGTTATTGGTATAGAAAAAGGGATGGATTCCATGGGCACATAAATATGCATATGAGTGAGGCTCTATGAAACAACATTGGTGAGTGTGAAAAAACACCATGTTTTTTCATTGAAAATTTAAAATGTTTTCAAAGAGGGGATTTTTGATGTTGATAACATCATATATTCTTATGTCTTAAATTTAGTCACTTTTTTGGTGTTTATTCTTGAGGGGTTTCATGTTATATAACTGTGTTTTTATTCTTAGATTTTTTTGTTCAGAAGCTATCCCCGAGGAGCTTCGATGGGTGATCATAGTGCGGTTATGGGAAATTCCTCATTAATGAAACTTATGGTTGATCAAACTATAGATTTTTTGTTTGAGTTATAGGAGCTTGATCCACCTCTTGTTTGAGGTCAAGATGGTCCTCTCATAGAGTAAGAGTAGTTGTGAAATATCTTCATGAAATTCAGGCATACTGAGTTCCCTGAGTCATTGAATGTCATGTTTGTAAACATCATGCTTGAAGGTTTAATGTAGATGTTTTGGATGTCGGTATCTTCGAACAAAACATTTAAATATTTTACATGGTGATTATTAAAGGCTTTGTTCATTCATCAGTATTTCACTGGGAATTAAAAGGTGAAGAGGGTAATGAATATGGGATGCTTACAACAGGGTGATCGATCTATTTTGAAGTATTTACATAATTTATTGGACCTAGTTCATTACCTTCAAGATAATTTTCATAATTATTCAATTAAGGCTCAACATTTCGTGATTGGGATTTGTACTGATCTTCAGTCGAAGGTTTCATAGTTAAACCAAACATTGTTTTCTAATGTGTTGTGGAAAGATTTTCATATTGACATTGTGGAGGTGGGGGTGCTGGAGGTAGTCATTCATCCATAAATCCCTTGTAGTAGTAAATAAGTTTCTAGTAATGAGATGAGGAAGTAGTTGGATGTTTATAGAGTGGGATGTGGAATCCAAATGCCCCGATATCTTTCCTCAATTCCTTCTGGGAATGAGGTCATTATATGATATCAGTGTGGAAATTTTGTTCACAAGTGGTTGTTATGTCAAATTTATCCTATGATCTTCCATGCATGTGGATTCATGGGTTATTTTTAGCAATTCTATCAGTGTGTTTCAAGAAAGATATAGGACGGAAATCCTCATTAATGATGTGTTTTTGGGAGGCTCGTTCTTGTTCCTTTTTGTAAGTGTCATCCCAATGTATAGGTTATTTTTTTTGTTGTAGTTATTATTATGGTGTCTTGGTTTTTGAAATTTAATGGTTATTTTGAGTCGTTGGGGTGAACTCTTGCTCTAAATGAATGTGTAGTTTACATTATAGAAATCACTATTTTTCTTCTTTTTAAAAATGTTATGTATTCTTCTTGTTGGTATTTTCAAATCCTTACTACAATGTAAGAATATGATTCACCCCTCAAATCCCTATCCATTGGTCTCAGATTGAATCTGGTATATAGTTAGGAGTCCCAAGAGTACATAAAGTTTATCTATGCTCATACCATTACCATGGGGTCTATTGGTTTCTATGTTTCTATTGTGGACTCAGTGGTGCAATCATTGGACCCCATTCCCTCCTTGCCTTGTATGGTGGGGTTTTTTGGTCGGTATAAAAGGGTTTTTCTCTGCCTTTATCTCATCTGTTAGGGAGTGGGGAGATTAAATGATTATGTATTATTCTTATCGTTTTTGGTGGATATGCCATAATGTTGAAGTCTGGTTGGCCTGTGTGGGAGAGGCCTGGTTCTGGTTGAATTTGTGTTTTTGTTTGGTCGTTCATAAGTGGGACATAATTATTGTGGGACCCACTCTGTGTCATATTATGTTTACTCCTATGAATTATTTTGTTCTAGTTAATATGTACTAATGAGATGTTTTTTCAGATCTTCACTCTATATGTGATCTAATTATATTGGATTATGCTTTTCAGTTGTTCTCAGTAGGCGGATTTGGTGTGTTTTTTTGTTTCAGGCAATGGAGTTGAGTATCATTGGTGGTTGGTGAAATGTTCTTGATTATATGAGGATGGATCATATTAATATGGAATCCATAGTTGATGATTAGTTGGATGCAATGTGTCATAGATTTTTAGGGTTGTAAAGAATTACTAGTGGGGAGAATTGTAACACCAGGTTTTTATAATTATTGTTTATGCTCTGGTTCAGTGGAATTTCCAGTCTTTTCCTTGAGTTCTGAGTGTGATGGGTGATGGTTTTCTAAGTGTCTCCTTGTCTATATTTTTTCAAATGGTTTATCCTTGATATGGTTTGGGGTTTTTTGAAAAAAAATGAAAATTTAATGTTGGTAGTGGCCTAGGCGCAGTTCGAGCATAGTGAGGAGTAATCATGTGATCGGTCCTGGTAAACATGCACAGGGAAGGACTGAGACAGACCCTACCACGCTTCTTTTTTCACAATCGTTTCGTCGATTCCCATTAAAACATGAGGAATTTCATATTTTTCTAGTGGAAATTGCATGGTTACCTCCCAGTTTGTGAAACGATGTGGCCTAACCATGAGGCTTGGCCATAACATAAATTTAAGGGTTTTCACCATTTTCCCCTTTAATGATAATATTCCAACCCCCACCCCCATTCACTTCCATATGGTGAGTTCAAACCTAGGGGTATCCTCCCACATTCCTTAGGCCTCCTACCCCCTTAAAGGGGGATTACAAGGGGACATATTCCAGGGTTTTCCCAATTTCGTCAACATAAATCCCACCTCACATCTTCACCATCCTTCACGCCTCATTTCATCATGGGTTTCCTTCTCCCCCATATTCATTTAGACATGGGATTTTATTATCCCCTTGATTATTTTGCATTTTTTTTCTTTTTGGGTTTATCTTGGTAGATCTAAGTTATGGGAACCCTTATATAGTGTTTTCGGTGGTGCATTGTCATCGCTCTAGGGATCCTAGGTAGGTCTTCTTGAACCCTTCCCATTTTAATTTAAGAATCACTAGTTTCATTCTTTTCCCTTCTCATTTTTTATATAAATATGAATATATGATCATTTTTTTCAATGTTTTGTGGAAAAATGGTATATTTATGCCTTATCTAATGATAATTAGGCTTGCTTGTTATATAACACACAACAAGTGTTCGATAAAATGGATAGTTTGATTTTTTGAGAAATTTATAGTATTTAAATCATTGTTTAAAATGATAATAAATATTAACCATACAGAATTATGATATTGGGTTTTTTGAAAGAGTTTTCAATGGTTTTAAGTTAATTTTATTTTTTATTTGGATTTTGAAATCTATTTTTATGTGATGATGAATTGTGGCCCGGTTGGAATTACTATATAAAATAGTTTTTGTTTGAACGTGAGGTGGATGTTTTTTTTAATGAATTTTATAATTGTTTTTATATGGTAATTATGTGTTTAAAACCTCTTATAGGGATTGAATTTCATTTTGTTAATGGGTGGTTTAGTGAAATGTTCAAGTGCCTATTTGGGCACTTTGTGAAAAAAAATATTGTTTACGAAAACCAATGATGGATGTTTCTCATGAATATCTCATATAATGGATGGGATGTTTTCAATGTGGGATAATTTGGATACAATATTAGTGTTCCTTAGTTGTAAACCTCCGTCCTTTATATATTTTATAGAATGAGATTTATCCACGGGGAGACGTGGGATAAGGCATGTTACAAATTATTATTATATATATTGTGATTGCTTGTACGGATAACATCAGTTGTCTAACCACCATTATATTCATTAAAATTAGGATGCTGGAATGTTGCCTGAATTTTCAAAGAATTATTGCTACATGAGTAGTTCACATACTGACATGTAGACCATAGTAGTTGGATATACTAGGTTTATTACTATGTGATTTTCTATCAGTCTATCTAAAGGAAGGGTGTCCGAGCGTATTGAGCATCAAGATTTCATCTTGTGTGGCATGCTACCCTGTATTAGACCTCAAGTATGGTGTCTTAGGAACTATTATTGATCTCCTATTTACACTTAGGCATATTAGATTTTAGCTCTTGTAATGATGATTGGTATTCTTAATTGACTAATTCCATTTACCTTTTAGTGTAATTATTAAAGTTTATTCTAGAAAAACATTTTCATGGAATGTGATCCATTGGTTTTAAAAAGTATTATATTTTTTTAAATAAAAAATATAGGTTTATCCCATTTTGTGAAATTGGAAAATGAAATGATCACTTTCCCCATGAAAATAATATAATAACACAAGTGGAGCAAACTTGATTTTTCAACTGAATATGTGAAATATGTTGTAATTTATTATAAGTAAAAATGTTGAAAAAATACATTATTTTATTGAATATAAAACATAAAAAATTAATATCTCTTTTATTATAATGTATGTGAATTGGGAAATAGATTGTCGGGCTAGCCTTATGGGTTTTTATACTCATGCTTAAAGTTTATTCCTATATTTTCCATTACGTATGTTTATCTAGAGTTAGTTTATCTTGGGATATAGATGATCTTCTTCTGGGAGAGTGACCCTTGAGGTCACATGGAGATAGTGTTGTCTTCATGTGTGATTGTTTTTATTTTATATCATGGTTGTATTATGAATTTCCTGATTAATTTATGTTTTTTTGGTTTCATTTATATATTGAACGGTTTGTATATCAGTCATTGATTAGGTTCTTTTTTTGCAATAAATAATTCCCTTATGTACACTGTTGATGCACGACATCAGTTTCTATCCCATGGGGATCAAGAATGACCTTTGGTCCAAGACATGGGCAGGCTCTTTTGACTAGTTTAAGGCTGACCTAGGATAGTTTTTTACATTTGAAATGTATCCAATCCTCCATAAAGAAACATAAACTCATATAATACATATTTTCCACAAATATAATCCTCTTATATGGATGTTTATCACATTTTTTATTTCTCTTATTTAACATCATAATTATATCCTTATTAGACAACAATATTAAGGTAGACTAAATAAGTTTTGTTCTTACTATCAATTATTCTATATATTTTATATTTACAATTTGTGGTTATTTTTTCATTTAATTCAATGCTACCTTACTTTATATTTTTCCTAGAATGGTATTGTTTTGAAAAAAAACCAAAGGTCTTCTCTAATGATATTGAATCGTAAATTTTGGAACAAAAATTATGTATCTTTTTCATTCACTCAATGTGATTCATTGTTATAAAATTTCAATCACATGTTTCAGTTTGAATACAAATTATTTTACAAACTATTCTATTGATAATCCTCTAACAAAATGAATAGAAATTAAAAAATTGGATTGGGGCCTTCCCAATTACATTTGAAACATAATTAATTTATATTTAAGAATAACATTCTCCATAACCATTTCTTTAAAAAATATTCCATCAAATTCATGTATCCTTTATTTACCATAAATATTTTTCTAATTTTCAAATTAACATGTCAACCTAGAAAATATTTTATCTTATAAACTATAATTATTTATAAAAAATTGATATCTCTTATTAATTTTTTCCTCCTTTTCAAAGTGAGAAATCATTATGAAACTATGTTAATGTTCCCACTTCAACATGAACTCTATCTCTACATCCTTTACATAGTCAACACTGTTGTCATTATTTCTTTCTATTTTAAATTTATTCACTATTTAAAATAGAATCACTTAATTATCATCACTATATGAATCATGATATTCCTCAAACAAACTTCAATAGTTTTCTTTAGACCATGATAAAATATTTTTCATCTTAAAAGGAAATAAAACATTTAATTTTACATTTTATGATAAATCATTGGTTCTTTAATTATCATGGATCATCTTTACACCACATCAACTTTTTCACTCCCTTTATATTAATTCCAATTATCCATAAAATTGTTGGAAAAAAATTAAATCCCCAAGTAAGTTAGAAAATTTTAAGGTAATTATTAATGAAAAATTTTGTTTTCAGTGAGTTATTATAATGATTGACATGTGATTGTCAGACATTACATCAATATCTTCATCCTAATATTTACCTTCTCATCAACAACTATCATTTTATTTTATTCCTTTAAAATGTTCAAAGAGAATACAATATTACCATTTGGTTACTCCTTGAATACAATTTCCTTTTACATTACATATAAATTTATAATACATTTAAAATAATCTAATTGATGTTAAAAATTATCTCAATATTTAACTGATGAAAATTATACAATGAAACTATCCAAAAATATTTTTTGTATAATTTCAAGAATTTTTAAATCATATAATTTCTAACCAAAATCTATAATGGTTTACTCAATGTAATTTACTATGTGGAATAAGACTCAAAATATGTAGTAATCATTCTACTTGGGATCATCATATCCCAATTTGTAAAAATTTACTTTTTCTTAATTAAAGTTTCTATTTCATTCACTAATAAAAAAAATTTATCACAAATTTCCTTTTCTACCATGAATCCTTTTCACTTGATAAATAAATTATCTACTATACATTACATTATATAATTAAAATAATGGGAAATATCCTCCAAATTATTCATAGCTACTTTGGTTGTTGTATTAATATCATTTTGTCGAATAACCCCATCAGCAGAAGCCTCTGAAATGTTTAGAATAACAAAAAAAATATTATATTTAATATGATAATTCCATATGTAGTAATTAATTCCATAATAAATTTAAACCCCTTGATTAAAATTTTATTTTCATTTCCTATATTTTGAAAAAAATTCATAGAAAAAATAAATAATAGATAATGAATTTATTGAACAAACTCAAACAAAATGTAAGTTAAAAAAATATCTAATTTATTGAAATAAAAATTTTGTGATCATTAAAGGAGATCTTGATTCTATAATAAAAATTAATGAATAGAGAAATTTTATTGGATCACTGATAGAGGGGGTTAATTAATTAGTATTAGTTACTTTTATTTTTCAAGTAGGGTTTTATATAAAAATTTATCAATTTGAATGTTAAGTGGTATCAATAATTTTCTTACACACATTGAGGAGAGAATAAAAAAATAAAACATGATGTGTAAGGGTAACTAATCAAATTGAGTAATTATTTTTAAGAAATATTTTAACATAGTCATGATCATATAAAAAAATAAAAGTACTATCATGGATATGAACAATAAGGGTATATCCATTAATGATTATTAAATAAAACTAACAGTGATGTCTCCCAAAAAGAGTGAATACATGAAAATATATGAATTAATAATATATTAGTATACACGTATACTAATTTTATCTAAAAATTAATTGATTCAAATAATGAAATGGTTTTTTGTCTTTGAGGATTAGCTACAAAATAAAATTACTCTTCAATGATGTCAACATCTCCCATAAAATTTATTTACATTAAATCCTTTAGGTAAACAATATATAATCAAAATGTTCACAATATAGAAATAGAATATAGAAATGGGTGAGATCTTATTATTATCATGTTTAAATTATAGAGATATCAATTTATGATATCATCTGATCATAAGATAAGAAAATAACTAAAATAAAGAAAATGAATTTCTAGGTATATAAAATTAGGAGATCATATCAAAAATTCGTATGGATTAGAAATTATAAATCTTGGATCTAATCATAAAAAAATAATTGATCCACTATACTATGAGTATGGTTATAATTATATGATTGTGTAAGAGATATATGTATAAAAATTATAACTCGGTGGATGAGAAATTACATTTTGGCTGCCGATAAAATTGTGGATCCAGAATCATGTTTTTCCCTAGAATGATATTGTGAATCTCGATTAACATTAATTCCTCTCATAATTACAACATGAGTTCTAAAAATACTCTTTAATTAATTATAGGGATATAAAATATTTATCCATCTCATATTAAAATTAATTCCACACATATGTGTATTAAAAGTAAAACAAAACATTAAAATTTAAAACATTTTGTAATTTAACAATTAATTTTTTTTTATTTTCCTAAATTATACAATTAAAAAATAAAAATTAATATTTATACTTAAGTTTGTTGGCGGTATAAAAAATATATTCCCACTATAATAATAGGATGTTTAATGAATTTTAACAAATAAGAAAATCCAATTTTTAAAATCATTGGATAAATTAATTTTAAAAAATAAAAAACAACCTTTATCTTAAAAATCAATATGAATTAGTATTATTTTAAAAATGAATCTAATCATTTAAAGTAATATTCTTAAATAATAATGGTCATAATGACATAATAATGTGTTCATGAGGAAAACAATAAAAATAGATTCTTTTTATTATTTTAAAAAAATGACCATGGTGATAACTGATAATAGATTCAATGAAATTTATAAAAAAAATAAAAAAACATAACAACCATAATAATATTTTTATTCATCTATAAATACATAAATAAAAGTATCCAAAAAATATGTACAGGGATAATAAATACACCGAGCTAAAAAATAGAGGTGTAGTCGGTTAGACATGTAAGTATCACATCATATAAATTATTTTCCAAGTGGAATTAAATTGATATATGTTTTATAAAACCACCTGTATAAATATAAGATATGAAAAATGAAGGGGGGTTTTGAGGTAATGTTCACACAATTATTTACCCAAATGTAAACTCATTCCTAGAAATAGGTATTTGAAAATGATATTAGAAGGAATCAGTTAAATTTGGTCTCATCTTCCACTAAAATTACTTTATCATCCTATAAAATTAATATAATCATAGTAATAAAATATTTTATATCTTTATTCGTATATATTACACCCGATATAGTTATTTATTCTTTATTTTTTACAGATAAATTGGTTAGCTAATATATTTTTTTTGTCATCAAATGATATTAATTTTGTTTATATCATGTGAATTTTACAATGGTGATGTTGAACCATATTTTATAAATAGATGTCATTTATTTAAAAAACTTTTGATGATTTTTATATAATTTACATTATTATTAATAGTATTATATGTTAATACGCTGAGAGTTATTGTTATGGTTTATAAATATAAAATTAATAATGTGTTTGATTTGGTAAATTATAATGAAAAAAGGTGGATTAATAATATAATATAAAATAGTGCTGTTATACTTATAGAATTTTCAACATGTCATAAATATAATTTCTATTCATTAAATAAATTCTTAGGAAAATCCTTGTAATGTAGTGATGAAAAGGGAAATACATCATTAATTGAGGTGGTAGTCCACACATAACATAGGTGATCATTCAATTTTCGAATGGATGAGAGAGGTATTGATAATTTTTTTCCAAAAATATAATAAATTCGAATTTTATTATTAATAATTATTTAATTATATTAATATAATTATAATAGTTTTGAAGGAGGTTGTATGGGAAGGATGGAGAAGAAAATGTATGAGAGTGAATAACACTCACTTTTAAGACATGAATCTTCCCTTGATAAAATTATTCGAAATAGGAAACTTGATAAACATTTACCTTAAAATGAAATAATAAATAAAGAAGGGGTTATAGTAGAGGAAAAATTGATAGTAATTAAAGTTTAATTCAAAAAATAATATTTTTTTAATTTGGTGGTAGTGAGTTCCTTTTAAAAGTGAAAATAATGGAAATGCCTTTTGAAGAATTTGTTGGGGAAATGGTATGAATGGAATCACACAGGACATAGGTGATGGAATGTTGGTGAGACATGTAGGTATAATGTAATGTCCTAAAAATTTCAAAAAAAATGTTTTTAATGATATTTAATTATCATTATTTCAGTCCACATGAATTTTTTGTTTATTACCATCATTATAGATGGTTAATTTTTTTTAGTTGAAATAACATCCTTAAAAAATATATGCCTCTTATAAGTAAATTAATACTCATCGAAGAATAATTTGGACATCATTTAATATAATACACTTTCTAAATTTTAGAAAATTATCATATTTAATTTTACCATAAGATATTGAAAAAAATACTTCATTCAGAAAATATCATTCAAAAAATTATGGTTTTTAATATTATTTCCAATAAATTAATAATTAATTTTTTACCTAGTACTTAAAATGATTTAAAATAATATTATATCCACAATTAAAAATATGTCATTTTAATTTATTTAGATAAATATTAAACAATTTAAGAGTTATTTAAAAAATACAACATTTATATTAAATATTCATCACTAAATATAATTAACATTGTTTATATCAATTCTATAATTTTATTCTTATAAATCCAATAGTATTAATTTATTTCATTTAATTTTATAAATATATCATATTATTTTTACATTATAAATATATGTATCTTATGAAAATATTTTTAAAAATAAATATTTTATTTGGATGTTATATTTTTTTGATCTTTATTATTTGTGATTTATTTTCATTTCAATAATTAAAAAATTCTAGTTTACCTATTGAATACTTTTATATACAATAGCCATATTTTTATTGAAGTAGCCTCAAAACCTTACAAAATCATGAACTAAAGGAATATTTCACATTGGGGATCTTTTTAGGTTTAGAGTTTTAGAGAATTAGTCCATAAAAAATACATTACATCTCAAAAATTACAATATAGTAAATCCTGCTAACATTCCATTTATTCATAAAATAAAAACTCTTAAAAAAAGTCTAGTTCAATGTTTTAAACTTCATGAATTTTCCTTGATCCCATCATTGACCCTATTCATCATTATGTCTTATGGAAAAAAATTAAAAAACATGGGATGAATATAAAAATATCAGTAAGGGTTATTAAACAAGGGAAGAAAAAATTAGCCCATCAATAAATACAAATCAATGAAATAATACTTTTCAATCATAACATACCTCATGAAATTATATGATTTATGAATAATACATAGAATTCATAAATCATAAAGGTAACATCTGGAATCCATATCATACTTACAGTGTAGCTATCACAGCTATGTTGGGAGTTATATTGAAATACCCATTACAGTATATTCCCTAAATCTCTTTGGAAAAACATTAACATTTACCTCCGTCACATTACCCAGTGCATTGGAGAGATATCTTAGGCTCACCCACCCTAGGGTTTTTTACAGAACCACCCATATACTTAAATAATGACCAATAACCATAGCATAATCATAACAAATAACACAAGCATAAAGGAAAGATAACATCTCCACATTACAATCACAATATATCAATTCAATATATTGAAATAAACAATGCTTTATCAATCCATTTTCAAAACCATTTAAAAAATTTAATAATAAGATTTTTTGAATCAAAGAGTCTCATACCACTTTTAATCTTTTAATGGAATTCATATTTTTAAAAAATTATTGTCCATATAAATAAATCATAAAACCCCTTTTTAAAACAAGTACATTAATGATAAATATTTAAAATAATAAATCTATAAAACATTTAAAATGATATTTTAGTTAAAGATTTTTAAAAAATTAAGAGATTATTGAATACAAACATTTTAGGAATAACATAAATAAAAGATTATAATATCATGATAATAGAGAGATTCATGGTATAATACATCAATGGGAAGTATATACACCATATAAAAATGAATTGGGGGTATAACAACAAATAAGTTTCAATGTAATGTAAATTTAGAAATTTCCCTTGAAAAGACCATATCTTTAGATTAAAGACCAATCAATAACATAATTATGTGTGAGAAATAATAATACACCTAATATTAGGGGATATTATGTATAAAACAATTATAGGACATTAACCCATATTCATAGCATGACATAATCAAGATGTATTAGTTTAACCCAAAGAATTGATATTGTGTTAAGAAGTTCTCTTACAGAAACTCGATAGCCTAACTGTGTCACATTAAAATTCCCAAAATGAGTGGATGAGAGAGAAAATTTTATCACATCACTTGGAAAAAAATTACAGAAACAAGTATCTAGAATAACATATCCCAACATAAGAAGATGTAAATTAAAAGGCATAATGAAAATTAGTCTTTCAAAAAGAAGAGGGTCAATGGTTCCCTTACCGATTTGGTAACTTATGAAACATACACCCTATGAAAGAAAGATCATAAAATGTAGATTAAAATACCAATAAATGGAATTATATCACACAAACAATACAATCATGGGCAGTACATACACAACATAAAATTAAATAGTGGAAAATATAGCATGAATCTCACGGGAATAAAAAGTGAGATGAAAACCCCTTACCACATTCTAATTAATCGAGTCATACGAAAAAATTTAATAACCTCCAAATGAATCACATAATAACATGAATATAATTAGAAAAATGATAATATATGTCAAATTTTAGTAAAAAATACACTACATGCAAGAAATAAATGGCGAACAATGGAAATATCACAGAATTAAAAGTGAGATAAGAAACCCCTTACCTCGTGTCCAACTTGACTCGATCATTCATTAATATCCTAAATAATAAACTAAAGTTTATTTCTACACGATTAAGAAAATTTTTCAAGTTTATTATTGATTTTATATCAATTATTACCTTGCTATAAAATTTAGTTAATTATTTTATTTCATATCATACATTTAGTCGATGTTCAGAACTTGAGTTAAAAATGATTTGTTATAATTATAAATATTCCATGTGGTCTAAATTACATTATCTCTATAATGGTATTAATTATTTATATTTCATATATATCTAATATATATATGTATTTATATTAGTACATAACATTTGAAGATAAAAATGAATTGCACCGTTCATGGAGACGGTAAGTCGTACATACGCATGAACACTACTTTCATTTATATTTCATATTTAATGTATTGAAAACATAATGATACATATGTATATTATAATTAAAGTATAATATAATATATAATTTAATTATATCTATCCTTTATACGTTCCACGTATGGTATGAATTAGTCAAATCCCTTTGAGGGGCAGTAGTCCACACTTCCTCTAATGAAAATATCACGTTTACCCATTATGTAAACCATAAAGGTATTATATAAATAGAAAATAAATAAGCATAGAAACAATATAAATATAATATATGAAAAATATAAATACAGTTCCATCATAATGTCCACCATCATAGGTGGTACGAGATAATTGAATAATCATCATTTTGTGAGGCAGTTGTTCGTCATCCACAGAAATATAATGTTCTTTAAAAAATATAATGAGTTGTGTGTAAGTGTATTTTGAATCCTTATTATAAAAAAACCTAGTATATTTAGGTTAATGGTTTTGTTATATAATAAAGTAATAAAAATAGTTTATGGGGTTGGAGAAGTAAAATAAAACAGAATAACTTAAGAGAAGATGTTACCTTTAAATCGGATTTAGCCCATTGGTTTGAACCAAATGGTTTAATTGAATTTCATTATGCCAAAAGGAAGGAATCTAGAAGTAGGACAGGGATGTAGTTATTTTAATTGGATAGATTTGAGGTGTGACAAAAGGCATGATAAGTATGAAGAATGGGTTAGAAGTGAGGGATTTTTACGGGTGGGGGGCTCTTTAGGAATGTTAAAAAATAATATATTATTTTTTGACAATATTCGGTTTCTAAAGATACAAAACTAATTTATGAAGTAGATAAGATTACTAATATTCTATATAAAATAATCCAATAATAATTGTACAGGTTTTAGATATTGTTTTAATTTTTATAATCTTATTTATTAAAATCATAAATTAATGAGGTAAACATTGCATCGTTATTGTGTCAAAAATAATTTAATTTATATGACATTTAAAAATTATAAAAAAATATCATTATGTAGGAAATATTTTTATCTTTCAAATGAATATTTATATTCTATGATATAACTTATATAAACCCATTTAATAATTCATTTACTAAAAAAATATATATTTAAGTCATTTTTGTATTTACATTAAATTAATTAATATAAAGTGTCATTGTCACCACCAGGTGGCTCTATGAGGTCCCAAAATCGACCCAAGAAAGACCATGGTTGGAAATGTATCATCGAATAATATTTAGAAACATGTTAATGTAATTTAATATTATTATAATAATAATTGATTACCTTTATTTACAAAATTTACTCTTTAACCATGGTAAATAAATTTTTTACTGAAGTAAATATTCAAATGAATAAAAATAAAATTTACATATTTAAAAAACGTTTACCTCTTTATTCCAAATATGGAATACATTTTCCCAAATTCAATACACAGAAATGGTAGAAACTATTTTAAAATTAATTCCCACTATCAAAACAAAAAGAGTGTTTTTAAGAAAAAATAACTATCAAAAGATTAACACTTGTTTATGTCCAATTTCAAAGTGAAATTATACCAAATGACAAACATTGGATTAAATTGAAAGAAAAATTCTAATTAAAAATTAAAACAATTTAGGAAGAGAATCAAACCATATAAATAAATTAGATTAAAATGCAGTTTTGATTTAAAATACAATATTTTTCACTATTCATAAAAATGAACATTTTTAGAAAAATACAAAAATTATTTCAAAAATAAATTTTGATGTTACAATTCCAATGAAAGATATTATTTTTTCAAATAAAACATATAAAAGTGATCAAAACTAGATTTAATGTGGGTTCTCCATCAAAAAGAGGTAATTCGACCTTTTAATGAATATTAAAGTATTTATGCTTAAAATCTGATTATTTATTATTTTATGCCACTAAAATTTATTGGTTAAATTTAAAAACATTAAACAAACATGTATATTCATATTATAGTTTGTAATTTCCATTCATACAAATACAACAACTACACATTAACTTCTATTTAAAATAATATTATATTATTATTTTTCTGTATGACTCAACATTGTGTGGAACATATGAATTCAAAGAAACCCATTGTTGCATATAAGGTATGCCATCGAACATAGAATCCCCATAAAATTAAAATTAATATACAATTCACAAATTTTAATAAATATAGAAATGTCAAATTCTTTATTTACTTGGGATGTTACATCCTTCCCCCCTTTATGAAATTATTTCCTCATAATTTTAAAATAGGGCTTGGAAGCTTCATTAAAAGTCCAACATCGGGAAAAGAGTCATTAAAAATGTCACTTTAAAAGGAAGAAATAGAAATAAAAAGGTTACCCGAGATAACTAATACTAGGATTCTGCGTATGAAAACATGGATATGGAAGAGAAAAAAACCATCAAGGTTTGATGGAGAGTGGAAGAAAACATGATTATGATAAAGTTAACCACTAGAAAATCACAATCATGTGATGGGTTAAATGGTCTTTGATTCCCCATTAGAAAAATATCACAGAAAATGATTTTGATTTAAGTAACTTTTCATAAAGTTGAGTAATTTATTTAACAGATTGAATAATAACATAAGAAAACATAATTACTTTTCATGTAGAGTTTAATCCCTTAATATATTTCTACCACAAACTCATCTTTTATCTAAACGATGAGTATTGAAGATGACTTTTTCACATTGAAATCCCTATAATAAACTTCTATAAAATCATATAATCCACAAAATATGAACAATATTTTTCGCATGTATTTAAACATTAACCAAAACTAAAATAGTCAGTACAAGATTAGATAATCCACAGAAGAATAATATTTTAGAAAAAAAATAAACTTAATCTCCAAAAAATTTCAAACAATACTGAATGTTCAACAAATACCATTTAATAAAAAATTATCCACAAAATTATTCAAAGTAATTCAAACAAATATTGAAATCCAAATATCATAAGGATTTAATAACATAGTCTTTCAAGATAAATCATAACATTTACCTCCAAATAACATCAGTTACTCCTAAAGTCTCACACTAGAAAGTAATTAACCTAATAACATATTCTACATTATAGGTTAATCACTTCCAAAAATAAACCAAATCACTATATTCCTATAATAAAAAGATAGATTATTCCAAAAATAAAATTTCAACCATTACTCCACAAATAATATCTCATACTATTCTAATTTCCTTAAGCATATAATGTTTCAAAAAGAGTAAAAAACTACTAAAATAACCATTATCACTTAATTACCAAATCATATTCCTATATTAAGGATATCAATTTTATAAAACTTCTGTTCCCAAAATCAACATATTATTGATCAATAGAATTAATTTATCTTATATGAATAAGTCATACTATCCAGGGACATCATTGAGGAAAGTGGTAGGCGATGCGCCCTTTCTAACCTTTGTTTGTGGGTTCGATTCATGTGGCCTTGACAGACGCGACAGTTCATCAACCATATTATGGGTTTTCCTTTTTATACAACTCAAAAATATACCTAACATGTTTTAACCTCAAAGAACTTATTGTACATTTCATTTTCATCCCAATACATTAAGACCTCAAAATATTATATATTGTCATTTTTCACCTCCATGTGAGAAAATAAAATTATTTCTAATAGAAAGATCATCATAACTTGATCATGTTGTCCATATGGTTTCATCATTATCTTGTTCATGTAGGTAGAATGTACCTCCTTTGGAAAAATGATTTAGAGATCCTTCAAAGTCATTTTCTTTCTTCATCCAAATACACCTTGTACAACTTGGATCATATGGGTGTTCGTAGAAATATTGTTTCGAAAAATAATTATTTATGAAATTTAATATAAATACATCTAACAAAACATGATTTTTATAAAATAGTCAGAACGAGTTTGAGTTGAAACTTACAATCAATGTCCTTTTAAAAATAATATAAGTATGCGCTGAGAGAATATATTGTAAAAGAAAATATAAATAGGTTTCCTAAGGGTCTCCTTCTTCAACACCATTTTCCAAATCCTAATATGTTTCAAAATCATGTGATATGGTAAAATATTTAAAAATTCCTTTATAATATTTACATTTCTTGAAAATATGAGAATATATAGAAAATAGGATTAGATTTAATATAACCAATGATCCACGATTATATCGAGGTATAGTGGAGGTGTTTGATATCTCAAAAAAAAAATACTTTCAAGTGAGTCGTATTCTATATAAAGTGAAACAATCATCGGGACATGACTTTGCAACAATTATTGCAAGGATGTAATCTAGAAGAGATAAAAATGTTGTTTGATATCCTCCTCCTTCCATTTGTTACTGAAGTTCCATGATCTGAAAAATTTATGAAACAAGGATTTAACAGAAAATAATAGACATATGGACTAAACATGTGTTTAACTAAAACTCTTAATCCTTAAATATTTCTAAATAGACCTCTGTTACCAACTATATGGACCCAACCTTAAAAAATTACATAATCTTGAATTAAATGAATAATTCACATTGAGGATCTTCTCAGATTTAGTTTTTTAGAGAATTTATTTATAACTATTACATTACATCTCAAAAATTACAATGTAGACAATTCTAATAAGTTTCAAATTTTTCATAAAATAAAAACTATTAAAAAGAAACATGTCCATTTCCTTGTTTTAGACCACATGACTTTTCCTTGATCCCATCCTTGACCTTATTCATCTTTAAGTCATGTGGAAAACATTTCAAAAGCATGGGAGGAGAATTAAAATATAAAAAATGGTTATAAAATAAGGGATGAAAACATTATCCCATTAATAAATACAAATCAATGAAACCATACTTTTCAATCATAATTTACCTCATGAAATCATAATATTTATGAAAAATATATATAAATCATAAATCTTAAAGATAAGTTATGGAATCCATATCAAACATACATTGTAGGTATCACATCAATGTAGAGAGTTACGTTGGAATAACCATCATAGTATATTCCTAAAATATCTTTGGAGAAACATTGACATTTACCTCTATCACATTACCCAATGTATTGGAGAGTTTTCTCTGTCTCACCCGCCCGAGGATTATTACGGATCCACCCATATATGTAAACAATGACCAATAAACATAACATAATCATAACACCTAACACAAGCCTAAAGGTACAATAAAATTTCCACATTCCAATCACAATATATATATATAATTCAATATATTGAAATAAATAATGCTTTATCAAACAATTTTCAAAACCATTTAAAATATTTAATAAATTGATTTTTTGAATAAAATTTTCTAATAACACTATGAAACTTTTATAGGAATTAACATATAAAAAAATTAATGTCTATATAAATTAATCCTAAAAACCATTTTTAAAACATGGAAATTAAATGGAATGAATTAAAAGAATAAATATTTAAAACATTGAAAATTATATTTTTTCTAAAGAGTTTTTTACAAAATAAGAGACCCTTTGAATACAAACCATTGAGTAATAACATCAATAAAAGATTATAATATCATGATAATAGAGTGATTTATGATATAATACATCAAAGGTCTATATATACACCATATTAAAGTGAATTATTGTTTAACAAATAATAACTTTCAATGGAATGCAAATTGAGACAATGTCACTTGTAAAGATCATATCATTATTTGAAGGACAAATCAATGACATAATTATGTGCTACAAATACTAATACACCTGATATAAGTGGATATTAAGTGTAAAATAATCATAAGACATTCACATATATTCATATGAATACATAATCTAGATGTATAAGTCTATCCTAATGAATTGATATTAGGTTGAAAAGTTCTCTTACAGAAACTCGACAACTTATTGGAATGACATTTAAATTTAGAAAATGATTTGATGAGAAAGAAATTGTTATCATATTAAATGGACATAAAATTTATAGCATTGAAAATATATAAGAACATATCCCAATATACGAATATCTAAATTAAAGGACATAACAAAAAGTAGTCTTTTAAAAAGAGGAGGTGAAAATATTCCCTTACTGATTTGGAAACTTAGGATACAAACTCACTATGAATGAAGGATAATACAATGAAAATGTAAATACCCATAAGTTGAAATATATTACTCAAAAAATACAATCATGGATAGTGCATACACCAAATTAAAGGAAATAGTGGAAAATGTAGCATGAATCTCATGTGAATAAAAAGTGAGGTGAAAAACCAATACCACATTTCCATTAATTGAGTGGTTTGAAAAAAGTTAATAAACACCTAATTAATAACAAAATACAATAAATATAATCATAATAATGATAATATATATTAATTTTATTAAACAATAGACTACATAAAATTAATATGTGGTGAACAATGGAAATCTCACGAAATTGAATGTCAGATAAGAAACCACTTACCTCGTGTATGACTTGACTCGATCGTTCTTTAATCTCATGAATATTAAAGTAAAGATAATTTTTAATTTCATAAAAAATTTTTTAATGTTAATTATTACTTTTAGATAAATTATTACCTTTCTATAACTGTTAATTAATTATTTGAGTTCATATCAGACATTTTTTCGATGTTCGAAACTTGAGTTAAAAATGATATAGTTATAATTATAAATTTTCCATGTGGTTAAAATTACATTATATCTAGGATTATATTCATTATTTAGATATCATATATATCATATATATCCTTTATATTTATGTATTTATAATAGTACATTAAATTTGGAGATAAGAAAAGAAATGCACCGTTTATGGAGACAGTAAGTTGTACGTACACATGAACGCTACATTCATTTCTATTTCATATCTTAATGGAATGAAAACAAAATGAAACATAGTTATATTATAAATCCAATATAATATCATAATAATTTAATTATCTACATCCTTTATATGTTCCACATATGGTATGAACGAGTAATATCACTTTGAGGGGTGGTAGTTCGTACTTCCTCAAATTAAATTATCGTGTTTACCCATTATGGAAACTGTAAAGGATTGATATTAATGATTATTAATGATATATAGACACAATATAAATATAATATATATCACATATAAATTCAGTTCTATCATAATTTCCACCCTGAGAGGTGGTAGGATATAATCGAACAATCATCGTTTCGTGATGCAATAATTCATCATCCACAAGAAAAAATATGTTCTTTAACCATAATATGGAGATGTGTGTAAGTTTAGTTTGATTAATTCTCATAAAAAAAGCCTAGTATATTTTGGAAACTTGTTTTTTTATAAAAAAAGGAATAAAAAGAGTTCATGGGATTGGTTATGTAAAATAAAACAAAAGAACTTCTGAGAAGACGTTACCTTTAAATAAGGTCTCTCCATTTGGTTTGGACCAAATGTTTTAGTTGAATTTACTTCTTCCAAGGGGAAGGCTTCTAGGAGGATTAGAGGGATTTAGGGAACTTAATTGGGAATATTTAGGATGAGACAGGTGGATTGAGAAATGTAAGGAATGGTCTATAAGTGAGGGCTTTTATAAGGGGGAGGAGGGGCTATTTTGGAATGTTTAAAAATATTATTTTATTATATAACGATTTTCAGTTTCTAAAGGTCCAAAATACATTAATGTCGAATATAAAATGATTTCTGTTCAAAATAAAATCATCCCATAATAATTGGAAAGGTGTTGTATATTGTTTTAATATTTATAAACATATTTTTTTAAATTATTCATTAATGAGGTAAACACTGCATCATTATTGTGTCATGAATAATTTTATTTATTTTACTCAAATATTATTAAAAACTATGATGAAGTAGGAAATATTTTTAGATTTCATTTGAATATTTATAGTCGAAGAGATAACATATATAAACCCAATAAATAATTGATTTACTAAAAGAGATATTTTTAAGTCATTTTTGTCTTTACATTAAATTTATTAATATAAAGTGTCATTATCACTCCCATGTGATTCCATGGGATCCCAAAATCGCCCCAAGGATTCCCATGGTTGTAAATTTATTATCCAATAGGATTAATACACATTTTATGGTAATTTAATATTATTATAATAATATTTTGTTACCCTTATTTACCAGACTTTCCCATTAACCATATAAATAAT
Source organism: Viscum album (assembly GCA_963277665.1). NCBI lineage: Eukaryota > Viridiplantae > Streptophyta > Magnoliopsida > Santalales > Viscaceae > Viscum > Viscum album. Next base: position 106,449,671 of record OY728144.1, on the reverse strand, counting down.
TTTTTTTCTGAAGTAAATATTCATAATGTATAAAAATAAAATTTACCCATTTACCAAATTTGGACCTATGAATTTTAAATTAATAATCCATTTTTTCAAATTCAAAACATATAATTGGCAGAAATTATTTTTAAATTAATTCTAACTGTGAAAACAAAATGTATATTTTTAGAAAATAATTACTATCAAAATATTGACATTTGTTTATTTCCAATTTCATAGTGTAATTACTAATAATGACCAAAATTTTAGTAAATCGTAAAAAAATATTTTAATTTAACTTTAAAACATTTATAAAAATAATCTAACCATATAAATAAATAATAATAAAATGCAGCTTTGTATTAAAATACAGCATTTTTCATTATTCATAAAAAATGAACTTTTATCAGAAAAATACTAAACTTTTATCCCAAATAATGTTGATGACCCTATTCAAAAGAAGAATACTATTTTGTAAAATAGAACATATAAATTTAACCAAAACTATATTTAAAGAGTTTTCGTTGTCAAAAGGTGGTAATTCGACCTTTTAATGAATATTATAGTATTTATGCTTAAAATCATATTTTTTCTTATTTTATGCAACTAAAATTTATTGGATAAATATAAAAACATTTAACAAACATGTATTTTCATATATTAGTTATTTCTATCCATTTCTAATAATACAACAACAAGGTGTTAACTAATATTTAAAATAATATTATATTATTATTTTTTAGTATGACTCATCATTGTGTGCAACATAAGATTTCAAAGAAAACTGTTCTTGCATAACTCGTACACCATCGAACATAGAATCACCTTCAAAGTAAAACTAATATTTAATTCAAAAACTTTAATAAATATAAAAATGTGTTATTCTATATGAACCTGAGATGTTACAATATTAACAATGAACATATTCCCTAAAGATCAATTTCCAATGAAAATATGTAATGGTAATATTTTATTCCAATATATTGGAATAAATTTCTATAGTCATTCAACCTATTCATTTAAATCTCTCTCAATATTCCAATTATATTTCAAATTATTAACACCTTCTCTATAATAGTAATAATAGTTACAATCTTCATTTAAAACCATGACGATAAAAATTATATATTCATTTTTTTGTATACATATTCAATTAATCAATGTGTACATTTATTAATTTTTTTGTTATTTTATATCTATGATATAATAAATGTTTTTATATTTTAATCAAAAAAATCATGGTTCCTTTATGTTTTTTCCTTTCTTCTAAGCATTCCCCTTTAATTTTTTAATGAAAAAATCATTGTAAACTACAGTGTTATTGCATTTTTACCTACATAAACAAATACCACTCCAATGTTATTTATTTCCAATGAAATTTATGTTGATACCTTTTAATAATTACCTATTTTTGTGCCCATATTAATTTCTATATTTTAAGATTCCCAAATAGATATTACAAAATGGAGTCATCATATTTCAAATTAAATTGCCTCTGTGATCCATGATTTATGTTGATAATTCTTTATATGATAGATCATGTTCTTGTTTTACTACTTATATTCTTAGAACAGAGAATAAATCATGTATGTATTTCCAAAAAAGTGATATAGAGAATATAACATATACTTGGTAGTGGCTTCAATGACATGAATACTAATACACTAACATTACCAGATGACCAAGGACGCCAAAATGTCAAATGAAACTACATTTTAACTACAATTTTTTTCAAATATAACAATAATTTTCATTATGATATTTTTAGGAGTACCTTATCTTGGAATTAAATCTCTAAATTTCATTAATAATTATTTGTGTGTCTCTTCTATCGAATTTAGGAATCTTGAATGTATTGCATAATATATTATGTATTATCATTCATATTTTTAGAAAATTATAGAATTATCAATTTAGGCTCTCTTTATTCATACCAAAATGTTATAGTTATAAAAATCTATATTTAATGAGTCTCATAAGGTTCTATTTAAATGGTTGAATGTAAAACCAATTTTTAATAGAACTCTACCTATTGAAAGTGTTGAACCCTATTGAATTTTAAATAAATCAAATTAGATAATAGAATATCTTTAGCTGTTTGAATAGTCCCCAATAATGGAATATCTTCCTAAGGATGAAATTCATTACTGAAGCACAACTCTATATCTAAAACCATTTGAGTAAAACAAAAAAATATTATGGTAAACCAAAATTTATAATTCAATATAATGAAATATGGGACACCAGGTATCCTTTACCCTTAAGTTATATATATCATATAATTTTGGCCAAGAAGTAAATCATATATGATAATAATAACACACACATGACTTATATAATGATCCAATGTAACCCATAAATCATTATTAAAATCATATATTTTTGGGAGTCCTATGATGAAAACTATGGTAATGTTCTACCAATTCCGTAAAAGTATAGGTAATTTTTTCCTTTATAACTTTGGAATCTTATTTTCACAATTTACTTGTTGGAATTCCATGCATTGAGATACATATTCCAAAATATCATTCTCCATGTCATCCTAATACACATTTATATTAGTATGATTTTTTGTTCATCCATGATGGATAAAAAAGGATAATTTTTATGAATCATTCAACAAAACTATATAAAAATATATCATGTATGGAAGACATATAAATTTTATCAATCTTATAATTGATCATTGTTCCTCTTGAAATAAAAAATATTCCCCACCAACATATATATTACCTAATACTCTAAATGTTCCTTATTGATATTTATGTGGATGTATGGTTGGGAAATAATTTGTGAAAAAATCAATTTTTTCTCTATTAAATTTGTGTTTATGGTACATACATAGTTAATCCATGAGTTATAGGTCTTTTCCAACCCTCATGATGGATTGGGTTGCATGATCACTGTTTCTCATAATATATGCCACATCATTTTCCATCAAAATGAGGTATTAATTGAGAAATATATGTCCTTAATTAGTTATTTCCACCCCCTTTGACATAATTCTATATCATATTTAATTAATTAATACTTTATACTCTTTTGGTGCATAAGGATTTTTTGATTTTATCCACATAAATAAAACTTCCAAATTATTAATTCAAAGATTAATCCAACCTAACCAATATCATGCATTGGGAATATTGTATCAGTATTATTAAATTAATATGAATCCAAATATATTACCATTTTATTTTTCAAAAGGATACATCCCAAACCCTTATATAATGTATCCATTTATTTTATAAACCATTCTCCACTACATGGTAATTCTTGCACTAGTGCAATGAACAATAACTTCTTATGATCCTTAAATAATTAATCACATTATATCATGTAAAGGTACTCCACTAACTTATATTTTTACATGGATAGATAATTGAAAAATTATGATAAATGTATCACAAATCATTGGTTATATCCCTTAAATCAGATAAAATTGTTTTATTTATGTCATTGTGGGTGATCTCAACTATTCTTAGATGACTTATTTCATTAAGGGATCCACATATATAACTTATATTGTTATTTAATAATCTATGAAGGATAATTTTTATAGAAAAAACATACACATGCAGGACATGTTAGTTAATGTTTCATATTGTTAGTTATTTATAAAAATTCTAATATACTCCTAATGTTATTAGATTTTCTTAGAATATGTGATATTGACAACAATAAACACTATCACAAATGTATCAATATATTATCTTAAGGTTTTATTCATTGGATGCATGAATATTGAATGAGAATTGTTATTTCCAAGAGGAATCACAATGAATTCATAGTTTCCATATATTTTTTGGAAGATAATGATGGGTATATCTATCATTTTAAAATTAATAGATTAATCCTAATCATGGAAAAATATTATAGAAATATTGATATAATCATTATTGATTATTCATATAACCAATATAGGGTAAAGACATTTTCCCATTTTGAGATCTGGTTACGTTCATTATCATCAGTGTAGATATGAATTGATCCAACCTTCTTATTAGAAAATAACTACGACACACCATGTTGAAGAATCCAAGAATATAAAACCCTTATATATATTTTCACAATGTTTCTGATACATTTTACTGAACATAATTGGTTCGATTTTATATGGTGTCTTTAATATTGGTAAATCACTATGAATGAGTTCATTTGAAAATTCAACCTCATAATTTAGGTGAATAATTCGAAATTAAATAGGAAACACATTGAAATTTTGCTAAAAATAGTAATAACTCCAAATCCTAAAAATAAATACCCATCATGGTTGGTTATTATGACCCATACAATTGAAGTACTTTTTAAAAGAGGTTTATATTTATACTTTACATCATAAATGATAATGAATTTATTTAAGATATTAATGGTGTCTTCTATATCCAAAAAACAATAATGTGGTATCTATATAATAAGAGAAAATACCTACCTAATATCAAGTCAAATTCATCCAATGGAATTATTATATGATATAAATCATTTACAATCTCATTAAATTTACTAGAGACAATTTGATGACTTGATATGGAATTTTCTCCCCTCATGGGTTTTATAAATAATATACTATCTAATTTATGGTGTTGTGAATTGATATCAATATAAAATTTTATACATTAATTGTAGTTGTCATAAATTTTATGCAATAAAACATTCATAGTTAAAGAGTACATGACATGTTTTCTTTTAACAACTTCATTTTAGTGAACCGCTTTCATTATTATAACAATGTAGGATTTAACATATTAATATGGAATAAGAGGTAAATTATGTTTGTCATCTCCTTAATTTAATGGATGAGTGAAATTATTTTTTCATTACCCTTATTCTATATTATTGAATCATTAGAGTGTTATTAATTCATTATGTTGATCTTTATTATCCTATAATTCATTAGTCGATCTCAAAACCTAATTTCAGTAATCATGTTCATGGTGGAAACCATCTATAAATGTTAGAAGACTTCATGACCATTTAGTGCAATTTTACCCATCATTAATTCAATATTTTTGACATAACATGATATTAATATTCTCTTCTGCATGTAATATTTCATTGGATATTTCATGAATGTTTTTTTTATATTCTTCATTCCAAGACAATGATGATAATGGGTTTCAATTATATCAATATCATCATTTATATCTCATAAAACAATTTATTCATTACATAAAAATTATCTTATGACTATTTAATTTTGAATAAATGGTTTAAATCTAGAATAGAATCAGTTATTCTTTCATTAATGGTTATTGATAAAACAAAAGATGTTCCTTATGAGTCTCATGACATTTATTTCGTAAATTCATATTGATTCAAGCTCTTTTCTTCTCTAAGAATTCTATCTCTATATTCATGTGATGATATTGATGAAAATATTTTATAAGGATTATTTTTTGAACCCCTACCATTTACTAAAGTCAAAATAATATTTTAGAGTGGTATTTTGTTTTACGAGTACACCATTAATCAATATCAACATTAAAATGATAAAATCTTAAAACAACCTTCTTACTATTGGATCATAGGATAATGGATAATATCTTCTATAATTAATTGTTCCATTGCTCAATATTTATTTGGCTTGAATATCCATAAACTAATAGTAGATATTTCTATATAATGGACTTGACATATTGGTGTTTCTTTCTTAGTGTGTCTTGGAGATCATCATAGTTTTTATTGTTATTCAAATATTGATATTGTTGAATGGGATCCAACAATAGATTATTTAGTTCATAATATATCTACGTAGGTTACACAATGGGAAAACTATTGAATTGCACATCACATATATTAGTAACTCATTTTTCCCTTACACCATAAACTATGTTGAAAATGGTACATAGAGGATGAAAATAGATAACATATTTACCAAATAGAAAAAAAATTAGGAACATAGAATAAATAAATAATAAATAATTTATATCACCAAAAAATATGAATTTCTCAGCTTCAACTAGGTTATAGATCATTATTTTATATTAGGTTCTGTAATATAAAGCAACTGCCTTTGGTATATCATGATGTTCCCCTAACTTATGGCCATATTAGAAAAAAACACGTTAAAGACATCATCAACTGATATATAGTGAGTATCTTTAACAGAAAAAAAATTCATCTCATTTGGTGGGATGGTTATGCATTTCAACAGTATCCTTGGATCTATTCTGATGCATGTCTTCTCACTACTAAATCATCCCAAAAAGTGTCCTCAAGAAAATCAAATGTATATTATCCTCCTTTTTCTAGGATGCTAATCAAATGTGATAGAGCCATTGGGCTTCCTGGAGTTGTATTTACAGACCGGTGGTCGAGGGAGGGGTGGGACATAAGGATATTGGTGAAGGGATGCATTGCATGGAGGGAGGTCTCGCTTGGGATGTTATTTGGGGAGAGTCATTATGGGAAACATTCTTTCACGGGTAATATAGTGCACACTGGGAGATGTATGGTGGAGTTACTCGAATGTCTATTATGGCATGTTGCGTTGGCACCCATATGGTGATCCTCTTGGACTCTAGTAGATGGATCATTGGAAAAGGTGAGGTCGACATCTGAGGGGTGAACTAGGTAGGCGAGAAACTGACGGTTCATAATTATCCCCATTTGGGGATCTCCTTTAAGGAGTCCTGTGATATCCCTCATTTCATCCACACAGTTCTCACACCTGATCATCTCAAGGATTATTATGATATTATTTTTAATGATGACCCAGACATGTACTGCTTCATGATATCATATTCAGGCTAGTTTATCTTGTTGGATTATGGGGTTCTTGGGCATACAGAGAGGCCTCATGATGAGTGTCCCATTAAGAACTTGTGTAAAGAGATTCCTTCAAATATGAAATTACTATTTTGGTGTATAAAGAATAGAGCACATCTAAGAGATGATAACATCCAAATGAAGGGGATCACAATGGTGTGACATTGTTACTATTATTAGAATTTCAATACTTAATCCATCCTTCATTTATTCATTCATGGCATCTTGGCACAGTACCTATTGTCCTTATTCTCACATCACCCCTACATTGATAGTGTGAATCCCTCGATCCATGGATTCCTGGAATCCAGGTTCTAAGGGGTAGAATGTAGATCCTAAGAGTGCACAACTTGTTCCATCAATTGGCCTCAATTTGCTGGACGAGTTGGGAGGCATGCATTCAAGTTCCGTTGGGATTCGGAAGGACTCACCTATTCCTTCAGATGTGCGTAAAATCCATTCTCATTGAACTCGAAGCACTCCTAAAAAGATAAGAAACTTCTGGTGGTGTCTTGAAACCTGTTCAAATAGAAACTGCATGTCTCTTAGGAAGGATGGGCGCTTGATTGACTGGTTTCCCCTAGAGGGGAGCTTGAAATTAAACATGGATGGATCTCACACGGGAGGTCTAATAAAAAGTTCAGGGGTACTTCAAGATTTTAGAGAATCTGTACTCATGGGTTTCAGTTGCTTTTACTTGGCAGGATCCTCCTTGGGTGAAGAGGTGAAATCTTTTATCATAGGTATTACACTCTATAAGGAGTACATTTTTCATGTGGCATTGATGGAGTCTGACACAATGTTATTATGAGTTCTATCCAAGGGTAAAATCCAGTTTTGTGGGACCCAGTCTACATGGTTCATCAGTGCTCTATAGAAACCATATTTGGGAAGAATTTTCATCACATTTGGAGAGAATGTATTTTTGCGGCAAACTCCCTTGCTCAGTAAGGTAATTCGGCTGAGACTTTGGTTATATATGATAGTATAGGGACTCTTCCACCTTAGTGTTGGGCTATTATTCATGATGATGATCTTGGTATGAACCATTTCCTGGCTCCTTGAATTGACATTCTCCCCTTATTATTCTATTTTTTGTGTTTAATAAAAATGATTTTTCAGTCTGTCATGTAAAGTTTCTAATTCATAACCCATGGGGGTGTCAAGAAATTTGTGCAATTAGGACACCTCTGGTTCACTATGTGAAGGTTCTGTAAAAAACAGACATATTCTTATGAAGAATTATTTCCCATATGTGAATCTTTTACAAGGACTCTATGTACCTATTTTAATATAAACATGGATTATAACACTAGGAAACCTAACACTCTATAATTTAACCAAAATCTAGGATTTTTTTTTATTTTAAATATTATACATATGGTTTTCCCCAATCTAAATATCTAAAAGTAACTATGAACTACTTTGATAAAAATATTATGACCTAAGAATACATATATGAAAGTTACCCTGTCTTACATTAATATTATTATAGTCTCCCCATTTATAACACACCAAAATCTAATGGTTTGTTATATTTGGTGATTACTGTTAAAATTATTATATATTATAGTGTATCCAACATATCATATAAAATACATTTAATTTCAATAATTTATAAATTTCATATGGACAAATTATCATCATACCCGAGAGAGTGGAAAATTAGTAAATGGTGAGATAAAATTCTCAATAATGACAAATTAAAAATTTAGTAATCTAATATCATAAGTGAGTATAATAAAAGAGTATTAGTATGAGATCCAAACCATATTATATGTATCTAACATTTGTAAATAATTCCCAAATAAAAATGGATTTAAAATCATCAATCAATTATTTTATTATAACATAAGAAATGATATGCCATTACATCTGTATGATTCCAAACATATTAATGTCCCACATTCAAAATCATAATAATCATAACATAATGGATTAATCATCTCATTCTTGTATCCAATAACATAGATGGAAATGAGTCACATTTCAACCCCTGTAAATATTTAGATCTATAACTGCATTTTTACTCACCATTTTTTTCATATGAGATATGAAACATTACCGAATACATTTGAAGGATATAAAATTATTCAACCACATATCATAGAATGAAAACTTATATATGTGTTCCAAGATAACATTAAAAAAATATTATTTCAAACATCACATAATTTAAATATGTAAAAGAGTATTTTTTCAATAAATAATCTATAGAAAAATTCAAAATTATCCTTAGAAATAATTTGTATCATATTACATGAACATATCCCTACTGTAACATCTGGAGTAATAATAATGTGGAAAAAATGAAAAACATAATTCTATGACAATATAATGAATATGATTAAAATTAAAACAATCCATTTTAGTTAACACGTATTATTTCAAAACCCATTAATATAACGTAATTAGATATTCTCATGGATAAATGGTTGTAAGGGCAGAAGAATATGATTTCATTGAAAACATTATAAATTTATTCTCTCAAAACTATTATAAAAAAAGTCTCATATGAAAAAAATATATTTCATTATAACTTTTAAAAAAAATTCATAATATTATAAAATTACACTAATTAGTCGTTTAATCAATGATACAGACATCCAGAAGTTCATCAAATGAAAATAGAACCGGATGAGGAAGATTACCGATTTAAAAGGAGAGGTGGGGACAATTTCACAATCAAGAATTACATCAAGTAAGTTATTTAATAGGGATATAAAAATGAGGGATGGCATGAAAAACCCAAATAATAACATGAGAATATTAATATGGATGGGGGTTTTCATAATACCATAATATGTTTTTTTAATGAAATCATAGTTTGGTAATATATATAACAAACCAAACACAATTAAAGTGAACCATGATTATTTAAATATAACCATTATTAATAATCTGTTATATTGAAAAATAAGAATATAATCAACTCGTTTTTGAAAAATATTCATAAATGTCCTAATAAATATAAATATATTGATAACTTCCATGGAAATGGTAACTAATGTTTTCAATTAGTATATTTTAATTCAAAAAAAATGTTATCATGAAAAAATATTAATAATATTTTTTATAGAACTTCATAAAAAATTTCAAAAATATTTAGAAAATTTATATGATGAAATAAAATTAATTAATTAAGTCATAAAATTATAATTAAACTATCTTGTAATTTAGAGTTTTTTCTAAAATGATTGTAATTTTAATGAATAGTGTAATTACCGAATTTTAAATAGTATAATTAATTTTCATTAAATAATGTTATTTAATATCCCCATTATAATTTCTAATATGTAATAATGTAAAATAAGGACAATTTCCCTGATAATATTCTTGCCAATTTTATTTGAATCAGAAGTTTTCATGATTTTGGTATTAGTTTATTTTTATACATAAAACTGAGTTATCTATTAACAATTTTTATGGAAATTATATTTATTCATTTTAATTAATTATAATAATTGTAAATAATTATTAGTTCACAAAAAGATATTGAATATACATATATTCATTATCATAAATTTTAATTTAATGATGATTTTTTTCAAAGTGTAAAAAACATATCAACTAATTATTGAAAATTGATATTCCTATAAAGTATATTTTTGTCGATTTTTATGGGTTTAGTTTTATATTATATTTGGACACTTAGAGAAATTTAAGTTAATAAAATTGATGTAGGATAGTGTATGTAGATGCCTAATTATAAGAAGGTGTGAATTAAATTATTAAAAACATAATTTTTTAACAATTTGGAAAATTGTGTTTAACAAAGTTAAACTAGGTAAATTCGCCAACCCTAAAATTGTTCTATGAGTTAAACTTGCTTACTTTCCAGAATTATGGTTCTGAAAATAAAACTTATGAAACATTTACATAGGAAATGATTATAACATAAATTGTATAGAATCTTACGTATCATAGTAAATAAAATCATAAGTAGGTAAATGAATTTTATACTTTTCTTCCTTTATCAAAATATATGTGAAATAAAGAATTAATAAAACAAGTAATAATTAGGAAATCATTTCACCTAAATATTATGGTATCCAAAAACCTAGGATAGTGGTCCCTTGATTTTAGATTTCAAAAAATTATGTCTTACCCACACCAGGGTAAGCCCTCTATAGGAATATCAGAATCTATTTATCAATTCCCACAAGACATATATCTTTATGTTAGTCAAAACCTCTGTCTTCCAATCACCGGAAGCCGTTGACTTTACTCAACAACAATCTGATTCACATGAAGCAGGTTGAACAATATGTTTAGAACGCATACAGTTTGAGAGTCTCTCTCTAGAAATCACATCCCAGCTTGCAATCTATAGATTGATGGAACTGTAATGAGTTTATTTAAAAGAGATTTTATTTATAGTCACAACTTCAATGTTGAGCTCCCTCCAACAGTCATATTTTTCCTTGAATTTAAGAGGGACATGTACACGTGTCATTCAACCAATGGTTATTTAGAAATCGATTTCACAACATACTTTCATAATAATAACATATGTAAGTTAAATGTATTAGCTTAACCAAATTGTAGATTCTGAAGTCTAAGGAAAAATAGAATTTGTACTCTAATCATATAAATGATTCGATTATATAGAACATGCATATTCAGATATTTTCCATGAGTTCAGAATCTGAATTCTATAGATTCTGAAATCTGAATTCTAAAAAATTTGGAGTCTAAATTTTGAGGAAATAAGGGTCTAAATTATAAGGATTTCATAGATTGATGTCTACATATATTCAGAGTTTGAATTCTGATGAATTAAGAATCCGAATTTCATATAATTTGGTATATGAATTTCAAAGAATTATGAGTCTGAATTTCTGAGAATTCTGAATCAGAATTTCAGTGAATTTGGAATTTGAATTTCAGATAATTCAGAGTCTCCATTTTAGAGGATTCAGAATCTGAATTTTAGGGAATTCAAGACCCAAATTTCAGAGAATTCGAAATCTGAATTTCATAGAATTATATATCCATGTAACTATAAGATTTTGAGTATTTTAGAAATGTATAAAAATATTAGACTTTGTAATAAAATGATCTTGGTTTTGAGAGATTATAAAATGAGATAATGGAAACAAGGTAAAGATATAAATTTTTTTAAATAAGGGAAATTTTCCTAATGAAAATAAATCTTTGAGAAAGGAAATCTAACATAAGGTAATGTTTTTTATTTTCAAACCATTAATGAATATAAAATTCACAAGGAAACCATAGTTACTCCACAATATCCTCCTTTTTTGAAAGCACAAACATCCTTCTGAAAAATAATATAAGGGCTAAAAAGTTTCATTATGAATTTTAAAAGAAAAACAAATCACCCTTTACATATGAATCATGATTAAAATGAAAACTCCCCCATAAGTTTTGAAACCCCTAAGGATCTTAACCTTGATGTACATATAATTATTTAACCATTTCTTTCATACAAAAGTTTTTATTAAGTAACCTTTCCCTTAGTTAAACTCTCCCTTATATACGACATTATCATCTTTAAACGACGTATTCTTTTTATCATGATTTTCTACCCATTTTTGATTTCAAAAATGGAATAGAGAGAATGAAATAAATATTGTACCTAAAATATTAGAACTATACTCAATAAAAAAAATAAAGAACAACAATAGTTTTCATTAAGATTAGAAGAATTGATACATGGTATAACAAAAGATCAGGGAAAAATTATTCATCCTTATTTTTCTCAGCATGATCTTCTTCACGATAGTATTCATATTTTTAAAGCTCCTTATGATCTTCCGCAAACTTTTTGAGAAGCTATTATTAATCATGATTCTTTTCTAGAGACTTGATTTAATCTTCCTAAGATTTAAAGACTTCTTCATGAGACATCAGTATCTGTTCTTTCTGATTGAACTTTTCTTCGAACTATATTATGATATCCATTTGCATCATCAAATTTAAGGAAACATATTTCAGCTTCATGGCTCTGTAATATCACGGATCGCTCCATTTAACACACAATGCTTCCACCTAGGGTTTCCTAATGATGACGCGACTCTTTTGTCCCATTAATTTCTTCTTCATTCCTTTGATCTATCCATATTTCCCTCATCTAATTGCATCTGATATCTCGTTCAGGTTCTTTTAAATTTCATGGTGTTTCTATCGTAGGTGGTTCACTATAGAATCCTGCTGACACAACAGCCTACTCTGATCATGTGTTCCATAGCACCTCTCCAGGTCGGATCTGGAGTTATGATCATCTTGGATTTAAGATTTTGGGTTCTACAGTTAATAGTTTTCAGGGGCCCTTCAGACTTGTCTCATTCTTCTATTTTTTTCTAGATTTATCATCATTGGGATATAATCGTTTGGAGACCTTAGATATTCAAACTTTAGCCTTGAAATCACGTCCCTTAGCTCCAATCCTAGTAAAATCTATATTGGTGTCCTCTTAGAGGTTTTGGGAGGTGAGTTTTGAATGCTGATAGTCCCCCTTGTGTGATTTTCTCTGGTTTTCATCTCCATTAGTGTTAAGTTTTCAAAATCATCCATTGTTTTTTTGGTCCTTTAGATTTTATTCCCCAATCCTTTTGTGATGTTTTGGTGCTTCTACAGCTTGATATTTGTTTGGTTTTGAACCTGTTTATTATTTTTGGAGTTGTTTTGTTCATATTTGGTTTATTAGTCAACAGAACTGGAATATAAACATGAGTTTTGGTTATTTTTTGGTTTGATGGTGGAAAACATATCTGACTCCTACGTTCTGGTGTGAAATTAGATAGCATGTAAGGTGGACATTGTTGTGTTAGGTTACCAATGCTTCTCGTCATGACTACGCTGAAGACGTTACAAGTTTTTGTGATCAAATTTTGTTCTCATGGTGTTGTTTCCATAGGAGGTTATTTTGGTTGGAAGCTTTGTGAGGATGCTTTCTGGAAGGAGTTCGATGACCGTTAGTATCAACAGTGAAGTTAGTTACAGTGGTGGATGATGGAGAAGATGACGATTTTTATAGGACATTGATGACAGTGATGTACGATGGAGATAGAGATAATCATCACTTATCATATCAATACACGTGATCTAGTGGACAAGGTGGTGGTCTGGTTATCAAATTTTATTGTGGTTATATTGGTTTTTTGTTTGGAAATTAGAATTTTGAATTTTGTAATGTTTATTTTGTGTTTGAGTTCTGAATGTGTTCGTTTCGCACTAACACATAAAGTGGACTTAGAAAATTTAAAAAACATAGATTTGGATGGAATTTAGATTCCCATTCAGATATTTATCTTCTTGCTTCCGGGATACAAGTTCAAGGATTAGGTTCTCTTTAAGAAATGATGTATGGTTTTTCATTCAATCATCAGAATTGTCAAAGGAATATTTCATTGACTCATGGAATTCATCAAGAATCCCCATGTCTTCCATTTTTAGTGTATTTCCTAGTTTACTTACATAATCTTCTATGATCATTATAACTAACAAAGAAAATATTGAAAATCTTCCTCATACCTAATGAATTTTCCCTTGTGTATGCTTATAGAATCTGACTTCTACTGGAATGAATGTTGAATAAACTAACTCCTTGAATCAATTCTTGGAATCAGGGGAATGGTGTTTAATAACATATTTATATACTATACCACAAAATCCTGACACATGAAGATGATTTGGAATCAGAATCCCTTTTAGGTGAATATTCATTTTCTAGCTCTACACCTTTCCTCTTGGATGATCCACCAGTATACTTATTAACCACCACAACATTCATATGGTTCTAAAAAATCACCTACGTTCAGTTTTCTACATTGTAAATAGTCTCTGCATACTTTGGAGATTCATGGTCACTATCTGAGACTCAAACCATTTAATCATCTTCGCCTTTTTTCCTTCACTGCGTCTCCCTTAAGATCATTAGGTAGAATGAAATCAAGATTTCTGATTTCATCATATTATTGTTTATCAACCTCTATCTGACCCACATAATATTTTCAGTTAGAAATAATTTTTGTTGATTTAGCTTGGGAAGTCCATATTGAAATATTTTCAGAAGGAATTTTCTTATCATGATATTATTTTACTATCCTTATCATATCGTTACTCTCAACCAATTCTTATTATTCTTATAATTCTTCTACATCCTCTTCCTGAACTATATCTTCCTCCACATTAGGTTCAATAATTATCTCATTTTTTCCTAGAGTCTCTACTAGTACTGGTTCTATGGGAAATGATTCTGTTACCTAAATCTGTTCAATAGATTTTTCAATATCCTTGAAGAGTTCTTGAATAATCCTTGCTTCATACCTTTTCTTCATTTGTTTCTTCGATTTTTCTTGCTTCTCTAGCTCTTCAGTAGTTTTAATATTTAGGGACATTGTCTCGTTAGGATATTGTCTAAAACTAGGATCACCTTCTTTCTTATCCTTCTTTTGTTCCATCCATTTTTCTACAAATTCATCAAGTAATGTTTTTTATTTATTTGGAATTAGGAGTTCTAAATAACATTCAAGAATTGAAGGCTTCTTTTTGGTTTCTGATTCAATCTGTAATTTATTCTTCTGTGGTTTCTTGCAATTCTCTACTACTTATGCCTTCTTTTCTAATGCTTCAATTTCACTTTGAGATTGATCATAAAATTATATGGTTTTTTTATTGAAACCAACATTAATCCTCCTAAATGTGTCATCACTTAGTAACAAAATCATCAAGGGTTGTGGCTTATACCTACAAGGGATTTTGAACAGCTCTAGGCATAGCACTATGATATTAGATAAAATTAGCAGATACATGACGATCTTCAATTAGTCTATTCATGATATTGGTTATCGTGAAGAAGATATACTTCACCAAGTTTATCTTCCTCAAGTTAAATCAAATATTCAAAATGTAGATGTCACTTTTCTTTAAGGAGTCCTTGTCTCCTTTTCTCATAATTAGAAAACCATGTACCCATAATTCTAGCATCCTATTTTTTTGAGATATGGTTTATCTTCAGCGTTTTCACTCCTTTGAGTCAAAGGAACTCTATTTCCTTTTCCATCACAATGATTTTTGAATGATCTTGTAACTTATGGGTGTCGAAAATAGCTTCTCCTTCTTATAGTACTCCAATTATACAAGCTTCCATGTTTAAGGAAAGAGAATAGGTTTTCCCATAACTTTTGAATGATGAAATTTATCTTCCACCTTCATTAAAAATCTTAATGACTTGTAGAACTCAACAAGTAAATGTGGGTAAACCAGATACAGAATTTTTTTGTTGGATACAAAACGACTATCCCATCCATTAAGCTTGGTATCTTAAATAATAAAGAATTATATTTATTAAAAAATATTAGATCAACTAAACTTTTTCTGTATATTTTTTTCTCTATGATTTCTTTGGCTGAATACATTTGTTTTTGTAGAGTGGCTTCCAAAGACATTCGTAGTCAAAGGATAATATGAAAAGAGGATCAGTCTTTTTATAGAGTGGAAGAGATTCGATGTTGGAAAACAAGAAAAATGATGTGGGATGATAAATAGGAGGGCCATTATATAGGTGTTGAAGTGGTTGTTCGAATTCTTGATTTGATACAATGGTTAAAACAAACACAATTTGATCTGATGGATGACATGAAATCTGAAAAAGGATTTTGTAGGTATCGATCTTTTGATGTTTTTATGATAAAAAGTCAGATCTAAGGTAGGTGAATCTAAATTTTTTCTCTTAAAACAAGATAAAAATACCAATAAGTAAAATATTCAATTATGATTTTTTTTTAAAAAAATACCTTTCCAATTACTAGGAAACTATTCAGTAAATAAGATAATTCGTATTAAAAAACTATAGATTTTGGAAAATTTTATTAAGGATAAAAAAATTTGTATTATGGAATTTTGTGTTTCGAAAAAAATGGAAAATAATTTGTTTACAAAATATTTTTATTAAGTGAAAAAAGTTTGGTAACCAAGAAAATGTACACCCTTAGGGAAAAAGAGTTTCTTAATATAAATAGATAGATTTCAAAGAAAAGTTAATGTGGAAGAAACATTATGGTTATCATTCCTAACATTTGAATAATCTATTCAAATATATCAGAGGGTAATGATTTTGTACCAATATCAGCATGTTTACCGTGCATTCCAATAAATTGATGAATGATATCTCATTTAATTGTGTGATCCCTAAGAATGTGATGCCTAATATCTTTCAATTTTACACAAGAGTGTTGTGAAAGATTTTTAATAATGGAAATAGAAATAGTGTTATCAAAAAATATCTGTGTTTTTTTAAAATTCATTCCCCAGTATGTGAGTGAGTGTTACATCAACAAAACTTGAGCATAAAAAATTCTAGCTGCTACATATTCAGCTCCAGTAGTGGAAAGTTCTACTGAGTGTTTCTTCATACATGTCCAATAAACTAATTAATCTCTTAAGAAATGATGAGTTCCAGATGTACTTTTTCTATATATTCTATATCCACCAAAATTACAATCTAGAAATCTATTTAAAATGATATCAGTTCCAAAAGTATAGAAAAATCCTAAATCCATGGTTCCCTCTAAATAGAGGAAAATTCTTTTCACTACATTGAAATGGGTTACCTTTGGATTAGATTGATATCATGAATGTATGCATACTATAACCATTATGCCTGGATGACTAGGTGTCAAGTGTAGTAAACATCATATCATACCTCCAAATGATGATTGATCTACTATTTTCCAGGATTCTTCAATATTGAGAATTTTTGAGGTACTAATTGGAGTTCATATATCAAATCCATAATTCTTATGAATATATTTAATATAATTATGTTGTGATATATTTTTTCCTTGTAGTTTTTGAGAAATCTGAAAACCTTGGAAAAATGATAACTCACCAATCATACTCAGTTCAAACACATATTTCATTAGATTCTCAAACGAATCAATTAATGAGTGATGAGTTGAACTAAATATAATTTAATCAGTATAAATTTGAAAAATTAAAAAATTTTATTATCTTTATATATAAGAAAATGTGGATCTGCAATTCCCTTAACATAAATTTTTTATAACAAAAAACATTTAAGATTAAAAATAACTACCTTAATGGGCTTTTTTAGTCCATATAATTCTTTGGCACATTTGTAAACATGGTCAAGATGTTTTGGATGATGAAAACCAGGAGGTTGTTCAACATAAACATCCTCTTGACCATATCAATTAAGGAAATAACACTACACATCCATTTGAAAAAGACTAAAAATTAAACAATTATTCAAAGGCAACTAAAATGTGAATATATTCAAGTCTAGCTACTGAAACAGAGGTTTCTTCATAGTATATTCCCTCTTGTTGATTATAGCCTTTAGAAACTAATGTATCATAATTTATTAATATGATCCCCTTTTCTTCACAATAATTTCTAAAGACCCATTTTACTCTAATTATCGATACTTACTTAGGTCTTTCAACTAAGGTCCAGAGTTTTTCCCTTTAGAATTCATTTAGATTATCTTGCATGGCTATAATCCCATCATCATCACCTGAAGCTTCATCAATGATTTTTTTTCTAATTAGGAAAAGAATTCTAGATGTTCTACTTCAATTCTTAAGTAACCACACTTTCTTAATGGTTTATTTACTTAACTAATGATACTATCAGTAAGATTATTCTTAAGAAACAAGAAATTTGGGTTTGGTAAAACTTTTTCATGAACATATTATAGAAAATATTTTGTGGTAAATGTTTCAGAAATATTTTCTTTAGAATTTTCCTTATTATAGAGTCATATATCAATGGTTGAAAATAATTTTTTGAAAAATATTCTAAGGATATAGGTTAGGGTTTTTTAATACAAAAAGTATCAGATTCATAAAATTTGGCATGCATTGTTTCATCAACAATAAATGGATTTTTATTAAAAACTCTATAATCCATAGAAGTTGTGAAATATCATAGGAAAATTACTTCATCGTATTTCAGTCCAAAAAAATATAAGTTATCTTTAGTATTCGGGTTGAATACATTATAACCAAATACTTTGAAATAAGAATGGTTAGGTTTTCGACCAGTCTACAATTCATAAGGCATTTTGTTAAGAAAATGTCTAATTTAAACTCAATATATAGTATAACCAGTCGTCCTACGAAAATCATCCCAAAACTAATGATAAATAGAATATTCAATCAATATGGCTCTGGTTACCTCTTTAAGAATTCGATTTCTTCATTCAACTGCCCATTTTGTAGAGGATTTAATAGAGCTGAGAAGTTATGTGTAATTTCTTTTTTAATAAAAAATGTTTCAAAGTTTGAATTTTTAAATTCTCCTTTATAATCAATATGAGTAGTTATAAATATAAGATTTTTTTATCATTTTTATCATGGGAATTAAATTTATTGAAATATGAAATAGCATTAGACTTATTTTTTAAAAAATAGACGCAAAATAATATAGTGTAATCATCAACTAAGAGAAATACATAATATTTCCCTCCTATTCTTCTAGTTTTTGTTGGTTCAAAAAGATCCATATGCACTACATATAATGCATCAGAAGTTGAGGCATGACCGATTGATTTAAAACATGACATATGTTTCATTATATATTGACAAGGATAAAAATCATTTGAAGAATCAAATATAAGCTGTGGTAGATCCTTAACTAGTCATTTCATTGATAATTTTCATTAGTTCCTAAGTTTATAGTGTCTTAACCTTCATTTCCATAACAAATTTTTATCTTCCATTACACTAAAGAAAGATAGATCTTGTCTCATAATGTCTTCTATGTTTAGTGGGAATACATTCTCTTGCCTATGGGCAGAAATAATGAACACTTCCTTGAATCTGTGTACTAATAATTTATCATTCCTAAAATTCATAAGGTAACTTTGATCGCATAATTGGCTTATAGTAATGAGGTTGTGTTTAAGACTATTAACAAATAAAATATTTGAAATTAATCTCTTTCCAAGAAGTACAATGTTACTTATAACAAAAATTTCTCCCTCTAAATTATTACCAATAGTTACTTTTATTCTTTCCAAATTGTTAATATTTCAAAAGAAGTTTTTGTTACCAGTCATATGATGGGAACATCCACTATCCATGTACTATGTATGGATGTTAGTACCTAACTTGTTTTACTCAAAATAAAAAATATAGAATTTTAGAGTCCAAACATTCATAGATTCGGAAATTTTAGAAAGTAAAATTCTAGGAATCCACATTTTTCATAAAAAATTAATCATTGTGGAAAAAGAAATATTGGGTTTTATTTAAAGAACAATTTCATTCCCAATTTCCACCACATTTACATTTGGTGAAAAAAATCAGCACTTGGGGGAACAAAATCAGTATTTCTAAAAATAGGTTTGGAGTGAGTAAAACCAATTCTTGAACTATTCCTTGGAGGAAGAATTTGTGAATAAATTTTATCAAATTCAGTCCTTCCTAAGGTAAAATTTTATAAAAGATTACTTAAGGGAAAAAATTCAGATGTTAGTCTAATGAATAAATTCTTATCTTCAAATTCATTAATCTTTAGAACTAAGTTATTCTCTAAAATACATTTTTTAAAAATAACACTTTCTTGATACATAGAATATTTAACTCTCTCAGTATAGAAATCATTATGGTTTTTTGAAATATTTTCAAAGTATAAAGATTTATGGTCAAGATCCATAGAACGATATGATACTTCTTTGGTTAAGATAGAAATTCTAGAATTTTATTTATCAAACTTGTTTTTTATCATAAAATTTTAATTCTTAATAGGTTTATCAAATGTAGAAACATTTTCATAAAAAGGTAAATATTTATCTTAATCAGAAGACGATTATTAATTTTAAGACTTATAATATTAATCATCAATATAATTTTCATTCAAAGATAAATTAGTAATAGATTCGGCATTGTGTAGCCAATCTATTAGACAATAATTTTCAATGGGTAGTTTGGATAGGATAACCAATATTCTCCAGAATAGAAGATTAATACATTGAGGATTCTTCATAATAGTCACCACTAGAACTATACATATCACTATCATTTAATACTTTCGTATACTTAGTATTATAATACTTATTTTTGTTTCTATAGATATTATTTTCTTTTCAATCTTTTCCTTTGAGCGTGGGACAATCTGGCCTGATGTCTCCAGCTCATTTTCATTCATAGAAAATGACTTTTGAATCATTCTTGACCTTTTTATTTTCTTATTATATCTTTAATGAAATTACTTATTTCCCACGATCTTGTTCATCCTTCGAGCAAGATTATCAAGATCATTTTCTAACTATTCACTTTCATGTGATTCAGGTAGAACAATATCATTTTTATATTAAGATCTTGTAACCATTTCCGAAGACTTGACCTTAATAGTAGTATAGGTTACATTTATTTTACCACTATTCTTCTCATTAATATCAACATATAATTTCATTATTATTTCATGCTATAAGAATGTACAAAATTTTTCATCAATATTAGTTTGAGTAACTTTATTGTTATCATCAATGGTTATTCTTTCTGATTCCCACTAATTTGGAATAATATCAATTATATTGTCCACAAGCACTTGATCATTAAGACAATTAATTTCCATAGATTGAAAGCTTTTTACAATGGTCATAAATGGTTGTTTCAATTTACAAACTGGTTCTCCATAGGGAAAAAAATCCAAGATATTCATCTCTCAATATAAATATTTTGTTTCTATCACATTGGAAGTCCCAAAATGTGTAATATGAAGTTTATTCCTGATGAAATTAGTATCTTCACAAGAAGTTAGTTGACATAATATATTTCT
Source organism: Viscum album (assembly GCA_963277665.1). Classification (NCBI taxonomy): domain Eukaryota; kingdom Viridiplantae; phylum Streptophyta; class Magnoliopsida; order Santalales; family Viscaceae; genus Viscum; species Viscum album. The sequence goes on along the minus strand of OY728144.1, from coordinate 106,428,152 downwards.
ATTCGTAGAACATAATAATGTATTGTGTACCATGTAATTTAGTTGATATTCTTATTTTTCATGGCTGGTTTAGGTTTTGAATTCCTTGTATGGAATTTTTTAGTAACTAGTATGCATGAAAATGATATCCACTATAGTGTTGATAATAAAAGTCGAAATTTTATCTCTACAGTACTCATAATCAATACCATAAAAATTTTGTGGTTTTGTAGGATTAATGTTATAAATGGTATTAACATTTGATTGTACCATTTTTTAAAAAAATATCATTCTCCAAAACTTGTCAGTAGTATAATTTTATAAAAAATATACCAATATTTAAGAAAAATGTGAAGAAGAAATGTTAAGATAGGAAATTTTGAACAAGGAAAATAGGAGCAAGGAAACTTATTGGAGATTATAATTTTTTCACATACCTCCTCGAATACCAATTATATGATCGAAAATAGTGTGTGTATATGCTCAATTACAAGAGGGGGTGAATTTTATGTTAAAAACATTCATTTTTAAACTTAAGAGATACAATGTTTAATATAGTTAAATAAGGTAAATTCACAAACACTAAAATATTTCTTTGAGATAAAAATTCTTAGGTTCCATAAATATTATTCCAGAAATGAAACATAAGAATATTTACTTAAGAATTATTTTTAACTTAAATCTTATATAATCATACTTATCATAGTAATTAAAAGTATAAGATATTATAATAAGATAGTAATTTCTATCCTTTATCAAAATATAGTGGAAATAAAAAATGAAACAAAAAGAAGTAACAAGTATGAAATCCTTTCACCCAAAGAGTAGTGTATCCAACAACCTTGGATAAAGGTCCCTGGATTTATAATTTCAGGAATGTTTGTCTTACCAACACTAGGGTATGCTTTTGATGGAAATATCAGAATATGTCTTGATATCCCCTCAAGCCCGTGATCATTAAGGTTGTCGGCACCTATGTATTTGTATCCCCAAAATCCCTCGAATATAATCAGAAACAATCAGAGTCCCACAAATAAGGATGAAAAAGATGTTTATAACTCATAAAAAATGAGAGTCTCACTCTCTATATAATGCTTCATAGTGTGTAATCACTATATTGATTTAATGGTAATGATCTCGTTCAAATGAGATGATATTAATAGTCAAAATATAAACAGTCGTCTCCCTTCTGCAATGGTTATGTTTTTTCCAAAATTTCGGAGGGACATGTACATTTGTCACACAACCAACGATTAGTTAGAAACTGATTGCATGACATCGTTTCATAATAATAACATGTGTAAGGAAACTGTATTAACTTAACCAAAAATTTGGATTATTTGGAAAATTTTAATTCTGAGTATAATCATATAAACTATTAGATTCTATATAATATGGATATTTGGATTTTATTGTTCAAATTTCTATGAATAACAATTATATAGATTTTAGAATCTAAATTACGATGAATTCGATGTATGAAATCTGAGAAATTCAATGTTTGAATGCTGACGATTATAGAGTCTGAATTTAGAGGAATTCGTAGTTGGAATTCTAAGGAATTCAGTGTCGGAATTCCGAGGTCTGAATTATGAGGAATTCATAGCTAGAATTCTAGAGAAATTTGGCTTCGAATTTAGTGAAATTAATAGACTAATTTATCAATTATTTTGGAATCAAAATTATGATGAATTTGCACTAGGAATTTCCACAAATTCAGAATCTGAATTTTAGAGAATTCAGAGCCTAAATTTATGTGAATTCGTAATATGAACTTTAGAGAATATGGAATCAAAATTTCAGAAAATTTGGAATCATATTCCAACTCTAAATTTATAGAATATAGAATTGGAATTTTCGAGAGTTCAGAAACAAAATTTCATTGAATTTGGAGTCTGAATATTCAAGAATTCGAAATCTAAATTTCATGGAATTATGAATCTGAATATTAAAGAATTCAGAATCATAATTTTAGTGAAATTATATATCCAAGGAACTATAATATTCTAATGTTTTTCGATAAGGATACTTATTTTAGACTTAGTAATAAAATAAACTTGGTTTTGAGAGATTATAAAATGAGTGAATGAAAACATTGTAAGGATGAATATTTCCTTATAGAAGGCAAGTATTATTTAAGAAAATAATCCTTATAGAATGATAATATGCTTCAAGAAAAGGTGTTTATGATTTTTAAAACATAAAATTATAGAATATTCCTAAAAAACCATATTGAATCAACATTGGATTCAATATTTTTTATAAAAATAATAAATATTATTTAATTTGGTAAACTTATATTTTTCTTATATTGAATAGTTAAAACTGTAAATATAAATTTCTGTTATGATGGATAAAATAGGTTTTCTCACATTACATGCACTAGTTTTAAAAATAAATTCCTATGATGATAGTAATTTTAATATACGTATTTTATTTAATTTGTTATTCATTGGGTACAAATTATATAGTAAGGAACATTTTTTTCTAATTTAAACATTTATTTACCAAAGGTAAGAACTTGTTACCATATTGGAAACAAAAATTGTAAATGCGAGACTCCATAAAGGTGTAGATAATACAATGTAAAAAATCTTGATTTAGTACTAAATGTATTTATCAAATAGTTATTTCATAGAATATTTTTTTATCAATTTTTGGAAACATGGTTTCAAGGTGGATTCCCATTATGGGATAGTTTTGGATTTGTCAACAAATTCCACGCCTTCTCACTTATAAAATAAAACTACCTATCCTCATTAATTCTCACTTAAAAATTATTTTATTTCATAAAAACAATTCAAAAAATACCTTATTTACATATCTTATCATTTCTTATATTCCTTTGTATTAATAAAATCCCTCTTAAGAATAATTTTTGAATAAACCCGAAGACTATATCTGAAGAGGAGGTATAATTATTAACCATCTTTATTTTATTTTTTTATTCATAAACCTCCATAAATTAATTTCCAAACATGATGATATAATATAATCAGTATATCCAATATAATAATATGATATTTTTTTAATTTAATAACCAATATCCATCTCATCCTCCATAAAATGTGAAATTAAACTGCCATTCATGTGTAAGGATGACTAACTCATCAAGAACTAAAGTAATTTTGTTTCCATCATATTATCTCAAGGATATGTATGATGATGGATTTATTGTGTGTGTGTATATATATATATATGATATTCATGTAGTTGGGGTTCAGATTAATGGTAAGAACACCTTAATTCTAAATAAAAAATGGGGGTTCAAAACCCATTGGGCGCAGGTACTGTAGCAGTACTGTAGTGTAATGTAGTTGTGGTGGTACTGTAGTAACGACAGGCACTGTAGCGGTGGCAGGGTACTATATCAGCGGCGGGAACTATGTTGTATTGTAGTAGTGCGGGGTACTATAGTAGTACTATTCACAAAATGGGCATTGTGCCAAAAAATTGGGCCTATGGGCCATGTAATGGGCTATATGCCCACCGGGCCTTCGGGCTATGTAATGGGTCTCCCTCTACATAGTTAAAGATGAATTTTCTTTCCTTTAATAATAAATGAGGCATCATCCACATCCTTTAAAAAAATATGATATTCATGAAATATTATTAAAAAAATACAAGTAAAATTTCATATATTTTCTTACATTTCTATTCATAGAAGAATGATAATTTTTTTCATAGGTGGGTCTGCATTTTCACCACTGTGGAGAAATTTGATTTGTTTTTCATTATTGTATCTCAATAAGTGAATATCTAAGTATAACATATAAATAAGAAGATATTTATTATATAATTTTTATTATATATTAAATAAATAATACTTACCTTATTTCTAATATAATTGTTGAAAAATGGAAATGTCACTCATGCATATATACAACCTATCATCTTCCAGATTGTAACATACTTCATCTTCCAAAACAAAATTTCATGGTTAGTTTAGAATGTATAATTGATGTATAAATTTTTTAATTAAGTCTAGATTATTAATCATGATATCATAAATTTATATTACTATTGACCCTAGTTTCCCAAGTGAATTCATTTTAGATATATGGACCAAATATCATTAAAACATCTGACATAAAAAAGATTGATTATAAAATTGAATATAACTTGGAAGAAATATATTAAACCTAATAACATATATTTTTTTTATTAATAAAGAAAATAATTATCATAATTTTATTATTTATCAGGATATGGAATGCATGTTATGAGTCGTGATCGGGGTAAGGGATCTCTCTAAACCCCCTTTTCTTCATATTATAAAATTTATCACTATAACTCACGTTATCTAGTTTATAAATGTAATTGAATGGTTCCAAATTGTTTATTTTTACCTCTAGGATATATACATAAAAATTTTACCTTTTATTTATTGTTTAAGAAATGCGTTATGATCTTTTTTTAATGTTTTCTATATGGAATCTATTTTTTTTAGGATATGAGGAAATATTTTAAAAACAACTTTATTCTATGGGTATTTATTATGCCTATTCGTTATTTTTTATTTACATTTTCATGAAAAAATAATCATGAACATACTATGATGTGTTCACCCAAATAGAGCACCAATTCTAGTGCTAAATCATTGTCTCATGAGACATTATTTAAAATATTACAGAGAAAAATTAATCAATTATTGTTCTTTGTCCAACATGTGATATTGTACTTGATGTTACTCTTAACAAATTTTTAAATCATGATTTATTTTTCATAAAAATTTAATTTGTCTTGATAATCATATGGAACAAAGTTTTTTTTTGTTATTCTTCCATGTAATAACTCATAATCATCCACAATTAGAAGAGGGGTGTAAAATGTATGTTTAAAAATTATTATTTTTAACCTTAATGAATTTTCTTTATAAAAGTTAACCAAGGTAAATTAACAAACCATTAAAATACTTCTATGAGTTAAACATGCATATGTTCTGAAAATATGGTTTCAGAAATGAAACATAAAAAATGATTACTTAGTAAAAGTTTGTACCTTAAAGCATATAGATTCTTACATAGTATAGTAAATAAAAGTATAAGAAGGTATATGAAATGTATACTTTTCTTCCTTTATCAACATTCAATAGAAATAAAACATGAAAAAAAATTATGAAGTGGGAAATATTATCTCTTAAAGAGTATGGTATTCAACGACCTTGTATAAGATTACCATGATTTATACTTTCAAGAAGTATGTCTAAACCAGACAAGGGTAATCCCCCGATAGAAATATCAGAATCTATCTTATTATCCTCAGAATCCCTCAATCATTAAGGTAGTCGGAACCTCTATCTTCTAATCCCCAAAATCCCTCTATTGTAATCACTAACAATCAGAGTTGCACGAAGCATGATTATCATGATGTTCAAAAGCACAAATCGTGAGAGTGAATCTCTTTTGAAATAACATCAAAGAATGCAATCTCTAAATTGACGGAACGGTAATGAGATCATTAAAATGATCTAATATGTATAATAAACAACATCAATGGTCAACTCCCTCCTCCAAAAATCATACTTTTATTGGAATTTCAGATTGACCTGTACAAATTTCACTCATCCAATGGTTTGTAAGAAACTGATTACATAACATAATTTCATAATAATAACATGTCTATGTAAACTAGATTACCATAACCAAATCTGAATATACAAATTCTATAGAATCAAATCATTTATATTATTAGCATAACCAAATATAAATATCCAGAGCCTATAGATTAACATAAAGAAATCTGAATATCCAGAGTTTTTGGAGATATAAAATTTAGAGTCCAATAATATAAATGATTTGATTCTATAGAATATGGATATTCAAAAAAAATTCCAAGAGTTCAGAATCTAAATTATATAGAATCTGGAGTTTGAATTATAGGAAATTCAGAGTATGAATTTTGAGGAATTGGGAGTCTGAATTGTGTGGAATTCTATCTCTAAATTCTACGGAATTTAGAGTCTGAATTTTGAGGAAATTAGAGTCTGAATTCTAAGGAGTTGAGAGTCTAAATTCTAAGGAATTCAGTGTCCAAATTCTGAAAAATTAATAGTATGAATCATTAAGATATGAGAGTTTGAATTCTAATGAATTCAGAGTCATAATCTATTGAAATTCAGAGTATGAATTCAAAGGAATTAGTAATATGAATTTCATTGAATTCAGAATCTGAATTTTAGAGAATTCAGAGTCTGAATTTCATAGAATTCAGAGTCTGAATTTTAAAGAATTCAGAGTGTGAATATCATAGAATTATGAATATGAATTTTTGAGAATTTTTAATCTGAGTTTCAATGAATTCAGAGTCTGAATTTCTGAAAATTTATAATCAAAATTTCAGGGAATTCATAATATGAATTTCTGAGAATTTTGATTCTAAATTTCGGAGAATTTAGAATATGAATTTCATGTAATTAGGAATCAGAATTTCAACGAATTCAGAATATGAATTTCTGGGAATTCTATATCCAAGGAACTATAGTATTAATTGGTTTTAACTTAAGGATATGAAATTTAGACTTAGTAATAAAATGAACTTTGTTTCAAGAGAATATAAAATGAGGTAACGAAAAAAAGGTACAGATAGAAATTTCCTTAGAGAGGAGAAATTTTCTTTAAGAAAATAATCCTTAGAGAAAGAATATTTTCCATACGAAAAAGTGTTTGTGATTTTCAAAACATTAAAGAATGGAAAAGTCATAAGGAATCCTTATTAGCTCAACAATAACCCCCCTTTTAGAATTCCCAAACATCTATTCAAAAAATAATATAAGGTCTAAGAATTTTCATTATGAACATTAAAATAAAAAATTATCTCCCTTTAATTATGAGTCATGATGAATAAGACTAACCCCCCCCTAATGTTTTGGAATCCATATTTATCGTATTCTTGACTTCCATAGAGACATTTTACTATTTTTTACATATGAAAGTCTTTATTAAGTAAGCTCCCCCTTAGTTAAACTCCCTATCACATAGGGCATTATCTTATTTATACATAATATTATTTTTTATCATTATATTCTCACCCTTGGTGATTTTAAAACAGAAATAGAGTGAATGAAAAAAATATGGTACCTAAAATATTAAAAATATACACAAATAAACAAATAAGGACAAAAAATACATTTCCTTAAAATTGGAAAAATGGATACTGGGTTCAACAGAAGATCAAAATTGATTGGAACAACTATTCATCCTCATTTTCATTCGGCATGATCTTTATCACTATTGCCTTCATAATTTTATGCTCCTTAGGATCTTCATCAAACGTTTTGAGCATCTATTACTGATCCAAATTTTTCATTCCAAGATCCTTGATTTTCTCTTCTTGAGATTTAAGGATTTTTGCATGAGGCTTTAACATCTATTCTTGCGTATTTAAATTTAAATCGATCTTTATTCTGAGATCCCTTTCTCTCTTCAAATTTTAGGAAACTGAATTCAGCTTCCCATTCAAATCATTATCTTTTTTCTTCTGGGATACTTGTTTAAAGTTCATCTTCCCTATAAAGCTTTTTGCATGGTTTTTTATTCTATCAATTGAATTGTCAAAGGTATATTTCACAAAGTCATATAAGTCATCCAGAATACTCAAGTCATTAATTATTCTTTTAGAATATTTTGTAATTTCCTTACATGATATCTTAGACGAATCATAGCTGACGATGAATGTTTAAAAATTGTCCTCAAGATTTATAAAATTTTCCATGGGCATGCTTATAGAATCTAACTTCCGATTGAATGAATGTTGAAGCAACTGATACCTTGAATCAATGCTTGGAGTCAGGGGAATGGGGTTTGCTATATTCTTTAGAGATTTTACCAAACAATCATGATCCATGGAAGATGATTCAGAATCTGATTCCCTTGTAGGTGAAGATTATTTTTCTAGATCTGTAGTTTTCTTCTTGGATGATCTACCAGTATCCTTCTTAACCACCACAACATTCCTAGGGGTATCAACAATAACCTATTTTCCATTTTCAACATTGTAAATAGTCTCTACAGCTTTTGGAGTCTCATGCTCACTATAAGAGACTCAAATGATTTTATCTTCATAAACCATTTCCTTCATAGAATCTCCCTTAAGATTATCAGTTTGAATGAATATGTGATAGTAGATTTCATCATAATAAGGTTTATTAACCACATCCTGGCCCCCATCATTTTTTCCTAGAGAAATAATTTTGGTTGATTCAGCTTGGGACGTCTCTATTTAATTCTTTTTAGAAGGACATTACTTATCTTGATATTATTCAACTTTTTATATAACATCATCACTCCCATTTCCTTATTACAATTCTTCTTATTGTTCTACTTCAACTTTTTGAACTATATCTTCATCAACTTCAAGTTTATGAATTATGACATTTTTTTCATGAGTCACTTCTGGTTCTGGTTCTTTGAGAAATGATTATGGTACATAAATTAGTTGAGAGACCTTCTTAGTATCCTTAAGAAGAGATTCAACAATATCATCATCAGACATTTTATTCTTTTGTTTCTTCTCTTTTTATTTCTTATCTAGTTATTTATAAGTTTTAATATTCATGGACTTTTCCTCAGAATTATCTAGGTAAAAAAAGGATCTCTTTCATTCTTATCCTCTTTTCTTCCCTCTAATTTACTAAAACATAATCAGGGAATGTTTTTGGATTCCGTGTTTTTGGGAGTGCTGACTAACTTTCCGAAATTGATGGTTTCTCTTTTGTTTTCAGTTATTTATGCATTCAATTGTTTTTTGGTTTTTTGGAATTCTCTGTTAATTCTGTCCTCTTTGCTAAGGCATCAATTTCACTTTCTGATTGATCATAAAAGTCATTGTACTTTAAATTATAACCAATATTCATCCTTCTCAATGTGTCATCACTTTCTAAAAAAATATTGAAGGTTCATTGATTAGTGATACAAGGGATTTTATACGAATATAAGAATAGAACAATGATATTAGATAAAATAGTCGAATATATGCAGAATTTAGATTTTAGAGTTCAACAATTATTTTTGGAAATCATCAGCAAGATATACTTCACCAAGTTTATCTTCCCCAAGTTGACAACAAAATTCAGAACAAAGATGTCACTTTTTATTAAGGAGTCCTTATCTCATTTTCTCAGAATTAGAAAACCATGTACCCAAATTTCTAGCATCCTAAAATTTGTTCATAGATGGGTGATATTTTGTGTTTTAACTCCTTTAGTCCAATGCACTCTATTTCCTTTTCCTCCTGAAAGAGTCCAGAATGATCTAGTAACATATTGATACAAAAACTCACTTCTCCTTCCTATGGTACTCCAAGGATACTTGCTTCTATGTTGATGGAAAGGGAAAATGTTTTCCCATTATTATTCAATGAAAACTTCTCTCTTCAACCTTTATTAAAAAATCTTACTGACTTATAGAACTCAACATGTAACTGGTGGTAAATTAGATCTTGACATTCCAGCTTGTCTACGCAATGACTCTCATATCCATTGATCTTAATATTTAGAAAAATGAGGGAATTATACTTATTGAAAAATCTTAGATCAAATATACTTTCTCTATATATTTTCCACTATATGATTTTCTTGTATGAAGAAATTATTTTCTGTGTAGAGGCTTCCAAATACTTCTATAGTATTAGAAAAATCTAAAATGCATAATGAAATTTTAGAAGATAGAAAGAGGTCTAGGGATGAAAACCTTGAAAACCGATGTGGGATGAGAAATAGGAGGAAAATTATATAGGTGTTGAACCGATGGTTCAATTTTCTGATTTGATCCAAAGGATGAATAAAACACTATTTGATCTCATGGTTGATATGAAAGATAAATAAAAATATGGCAGGTTCTGATCATTTGAGGTTTTTGAGGTAAAATGTTATATTTAAAGGAAGTGAATCTGGAAAAATTTCACAAAACAAGATAAAAATAACAACCACTAAAATATTAAATTACAAAAATTAATTAAGGAAACATACCTTTCAGTTTTCTAGGAATCTTTTTAGCAAATGAGAAAATACTTTTTGTGAAATTTTAATATTTAAAAAATATTATGAAGAAATATTTCAGATTCTAGAATTTTTGGTTCTGAGAAAATATGAAAAAAATCGACTATGGAAGAATTTGATTGAGAGAACAAAATGTGGTTACCAAGGAAATGTACTCCCTATATGAAAAGTATTTTCTTAATGTAAGGATATAGATTTCCAAAAAAAGATAATGTTGTATATTACCTTATAATTATCATTTCTAATTGTTGTTTAATTTATGAAAATCTATTGGAGGGTAATGATTTTGTAAAAATATCAGCAAGTTTAACATGCATTCCGATAAATTGAAGAATGATACCTCCTTCAATTGTGTGATCCTAATGAAAGTGATTCCTAATATCTATGTGTTTCTCAGAATATTGATGTAGGTGGTTTTTACATAGGGTAATGGAACTAGTGTTATAACATAATATCTGTGTTTTGGTAAAACTCATGCTATAGTCAGTGAGTGTCTGTTGGAACCACAACACTTAATCACAACAACATTTAGCTAATAAATATTCAGCTTCAACAGTGAAAATTACTACTGGGTTTTTCTTTTTTACATGACCAAAAAACTAATAAATCTCCTATGAAATGACATGTTCTGGGTTTAATTTTTCTATTTATTCTACATCCACCAAAATCAGCATCCAATTTTTTTTAATTCAAAATTAGTTCTAGAAGAATAAAAAAGTCCTAAATCCATGGTTCTTTTTAAATAGTGAAAAATTATTTTCACTGCTTTTAAATGGGATTACTTTTGATGATATTGATATCTTTCCCATAGGTATAAATAAAACATTAAGTCTAGATGACTAGATGTCAAGTAAACTAAACATCCTATCATACCTATAATTTAATTTGATTGACTAGTTTCCGTGCTTCATCATGATCAAGAATGCTTGAGGTATATATTGAGTGAATATACTTTTTGTGTTGTCATATCCATGTTTTTTTAGATGATATTTAATATACTTATGTTGTGATATATATGTCCCATTTGGTTGTTGAAAAATTTGAAAACCAAGGAAAACAGATTACTCACCCATAATACTCATTTCAAATATTGAATTCATTAGATTTTCAAATGAATCAGTTAATGATTGCTTATTTGAACTGAATATAATATCATCAAAATAAATTTTAACAATAAAAAAATTATTATCATTCTTTATAATGAGAGTTGTATCATTAGTTCCTTTATCATAATTATCTTGTAACAAATATTTTTTTATGTCTATCATATCATGCTGTAGGGGCTTGTTTAAGTTCATATAATGATTTTGTATGTTTGAAAACATGATCAAGATGTTTTTTGTCTTCAGAACCAGAAGGTTGATCCATATAAATTTACTCTTGAATATATCCATTATGGAAAGAACACTTCACATCCATTTGAAAGAGTTTGAAATTAAAGAATGTTGGAGAGGCACGTAAAATGTGAATAGAGTAATGTCTAGCTACTATAGCATGAGTTTTTTTAGAATCTATTCCATCTTTTTGATTGTAGCCTTTATAAACTAATCTATATTTCTTTATTACTATGATTCCATTTTCAACACACTTATTTATGAAAACCCATTTTACTTTAATTAAATAGGTTTTCGTAGGTTTTTCAACAATGGTCAAGACCTTTTTCCATCCAAATTTGTTTATCCCATCTTGCATGGATTTAATCCCATCATCATAAACTAATGATTCATTATTTTGTTGGGTTCTAATTGGGAAATGAATTCTAGATTTTATACTTCATTTCTTAAAGAAATTATCATCCTTAGTGGTTCGTTTTCATCATAAATGATACTATAATGGGGATGATTCTTATGAAACAACTAATTTGGGTTTTTTAAAACATGTTCTTCAACATATGGTAGAAACTATTCAGGATTAAATGCTTCAGAAATATTTTCTTTAGCATTTTATTTATTAGAAGAGTCATCTATCAAATGTTGATAATCATTTTTTGAAAACCCATCCATGGATGTAGTTTTGGGATGTTTAAAAACAAAAGGATCTTATTCAACAAATTTGAAATACACTATTTTTCAAGAGTACAAGTATTTTTATGAAAATCTCTATAAGCCTTAGAAGTAGTGGAATAGCCTCGGAAAATTATTTCATCAGATTTGGTTGAAAATTTATGTAATTTATATTTAGTATTCAGGATGAATACTTTGTAACCATATTCATTGAAGTAATAATGTTTAGGTTTTCTACCATTAAAGAATTCATAAGGTGTTTTGTTAAGAAAAGGTCTTATTAAAACACTATTTATAGTATAACAAGTAGTTATAATAGTTTCATCCCAAAAATTATTAGCAATATAATATTCAATCATCTTTGTTCTAGTGACCTCTTGAAGTATTGGATTTCTTCTATTAACAACAACATTTTATTGAGTATATCTTGGAGATGAAAAGTTATGAGTAACTCCTTTCTTACTAGAAAATGTTTCCAAATCTGAATTTTGAAATTCCTTTCCATGATAACTATGAATATTTTTCAATGAAAGGTTTTTTAATTTTAATCATGGGCTCTAAATGTTTTAAAATATGAAAAATCTTGAGATTTGTTTTCTAGAAAATAGTACCACAGAAATCTAGTGTAATCATCAACTAAAAAAAATACATAATATTTACCACTAATTATAAGGCCCCAGCCTTAAACATTAATTAATATTGAATTAATTGAATAATTCACATTGAGGATCATTTCAGGTTTAGAGTTTTAGTGAATTAGGATATAACTATTACATATCAAAAGATTACAAAGTAGACACTGCTATATAGTTTCCCTTTTTTTCTTTTTATAAAACATTAACTCTTGAAAAAAAAGAGTCATGTCTAGTTCCATGTTTAAGATAATATGAATTTTCCTTGATCCCATCCTTGACCCTATTCCACATGATTTCCTTGAAAAACATCTTAAAAAAACTTGGGATGAGCATAAAAAGCTCAGTAAGGGATACAAAAAGAAGGAAAACTATTAGTTTTTCAAAACAAGTAAATGATGAATACTTTATCAAAGTAATAATTTTCACCTTTATGAAGTAGTAAATACTCTCCACTGAATAAAAGATCATTAAATACCATTTTTTAAACAAAATATTACCATAAAACCCATATAAAGAACAAATAACATATAAAGGTAACTTGGGATATAAACATAATTAAATAGAATTACCATATGGTCGACTTCCACACATATCACTAAATGGAATAACCATATGACCAAATTCCATACCCAATTCATTGGAGGTTATAACGTAACCACCCATCCTGGTATTCACTACACCACCTGTCATATGGTTTATCACGTAACCACCCGTCAAATGTCCAAGTACCATTATAAAATCATAAGACATAAAACAAATATAATGGAAAGAAAACATTTCTAAATTTCGATCAAAATATATAACTTAAATATATTGACATAAAAAATCCATTATAAAAACCATTTTCAATACCAAAATACATAAAATAGTATATATTATTTATTTCATTTTAAAAACATTACGGCTCGTTGAGGAAGCCAAAGACAAAATAATACTCGCGGCGGCAGAAAGGTCATTGTCACCCCGTACGTTAAAAAGATACATATATTTTTTCATTTAGTAAAATGATTCGTATAAAAAAGATTACTTTTGAATAAAAGTAGAAGTCAAAGGGGTTTATATAGTGTATAAAATAAAGTCTTGTATTAGAACAAAATATGCCTCAATGAAAGGAGATTGAGACGAAGTCCCTTACCTCCTGTCCAACTTGACTCGATCGCTCTTTAATCTCCTAAATAATAAACTAGTGTTAATTTATACTCACTTCAGAACCATTTTCAAGTTCATTATTCCTTTTATATCACTTATTACCATGTTATGAACACTATGTAATCATTTATGTTAATAATGTTCATTTTGTCGATATTTGGTTCTTAAGTCAAAAATGGGCTTCTTACAATTACATGTTGTTCATGTGGTCAAAGGTTCATTATATCCAAAATGATATTAATGATTTGGATATCATATATATCATATATATCCATAATATAAATGTATTTATAATAGTATATAACATTTAGAGGTAAGAAATGAAATGCACCGTTTATGGAGACAGTAAGCCGTACGTACACATGAACAATACTTTCATTTCTATTTCGTATTAAAGGAATTAAAACTAAATGAGACATATATATATATATATATTATAATTCCAGTATAATTTATATGTTATATATTTTACATAATTTCACTAATTACATTCTTTATAAATTCCATTTTTGGCATGAACGAGTCACATCACTTGAGGGGGCGGTAGTCCACACTTCCTCAGATGAAATTATCGTATTTGCACAACATGGTAAGCATAAAGGTATGATTTAAATATATAATATAGAAGCATATAGAGGGAATAAATATATTATATATCATATATAAATACAGTGACATCATAATGGCCACCATGAAAGGTGTTAAGAGAATATTAAACAATCATAGTTTTGTGAGGCAGTAATTCTCCGTCCACAGAAACAATATATTCTTTAACCATTAGACAGAGGTGTGTGTAAGTGTATCTCGAATACTTCTCATAAAAACATCCTAGAATATTTTATATACTGTTTTTGTTACAAACTAAAGGAATACAAATAGTTTAGGGGGTTGGATAAGCAAAATAAAACAAAATGACATAAGAGAAGACATTACCTTTAAATCGGGTAACTCCCTTTGGTTTGAACCAAAAGGGTTTATTGAAGAACATTATGCCTATGGTAAGGCCTCTAGGATGAGAAGAGGGATGTGGAGAGATAAAATGAGAAGTGTTTGGTTGGGACAAAGGCTTGATAGGTATGGGTATGGTGGTAGAGGTGGGGGCCTTTTATAAGAGTGAGGAGGGGCACTCTTTGAATGTTATAAAATGTTACTTTATTATAAAATGATTTTAGGATATTAAAGGTTAAAAAATTATATATTTCAAGGATAAGGAGATAAGGGTTCGAAACCCACCCATACAATAGGTTTTTGACAAGTGTATGTCTTAGATTTTACCTTATCTTATTTATTAAAATCGTTCATTAATGAGGTAACCGCTGCATCATCATGGTGTCAAAAATAAATTAATTTATTTAATGCCTAAAAATTATAAAAAAAATACTATGATGTTTGAAATCGTTTTATCTTTCCAATGACTATTTATAGTAAAAAATATGACTTTTATAAACCCATGTAAAAATTGTTTTAGTAAAAAAATACATTTTTGTGACTTTTTTATTTTAACTTTAAATAAAAAGTTGTTAATGTCATTTCTTACCCAAGTGGCTCCATGGAGTCCCCATGTTTACCCATGGATTGTCTTGGTCGTCCATGACTCATCCAATAAGGGTAGGACATGTTTCAAGGTAATTTCATATTATTAAAACATTATTTTTACCATTAATTTCACTAATTACCTCTAATCGCGATTAATAAAACATAAATATTACTATTCACCAAAAAATTATTTTCATCCCATTGAACCACATTTTACTTACTAATGACAACCATGTATGTCAGATTTTTGAAATTCAATACATAAAAGTAGTAATTTTTAATTTAAAAGAAAAATCAGTTTTTTAACTACCACTTAGTGGTTTCACTATTCATCAAAAATTGAAGTTTTTCAGAAAAATACCTAAAATTCACCATAAGATATATTTGATATTCTAAATTCAAAAATGATGTCTATTTTAAAAAATTAAAAACATATAAGTTGCATTAATTAAGTTAATAATTAATTCCCGCAGTCAAAACAAATAACGTGTTCTTAAGAAACAATATCTATTAAATGATTGACACGAGTTTAAGTCCAATTTCAATGTGAAATTAATTCCAATGACCACCATTGGATTAAATGGTAAAAAACATTCTAATTGAACTTTAAAACCAATTCCAAATATAATATAATCATATAAATAAATTAGATTAAAATGAGGTGTTGAATTAAAATACAATATTTTTCACTATTCATTAAAAAATGAACTTTATTAGAAAAATACCAAAAACATACACAAAGTAAATTTTGATATACCAATTTTAAATAAGGATTTAATTTGGTCCAATAGAATTTATAATAGTGACCAAAACTATTTTTATGGAGGGTTCACCATCAAAAAGTGATAAATCAACCTTTTACTGAATATTAGAGTATCTATACCTAAAATTGAATCCTTCTCTTAGTTAAAGCCATTATCTTTTATTGGTTAAATGTAAGATCACTTAACAGACATATATAATCATATTTCTGTTATTTCTATTCATTCCTTCCAATACAACGGCTATGTGTTAACTACCATTTAAAATAATATTATTATATTACTAGTGTTCAATGTATGATTTCAAAGAAACTCGTTGTTGCGTATCAGGTACGCCATCGAGCATAGAAACCCCTTTAAAGTAAAATTAATATTTAATTCAAAAAATATTAATAAATATGAAAATGTATTATTCTTTATTTACCTGGGATGTTACACCCTTCCCCCCTTTTGGGAATTGCGTCCTTGTAATTTTATTCACTTATAAAAATAAGTGGGGTATTTATCCCTCATAGGATTTTCAGATTCCCACCTTGACTCTTTAACAATATGGTTTTTCTACAAAACCATTACCTGGTGAATTACATTATTCTGCAACACATGCTCTCTACGGTCAAGAATTTGGACTGTTTGTTCTTCATAAGATAGATTCTCTTCCAACTGAACTACTTTTGTGCTCAAAACATGAGATGGAACTAGTATATACTTTCTCAACATCGAAACATGAAAAACATTGTGTACCTGAGATAAAATCGGAGGTAAAGACACTCGGTAAGCAACTGATCCAAATCTCTCCATAATTTCATATTGTCCAATGAACCTTGGACTCAGCTTTCCTTTCTTACCAAATCGCATCACACTTTTCCATGGTGAAACTTTGAGAAAAACATGATCACCTACCTCGAAAGATAGATCCTTCCTCCGGTTATCTGAATAACTTTTCTGCCTGCTCTGAGCTGTTCTCGTGTGTTTCTAAATCAACTGAACTTTTTCTGTCATCTTTTCTATCAATTCTGGTCCCATCAGCTTCCTTTCCCCTACTTCATCCCAAAAAGTTGGAGTTCAACACCATTTACCATATAATGCTTCACACAGAGCCATCTGTATACTGGAATGAAAACTGTTATTATATGAAAATTCAACCAAAGAAAGATGTTGGTCCCAACATTCCTGATAATCCATTGAGCAAGCACGTAGCATATCCTCATAGGTCTGAATTGTTCGTTCGGACTACCCATCTGATGGAGGATAAAAAGCTGTGCTAAAATTTAATTCAGTTACCAACAACTTCTGAAGGCCTTTCCAAAATTTAGAATTGAACCTGAGATCATGATCAGATACAATGGAGAGGGGAACTCCAAGCAACCTGACTATCTTATTAACATACAGCCGAGCAAGTTGATTTAGAGACAAAGTATCTCGAATAGGAAGGAAATGAGTAGATTTAGTCAATCGATCAACAATAACCCAGATTATTTTATTACCTCGAGATGTCTTCGGTAATCCCACAACAAAGTCCATGGATATATTTTCCAATTTTCACTTTGGCACCGGTAATGACTGAAGCATTCTTTTCGGTAACTACCGCTCTGCTTTAACCTGCTGACAAGTCAAAAAATTCACAGAAAAATCGACAATATCTCTTTTTATTCCATCTCACCATTAATACTCCCGCAGATCTCTGTACATCTTAGTATTACCGGGATGAACTAAAAATGGGGAACTATGAGCCTCACATAACAACTCATTATTCAACTGTGAATCACAAGGAACACATAATCTCTTCCCAAACCTCAAAACAAAAACAATATCAATGATATATTTAGGTAACATACCCTTCTGAACCAGATCTACCTTTTTCTGCAATTTAGTGTCTTGCTTCTTATTCTTGCTTAATTATGTCTGAGAGAGATAATCTCACTGACACCTGAAACAAAATAGAATAAATTCTTACACCAAAAAATTCAATTCCAATGTTCATCAAATCCTTAACCAAATGATCACGTTCCAAACATAACATGGTTAATGAAGCATTACTTTTTTGACTCAAAGCATCAGCCATATTTTGTTTTCTCGGATGGTAATGAATTGTACAATCACAATCCATGATTAATTCTATCCATCTCCTCTGTCTCATGTTCAATTCTTTCTGAGTGAATATATACTTTAATCTTTTGTGATCGGTATATATTTCACACTTTACTCCATACAAATGATGCCTCCAAATTTTTAAAGAGAAAACCACAACAGCTAATTCCAAATCATGTGTAGGGTAATTTACCCCACGAGTTTTCAACTGGCATGAAGCATAAGAATTTACCTGATCATTCTGCATAAGGACACAACCAAGCCCCTTAAATGAAGAATCACTATAGATAACAAACTTACCATTCCTGGAAGGTAGTGCCAAAACTGGAGCATTCACCAATCTTCTTTTCAACTCCTGAAAACTATCATCACATTCTTTTGTCCAGATAAACTTAACACCCTTCTGAGTTAGCTTTGTCATTGGATAAGATAACCACGAATTTTTTTTAACAAACCTTTGGTAATATCCTGCCAAACCAATAAAACTACGATTCTCTGTTACATTTGTGGGTCTTGGAAATTCTTCAGCAACTTTTGTTTTAGCAGGATGAAAATTTATGCCATTTTTTTGAAACAATGTGACCAAGGAAAGAAATTTGTTCTAACCAAAACTCACAGTTTCTGAATTTTCCATACAGTTTCTTCTCTTTTATGGTTTGCAAGATAACCCTTAAATGACTTTCATGCTCTTCTTTACTTTTAAAAAACACAAAAATATCATCAATGAAAATAACCACAAACTTATCCATGAACTCATGGAAAATTCTATTCATAAGGTCCATGAATAAATCAGGTGCATTGGTTAACCCAAAAGGCATAAATACAGATTAATAATTGCCATATCTAGTACGAAACATAGTCTTGAGAATGTCTGCTTCTTTTACTTTCAACTGATGGTACCCCGACCTGAAGTCAATCTTTGGAAAATACTGAGCTCCCGGGAGCTGATCAAACAAATCATCGATATGAGTATAAGGATACTTGTTCTTAATAGTGATGTTATTCAATGATCTATAATCAATTCATACTCTCATTGAAAAATATTTCTTTTTAACAAACAAGAAAAGAGAACCCCATGGTGATGTGCTAGGTCGAATGAAACCTTTATCTAATAACTCATGCAATTGCTTCTTTAGCTCTAAAAGTTCAACTTGAGCCATTCGATAAGCGGGTTTTGAAATTGGATTAGAATTAGGAACTAAGTCCACAGTAAATTCAACTTCCGGATCATGAATAGTACCAGGAAACTCATCAGGAAAAAAATCAAGATAATCATTTACCACTGGCACATCATTAATCTGAATAATACCATTATTTTCAACAATATGTGCAAGGTAACATTAATTTACATATTTTACTAGTTTTTCAATTTCCTAATATATTATCAAAAGCAAGGGTTAATACTTGTAAACAAACTGAAAATCTTTCCGGAAAGAAACCTCTTTAGCTCTACAGTCAATCTTAGCATGATAAACAAAAAGCCAATCCATTCCCAAAATAACATCAAACTCTACTAAAGGCAAAAAAAATAAGGTTTGCAGGTAGATTCTTTTCGCACACAAGGATAAGAAGGTTCTTATAATTTCTTTTTGTCTCAACGTTTCCTACGGGTGTTTTTACCATAAGTTCAGGATTCATATCTTCAGATGGAATTCTCAATTTACTAGAAATATTATCAGAAATGAAAGAATGTGTAGACCCTGAATCAAACAACACATTGGAATAATCTGAACAAACAAACAGTGTACCTGATACTACTTCATTTGATGGCCCTATATCTACTGAAGAAGTTCCAAAGGATTTCACCACCCCTTTCTTCTTGTAGTCTGGCTACTTTCCCCCAGTTGAGTTCTTTGTTAGGAACTCATTTTCATAATGAATCATTTCATTACACTGAAAACATCTTACTGCTGGATTTTCAGTGCCTACTTGATCATATTCCTTACATTTATGAGCAATATGACCAGACTTACCACACCTAAAGCACTTTCCAGACATGGATAAACATTATACAGGATGCATTTTACTACACTTATCACAGGATGGATATTTGGTTTTCTTACCTCCTGGATTCTTTGATGAATTCTTTCCCTTTGCCTTCCAACTAGTCCTCTTATTATGTTGTTTGTCAAAGAACACCTGATCATCGGAAAACTCCATTTCCACCATCTCTGCACATCGAACAAGTTTTTCATAACATTTGAACTCACGAGAAGCTAAAGCCCTTCGATAATTTGGCTTTAATCCTGAGTAAAAATAGTTGATTTTACTATCAAGATCTTGCATGAAATTTGGAGCATACCTTGCCAGTCGAGTGAACTTTGCTTCATAAGTAGACACTGATTCATCCTCCTACCTCAATTCTAGGATTTGTTTTTCCATACTAAGACGAACCACCTTAGGAAAATATTTCCCAAGAATCATACCTTTTAATTCATCCTAGTGAAAATCATCAATCTCATCACTATCCCTGATATTTTTCACCATCGACCACCACTGATCAGCTTCAACTTCAAAATAGTAAACAACAAGACTAACCTTTTGATGTTTTGAACACCCCATGACATCAATAATCTTCTCCAGTGCTTTAATCCACCCTTTTTCTAGCACAAGGTCAGATGATCCTTTGAATGATGGTGGATGTTGCCTCATGAAATGTTCCACCACTGACATGTTCCTCTAGTATTGATCTGGATGATCTCGTGCATGTATACCACCACCATTTATAGCCTGAGTCAACTGTTCCATCACTGCAACAAACTATTTAGTTCTGATTCCAACCGTCACAGGTTGTTGATTTGGAAGGTTGTCATCCACCAGATTTCATCCCAACATAGGTGCCATGTTTCCTCTATGGAAAACCATTTGAACACAGAAATATCTTAGGCAAAGCAACATGGTAATCTTTAAATTCTATATCTTTTCAATCATACCATAAATTAATTTAGGGACATAAAATT
Organism: Viscum album; assembly: GCA_963277665.1. Classification (NCBI taxonomy): domain Eukaryota; kingdom Viridiplantae; phylum Streptophyta; class Magnoliopsida; order Santalales; family Viscaceae; genus Viscum; species Viscum album. The sequence goes on along the minus strand of OY728144.1, from coordinate 106,407,044 downwards.
TATCAATTTTTTCTAAATCCTAAAGTTGTCTAAACCGACATCTGATACCAACTATAAGGCCCTGACCTTAAACATTATTTAATATTGATTTAAATGAATAATTCACATTGAGGATATTTTTAGGTTTAGAGTTTTAGAGAATTATTACATAAATATTACATCTCAAAATATTAAAAAGTAGAAACTACTATATAGTTTCACTTATTTTCTTTTTAGAAAACATGAACTCTTGAAAAAAATGAGTCATGTCTAGTTCCATGTTTAAGAAAACATGAATTTTCTTTGATCCCATCCTTGAACCTATTCTACAGTATTACCTGTGAAAAACATTTCAAAAAAACATGGGATGAGCCTAAAAATCTCACTAAGGGATGCACAAAGAAGGAAAACTGTTAGTTTTTTAAAACAAGTAAATCATGAATAATTTATCAAAGTAATAATTTTCACCTTTATGAAGTAGTAAATACTCTCCACTTAATAAAAGATCATTACTTACCCTTTTGTAACCAAAATATTTCCATAAAACCCATCTAAAGAACACATAACATATAAAGGTAATTTGGGACATAAACATACTGAAATGGAATAACCATACGGTCGACTTCCACACATATCACTGAATGGAATAGCCATACGACCGACTTCCATACCCAATGAATTGGAGGTTATAATGTAACCACCCATCCTAGTATTCACCGAACCACCCATCATATGGGTTATCATATAACCTCCCGTCAAATGTCCAAGTACCATTATAAAATCATAAGACATAAAAAAATTATAATGGAAAGAAAAAATTTCTACATTTTGACCACAACACATCACTTAAATATATTAACATAACAAATCCATTATAAAAACCATTTTCAATACCAAAATACATAAAATATTATATGGTATTTATTTCATTTCAAAAACATTACGGCTTGTTGAGGAAGCCAAAGACAGAATAATACTCGTGACGGTGGAAAGGTCATTGTCAATGTGTATGTTAAAAAGAAAAATAATTTTTGTCATTTAGTAAAACGCTTCATATAGAAAAGATTCATTTTGAATAAAAGTAGAATTCAAAGGGGTTTATACTGTGTATAAAATAAATTCTTTGCTTAGAACAAAATATGCCTCAATGAAAGGAGATTGAGACGAATTGCCTTACCTCGTGTCCGACTTGACTTGATCGCTCTTTAATATCCTGAATAATTAACTAGTGTTAATTTCTACTTGCTTTTAACCTTTTTAAATTTCATTATTCCTTTTTTTTCACTTATTCCCATTTTATGAATACTATGTAATCATTTATGTTAATAATGTTCGTTTTGTCGATATTTGGTTCTTAAGTCAAAAATGGACTTCTTACAAATACATGTTGTTCATGTGGTCAAAGGTTCATTATATCCAGAATGATATTCATGATTTTGATATCATATATATCATCTATATCCAGCATATACATGTATTTATAATATTATATAACATTTAGAGTTAATAAATGAAATGCACCATTCATGGAGACGGTAAGCCGTACATACGCATGAATGCTACTTTCATTTCAATTTCATATTAAATGAATTAAAACTAAATTATACATATATATATTATAATTCTAGTTTAATATATATATAATATATTTAACATAAGTTCACTGATTACATTTTTTATAAATTTCATGTTTGGCATGAATGAGTCACATCACTTGAGGGGCTGGTAGTCCATACTTCCTCAGATGAAATTATCGTATTTGCACAACATGAAAAGCATAAAGGTATGTTTTAAATATAAAATACAGAAGCATATATAGGGAATAAATATTTTATATATCATATATAAATATAGTGACATCATAATCGCCACCATGAAAGGTGTTAAGAGAAAATTAAACAATCATCGTTTCGTGAGGCAGTAATTCACCATCCACAGAAACAATATGTTCTTTAACCATTAGACGGAGGTGTGTGTATGTGTAGCTCGAATAATTATCATAAGAAAATCCTAGTATATTGACGATACCAGTGTTTTAAAAAATAAAGGAATAGAAATAATTTATGGGGTTGGAGAAGAAAAATAAAACAAAAGGACATAAGAGAAGACATTACCTTTAAATCGGGTAACACCCTTTGGTTTGAACCAAAAGGGTTTTTTGAAGAGGTTTATACCTAATTTAAGGATTATAGGATGAGGAGAGGGATGTGGAGAGATAAAATGGGCAGAGTGTGGTCGATCCAAAGGCTTGAGAGGTGTGGGTAAGGTGGTAGAGGTGGGGGCCTTTTATAAGAGGGAGGAGGGGCACTCTTGGAATGTTATAAAATGTTACTTTATTTTAAAATAATTTTCAGATATTAAAGGTCCCACAATTATATATTTCAAGGATAGGGTGATAAGGGTTTTAAATCCACCCATACAATAGGTTTTTGACAAGTTTATGTCTTAGATGTTACCTTATCTTCTCATTTTATTTAAATCGTTCATTAATGAGGTAATCACTGCATCATCATGGTGTCATAAATAAATTAATTTATTTAATGTCTAAAAATTATAAAAAAATACTATGATGTACGAAATCTTTTTATCATTCCAATGAATATTTATAGTAAAAAATATGACTTGTATAACCCTATGTAAAAATTGTTTTAGTAAAATAATACATGTTTGTGACGTTTTTATTTTAACTTTAAATAAAAAGTTATTAATGTCATTTTCTTACCCAAGTTGCTTCATGGGGTCCCCAAGTTGACCCATGGATTTTATTGGTCGGCCATGACTTATACAATAAGGTTAGGACATGTGTCAAGGTAACTTCATATTATTAAAAAATTATTTTTACCTTAAATTACACTAATTACCTCTAATTGCGATTAATAAAACTTAAAAGTTACTATTCACCAAAAAATTATTTTCATCCCATTGAACCACATTTTACTTAATAATGGCAACCATGTATGTCGGATTTTTGAAATTCAGTTCAAAAAAGCAGCAAAGTTTCATTTAAAAGAAAAATCAGTTTTTTAACTACCACTTAGTAGTTTCACTATTCATCTCAAATTGATGTTTTTCAGAAAAATACCAAAAATTTAACCTAAGCTATATTTTCTATTTTGAATTCAAAAACGATGTCTATTTTTCAAAATTCAAAACATATAAGTTGCATTAATTAATTTAATAATTAATTCCCGCTGTCAAAACAAATAGCGTGTTTTTTAGAAACAATATCTATTAAAAGATTGACACTAGTTTAAGTCCAATTTCAATGTGAAATTAATTTCAATGACCACCATTGGATTAAATGGTAAAAATATATTCTAATTTAACTTTAAAACCAATTAAAAAGATAATATAATCATATAAATAAATTATATTAAAATGATGCTTTGAATTAAAATACAACATTTTTCAATATTCAATAAAAAATGAACTTTATTAGAAAAATACCAAGAACATACACAAAGTAAATTTTGATGTCCCGAATCTAAAGAAGGATTTCATTTGGTCCAATAGAATGTATAATAGTTACCAAATATATTTTTAAGGAGGGTTCACCATCAAAAGGCGATAAATCGACCTTTTTGTGAATATTAGAGTATCTATGCCTAAAATTGAATTCTTTTCTTATTTTAAGAATTTATCCTTTATTGGTTAAATGTAAAAACATTTCACAAACATATATAATCATATTTTAGTTATTTATATTCATTCCTGCCGATACAACGACTACATGTTAACTACCATTTAAAATAATGTTATTATATTACTAGTGTGCAACGTAAGATTTCAAAGAAACACGTTGTTACGTATCGGGTACGCCGTCAAGAATAGTAACCCCTTTAAAGTAAAATTAATATTTAATTCAAAAAATATTTATAAATATGAAAATGTCTTATTCTTTATTTACCCGAGATGTTACACTAATACTTATTCTTTGTGATGGTCCAAACAGATCCGTATACATTAACTGTAATGCATCAGGAGCCGAGACGCCAATGATAGATTTAAAACATGATTTATGTCGATTGACATACTAACAAGGATCACAAAATTTTGAAGGATATAATCTATGCTCTGGTAAATCCTTAAGAATACTTTTCCTTGAGTGTTTTCATTGGTTCCTCATGTTAAAATGTCCTAAAATTTTATTCCATAACCATGATTGATCATCCATTGTAATAAGTCATGGTAGATCTTGGATCCTAAGGTCATCTTTGTTTGTGTGTATACATTCTCTTACCTATGGGTTGAAAGAATAAACTATTTCATGGATTCTTGTACAATTAATTTACATTCAAAAAATTCATAAGGTAACATTAATCACACAATTTTCATATCATAATGAGGTTGTGCTAAAGCCCTTTAACGAATTAAAAATTTTAAATTAATGTTTTTTTTCATAAAAACAATATTACTTTTACTAAAAATTTCTCTTTGCGAATTATCTCGGAATGTTACTTTTCATCCTTTCATCTTTATAATCTTTTAAAATAATTTTTTTACAAATAATATGTTGGGAACATACACAATCAATGTACCATGTATTTATGTTGGTACTTTCTTTATTTTCAACAAAATAAAAGAGTTATTCTTTCAGAATCCCATCTTCTGGGGATCCAAAAAATTTAGAAAGTTAAATTTTTGGAATCTGCATTTTCATAGAAAAATATGCTTTATGAAAACCTAAATATTGGTTTTTATTTAATATACAATTTCTTTCCCAATTTCCACCACACTGACATTTAGTGAAAAATGGAGCACTTTGGGGAACTAAATAATTATGACTAAAAACTTGTTTGGGGTGAGTATAACATATTCCTAAACTATATATTAGAGGATGAATTGGGAATAAATTTTATCAAATTCCTTATTTCTTGAGGTAAAATTTAATAAAAGTTTCTTTTTGGATAAAATACCAAATTTTAGTCTAATGACTAAATTTGTATCCTCAAATTCGTTGATCATTGGAACTGAGTTATTCCCTAAAACACATTTCTTAAGAATAAAACATTCAGGATCCGTAGAAATTCTATATTTATTAGTATAAACTTTCATAATTATTTTATAAATATATTCAATATCAAATTATTTATGATCATGATCTAAATAAGATCTAATACTTCTTTGGTTAGAAAAGAAAATCATGAATTTTATTTCTATAACTTTTTTTATCATACAATTTTAATTATCAATAAGCTTAGAAAACCTAGAAACTTAATCATAATCCGGTAAAGAGTTCTCTTCATCAGAAGAAGAGTATTTATCTGAAGACTTTTAATATTTATCATCAATATAATTTTTATTCAATGATAAATTAGTAATAGATTCAGCATTGTTTTTCTTGGAAATTGGACAATGATTTAAATGGTTAGTTTGGCAATTAGACCAACATTATTATGACTAGAAGATTCATACTCTGAGGATTCATCAAATGTGTCACCTCCACTAGAACTCATTATATTATTACCCATAACAACTTATTTATCCTTAGTCTGTAATACTTATTTATGTTTCTCTAATAATGCTTTTCTTTTATAACTTTTCTTTTGAGCATGGGACTATCTAGCCAGATGTGTCCCTCTATTTTGCATTCATAGAATGTGGCTTACAAATATTTCATGTCTTTTCATTATTTATTATAATATCTGTACTAAAATTCATTCTTTCCCACTATCTTGGTCTACCATAGAGCAATATTAGAAAACTCATTTTCAGACTTTTCACTTTCACTTAATTTAGATAGAACAATAGCATTGTTATATTTAGATCTTGTAACACTTTCTGTAGTTTTGACTATGGTAAAAGTAAATGATACACTTCCATTACCATTATTCTTATTATTCATATCACTACCGATTTTCATTCAGTTTTCATGCTGTATGAGAGTACCTAATAGATCATCAAGATTAATTTGAGTAACATTTCTGTTTTCTTAAATGGATAATCTTTTTTTTTCAAACTCATTAGAAATAATATCAATTATATTTTCCACATTATCTTCATCATCTATACCTTTATCTCCCATAGATTGAAGACTGTTTATAATTTTCAGAAAACTTTTTTACATATTTAAAATGGGATATCCATAAGGAAAAACGAATCCATGATATTCTAACTGTAAACATAGCTCTTCTAGTTTCTAACAATTTGGATGCCCCAAAATTTGAAACTTCAAGTTTCTTTGAGATAAAATTGGAAGATTCACAAGAATATATTAGATGATATATAATCATGGTCATATAAAACCACAAATTATTGTGTACCATGTAATTTAGTTGATATTCTGATTTTTCATGGATGGTGACAGTTTTGACTTCCTTGTCTGGAACTTTGTAGTCACCTGTAATCTTGAAAAAGTATCAGACTCCAATGTTGATAACAAAATTATTCATTCTATATCTCTATTAATCATAATGATTACCACCAAAAATAGGTGGTATGGTATGACTAAGGTTATCAATGGAACCAACATTTATTCATATAATTCTATAAGAAAAATATCTTCCCATAAAACTTGTAAATAGAAACTATTTATTAAAAACGATAATAATATTCAAGAAAAACATGAACATGAAATGTTATGTAAGAAAATTTAGAAAAAGGAATACTTGAGAATGAAAACATATAGGTTAGTATAAGTATTTCAAAGACCTCATCTGATACCAATTGTAGGATCGAAATAACATATGTAGATGCTCATTTACAAGAGGGGGTGAATTGTATGTTTAAAAACATTCATTTTTAACCTTATGGAAAATGATGTCTAACAATGTTAAAGAAGGTAAATTCCCAAACCCGAAAATATTTCTATGAGATACATTTTCTTAGGTTCAAGAAATATGGTTCTAGAAATGAAATTTATGAAAATATTACTTATTAAAATATTTCATCTTAAAGAGTATAAAATATTACATACTAATGTAAATAATAGTTTTTGAAGGTATATGGAATTTATACTTTTCAACATTTGTCAAAATACAGTTGAAATAAAACATGAAAAAAAAGTATCAAGTAAGAGATATTTTCTCCTAAAGAGTTGGGTATCCAAAAAACATGGATAAAGGTCCCTTGATTTATACATTCAAGAAAGTCTATCTTACGCACAATAGGGTAATCCATCGATTGAAATATAGAAATCTATTTTGTTATCAACGCAATACCTCAATCTTTATGGTTGTCAGTATCTCTGTCTTCATATCTCCGAAAGCCCATGATTTTGCTTAGCAACAATCAATGTCGCATGAATCTTGCTAAAAAAAATGTTCAGAAAAAAAAAACAAAGTATAGTCTCTCTCTAGAAATAACATTATAGCATGTAATCTCATGATTGATGGAACTATAATGAGCTCGTTCAAATGTGCTCCTAATTGTAGGAAAACATCAATGATCGGACCCCTCCTCCAATGGTCATATTTTTCCTTTAATTTTGGAGGGATCTGTACGCATGTCATTCAACCAAATGATAATTAAAAACATATTTCACAACAGCATTTCATAATAATAACATGTGTAAAGAAATAAATTAGAATAAAAAATTGAAAAAATATAGAGTCTAAGGAAAAATAGAATCTGGAGTCTAAACATATAAATTATCTGATTCTATTTGACATAGATATTTGGATTCTGTTTTTCAAAGAGTTTGGAATCTGAATTATATTGATTCAAGAGTCTGAATTACAATGAATTCGGTGTTTGAATTCTCTGGAATTTGGAGTTTGAATTCTGAGGGATTTGGAGTTGGAATTATGAGGAATTTAGATTCTAAATTATTAGGAATTCAGAGTCCAAAATATGAAAAATTTGGAGTCAAATTCTAAGGAATTCATAGTCTGAATCATGAAGAATTAAGAGTATCAAATCTGAGGATTTCAGAGTCTGAATTCTTAAGAAATCAATGTCATAATTTTAAGGAATCCAGAGACAGAATTAAAAATAAATTAAATGTATGAATTTTAAAGAATTTGGAATATAAATTTCAGATAATTTAGAATATTAATTTTAGACAATATAATGACTGAATTTCAAAGTATATGGAATTTTAATTTTAGAGAATTAAAACCTTGAATTTCATAGAATTCATAATATGAATTTCAGATTATTCGATGTATGAATTTTAGAGAATTCAGAGTTTGAATTTTAGAGAATTCAGACTCTTAATTTCATAGAATTCAGAGTCTGAATTTCAGAGAATTCAGAATATGAATTTCCAAGAATTCAGAATTTGAATTTCAGAGAATTCAGAATTTGAATTTCATGGAATTCTATATCCATGGAACTATATGATTCTTAGGTTTTTTGATAAGGATTCAAATTTTAGACTTTGTGATAAAATGATATTGGTTTCGAGAGATTATAAAATGAGTCAATGAAAACATGGTAAGTATATAAATTTCCGTAGATAAGTTAAATTTTCCATAATAAAATAATTATTAAAGAATGATAATTTTCCATAAGGTAAAGTTTTTGTTATTTTCAAAATATATAAGAATAAAAAAGTCATAATTAATCCTTGTTGACTTAACAAATAGAATGTAAAAAACTGGATTCAGAACTAAATGTGTGTATCTACCTGATATTTCATGAACTAATTATTTATCAATTTTTGGAAACATGGATTGAATGTTGATTCCCATTATTGGATAGTTTTAGATATGTCCACAAATGCCATTCCTTATCACTTATAAAAAGGAACCATGTATCCACTTAATTATCACATAAAAATCATTTTTTCATAAATTCCCTGTAAAAATATCATATTTACTTATCTTATTAGTTATTATATGCCTTGGTATTATTATAAATCCCTCTTAGTAATTAATTTTTCACAAAACCAAAGACTGTATCTGAAGAGAATGTATAATAGTTAACCATGTTTTTTTATTCTTCAACCTCTTTAAATTATTTTCCAACCATAATGATATAATATAATCAATATATCAAAAATAATAATATGTTATTTTGTTAATTTAATAACCTATATCTATCTCATCTTCTATAAAACATGAAATTAAACTGTCATTATTGTTTATGAGTGACTACCTCCTCAGGAACTGATCTTATTCCATTTCTACTATCTTCTCTCAAGGATATTTATGATGATGAATTTATTGAATATATATATATATATATATGATATTCATGAAATAAAATTAAATATATAAAATTAATATGTCATATATTTTTTAATGTTTCTATTCATAGATGAATGATAATGTTGTTCAAGTGTGTGCATGGATTTCCACCTCTACAGTGAAATGAGATTTGTTTTTCAATACCATATCACAATAATAAAATATATAAATTTAACATATAAATAAAAAGATACATATTATATATGTTTTATTATATAATTAATAAATAATACTTACCTTGTTTCCAATATAATTATTTAAAAATGGAAACGTTACTCATGAATATATACAACCTATCATATCTATGATCGTGACATACTTAATTCTCTATAAAAAAATAAATGGATAGTTTTAAAAGTATAATTGATGTTTAAAAATTTTAATTATTGTCTAGAATATTATTCATGTTATCATAAATTAATATTATTGTTAACCATAGTTGACCCAGTGAATTCATTTTAGATATATGGACCAAATATTATCAAAACATATGAGATAAAAATAATTGATTATTTAGTTGAATATATAATGGATAAAATAAATTAATCATAATAACATATATAATTTGTTTATTAATATAGAAAGTAATTATTATAATTTCATTATTTAGAAGGATATGAAATGAATGGGATGAGTCATTATCAGGGTGAGGGATTTTTCTAAGACACCTTTTATTCATATTATAAAATTATTCCTTATAACTCACATTATCTATATTATAAATGTTATTGAATGGTTCCATATTCATTATTTATACCTCTAAGATATATACAAAGAAATTTTACATTCTTTTTATTGGGTAATACATGCCTTATGATCATTTTCAATGTTTTCTATATGAAATATATTTTGATTATGATATGAGGAAATATTTTAAAACCCATTTTCTTCTATGGGTAATTATTATGTTTTTTCTTTATTATTGATTTACTTTTTCTGGGAAAAATAATCATGAACATAATATGATGTGGTCACCCAAATAGAGCTCCAATTCTTTTGCTAAATCATTGTATTAAGATACATTATGTAGAATATTATGTATTAAACTTAATCTATTATCATTCATTGTCTACCATGTGATATTGTATTAGATGCTACACTTTACAAAGGTTTATATCATGATATATTTTTCTTATAAATTTAATTTTTTATGACCATATGGACCAAATTTAGTTATGTTATTCTTCCATGTAATCACTCATAATCATTATCTTTAATGATATCATGTTATACCTCTGACTGACGTGTTATGTTTCCTTATTTGATTTTCCCATTAAAGATATTTATAGATTACAGCTTTGTTTTATGTATTTACTAAGTTATATTATATAATTTTATGATATTAAATTTATATATTATCTTATTATTGATTATAGAATAAGTGTATCATTATAATGTTTTATTTTTTTGTATTATGAAAAACAGATTCCAAGGAAACCTGAAATCATGATCCTAGTTCATTATTAATTGATATTTCTGTTAAAATTCATCTAATAAAATTGTATAAAATTAATCACTAAATATTGATTTAGTGAAAATGTTAATATATGTTTTCCCCAGATAGAACATTAATTATAAAAATCTAAATATTATATTAATATTGGAATGGAACACTTATCTCTTTTATTTTCTTTTTTAAAAGATCATTAACATCATATATGTTAAAAATAAACTTTGTAATTTATAATATTCTAATGATTGAAAAATATAATACCCTTGATATTAATAATTATTTTTTGAATTACATATAAATTTATATATTATAGTTTTTTTCCACAACTAGGTGTTAAATTTTTTTTTCTTATGAATTCGAATGTGAAGATGCTAATCTGTAATGGGCCAAATATTTATTCAATTTGTAAAATAAATCTTGTGTGACAATGAATATTTTATTTTTTTTATAATTAAATAACATAGAATGACAATAATAACATAAAAAATCATAGTATAATAGTTGTTATAATATAATATAATTGAATGTGTGGATAAACCAAAATTGAATAATTTAATCACTAATGTAAACTACATAATAAATAATTCATTGAGGAAGATCATTCCTCTAATAAAGACAATAAAAATAAATAAAAAATCAGGAGTATGATTGGAATTATCATGGGATGTCTAGAACCATTATAAGTGAAACATATAATGATGAGGTATGAGAATGGTGGATTTTATCTTAGTTGTAAATTGATATGCAAATTTCAAGATCTATATGTAACATGGACATTGTAATATGATTTTTTGAATAGTAATAATATCCATTAGAATAATGAAATAAGCTTTTAAATGAAAATATACAACTATAATAAATATATTTTAATCATGTTCTTATTTTTCTATATAAATATTATGAAACGATAACTATGAAATTTTAAAATTTAAAACTCTTTATTTTTAATAAGTAATTTCTTTAGTTTAATATAATATTTTATAGTTAATATGAAAATTTTATTTTAAATAATTATTACTCATGAATATGATTTTTTTTGATAAAATAGAATTATAATTGAAATCCAAAAGTCAAATTTTTTTACGAGTAAAATTTGATCCTTTTTTAAGATACATTATGATTCAATGATTTATAAGAATATACACTGTTATTTTTTCAATATGTTTAATAAAAAAATTTATATGTAATAATGACGTGATAATTAATATAATTTAATACATGACCACAAATATTTAATTCTGTTACTATAATATATTTTTATGAATAGTAAGGATCTTTTAAACACAAAAAATTAATATCCAAATTATAAAATGTAAATTATTTTTTTAAAAAAATAATTTGTGAAAAAATTATATACACATGACCAATGTGATACTAAAAATATGATTTTGGTTCCCTCATGAATAAAATTCAAAAAAACATTCCTTAAATGTTCTAAACCATGAATAAAATCCATGGGTAATCCAATATTCTTTCATTTTCCACAACCTATTTTTCCAAGTCATATATATAAAATTTTTAAAATTGTTCTCCAAATTTTACAATAATTTTCTACCCATTCATTTATTAATCATTGTTAATAATACTCAGAACTTGAAGTTCCTTCCATTTTCTCCCTCAGGATCCCTAAAGGTGTTTTCCATTTTTATGGAGCTCCTTTAAACATTTGTTAAGAAACCTATTAATTTAAAGGGTTCACACCATCCTTGTAGATATTAAATGATATCCTTTTGTAATAATACTTTCAATTCTCAATTTATCATGTTTCCTTTTGTTTATGAACATTATTTTATCAAAATAACTACAAAAAAATATGAGACAACCGTACCACTCAATAAAACATTCTTTTATAATTTATAAACACTTTTTATGATGAAAATAATTGTCTATTTATTTTCCAAGGATTATTTTTTATTGAGAATACCTAAACCGATTTTTATTCTATGTAATTCACATAGATACAACAATCATTAAATGACTGGGGAGATTTTATAAGAAACCCAAATTACCTAATTCTTAGATTGAATTTTTGAAATATGTTCATAAGTGATATGATAGATGTGTAAAAAGTGATTCCATGCATATGAATGGTTTTATTTTATCATTATCAAATGTATTTGGTAATTATTTCATCTAATGATATACAATATATGGTTCAAATTAGGTTAGAGTTGGAACACTTTTTACTGATTTCATTATAGTTATGCTCAACTATGAATATGATTTCACATTGAATATTGTTTCCAAATTTTTTTTAATCCTTTATCATGTGATATAATCATATCATGTTAGTGGTTAATGTTTATATATATGATTCTTACATTTTTATGTTCTCATGATATGCCTCTTAGATCACATATATAACTTATCACCATTCAATTCATGATTATTTACATAAAGGAATATATAGAACACACCTATTATTATTTATATAACTAGGCTATATTTGGTTTTATAATAATTTCATATGAAATAAATACCATCTTACAGAAATTTTAAACATTTTTTTTATTTTTATTTTAAGTTAACGGGTTTTTATCTAACATTGAATGTACTCTAGGCCTAAAAAATATCATGGTTTTTATTATAAGGATATATAAATATATGTTTGATACAATTTATGTTAAATGATCTTATAGTTATTTTTCAGTATTATGAATGAAAAAGAATTAGTACAAATGCTAGTGATATATCTAAATATTGAAAATGAACAAAAAAATTTTAATTTATAGAGAGTATGGTTTTTAAGATCATTTATCCCTATATTGATAATAGAATCTTGATGTATATGTTTAAATGATGTTCCTAGTGAAACTGAGGCAAAAAATATAGTTTTAGTATAATGTTTATCTTTCCTTGATACATGATGATCAAAACTAAGATTACACACCTGGATAGAAAATATATGGGGATATTCTTTAGATAATTCATTTTCATTTAATAAACGATTGAAAAGGATTTAATTATTAGGTTAGAGAACATAATATAAAATATATCATCGAAAACCTTGATTGAAATAGAATGATTTAGTATTTTTGGAATACATGAAATTTCATATGAGATTATTAGTTTTTATTCTTAAGAATATTGAATCTTGTGCCTTATCAAAAACATTATTTATATTTTGAAAATTTATCTAAATTGATGAATCATGTCAATCAATTTTTATTGTCAATTTTATGATTTACCAAAATATATTCTCAAATATAATGTGATTAGAAGTTGTGATATTCATGGTAGTACTAGAAAAAATAAAACACCAATTGGGTAATGACATAAATAACATAAAAAGCCATCCTTACTCTAATAGATATTTATATGCAGTTTTATCTATTACGTGAGAATAAATGAATTCTTATTGGGGAGGATACAATCACAAAATTCTCAAGAAATGAATTTAGTATATTGTGAAGTTAATCTATATGCACAAATTGTATTGGAATGATAAAGCAACATTGGAAATTTAACAACCACAGGTAGAAGAATATTAGTAGTGGAAATTGATCAAGATTATAAATCCCATGGAAGACACTGAAACTATAGAATAATATGGCTTGAAGAAAATATTATTTCAGTAAATAAAATTTGAATACTACCCATCTTAGAATAAATATGGAATTATATTGATTCATGAAAATTGATGGAAATTATATTTTTTCTTATAAATAAAAATAGAATGATTTCATGATAGGAATCTAACTTTTTCATATATACTAAAAGTATGGTTGGACTATTTTTTAGTGGATTAATGTTTAGTCTTCAAAAATCATTAGTGATTGGAGACATCGATAGTTATGAGGAAATTGTAATGAACAAAAATATTATCAATTGAATTTAACTTATTATAATTATATTATATAGTATAATACTAATACATCACATAGAGAACATAATAAAAGACTTATTCTTATAAATTAAAAATGAAATAATTGTTATTTATAAAAATTGAGAATCCTATAATGATGAAATAGTAACCCAAACGTTGGAATTGTAAAATTAAAATTATGAATCCTAATACAAACCATAATATAGTATCCTCACCTAAGAAATTATAAATTTCAATTTGGAAAGTTATAAATGAAAAATATTATATATTTATATTATTTTTTAAGTAAGTAAAAATTTCGAAATTTTAAATATTTCTGTTTCCAATATTAAAAGAAATAAATTTCTGTTTAAAATATTATAAATAATATAATGAATTAAAATAAAATTTGTCTTCATAAAAATGATAAATAAATGTAATTATTTGTCTTATAAATATAATATTATTTCTTGATACCTGAATTAAATTTTCCAAGTGTCATTAAATAAGTTATCTTATTAAAATCCATATTTTGGAATAAATTTTTATTCTAATTAATAATAAAATTTCACATATTCATAGAATTACTTTCATAAAATAGATTCCATTTCTTAAATATACATATAAAATAACAATTATAGTTATGTTTTTGTATTATTATTAAATAGTTTAATTGTTGGTGAATAGTGAAATGCGATAATTTGTGTTATTTATAATTTTAAGCCAAAAACACTATTTTTTGAGTGATTGATAATGTAAGATACCATTAGACTGAACTTAAATTCACTAGTTAACATAATCTGTCAGAATAATCCACAATATTTATAGTTTTTCTCATGAATAATAAAAATGTTAATAAGATAATCAAAACCACCCCTCTCTTCCCATGATAAATACCACACATCAATGCCTCTTATCCTTACACCATATAAGATATTTATATTTATTATTTTATCCCTATTTACTCAAAAAAACTCTTCACGACATCATAATACTTATGATCTCACCAAAATACAATTACCATACACTAGAATGGGTTTCTCAAAGAGATGATATTCAAGAGGAAAAATGCTCCTTTGGTATATTTTATTTTATTTTTTTATACTTCCATCCCCTCTGAAATACAAAACAGAATGATAAATAAATTATCGTATATATACTATATTTTTTAGGTTAATTAATTAACAATCATCATGTCTGATCTCTTCTCCATTTATTCTTAATGAGAAAAAATCATTTGTGATGTATCAATTCAATGCGTTTGGAAATAATGTCTTTTCATTTTTCAATACCTACTACATTTATGGTCATAAAACCATTATAAAAAAATATCTGTTAAAATATATATTTTAGATTATTTAATTTTCTAGAAAAAAATCATAAACATAATATTAAATAAAACATTACAAGTTTGTGATGTTCGTAAAAGAAGTGACAAAATAAAAAAATCATTTTCATTGAAATTTTATCTAAAGAATCATTCTCATGTAAACAATAAAATGATATTTGGGAGAACATAAATATTTTGAGGTGAATTAATATTATATAATTCAACTTATGGGGTTTCTTATCCATTTTACTAGAACTCCAATAGATAAATTCGATAGAAACTGTCATAAAATAACAAAACAAACGCTCACAGAATGAACAAATTGAATCGTATAACGAATGAAAAAGGCCATAAATAAACATAATAAAATTATAAAAACTAAGATAAATGTATAATAATTTACGAATTAAATTATTAATTAATCTAATTTGATAATCTATGACACTATGTGATGATTATTAATGCTTTCAGACATATGGTAAAGGATATATCCAAACCCCCCAATTACATATGTGTAATGATTTATATTAATTTACAACAATGAAATTATTATTTATTATTGAATTTTTTCCCATATTTATTTATATATACCAATATTTTTTATTGGGATCAATTCATCATTATTTAATGGAGAAATATAGGTTTATAATTAGTCCATTCTCAATTCCTCCTAACAAGAAAAAGTGATTTAAATCAAACTGCACCGTTTCATACACATTCTCATGTAAAGTATGTAATTTTTTAGGCCAACATTATTTTTTATAAAATAATTTTTTTTATTAAAAACTAACTATTTTCATTTTTGGTTTCATGCCAAATATTAAGTATTTTTCAATTTTAAAGACTCTTTAATATTTTCCATTAAACTTCATAAAAGTGACTCATTTAAAATGTTTCATAAACAATTATTTTACATTTTATAAATTTATTTGAACAAAATTTATCATGGTCTGTTCATATATTACATTATAAATTTCCATGTTTTATTTAAATAAAAACTCTCATATACACCGTCATGATATTCTATTTGATCACACATTATGAACAGGCACTTATACCCATTTCATTCTTGGGTTAACCGTTTTGTGTATTACATATGTTTGATTATTCATGTTGAAATAATATTCATGAACATGTTATAATGGATTCTCATAGATATCTATCCAATGAATTAGATAATGTTTTGTCACATGAGGCTTCATATTGGGATAATTAGTTAAAATAATTCCTTTATGGGTCTTTTTTAAACATGTTATTTAATCATGTTAGTTAGATTTGACTAATGTATATTTTATGATATATGTCACTATAAAATATTTATTTTTCCATGATAATGTGATTAAATGATCTATATTATATGATTCAGTAATATTATTTTTGTTTCATTCAAGTTATATTACAATGTAATTCCTTCTAACTCATGTGTTATGCTTTATTTCCAGGTTTATTCCCTTATGGGAATTTTAAGATCATTCCTTTGTTTATGTATTCCCTAGGTTATCCTATGATGATATAAGAGCTCAATGGATGTAAGGAGATCATTATGGAGATAAAAAAAATTATTTCACTATTCTGGGATAAAGTTTTATAACAATTACCTTGTCCAATAAGACACTAGACTTTACAATACATGGTTTTTATTTGATGGTTAATTATGGTTGAAATCATTTAAAAATAAGTGTAAATAACTAGATTCCCAATAGTCGGTAACATAGCATGGTCAATTTAGTTTTAGGTATTCAGTCTAATAATCATTAGTAAGAAAAATAGGGATAATTTTAACACCATGGATAAGTAGATTGAATCTTAAGGAATCCCAATTTTGGATATTCATTTTCTTTATATGTTTAACTTTTTATGATCAGATATTCACTTTTATATATTTACTATATATGTATTATACCCTTGCAATTGTAATTTCTTTTTCTTGGTCAATAGCTGCAAATGTGATTGTAAATGTGATGATTTCCCTTATGAAATTCCAACTCTGATGGGAATAGGAGCAGAAAACATTAGGACAGTAAAATAATTGATGGATAAAATTATGAATAATAAATTTAATTTTGATTAATTAAATCCTTATACTAATAAATATAATTTTTTAGTAAAATACATTATTTGACATATTCCCCCAACCTATAGTGGATCTCATTATCCCCTCATAATAGAACTAAAAATCAAGATAATTGAAAAGATATTATAATTCCTACAATTCACATAGGAATAGAATATTTTTCTTGATATATATATTTTTTATGGGGATGCTAATAAGTGGTAGACACTAATCATGAACATAATCACTAAGGATCATATTTATTCTATGTAATTGGAATCATTCAATAAAATATTTTCAATAAATATTTTCCATGAACACTCAGTATATTGAGTGAATATGAGTTCCTCAAGCTAATGATAAATGAAGACATGTCTATTAGGGAATAGTTTGAAAAATTAACAAGGACTTAATTATTTTCTATTTATTTTCACTGAATATGGAATGCAAGTCAGATCACTTATTTAGAAAAATAAATATGAGTTTACAAAATCCATTTCTAATAATAGACATTGAATATAGTGTGAAGATTGTATGTTTTTCCTTATGGTTGAGAGAATGATTTAAGACTCTCATTGGTCCTATGGTCTTGAAGAAAAAAGTGTAAATGAATTTTAACATGGGTGGATCAAATAATAAATCCCATGATGGATTGAAAATCCAACGTCAGACATATCAAATGTTTTGGAAGAAGAATCTTATAAACTACCTAAGGGGAACCAGAAGAATCTTCAGATGAGGATGATCCATGTATCATGAAAATTATAGGTGAAGTGATAAGAAGTGGTCCACAAATGAGTAAGAATACATGATGGTTATTATCAACACATAACCTATATTTTATTGTTTATGATGAAAGGAACATTGGAATTATTAAATACAATTCCCTAATAAAAGGGTTGAAAGTGGTAATCATCAATAACAATCTCCAAGGAAACAATGAAAAAAGTAAACTATCACAACTACTAAGGTGGAGCCTGAAAATTATATGGTGAAAGGTATGCCTGTTAAAAATTAATGAAATGAAAAAAATTTATATTATTATTATTCTAAAATTTCTATTATATATTTATTGTTTATTACAACTATTAATACACCACCTTAATATATTGAGGTTTTGTTATATATGAAAAAAAAACAATTGGGGAAATTATTCAAAACAAAAATATGTAAATGCTCCCAGGTTAATTTTTGTGGGAAAGAACATTTATACCATATTTTATCTCTTCCTTTTATGGATTTTGATGTTATATTTGGCATGGATTGGCTGTCATTATATAATGGAAACATCAACATTCAAGAAGGGGATATCACTCTTGACATCCCGAGGCATCCTCTATTTTTTTTAAATGTGATGATGATGTTAAATCTCCATCAGAATCATCATATTTATTATGGATATTATTTCCTTATGAGAACAAATATCTACCTATAATTATTTTGAAAAAGGTGGTAATCCTGTTTGAAGACATGTCAATTATGATGGACTATAATTATTTTTTCCTTTATGAATTCATCAATATTCCCCGTGACAAAGATCTTAAGTTCTCAATTGAACTTATTCATTGATCCCCACCAACATCAAATATTACTTATTGAAAATACACTATTTATTTGTAAGAACTAAAGAAGTAGTTACAATATTATCTAGAAAAGGGTTTCACACAACCAAGTGCTTAACCATGTGGTCTGCATGTCCTCTCCATCAAGATGAAATATTGATCAATATGCCTCTATATTGATTATCATTTGATAAAAACATCATGATAAGGAACATGTATCCCCTACCATGGATAGATGAACTGTTCAATCTTCTACATGGGGCCAAATATGTCTTAAAGGAGGACCTTCAGTCTAGATATCAAAAATTAATTTTGAATACGGGAGATATTCCAAAGACATCCTTTTGAACAAGGAACGAAGACAATGAGTTTATAGTGATGGTTTTTAGACATATTAATCCTCAAAAAATATTCATGGACATAAGTCATAGAATCTTTATAGATTACAAATAAAAATATTTTGTAGTCATTATAGATGATATTCAAATGTACACTAATATAATGGACGAACATGATTATCATTTGAATGTTGTTCTAAATAATTCTCAATGATATCAATGTTATGTAATGTATAGTAAATATGTGTTCTGGATGCAAGATTTATCATTATGGGAGAATTTTAACCCCAGTAAATGAATATATATAAACACTTAAAAGGAAAAGTCAATCGAAGCGTGGATTAGGACAACATATGTAATGGATATTAATTGTGTTTTCAGAATATCTATAAACAATCAAAACTTTTATGGGGAATGTTTCTCGATTTTATAACACAATATCTATGTTAACATGGAAATGGGTAAAATATGTGTGGATGAAATAATGTAAGGAAATCATTGAGGAGCTAATGAAGATAGAAATTTCTAAACTTATACTCACTCTACCAATAATTGGATAAGGTTTTGTTATATACAGTGATTATTCAATTAAAATCCAAGGATAATTGGTATTTAATAACGGTTATGTTATATCCTACACCTTAATGTATTTTAAGATCCATTTGAAAAACTACCAAACACACAATCAGGATCTATAGGCAGTGATTTTTTCCTTAAACCTATAGAGGAACTACCTATATGGAAATATGTGTGACATATATACAAGTAAAAATTTTCAAAATTATATTTTCACATAGAAGGAACTAAACATTCATCAAATATGATGGTTTGAACTAATCAATGTCTTTTATTTCTCAATATAATACCATCCGAGAAAGGTAAATAAGGTAAAAATATCTCTTAATAGAAAATAACCTACTACCTTAACCATGATGCAGATTGATAAAGACTTCATTAATCATGATAACAATAAGGTGGATTTTCAAATCCTAATGTAAAGGAATAAAAAATGTCTTTCCCAAATGATTTCCAACCCATATCTCCATGATAATATCAAGGAATAACAAAGGGATGATCTATAACATGAAAAGACGATAATAGATGTAAAGGAAGAAAAGCTGAAAGATTACCATATTGATAAGTATGATGTTCTTTGTTTTTGAAAAATGATTTGTATGCCTTCAAATCTTGAGATAATGAATTATATTTTGTATAATGCTTGTGTCTCATCATTATCCATAAATCATAGATGTACCTTGATGTACCATGATTTTATAGAGAGATTACGGTGGGACATTTTAATGTCTCGTAATTTTCATATAATTTTATTTAATTTCATGGATTTTTTTCGAGATTGAGAAATCGAACAGTGTGCGATTCTGAGGCCTGGAGCGCCTAGAATGATCTGTCGAAGTTTTGTTATGACTTAATTTGCATGCATAATTTGTTTTCCTGAATAATCAAGATAACTCTTAAACTGTTTCCCGGATCAGAAATCTGAGGGCACTGTTGCATTCAGAATGGAAGGCTTACCCCAGGCGCGTCTTATGTTTGGTCATCATGGGCCTCCTGTGAGAAAACCCAAAATTGGCATAATCATAAATAAAATAATTAAATAAACTATTTTATCTTACAAATGCTTATAACTCATAAATGGTTAATCAGATTGAAAATATGAGAATACCGCTGAACTCGTGAGGGCATGATTTATTTAAGCATATACTAACTTTGGTTGGTGAAGGCCACCAGTAAAAGATAGTTATTGGTTGTAAATAAAATAATTAAGTGACAATTATTTTATTGTAAAATAAATTAATTTTAAATGGTAACTCAGATTGGAAATCCAAGAGTACAGTTGGGTTCATTGGGACGAGTTTCACTTGGGTAGAGCCTACCCTCGACCGATGCGGGTCGAGTGTGAATATTATTAATTTCATGAATTTTATTCAGGTACATTCAATAAACATGCGAGTGAGTTTTTATAACATTTTAACTGGTGCACAGAATTAAAATATGAGGACACCGTTGAACTCACATCGTTGGTATTCACTTAAAGAGACTTTCACCTTGACGATAGTTGGTTGAGGTTGAATGTTAGTTTTTGTGTTTTTCTTGAAAGAAAAAAATATAAATAAATTTGTTAATATTTTTATTTGTTGAAGCCTCCCTTGTGAATGTTAAAATGGTGGGTACCACCTGAACTAACACCTCCCACTTCTTGTTAAATATGTGGGGACCACTGGGACTGAAACCCCTTTTTTGTGAATTCATGGTTGTGGGGACCACCCGGACCCCTCTTAAATGTGGGGATGTCCCTTGGAATCCTCCCAATTAATTGCACCAACTTAAATTAATTGGATTTAACATCTTTAAATACTACGTAACTGTGTTGTTGGAATTTCGGAAGGTTCCTACTAACTGAACCGTCATAAATCCCACAATCGTTACTTACCTCCCCCCCTCTCTAATTTATATGGAGCTCTGTAGGAGGATTTGGGATGGCTTCACCAAGTGACGATGCGCTGGAAAAGTGCCGCGATGACCAACACTTGGAGAAACATTACACTTCTCAAACAGAGAAATTCTTGAATAAAGAATGAAATCAGTAATTGATGAACGAGGATGACGTTCGAACTGAATTCGGAAGCGTGATTGCGGAAGCGACGATCGTTGGCATAATCTTCTCCTTCTATGTTTCCATCTCATGACCTCCATCAACAAACCATAGAGGTAGGAGATTGTTTTAAATGGATCAATGTTAATTTTCCTCTCATATCGAATCATCCCCCTTGATTCGCTTGCTACCACTCTAACACAAATGATGCGGGCCAAAAAAACATTGCTCGACCGCTCTTCTGATCTTCATGAAATGTGTTCTTCGTGATGGAGGAAGGATAAATTGTGTCACGGTGATGAACTAAGAGTGGCCAACTGAACCGGTTTCTAGAGAAGGTGCGGCATGCAACCGTGCCGTGTGGAGAAGACGGGGGTCCATTCGGCCAGCTGCGGTCGGCCACCACACTGCGGCCTCCTCGTCACATCGCAGTCACCCTGCCAGATCGTGGACTCCATGCCACCTCGCGCCTCTCCATGGATCCCTCGCGGCCTCCGTAGCCCTCATGGCCTCCGTGCCACCCTACGACGCCCCACACCACCTCACGGCCTCTGCGGAACCTCACGGCCTCCGCGCCAACTCTCGCAGCCTCGTGCTGCTCTGTGGCCCCACATGCGGTCTCCGCGCCACCACATGGCCTCTGCATCCCCTGTGGCCTCCGCAGCCCCTCGCGGCCACCACAGACCCTCGTGACCCTGACGGCCTATGTGCTGCCTATTTCGGCCCCACGTCTACACCGCGCCGCCCAGGCCGGGCCGCACCCCGCGGTTCGGGCCGTGTCCACCCAAACCAGGTCGGCCCAGGTCGGGTTAGGCCGGGTCGGTCTGATCGAGTTGGACCGGACTCAGACCCACTTCTCCCCATTTATGCTCTTTTGGCCATAACATTGGAACAAGGCGTCCATTTGAAAAACTATCTATGGCACTGGAAAACATAGAGAGAGACATCCTTATGGTATACCCCACTAGAGAGTTAGATAATGTCGGGGAATGGTCAGGTGGGATCGAGCATGAATCCAACCGGACCCTTAGGACTAAAATGCTAATAACATACAAATGGGGTGTCTGAGTGAAATACTCTCTCTTGCGTTAAGACCCCAATGACATGTCGGTCCTTTGGGATACTTATTCATGGGACTTCATGGAAGTTGGAGTATCGACCAGTGGCATGAGGAGTAGTCCCTCCTTCAGACGAGGACGCTTAGTTCGGGAACCCAATAGCTGGTGCAATGATGTACTAGGATCTTGTGTGGGTCTGACGATGTATTGGAGGTGTACTAGGATCAGGTGAGGGTATGATGACATACTGATGGGGTACTATGATCTTGTGTGGGTTTGACAATGTACTGGGGATGTAATGGGATCATGTGTGGGTCTGACGACGTACTGTAGAGGTACTAGGATCCTATGTAGGTCTGGAGACGTACTGAAGGTGTACTAGGATTCTGTGTGGGTTTGAAAACGTACTGCCAGTGTACTAGGATCTTGTGTGGGTCTAACAACATTCTGAAGATATACTAGGATCCTGTGTGGGTCTGACGATGTACTATAGATTTACTAGGTTCATGTGTGGGTCTAACTACATACTGGAGATGTACTATGATCATGTGTGGGTATGAAGACGTACTGGAGGTGTACTAGGATTCTGTGTGGTTCTGAAGACATACTGATAGTTTACTAGGATCTTGTTTGGGTATGATGACGTACTGAAGATGTACTAGGATCATGTTTGGGTCTGACGAAGTACAAGAGATATACTAGGATCCTGTGTTAGTCTGATGACGTATTGACGATGTACTATGTTTCTATGGGGATCTAATGATTTTCAATGATCCTATGTGGGTCTGATGATGATTTAGGATCCTTCTTGGGTCTTCCTCTTAACAGAGTAAGATGATTCAGTAGTTATATCTAATCATCTTTACTACTATACTAATGATATACCTGGTGTGATCTGAGTTCGTACCTCTGTGTCACTTTCCTTCATGGTAACACCTTGGTGGTATTATTCTGTGTGGCGTACCTGTGTGGTACTTACCTTTGTGGTATTTCGTACTTTGTGTAATAGTTGTTCTTTGGGCTTTTGGGTGGGACCCTATGTTTCCTCATGTTTGAGATGGGTATACTTGATAACATGGGTATATGTATGTTCATATACCTATGTAGGATTGTTATTTGATTTCATGCTTTGTGGTTTATCCATTGGGGATTTTGTGAGACCTTGAGGGTATCAGGGTCCCTAATGTGTATCGTTATACTCACCCTTGCTTGGGGTATTCCCGCTCCTTGTTGTGTTTGGTTCATACTGTGGACAACGATGATCTAGGCTGAGGGTACTAGGACTGGACGGTTCCTAGAGGTGGACCATATGGCGTGTGGGTACGTAGAGGATACATGCGGATGTAGAGTTCTAAGCAGGTGATCTGTACCTACCCTTCAGGTAGAAACCTCAGAGGTCGACCCTATAACGGTCTTTATATTTCTTCAGTTGTATTGTATTGTAGTTGTACTTGTTCCTTTACTATTGGGCTTGTATTCCGACCCCTCTTACACTTAGTACTCTTATTTCTATACATTTTACTAGAGTTCGTATCTTGTTGTGTGCTTGGTTGCATGTGTTTACAGTATATAATGTCAATGCCTTCCATGTTTTAGGAAATACGCCTTTCGGTTCTAGTCGCCAGTCCCTGTACTATGGAGGGTGGGCTTGGGGTAGTAACGACACGGGCCCTGGGGGACAGGTCATGAAAAATTGGTATCAGAGGAGTTCATTCTACCGTAGATAATTGGACTCTAGTCTTTTTTAATGGCAATGATGTTATATGTAGTGAGTGGTTTTATCTGTTTAGGGAATCTAGTGTTTGTGCTGTGGATGACGTATCCATACACCGGGACACTGGCTTATGATTTCTGACTCAGTGCATGAAAAAACTGATTGCGTGTGTGTTTTGAAAAGATTTAAGGTGTTTTCGTGATTCAGCTCACCAGGTTAACATAATGAATGTTGCACACCTATTCCATATCAAGATGCCACTGCATAAAAAATCAGCTAGGAATCATGAGAGAGTACACGATGACGGCCCACCGAGCGATGAGGCTCTGATGCAGGGCCCTCTTACTTTGTTGGCACCTTCAGCTGGTGTACCAGCAACACCACTACCCGTTGGGCAGTAGTTACCACCAGCCTCACTACTGGGGTGTGTACCCTGACTAAGCATGTTGCACGAGTTCCATCATCAGAGGCGTCTGAGGTTTTAAGTTGATGCAGATTTCCACACAGTTGAGGGCTGGATGGAGGCAATTTCTATAGTTTTCCTCCCAGTTGAGACACCATTAGAGAAGATCATGATCTTAGCTACTAGTACTTTCTTGTGAGTTACCATTAGGATGGTCTACATAGTGATGTGGCTTCGGTACGTGGACCGTTTCCTGAGTTGATACCTTCAGGTAGTGTTTCTTCTATATCACTACCCATTGGTCATCAATTAAAACAGATGGTACCCGTAGAAGACACGTGTAGGCCTCGTGCATTAAATGTGCTTTAGAATCGGATAACCCTCATGTTCTGATGAGAGATCGACTTATAGGCGACTGAGGACTAGCTTGAAGTGGTGGATGAGAGTTCCCTAGAGCTTCTATAGCATTCTCAGGATGAAATGTCGGTGGTTGAGTATTCATTAAGGAGTGCTGACCATATCAGGTACTTGATGAATATAGTATGACCAGTGCGTCAGGGCTCAGACCTTCGAGCAAGGTGTGTTTAGGGACATCCAAGCTAGTGTAATTTCTCTATATATTCCTACTTATGTTAGGGTGCTATAGAGAACCTTTGCGGTTGAATGTTCTATGGATGAGAGGATAAATCCAGTGAATGTTAGCGTGGGAAAGCAAGGAACTGACACCGGTCTCGGAGACTTGGGTGTGTAAAATTTTTCGGGAAGAAGAAGTGTTAAGGACAGATGAACCTGTAGGGCTGCAGACATGGAGGTAGAGTTGGGAGAGCAGCATGAGGTGGTGTACATTTTGACATGTTACAACCACCACCCCTATGTGGTTCCCACCATGCTCATGGAGCCGGAGTACAGAGGAAGGGACCAGCTGCATGCAGCCAAGGAGTGCGACCCAAGGGCTTTAGGAATGATTCGAGGTACGGTCTGCATCTTCTATTAGCAGTCGTATCAATATACATAGACACCAATCATTCCTTCCTTCCTTGAATCTTGTCCAAGATCAAGAGTTTCCAGTTAAACCATTGACTTGACCCTCAACTCTTGAGATACCTTTGGGAGGAGTCTCAATAATCACACTTATGCCGATGGTGTGATCTGGCCCTTTAGGTGAGAGTTTTGGTTGTAACCTCTTGGTGGTGGGGTTGAGGCCTTACGATGTTAGTTTGGGTATTGACTGGAAATCCACAGTTCATACTCATATTGACTGTATTAGGCAAAAAGGTTGTGGTTTCTATGAAATGTTGGAATGGTGTTTTTCTTTGTCAGTGAAAAAGGAAACCTGATCAGCACAGGATAAACTCATGCATATGTGGGTGCCACCAATCACTCTTGATTTGGCCAGACTCCCCTCGTGGTAGCAGGAGATTTGGGTTTTCACTTCCAAACAGGAGTGGCATGTCTTGGGGAAATCATTTCAAAAGAGGTTTCTAGGATTACCCACTCATAGGGAGAGGGACTTCTGGTTTGGCTAGGTACTACCAGAGTTTTGGACCAGACATCTCCAGGGTAGCGGCACCCTTGTCAACTTTGATGAAGAAGGAGCGGCCTTTCATGTGGATAGAGAAGTTTCAGCAAGGCTTCCAAAAGTTGAGACAATGAAAATGGATAGTGTTACGCTAGAACTATGATGTGAGGTAATCTTTACTCCTGGGAAGGGGAACGTGATAATAGATGCACTCATCCTGAGGTTTTCTCAACACCTGCTGAGTGAGCTGTCAGGGAAGCTAGTCGTGCTGCATATATCCTTCATGGATAGAGATTAAGGTTCTTACCTCTAGTCTATGACTATCACTCCCCTTCTCCTTCATCAAGTTGGGAAGGAACAATTTGGGGGCATTGGCTGCGAGGATCGATGTGCTCAAATATCTACATGACATGCACCTGATGGATTTTCTTAAGATGGGGAGCACAGAGTACTCTTGAGAGGATGTATCATGGTACCAGTGGAGCTTTGCGAGGTGGTGTTGATGGAGTGCCATATGTTCACTATGGTGGTACATAATGTGGTGGTGAAGATGTACCAGGACCTCCAGCGCCAGTACTGGTGGCCATGGATGAAAAACGCAATGGAAAAATTTGTATCATGATGTCTCACTTGTCAGCAAATGATGATAGCACAGAGTTAGCAGAAGTCTTATGCCGACATGATATGAAGACCCTTCGAGTTATAAAAGGGGGACCACCTATTCGTGTGATACTCTCCTTGATGTGGACTAAGATGATTTAGCTGAGGCGGAAAGTTATCACTGAGGTTTATTGGTCCTTTTCTGATACATCATAGGATAAGCGAGGTAGAATACCACTTGTCTATTCCACCACAGTTGGAGAGGGTTCACAACGTCTTCCATCTATCTCAGCTAAAGAGATACATGCAAGAACCATCTCACATCATCGACCATGGTGAGCTGGACTTCGAAGATGGGGTGATGTTTATGAATGTTCCAGTGGAGATTGAGGATCGACAGGATTGAGTTCTTTGTGGGAGGTCGATACCTATGGTGCACGTATGCTGGCAGCATGAGAACCTCCAGGATAGCACATGGGATCAGGGGGCTCAGATTTGTTCTCAGAACCCTCTTTTGTTTGTTTTTAATTTATTTTGGCTTTCAAGGATGTAAAGACCTAAGGCAGGGAGAATATAATGTCTCTAAATTTACATATATTTTTTTAAATTATATAGGAATTTTTGGGACTTCTAAATCTGACAGAGTGCGATTCTAAGCCCTAGAGTTCCCGGAATGATCCGTCAAAGTTTTGTTACTCCTTAATTAGTGCACGTAAGCAGTTTTCCTGAGTAAGTGTGATAACTTTTAAACAGTTTCTCGTATCAGAAATCTGAGGGCACCATTGAGTTCAAAATGGAGGGTTTAATTTAGGAGCAACTTATGTTTTGTCAGTGCGGGTCTCCTGTGAGAAAACCCAAAAATGGCATAATCATAAATAATATAATTAAATAAATTATTTTATTTTTCAAATGCTTATAAATCCCAAATGGTAGGTCAGATTGAGAATATGAGACCACCGCTTATCTTGTGAGGGAATTCTTTATTTAAGCATATAATAACTTTGGTCACTACAGGCCACTTGTGAAAGTTTGTTTTTAGATGTAAATAAAATAATTATGTGACAATTATTTTGTTTTAAAATCCATAACTTTTAAATGGTAACTCGGATTGGATACCTGAGAGTACTGTTGGGTTCATTGGGGAATGTTTCAATTAGGAAGAGCCTAACCTCAACTGGCTCGGGTCAAGGGTGACTGTTAATAATTTATGAACATTTTTTCGGGTACGTTCAGTAATCATGCGAAAGGGATTTTGTAACTTTTGAACCGGTGCTCAGAATTGAAATCTGAGGACACCGATGAAGTTGAAGCACCATTATTCGCTTAAGGTGACTTTTAACTCGATGAATGTTAGTTGAGGGTGAATGTTTGTTATTGTGTTTTTTGTGAATGAATAAAACAGAAATAAATTTTTTAACATTTTTATTTTTTGAACCCTTTCTTGTGGATGTTAGAGAAGTGGGGACCACCTGAACTAAAACGTCCCACTTGTTATTAAAGAGGTGGGTACCACCTGAACTAAAACCCCTTTTTGGGAATTCGTAGTGGTGGGGACAACCCAAACCACACTTAGATGTGGGGGTGTCCCTTTGAATCCTCCCAATTAATTATGCCAATGTAAATTAACTGGATTGATACTTTTTAAATAGTAAGTAATAGTGTCGTTTGAATTTAGGAAGGTTCCTAATTAATGAACCGTCATAAATTCCACGATCGTTACTTACCTCCCCCTCTCCTATTTAAATGGATCTTGGTAGGAGGATTTGGGACAGATTCACCAAGAGTCTAAGTGCTAGTAAAGTGTCATGACACCCAACACTTGGGGAAACATTACGCTTCTACCACAAAGAACTTATTCAACAAAGAAAACACTCTAGAATTAATGAACGAGGAAGATGTTCGAACCGACATCAAAAGCGTGATTACAGATTTGATAATTGTTGGAAGCCTCTTCACATTCGCTGTTTCCATCTCACGACCTTTGTCAACAAACATTCAATATTACCATATAAAAGGTGATCAAATATTACCATATAAATAATCCCATGATAATGAAACATAACCATGGATATTCTACTAGTCAAATAATAGAATAGATTATCAATAACTAATATCCCAATTAGAAATTGTAGAATGTGGTAAATCATAAACATACCATCATGGCTTCATCCAATACACCATACATAATCGGGTAAGATATCTACCAATACCCATTATTTTCTCATGATACACACACATTCAACGAGGGTCTATATAGGGCCTTTAAAAAATTATTTAATGTCTTATTCATTCCACATATGAAAGCGGTGAAGCATAATAAACATATAAATTCATATTGAAACTATTATATGAAATGAATATAATTTCCCCAATCAGTAAACATAATCACAAACAATATAGAGTAATATGAAAAATGGTATCAAAATAGAACATTTATAGTCAAACTAATGATAAATAAATAAATAATATATGATAGAGTATATTAAAAGGGTTAAAACTCAATAAATCATAAGACCGAATAATGGTTGGTCACATAGATGATACAATCTAACAAAATCCCTGAAACTTTCAAGAGGTAAATACCATTTTTATTTTTAGTACCATTTATTTAAAAAGTGATGCTTTTATAAAAGAAATTATTTTAATTTGTAATATCATTTTTAACATGTAATAGATTATTGGAGTCAATAGGGTGTAATGAAAGTAGTAAATTCCTCTCATTATTTATTAGTTTTAAAAATATTTCCCTTACTTTTGGAAAAAGATACATTTTAAAGAGTAACATTAAAAGAAAGTCTGAGTGATATGTAATTAAATAAATTATGTTTAATAGTTGAAAATCCACATTAAAAATTTGAAATTCAATCAAATATAACAAAATTTCATTTTAATAGAATCATATCATGGAATAATACATGAGAAAAATGTTTCACCCAAATTATGGAAATTAGGTTTTGAATTTCCTTATCAATATGAAAATGGTTGAACCATATGATGCATAAAAGTAACGATCATCAAATAAAACATTTAATTTCATGAATATAAAAAGATTAATGATATTATAAATCAATAGTAATTAAAAATACATAAACATAAGGAAAACATGGTGAGTTGGGAATATCTCATAGAAAAAAAGTGAGATGAGAAACTCTTAGCTTATGTTTGAAAGCGTCCTTCAACGATACTTAATGTTATTGAAAATAAAATGAGATTAATTAATTACTCAATTTAAAACCACTAAATATATAATTTATTTATTATATTTTTATTAAATTCATTCATGCCCATCTTGATGAGTTATAATTTTTAATTCTGTTGTTCTCGGAGCATTCGTTTCTTGATTTTATGATTGGATCACTTAAGATTCGTTATGGGAGTTATTGTAATATGTGAATAAATTATGTATAAGTGAATTTTTTAATTAATTAACTTATATATGTTTAAATGGAAACAAATATATTTTTTTATAGAGTATTATAATGATTTATTATATAAAACATTAATGAAAAATGGTTAGTTTATTTTTGGCAGTTTTTACGACCCTTATGAACTAATAACATTTTATTTAATGTTGCATTTATATATTGGTTCAAGAATATTAAAAATAATTAATACACATAATATAATCTTTTATAACCATAAAATTGGTTTTATGACCAGCCATAGAGAGAGTGATGAATAATGAAAACTCATCATCAATGATTACGTTGTATCAACACCTCATGGATGATGTTTTCATTTTTATAAAAAATGATAGGATATGAGATTTGATAATGTATATTCCATTAAAAAAATTATAGTTTTTTATATGATATTGTATTTATAATGTTACTTCCGATAGGTTATATTATTGAAGTATTATAAAAGAACATGAAATTAGAACAGAAGGAGGGTTTTACCTATTGAGTGTCATCTCCAAGAGAACCTCCTTAAGGTATTTGCAATTTATCTATGCTGAGACTAGAAGGTCCATAACGTGGGTAAAAGGCATAATAGATTAATTGGGTAGAATATCCTCAATTTCAAAATCATATAATTTGTGAGTAGAATAGGTGATGATGGATGGTTTTTATAATGTAAGAGATGTGAAGTTTTTTATTATCGTACTCATTAGTTTATTATTTTTTATCAGGACTATCAACACAATTGATTCTTTTCAAATAAATATAGTAAATATAGAATTCGAGATCGAACTAATGAGTTTCTAACTCAAGAATAAATCTTACATAACTCAAAAATTCAATTTTTTACATATGATGTCAAATACTATAAATTATTGCATTTCACTATTCCCCCAAATAATAAAGTATTTTAGAAAAACCCCATAAATTAACCTTAAGCATTTTCTGATGTGGATAATTTATAAATAGTCTAAATTTTATTGAAATATTTTTCTATATATTATTTAATAGTTTTTTAAATAACATCATCATTTATTTGAGAAAAATACTGATTTTAATATTAAAACTGATTTTATGAAACTTTTAAAAATTAATTCTGGTCAAACACAATTATCTTATAATTATAATATGAAAAAAATAATTTATTAATTTAAATTATGAAAATATTTTTTATTTAAATTATTATTATTAATTATAATATTGTAAATAACTATTAACATTTCAAAAAAACACGAACACTTACTTTATCATTTTTAAATCTTTTATTTACTTATCCAATGATATAAATATGTCATATTTTAATTTATGAGATTCCTAAATTTTATTTATAAACTCATAGGTTAGTCTAATATTATTATTCCTAGATTATTATTTATATATGATTCATTACTATTCCAATGTTCATGTTAGTATTTAATCATATATCATGGTTCATTTAATCATGATATTTTAGGCAACATATATTATAGAAGAAGTTAAATTTAAAATAACCGTAGCCTTATATCTTGGTGTGATAGATTATCCACTCTAGAAAAATGTAATCATCAAAATAACGAGAATTGGAACTCATAAAGAGACATGGGTAGTTCCGTATCATAATTTCCTATGGTTACCATGTCACATATTCAATTTTATGACTTCTCCAACGTACCTTTACATGACGAGTCATCTGATTCCTTAAAACCTATTCTCTAATGACCAGAATCTATGTAAGATATTCATTGGAAGAAAAGACATGTTCCAATTATATTTCTTTAAAACTAAGAACATATGATTGGTTGAGAATATTTTTACATAAAAATGATATGTAGAACACATCATGTATATTAAAAAGGCTCGGTGTAAGTTCAAATTGTAATATACAAATCCAATTCTCTCAATAATTTCAAAATGTCTGTTGTACATGTCTCTTAGTATCCCCTTTATTCAAAATATTTTAAACACAATTACTTGGATATAAATTTAGGAAAACATTATCTCCATCTTTAAAATCTAAATATCTCAACTAGTTATTAGAAAAACTCTTATACCATCATTGGGATCCTTTTATAAGGGATTGAAGAGTATGTGATTTTTCTGTGGATTCCACCACAAGTCTTGGGCCTATAATATTCCTTTCACCAACTCCATCCCAACAAGTTGAATTATTACATATATTCCTATATACTACTTCATACAATTCCATTTGATCACTTTAATGGAAACTATTGTAATAATGAAATTGTACCAAATGAAAATAATGATACCACATACCTTGAAAGTAATGTTAGAAGGATATCAACATGCCTTCTAATTTTTAGATTATCCTTTTTGACTACCATCCAATTTTTGCATGATAGTATGTACTCAAATAATTATCTATATTAAGATCCTTTTGATGTCTTTTCTATAATGTTTATGTAAATGGGGATCATGCTCAAAAAATTGAAAGTGGTGTACTATGAAGTCCTAAAACATTATTATGATAGAGTCATGTATTGTTCCCCTATGGAAAATCGCCCCTTATATTGAGGAAATGAGAATATTTGGAAATTTGATCAACAATTACACATATTTCATTATTCTTTCATTGAGTTTTGTAACCTATTTAAAAAGTCCTCATAATTGTCTTCTAATTTCTATGTAGGAATAGTTACAAGATAAATGAATCCTCTAGGATGTTATCATTCATTCTTAGCGTATTTAAAAACTAAACATCAGGATACACAATCTTCAATTTCCCACATTATTATATCCCATAAAAATAGTTCCTTCAAATATTTGTACATCATTATGATATCAGGGAATATATTGAAATATTTTCTATGAGAATCATCGAATAATTATATTTTTTTTCACTGGTATAGAAGGAAAACATATCCTCTTCCCAATTTTCAAAATTCCATCTTCGTATACAAATTTACCCAATTTACCATTCTTAAAAATGTAAATTTATTTCAAAAATAATCATTATGACACTAAGAACATTAAATCATTTCTAATAAATATCTTTTTCAACCCATTTGAAAAAGTAGCAACGTTTCCCCTTCCATGATAATTTCTATATCCATCCTCACATGATCTATTTACATAGGATCTCTTTCAATCCTCCTTTCATTTATAACTCAATTATCCATCACGATTAATCAATATGTAAACTTATTTTCCCTCCCTAGAAGGTAGTGTATTGAAAAGTCATAATACTTGAGTATCTCAAGCCATCACCTTTGGCTCATATTGAGTTCTTTCTATGAGAAGATATATTTAAAAAAATTACGATTTTTATATATTTCACAGACTTCTCCAAAAAAATATTTTGTGCTTATATCTTTAGAGTAAGGATTACATATGATAACTGAAGATAAAAAAATGGATAGTTCTTTTCATGTATTTTAAGTTCTTTGAGGCATAGGAAAGAACTCTATCATTTTGAATTAGTAAATACCCAATTATTTTCTTTGATGAGTCACTATAAATCAGAAGTACACCCTTTCAAAATAGTAGATCCTTGATCAGAGCAGTCACTAATTTCCTATTAAATTCATTAAATCATTATCCAAATTAAATATTACAAATAAACATAACCCCTATATGTGAATCATTTGTTAATCATTTCAGTTATTTGGAAAATTTATGAATGAAACAAAATTAGTGACCCGACTAAATAATAAAACTATGTACCTTTTATATTTTCATTGGTGTAGACCATTCTCGGACTCCCATTATCTTCATAGGATCAATTGAGATTCCATATTTAGAGATAATATTTCCAAAAAAAGAAACTTTTTAAATCCATAATTTACATGTCCTAAACATCACATATTAACTTTTTTTATCTAAGAGTCTATAGGTCAATCCTCATGTGATTCTCATGTTCCTCTCAAATTTTTGAGTACACCCACACATCATCAATTAATAGCACAAAAAAATCTCAACGCATCTCTTGAATACCGTTTTTGTTAAATACTTAAATAATCATTCTTTAATCTATGTAAATTGGAATACTATATTCTTATATTTTCTAAACCTTATCAGAAATGTTTTGATGATAATATATTCATTCACTTCACAAAATTGAAAATAACCAGAACAAGGATCAATTTTTGAAAAATATTGATCATTTTGAAGTTTTTCAAATAAGTCCTCAATGCAAAGAAGAGGATAATTTTTCTTTATCATAATAGTATTGATCTCCCTATATTCAATACAAAACCTTTTAGGTCTATCAATATTATTTAAGAAAAGAAGATGTTCTCCATAAGGTAAAACACTTATCCATATAAATCTCATACCACATAATTCCTATACTTGTTTATTTAAATCTATTCACCCCACTATATCTATCCTTTTGGGAGTATATGATATAGGTCTTTCATCGGGAATTAAATCAAAAGAAAACTCAAATTCCAACTCAAGAAGATGTCCAAGTAAATCCTCTAAAAATTCATCAATGAATTCCTATACAATAGTTATGTCCTATATTGGAATATCACATTTTTCATCAATAAGTTTTATCTAATACTTTTCTTTGATAATATCATTAAAATATATATTGTTTATGGATCCATATAGGGTATTCTCCCCTCTAATGATGAGAAATTACATACCCTCATCATGAATTGTAATTTCATTCTCTTGGAAACGTATTTCTGCATTATACATTGGAATACATTAAAATCATTATATTATATAAAAATAAACAATTTTTTAATAAAAAAATCAAGTAATTATTTCATGATTATGTGTCATAATATGAACTCCTCGACACATTTTTTTACTTTGGTTTCTGGAATGATATTTTAAAGAAAAATACCTTTTTAAGGTGAATTAGAAATAATTAATTTTAAAATTAACTTGGGAAGAGAGAAAATAGTTTTATAATCCATAATCAAATAATGCATTATATAAATTTGAGGAGTAGATTAATGTATCATCCACAACATCATTAGGAACATTAATTTTTTTTGTGAATACAGAAGAATAGACTTGTTCCTTTGGCCGTCAATAAGGAATGTTCCATTTATTTCTAGGATATTAATGTGTATAGTTTCCCTTAAACATAAATCGTGCACAATGAACATTGAAAACTTCATTATTTTACTTATAATCATGGTCTGGGTGGCATTTTCTTCCACAACTGTAATAAACACGCGTTCCGGATAAAAATGTTCATAATGATTCACTGAACATTTATTAGAAGTTATAACTTATATTCTTCCTTTCTTTCATTTTTCATTATTTTTTTCTTGAGTACTTAACATCTCTCTTGTTTTCTTTCATCCATTGGAATCCATTCATCTTCTAAAATTGTTTCACTTTGTTGATGATACATGATAATATATTATTTTGTGATAAGGATTTGTTTGATACTAGTTCCCTTCGAATAATTGAATTTAAACCATCAATTAAAAATTCGACTACTATAAATGGATATCATATGAAGTGGGTGGAATACCTTTCTACCCATATAATGATTGATTAATATTTAGAAACTTATTCATCCTTTTTCGGTCTGAAACTCATAAAATTGTCCCCCAATATCATATCACTATTTATGAGGGAAATATTTATTTATAACAGTTTCCTACAAATAATTTCATTCCATATATTCAATTTATTCCTCCTCTGTTGGGTTTCAAATTAATGACCAACAATGATCATCATCTTCTGATATATGATATGATTCCTTTATAACCTTATCATTTTCATTACTTCTCAAAGAGAGAAAATTTTTCTCTATGTAACTTATCCACTTTTCTACATTAAATGGTTTTTAATCCATATAAATTAACGAGGTTGTTGTATCAGGATGTGTTCTAACATTTTTCCCCACATTTTGGATCAAGATGCTCCCTGAAAGTATGTTTATTACACATAACCTAAGTCAGTTTTCGCTGTATAGTTATAATTTGTTCAGATCAAGTTTAATCCCCAGATCCATCATTATTATATTTTATAGGAGCTAAATCCCTTCATCGAATACATGTTTTGATACGATTTTCATTCCATCCACAAGCCTCAATTTCTAATCAATATCATATAATAGATTATATTATTAAATATAAAAACTCATTGAATGAATAAAAAATTATGTAAAACTAATCTCTAAATCATATGCATGGTTACTATAAATATATTATCAAATTCATCTATAGGGTTACACTTACATAACCTATGGATTAATAAATCTAGTTTCCAAAATTTCTACCAAAAATCTTGTAATAAAAACCGTAAATACCCTTACACCAATTTAATAGATATGGTATCGTAAATTAATAAATTGGAACAATAAAAGAAGGAAATAAAATACAAAAGGACCAATTATTTTGGTAACATTGGAAAACTAGACCCAACCATAATTATTACATTAAAAGATGATGTGAAAAAAATATATTAACTTCATTTGAGACACCAATATTCACCAAAATTATCATTTCATTTTAATCAGAATATACATCTAGGATCATGGGGAAAGATTAATCATAATGAAAGGGTGAGTTCAGATTCTCATTTAGGGAATAAAAACAAATGAATCTAGGAAAAATAAGCATAAACAATAATTCAAGTTAAATTACTAAATAACATTCCATTGAGACATAATCTAGACCATAATATGAAAGGAATAAAAGATGTTCAAATATTACTATATAAATAATCACAGGTTTATGACACATATCCATGCATAATCTACAAATAGAAAAATCACATGTATTATCAAAAACATATCTCATAATATGGGATTTCATAAGTCAATACATCATAAACATACCAGCATGTCTTTTCCTATGACCCATAAATAATTTGATAAGACATCATCCAATACCCCAATAGTTTGACTGATGAGACCTATTGATTCATCAAGGGGATATAACCGGCCCTAATTTACACTTAATATGTTTAATGCACCCCTCATATGAAAGGGGTAATATATAATCATCAAATAAATTCACACTGAAACTAGCATATGAAATGTAAATTATTTCCCTAATAATTTAACATAATATTAATCTATCCATAGTATTACGATGAAGAGAATCAAAATATCACATCCATAGTAAAATTGATCAAAACCTATTCAATAAAATATGGTATTTGTGTTATATGAGATAAAAATCAATCAATAATAATGTACAACTATGGGTGTGGACATAGATGAAAATTACATTACTAAATTATTGCTAATTTCTTAAGATAATAAACATTTTTATATTGGAATAATTTATTTAAAAAGAAACAAAATTAAAAAGAAAAATATTTTATTTTAAAATAACATTTTAAACATTAATCGATTCTAGAAAAAAATAACTTCATATTGAAATAAATAAAATACACTCATTATGTATCATTTTAAAATTATTTTATTTATATTTTTTAAAAAATAACATTTAAAATAATGTGTGAGGGTTGAAGAATTGAATAAATTATGTGTATTATATATGAATTAACATAAAATATGAAATTAAAATAATAATATAATCAAATTTAATTTGACACATAATCATAGAATGAAATAATTATTGTAGTAGATTGTTTACCCAATGAATGGAAATTGGGTTAAGAATTCCATTACCACTACGCTAACATTAAAAATATGTACCCTATAAAATTGATGACTAGAAAATCTAACATTAAATAGTATGAAGAAAATGTGATTTGTGATATGATATATAAAATGTAAGTATAAATAAACCCCACTTATAAAATAATTGGTGAATAAGGTATATTACCTATAAAAAACAGTGAGATGAGAAACACAAACCCTATATAAAAATAATTATGAACATCTACATAATGTCTTGGATAATAAAATTGGAATCATTAATTAAATAATTCATAAAATATCAAACATATTATTTTATTTATTTTAATTTTATTCTTTAAATTTATGGACATTCAAATGAATTATAATAATTTATTCTATTGTTTCAAGAGTGTTCATTTAAGGATTTTTGAATTGTCTCCCTAGAGTTTAATTATTAGAGTTATTGTAAAGTGGGAATAATGTACACAAAAGAAAAAATATTTAGTATTAATGATATTTTATAATTTTTAATGGTATCATTTATAATCATGTTATATAGTCTGAGGATGATTCATTTGATAAAATGTTAAGGAAAAAATATAGTTTATTCATGAGGTTTTTATGGCCATAAAGAACTCATTTCATTTTATTTAATATGCTATTTCTATACTGGTTATAGAATATATAAATATTCATACACATATTATAATATATTTTATCCATAAAAATGTATTGTTAATAGACACGATGTCAATGATTAAAAATGAAAACTTTTCATCCATGAAGGTGGTGAATCAACACCTCATTAATGATGTTTATATTTTTTAAACATAATGTGAGGAGAATATATTTTATGGTTAATATTTACATGGAAATTAAAATTTAAATATATATATATATATGATATTTTAGTTATCATGGTACTTTTTATTGGGGAGGTTATGGAATGACATGAAATAAAATGAAAATAAAATGATGGTGGATTTATCTCTTGAGTGTAGTCTCCTTAAGAACCACCATAATGAATGTGGAAATGGAATTTTGGTGAGACCATAAATTATACAACATAGAGAAGATGACCTAAAGAAAAATTATTAAAAATATTAGAATTATCCAATTCGTATTAGGTGTTAAGAGAAGAGTTAGTAGGGGTTACTTATATAGTGTAAGAGATTTGTGTTTTTTGAATATTTAATCATTATGTTATTATTTTTTCTAAAGAATATTAATTTTATTTATTATTGTGTGTTAATATAATAAATAAATAACGCGAGTTTGAAAAAATGAGTTATTACTTGATCTTTACATAATCTATCAGATATAAATTCATTTAATTAATTTTGGTGATAAATATCATAAATTACAGAATTTCAGTATTCCCAAAAATTCAATTACTATAGAGAAATACCAAAAATTCACCCTCAATATTATTCAATGTGGAAATTTCAAAATTGAACTCCATTTTATGAAAATAATTTTTAATTACGATATGTTTGAAATCATCATTTATTTTTTTTTAAAAATATTTTGACATTATAACCTTTTTGATGACATATTGAAATATAAATTATATTCTCATAAACATATATTCTAAATATAATGAAATGGAATATATGAATTTATGAATCTTTTTAATGATTTTTTTTTTAAAATCAATATATTTATTATAAAATTATAAATAAATAAATATGTTTCATAAAAATAACAACACATAATGTTTCATTTTTAAAACATTTATTTACATATTCCATTATATAATGTTATCATATTTTCATTTATAGGATTCCTTAATTTAATTTACACTCTCATAGGTGAGGATATTGTTATAATGACTATATTACTATTCCTGATGGCAGTATTTCTATTCCGATGGTCATGTTAATATTTAATAGCATATCATAGTTAGTTTAATATCAGTATTACACGAAACCTAAGCTATTGAATATGGAAAATATTAGAGATACATACGATAAAATTTTGGGGTATTATATAAATGATTAAGAATATTATTTGGATTCTATAATAAATTAGAGAAGTAAAAAATCTAATAAAAATTTTATGATGAAAAACTTTGATGTAACCTATAGTTCCTGGATAGAGGTAGATTGATCCTCTATATATCCACATAGAAAATAGACATGGGGTATTGGAAGTTGGGAAATCTATTTCTTATGTGCATTTGATCCTTTGATATTGATGATCACATTGGACTTGTGACTTATTGACTAATATTTCAATAAAAAAACATGTCTCATGTACTGACTTGTTCCACAAATCCCTCTCAAGTAAGAACATACCAGATTAATCCCATAAAGTAAACATAAAGGTGTTATAGTAGAATATTTATCTTTCATATAAATAATATCCAGTAAAATCCGTGGGTTACATTTAAAAACTTATACACAAATATAAAACTCACATAGTCAATGATCTTTGGTTGAATTAAATGATTAAAGAAACAATATGGTAATTAGAAAAATTAAAGAACAAGTTTGAACATTTTTTAAAATTTATTTTTCGAAATGGATTTTTGAGGTCGA
Source organism: Viscum album (assembly GCA_963277665.1). Classification (NCBI taxonomy): domain Eukaryota; kingdom Viridiplantae; phylum Streptophyta; class Magnoliopsida; order Santalales; family Viscaceae; genus Viscum; species Viscum album. The sequence goes on along the minus strand of OY728144.1, from coordinate 106,366,043 downwards.
AATTTTATAAAGGGGGTTTCATAGAAATGAAATTCCTTCAGTTAATAAAATAAAAAATTTCTAAAAAAAATTATTTTATTATGTTGTTCAATTGATCGATATTCAATGATTTTGGGAAAATTACACAATAATAAATAATGTCTTCTATAAACGAAATAAATATTAGAGAGAGGCAAATAAAAAATCCAAATGCAGTCACTAATGTAAACTACAGAGCCCGTAATTATCCCATTAAGATTAGTCATACCATAAAAAGTATAAATATACAGGGATGAATTAGGAAAGTTATAGATATTATCAACTAAACTGTAGTACATTTTTAAATAATAGAATTATTTGTATAAGGTAATGGTTTATTATATATAGGGTTTCTTGGAAATGTAACTATTATGATCAAACAATTATATGACTACAAATATTTGACCATTGTAGGGCCACTTGAATAGTAATAATATCCAATGGAATAGAAAAATAGCACATTAAAAGTAAATTTAAAATTTTTGGAGTAATATTTTATGGATGTTATTATATGTACATATAATATTTTAGAATTAATATTTATGAAAATATAAAATTATCAATTCCATTAATTTAATAAATAATTTATATACTTTTGAAAATATAATTTCATATAAAATAAATACCATTTATATAAAATAAATAATTCTCATATTTAGTTATTTTAAGATAAAATATGATTCATGTTAAAAATAAACATGTCAAAATTAGTTTAGGGTTATATTTTGACAAATTTATAAAAAACAATTTTATTCATTGAAAATTAAAAAATATAGTTTTTTAATTTTATTATATTTGATGACATCATAACATATTTAATAATTATGTCGCAATAAATTTAATGGAATTATATATTAAAAATAATTTATTTTTTTAATATAATAAATTTTACTTAATATAAATGATTTTCAAAACCCAAAACATAATTCCCAAAATATAAAATGTAAATTATGTTTTTAGGAACAATATTTTTTTGAATGATAATATTCACATGAATAGATTAATATTAATATTTTTTTGGTGACCTTATATAACAAACACAAAAATAAAAATCCTTAAACATCAATAATAATTAACTTAATCCAAGTTTAAGATTATGGTTTTTCATTTTCCATAATTTAGATTTACAAAGACTATCTTTATTTATTAATATTCAACTCTATACATTTTTCTATATATAACCACCCACTATCCTATTCATCACCACTATAATGACATTGATCATGATGTTTCTTTCTTTTTATATCTCAAGATTCCTATCAATGAGTGTATAAGGTTTTTTGGAGACCCTCCCATGCCTTATTATGAAACCTTTCAAGGTAATGTGTTCTCTCAATCATAATTTCATTTCAAGAACATCCATTATAATAATTATGTTAATTTTCAATTAATTAATATGAAATATATATATATATTAACATTACCTAACTATCTATATGATTCCAATAAAATGATAATACATTTTTAATTCTTAAACCCTTCTATAAACTCTAATGAACTATAATTATAATTCCAAAATTATCACTTTATTTTCCTGAAATTTTTTTATGTGGTGAATACATAATGTGTATCTAATTTGATCAGGTTAAAAATATATTATTTCATCAATAATTGTATCATTAAAGAGATAATGTAATTTAGTTGATGAATTATTGGATTTTGGTAAATATTTGATGGAATTTGTATTCACTAAATATCTTGAAGAAAATATGCAATTTTTGTGCATGAATGAAAGAATGATCAATGAGATTATTTCGTATAATTTAAGATCATATATATATTATTATTTGAGTCATAAAAATGTATATTTATTTTCTTAATGTTATTATTTTCTTGTTAATTAATTTATAATTTACATCATTCCATGTCCTGATTTACTAATTCATTATTTGATCATTTTTATGTGTTCATAATAAATTTTAATGAATTATTTTTTGGAAGTGTTATAGGATTTTTTATTGTAATTTTTTAATCTATTAATTATCTTTTATTTTATTTTTTGGAATGAAATAATAATTTTTTTTATTTTTCATATTAAAATTTATAAGATTGGTTTTTACAACTTCCCCCTATGAATTCTAACTTTTATTGTATTTCATGAATATTTCATGATATATTTTAATGGCATAAATGTTTGAATTTATATTTCTCTATAATACTTTCAATTGGGCTTTTTAATAATTTGAATAAGTGCATGTCGGTATAAATTTTTAATTACCAAAGTTTATAGAATTTATCAATGAAGAAATCATATGAGTGCATTCCATGTATAAGCTTTGGTTGATCATTGAATATTATTGTGGAGCCCATATAGTTAATTCATTTAATTTTTATCTTCCACTAAATATTTATATAACTGATGTTGATAAAAAAAATTATATTTCTTATGATTATATAAGATGAGGATAAAGTTTATTTCTCCAAAACGTTTTTAACACAAGCCTATAAAAGTTTTATGACTACTGAAGATGAAGCAAAAGATATTTAAAATGAGGATGAATTTATTTGCTGAGATTGGAAAACAAAATTCGATAAGTGTTTAATCCAAATTGAAAAAAATGCATGCATTAAAAATTTGAAAATCCAATCAATATTAAGAGGAGATTTATAGAAGATGAATTAATAGGGATAAAATTAAAAATCTTGACCAAAATCCAAAGTAATGATCCAACTTCAGTTGATACCAAATATTCTCACACTCAATACATGGGGAATAGATGTCATGATTATCAATATAGATACACCCGATATTGAAAACTAATTAATGGGGATGAATAAAGATTGTTGGGTTCATATGGGAATGTTATTTTAGTGAAAAATAATCATTACCTTTGTATATGATTGAGAATATATGATTCACATGAAATATTCATGAAGATTTTTAAGATTATATGAAATTATTATGAGTATTTTTTATGTTGAGAATCAATTTGAGTTCTAACAATGAAGAATATTCAAATTGAGATGTTATTTTTGTGCTTTAATATTTTAGTATATCAAAAGATATTTGATAATGATATAGAACAACCCATACCTTGGGGCCCATGCTGTGACTACCCCATACCCACCTTCCATAGGATAGGGGTTAAGGACTATCACCAGAAATGAATATCCATAAAACAGAAAGGCATTGAATTTAAACCTGTACAAACACACAGAGTAGAACACAATAAGATGAAACCCTGAAGCAAACTACTATACTAAAGTGAGCTGAAAGTGAAGGGGCCCAGAAAACAAGCCCAACTCAAAAAAATAAAAGTACAACTAAAATGTACAAAACAATCGAAAAGTGAAAAGCAGCTCCTAGATTGTCCACCACAGATCTTAACTAAAGGGTAGGTACAACTGACGATCAGTAGTTCCTATGTCACATCACTCAAAATGGTCCACCTATGAGCACCGTCCATTCCTCACTCCCTCATCGTCAATCAATGATTTGCGTCAACTTCACAAGACACAACCAGGTGTGGGCACATACCATGTAAGGTTGAGTATAACGATACTTAGTAGGGACCCCAATACCTCATTGGTCTCCTAAAGTCCACAATGGAAAATCAAAGAAGAAAGACTACAACCCAACTTAGGTATATGCCTATACATATACATATGTTATCAAGATATACTCATCTCATATATGAGTGAAAAATTCAACAATGGTAATACAAAAAAGATAGGAAGTACCACATAGGTGAAAGACTTAGTTCAAATTTAGTCTTAGCCCAAACCAAGTATTAGTGATGTATAAAAGTACTGATGATTAGTCGTGATGCTAGACCATCTTATTCTGTCAAGAGGCATTGACTATGACCATACGGAGTCTAACCCGCATTGGATCGGTAGGTAACTAACCCCCGCTGACCCACACATGATCTGAACCATGCAGGATTGATAGGTAACTAACCCCTGAAATGCCACATATAGGATCTGACCCTCACAGGATAGGCATGTGATGACCCACATAGGATAGTTGAGCTCGGACCCTCATAGGATCTGACCAACATAGGATCAGTATGCACTGACCCACATTGGATTGCTAAGTGCTAACCAACAAAGGATCTAACCCACACAGGATCAGTGTTGACCCATTTAGGATAGGTCAGTAATAACCTCTGTACGATCTATCTCCAACCTCTCCCTCCCTACTGGCCACTAGATTCCTCGCACCTGGTGGACTCACATTTTTTAGAATCTGCCCTCGAGATATCTTTCATACCTCTACTTCTACTAAGCATCACAATGGAGTAACCCAAAGTGCTACCATGTCGTAAGGGTTCCAACGTGGCAGATGGTGCGTCATTCGGATGCCCGGTCTGTGAGTTATTAGCATTTTTCTTTCAGGGGACCGGTTGGATTCATATTCGATCTAACCCAGTAATACTTCAACTCTCTACAAAACTCAAGTAGAGTATATCAAAAAGGAAAGTCTCAAACCGAGGATCGCAACATCGTAGATGGTTCGTCAAATGGACGTCTGTTTTTCAGGATATGGCCCTTTATGTTTTTCTTGGCCCAGTTGAGGCTGGGTCGGGTTCAACCCGATCGGACCAACCCGACCCGACCCGATTTGGGCTGGACCATGGTGGCATCAGCTTAGCCTAAAAGGGGGTTGACTGCAATTGCATCCGGACTTGCAAAGAGTGTAATTCAAAGGGAGGTCCACATGGGTGGCCCCACCCACATGGGGGGCGACCCACAACGGCAGGCTGACCAGCAAAGGGGGCCCACAAATAGCGGCCCACAAGGGTGGTTTGACTAGAATAGGGGTGGCCCAACCTACAGAGGGAACATATTTCAAGGGGGTGGCCCGACCGCGTTTGGTGTGGCCCACAAGGTGTTGGCCTGGCTGTGTAGGGTGCGACAAGTATGGGGGTGGCCAGACCGCTATCTGCCCGAGATGGAAAGGGGAGAGGGGTGTGGCGGTCAGTCTCCCGAACTCCTGAACGGCCTGAAGGTTGTTCAGTTTGTGAAGCAGTGGCGTGACATTGGTCTTCATGGCTGTCGCAGAAAACGCTGGAGGAGCGGGTTAGGCCTCTGTCGTGGCTTCAGCTATGACTTCTTATCACCGGCGGCACGCTGGTCATGCTGCCTCCCCGCTTTCCGGAGGCATGCCGGTCGCACAACCTCTCCTTCGGAAGCCGACCGATGTGTTGGTCACCTCCTCTATCTGCAGCGACTGACAATTCGTGTCCCTCTACTCACCAGTGGTGTGCAATGACACGCCACACTTCCTCTACGGCCGGCCAGTCCCGACCGATCTGATGAGCACCGTGTCTTTATGTTGTGGCCTCCTCCTATGATGTGCGTTGATGAATTTCCTTCTTCGTAGCTGGTTAATGCCTCCATGACAGTGGTATTCCGTGGTGGCGCAAGGATAGAAATAAATCGGAGGATCCAGTCCATGGTTTTTTGGCTCGTGCCCTCCGCATTAGCTCGTAAACAAGAGGGAGGATAAAGGGGTTCAAGAAAATTCAATTGAAGTAAAAAAGAATTAAACCCCAACCCTGTAAATCCAATGGAGACCAACCACGCATGAAGGTGGGTCATGTTCTTCAGTCCCTCAACATGTTCCCAACGACGCTGCTCAAACGTTGTCCTTCGGTTCATGGTTTGGTGTCACCAGTCACCTCCCGTTAGGATCAGCTCTATCATCTAAGGGTTCAGTGTCAAGAAATTTCATCAGTACTTCGTTGCTTGGTGAAGCTGTACTGTCACCTCTCCCCAAACTCTTTATAAATATAATAGAGGATTAATTTTTTAAATTTCAAGTGAATTTTCATGTACCACTTTATCTTTCTTCTTCATTACGAGCTAACGCAGTGGGAACATGCCTAATGAACAAAGCCCAGACCCTATCCTGAAAAGAGGGAACCACTATTGGAATTGGTAGATATCCCATGCCTAATCCAGGTAGAGGGTTCCAATCTAAGAAATGGTTGATGACCCATTATTGGCGCAACTGAAGGGTACCACTCTAGTAAATGGTAGAATACTCATGGCCAGACCACATGAAGGGCTTCACACTATTATTCAACAGAGAACCCATGCCCAGCCCACATGGAAATTTTCACTCTAGTATTTAAGGATGCATACTGTAATACCACTGAAGGATTCCACTCAGATAAAATATAGTGGACCCATTTAAATCCCATCATGATGTTTCCAATCTCATAGTTTAGGAACCATAATCTAAATTGGTTGGATGGTTCCACTCATTGGATATGTAAAGGGATCAAGACCTATCCAAGAAAAAGTGTTCAACTCAAATAGAAGACAAAGGATCCCTTCAATGTCCCATAAGAGTGTTCTACTATATATATAGGTTGAGGACCGATTCCAAGCCCAGATGAAGGGTGCATAATTAACTTCCTTTTTAATATTGTATGACCGTTTTCATCATCAAGCATCACGTAAATAAAATTCCTTCTTCTAACATCTTGCATCTTATCACAAAATCCACTATAAAGTTCACCATCCCATTATATGTGAAAAAACATTAATGATAGGATACTCTCAGGCCAAAATATTATACCAAACAAAGGATATACATGAGATTAAGGATCATCCAAAAGTGAATAAATGGAAAACAACATGTAAGGGAAACCACACGACTTATTTCCTAGGTCCATATCCCTTCCATGTCCACACATGTACATGGACCACAACCCATTTAGACCTTTATAGTGTGTAGGTAGACTACACGACACGCCTCATGCACCTAAGGTCTTAAATGTGATCCTTGGTCATGTCTATGTATCCTCATATTGTCATCATAATTAGGAACATAGAATGTGTTGGGCCATGAACATGCTTGTCTACTCAAGGAGTACATGACGAGTCTCTATTACAAGGTCTTATGGTGTGTGTGGACCCCACATGACCATTGATAATTATAATCTGACAAAAAATAGTGTTTTCAGCTAAGGCCCTATACATCATGTCTTCCTCTCTCTACATGGCATGTATTCACAATATTTCTAGATACTTAGAAATATTCCCTCACATCCAAATCTAGCCTCACCTTTTTGAATAAGAACTGGCCTTCACCTGAAATCAGTTGATTTTATTTATTACATAATTCTATAAAATTTAATTGTTTGAAACCAATATTAATCTACCATTGGGAGGCCGTCACAGGCCATCGATGACTCTCATCAGGCATATGATTTCTCATATACCAGATCCATGAAACTATAAACCATTATTATATGATTTATCCCTTATCAAATTTTATTCACCAAATGAATCATCGCATGAGAAGTCATCTCAAAACCTAGGGTTTGATTTTTCTCGATCCCACTCAGTAATTTCGAATCGTGACCTGCTATTCCAATGATTAAAAACATGAAGAATTTTTGGGAGAAGGTAACAAGAAAAGGGTTTATATTTATTTCCCAAACATTCATGGGAAACACATACAAATGGGATTACCTTAGGTTTTTAGAAAAATTAATAATAAATAAATTTGGTACACGGGAACATGAAATGTCTTTCAAATGGAACATGTCAAAGAAAGGGATGATAAGGCTTAATAAATTTAATAAAATGAGGTAGAAATCAAAAATTTATGAGCCTTATCTGGATATTGGATCATTCATTTTGAGTGAATGTTCACTCTAATGATTGAGATGAGTCATTACATTCATTGAAATTCAATTCACTTTTATATAGAGTCTTATCATCGTCAAATGTCAATTCACCAATGGAAAGAGGTGGAATAACTCTTGATTTTACTAGGATTTTTGCGGATAATATAAGATTATCTTCATCATAAGGAAGAAATAAAAAAAAACAAAATATTGTTAACTAAAATTAAATATATAAAATTTATTATTTACATATCTAGTTTCCCCAACCAATGTTCTCTTTTATCTAAACACCACACACCAAACTCTATTCGGTTGCAGCTATGGTATATATCACATTATACACGCAACCTCGATCTCTTATTTTAGATCTATGAATACTTCTAAGATTTATCTAATTTTAATTATGAAACTATGTGTATGATATATAAAATATATTTATAAACAAATTTAGGTACCCTGATCCTTAGAATTACAGTCCATCTCTGTATCTAGATATGAAAATATATTTTAAAATATGTCAATGTCATTAAATTAAATAACATGGTCTTAATGTTTTCTATTTACTATGCGTGATGAAGTTATTTATATGATGTTTGTCCCCATGGAAGAGATGTTACACACTACTAAAGGATTTCATTCCCCACCATGGGTTGGTCCTCATGGATGAGATAGAACTAAAAAAAATTTATATGATGTTTTATAGTATCGTAAACTCATAAAAGGTGCTAGATTTTTTGTAGTTGGATGTCATAAGTACCATTGGTTAAGAAATTTTTTCAGTTGACAAGAATAATAATAGAAATTAATTTTAAAGGTATTTATTTTTGGTGGAATTGAATTAATGGGAAGATTTCAATATTATTATGGGAATTTTTTCATTTTTTTTCTCGTAGGTTATGCTTCCACGTGGGTTGAATCTTTTTCAATTCTAAACAATGAAGATAAAATTTTGAAAAAATTTATCAGAATTTGCATTTTTTAGGATTTGGAGTGTCTATAGATTTTGTCACATAAAATCATAGTCATAATAAAAATTATATTCTAAAATAGTTATTGTAAAAAATATGATTTTACATAGAAATATAGAACATATTTAACTAAATAATCTATTGGAGAAGCTAAATTGTAAAACAATGAGAGCTTAAACAAATTCAATAGAAAATGGTTTCTAGTTCCGGTAGAGGCACGAATTCAAAACATTATTAACAATTATGTGGCTATTTAAATTCCATTAACAAACCCATAAGATAATTTCCATATATATTAAATTATTGGAAGTTATTACATTATTTTATTGAGTTTCATCAAAAGTAATTTTCAATTATGAGTGCCCTAAAATTTTATTTTAAACAATATTCTGAGAGGATATTTCATAATTTGGGTGAGAATGGTGAGATTTGGTGAGAGTAAAATAATAATTCTATGATATGCAAGGTTGGGAATAAATTTAGTCCGGATTACATTTTATAAAATAGAGTGTTTAAATAAGTTCCAAATGATCTTATTTTTGATCCAATACAGGGATTTTATTTGTAAACCCTTACACAAATCATCATGTGCTTTACGTGTCATTATAATTCTTATTAATAGAGGCATCGAAATAGAAGTAGATTAAAATCTTAGGTTTTTATTAAATATATATAGGGTTTTCATTATTTTGAAGGATTTATAATGGGGTTTATTTCATTTTGGTACAAAATTATCGATCTTTCACCGATTTTAATCTAGATAGATAAAATATAGTGCTTAATGGGAGTGAAGAAATTTTTTTCATGTGTTTTATTTTTGTATTTCGTTGAAATGTTATTAATGTTTTCATGTTATTCTCATCTTTAATGAATGTGGATATTTTTTATTTTTTATTGTTTTTATTTAACAAGTATACTACTATTAAAACTCTTGGAGAACATAATTTTAGTGTACCTTCAATAGAATTTCAATTGATTAAAATAGTTCAATAGGAGATGTAATCTCGAAGAAACATGAGTGACCATGGTTTTTACCTTTAAACTATAGTTATTTCCATTTTTTCATTTATTTATTTGGTTATGAGGTAAAAATATCCATTTTCAGGTTCTAATGTTTATTATTGAGGATATTTCCTTAATAAAATTTGGAGGTGTTTTCTTCTATAATAAATAGAGAGAATAATCCATAATTAGTTGAATTATTGCCTCATATTTGACATCATAATTTTTCACATTAGTAGTTAAATCTTCTAAATACTACTTTATTTATATAAATTATTAAATAATTATTTTATTGTTTTATTGAATGGCAATATTATTTATAAAAAATTTTGTTTATCTGTACGACTATTTCGATAATATTTGTTATCTAAAATAATTTCATTTCATGTTTTTAATTATGTTGGTTTGAAAATCATTATCAAACATAGATTATAATAATTAAATCTTAAAAATTTTCTACTCTTTTATGGAATGGGTTATTGAATGACTAGTGGAATCCTTTTTTAATATCTAAAATTTTCTGCTATTTAGAATTTACGTTGAAATATATTTTTAACAATATTATAAGGCCTTAAAACAAGGTATTAAAATATTTATATTACAATATCTAGTTGTAATAATATTTACGAAATCATTTATTCGACAATGAGATTCAACATAGAAGAAAATGATGATTTTTTTTGGGGTTGGTGGGGGATAAATTATTCATAGATGTAATTATCACTATATATAATAAAAAATAAAATTAATTCCTAATTGGTTGTTTTCAATGAATTTTTTTCAATGGGATAAAATTATTGTTTTGATTGACGTTATTGATGCCTCTTTGAGGAGGTTAATTCTTATTACTCCATGATGACAATTTCCCACATCTGTTTTTCCCATCATAAGAAGAAATTATTGTGGTAAATTTTTGGAGTATGTATTACAATTTTCATTGAATGTGAAATTTATTGATTATATAAAAATAATAATAAATATATACATATACATATATATATATATATATAATCAAAATTAGAATGGAAATTTAAATCCTAGTATATGGTGAACTTTTCGTTCAATAGTATTTTTGTAGTATATAGGTTAATTATTTATTATTTTAAATATTATTCTATCTAATCAAGTCAATTTCATCTATTTATTCAATTTTTATTTTCCTTTGTTGGTTTAGCTAGAGTAAAAGACAAGTTTGGATGTTATAATTGGAAAAAAATTTGTTTTGTTTAGTTTTTTATCAATATTTTTAATTTATTTCATTTTTTGTAAAATTCGGAACCCAAATTTCACTAAAAACATTCAATTTTTTGGGAAAAATCATTTATTTTTTGATAGTGTCTAGTGGGGAAATGTTTTTTTTAAAATATATTACTTTTTGTAATGTAATTTTTTCACTATTTATATTTATTCGTATCTACTGAGTTTGTGGAATTGATATCTTGAGGATAATAAATATATCATGTGTTTAGAAAATTGATGTGTCTCTAACTGATACATTATTTCTCTATCTCTTTTGTGAAATAATTGTGGATTTTCTGATAATATATTCTTTAGGTTTGGAAAAATAGATTTTTTTATAATTTTTTCATGGATCTTTTATTTTTTGATCATTTTAATGAAAATGTGTGATTTCAGTGAAACAATGATAAATTGACCTTTGTATGTATTTCTGTTTTTTTATAATATAAATTTTTATTAGAGTGATTATAATAGAGATATATATTGTTGAATTCAATTTTGTGAAAAGGTACTTGATTTTTAATTTCACATGATCCCTAATGTGATTTTGAATATTCTTCATTGGATCATATTTTTATTAGATCTTAATCATCTTCATTGAAATTTTATGGTTGCTAATGTGTTTTATGGGTCAAAATATTAGTCTTTTTACTCTATATTTCATCATTCAATATGTTTTTTTGTATTAAAAGAAAATGCAAAAAAATTTATTTTTCATAATACAAGTGGAAAAGGAATGTTTTTATGATTTTCTCCGTGTGATTTGATACCTTTTTGAATTATTAAATTTTTTTTTTAAAAAATGTAAAAGCATGATGGTTATGAATTTTTTTATCTTTGAATTAAAACTACATTATAAATTTCATGTTTTTTATGTATGTATTCATTTTTTACTTCTATTTTTTTTTATAATTTCTCAAGGACGATATAATATGATGGACCACTTTTTGGGTATTTCATGTTCTCATATGATGATTTTGTAGATCCTGTATGACTATTTCTATTTAATTTCAAACACCACTGATGAATTTCTATAAATGAGGATATGGAAATCCAAAACCATTGTTGTTGAAAAAGAGGTTGATGTAGTTTACGAGAATGAAAAATCTAAAATGTAATTGCACGATAGAAAGGGGAATACAAAAAAACACCTTACCAATAAATGAATCAAATGAAAATCAAGGGTATCCTTGTTGAGATTGAAAAAAAAATCTATAATAAAAAATTTTGGCCCTAGGATAATGATCCAAACCTAGTTCATCTGATATAGGATCTTCACTCACCCTTTATTAGGGGAACTATTGATGATAATGGGAATATATATGCACCAGATGATAAAACATACATCATGAGGATGAAGGAGGATTTCATGGAACATTGAGGATCATCGGTTCGGAGTAAAATGATGGTTACTAGGGGTCAGGATCATGAAGATTTGTGCAATATTGATTCCTCATGAGTAATCATGGTCAAAATGAAATAATGAAGCTCTTATAATTCAGGATAAAAATCAATTTGAGTTTTTTCTTTTTCAGAATCATTGACAAGTGATTTTACAATTCCTCAAGAATCTAGATGAATATCTAATGATAACTGAAATAGAGGTTAAGTTCAGAGGTAATATCTCTTCATATTTTAATTAATAAATCCCAATGAATTAGTTGTCTTAATGATGGATGATGATTTGGAGATGATTAGTTTTTTGTGCTTTATATATATAAATTTTTTTTCATGCCATTTAGTTGAAGAAATAAAGGATTATTGGAACTTTATTTTGGTGGCTGTGATAGAATATAAAGTGGTACACCACCTACAAAGTCAAATGACTAAGTGAATAATATTTAACCAACTCAATTCTTCACTATCATATTTAATTAAATAATTATATAATAGGATTGATGCTATTTTCTCTAATTGAATAATGTTTTGAAACAAATGAGTTCATCAATAATAATTTTCATATACCACAACATGGTTATTAAATAGATTTAATTTTGTGATAACATCGTAATCATTGTTTTATGCCAAGTTAAAATCTATATTTTAGTAAATGAAGAGTTCATCCATGAAATTATTACTTTTTGTGTGAGTTATTTGGGAGTTTTGTTTTTTATATGTTTTCCATTAAATGTTTTACATGAACAATGAGTTATATTTTAATTATTCAATCAAATTTTCTATAATCAATCATTATTCTTTAATTACTTTTTTATTGTTATTATTTTTCATATGATACCATCTAATATTTCTTTTAAAATTTCTCCCAACCATCACAAAATTGTTTTAGCATCTTAGGTTTCTAATTTTTAGTTTTTTCTTTGTCCCAAATAAAAAATGTACATTGATGATATATATGTTTCTCACTACCATCTAATCGTTTAATATTTCAAATTTTGAAAATTTTATGATAGCATATCAATACCAAACACTGTCTCCATTCTAGTTTATTCACTAAGATATAAATATCATTCCTTGATTGAATACATCCATGTACGTAACAAAAATTTATTAATTTTGTGTTTGAAATTATAAAATATGTTCTTATGTTAAATGATCAATGTAGAACACATAAAATTATACATATAAGAGTGTTTAATGATATCACTCCAATATTATTATTTGATTTTTTTTAAAATTCATTAAAAATTTTATATAGTTTTATAAATTACTTTCAAAAAACTTTTATTATATTCTCTTATTCATTTCTTAAGTGTTTTAATTTTCACTATTAAATTGGTAAGTATTTTAATTAATTAAATTTTAATTAAATTTTTAATTAGATTATAATAATAACAAGGGTTTCAAATTACGTATAATTTTATATTATTATTTGTTTTATGAAAATAATTATTTTTAATTAAATGTTTTAAAAATTCCATTTTTCCTTATTTTTTTACTAATACTTTATGTAATTAATTTTTTTACTCAAATTTAATTTCATTTCATTAAAAAACATTATGTACCATCCTAGTGAATGAACTTGGATATGCCATCAAACCACAAATTCTACCCATAAGGGTCTACTTTATTAGATGTTCAACTTAAATAATCCCTTAATGTAGGATATGGTATAGTTCATGGTTAATCACATGTGGTCCCATGTATATAACGAGCTGAGAATGCCTTCGAGAACTTTTTTTGGGCTTAATCACTCTATATGTCACTTACCCATTTATATTCTTCTATTTTAATATGAACCAAGTGTTTTAACACTCTTTATGGAATGAATCTAAACCTTTCGGTATATGTTTTAATGCAGGGCACACTGTTTTGTATTACAATTGATATGATCTTAAAAAAATCAGATATAATGCAATCTTTCATCCATTTTATTTTCATTTGTCTCATATATCTATTTATTCAGTGAATTTTATATTTCTCATGGACTCATTATTCTTCCCAATTTATTACTTCGTATGAATCATCTTATTTAGAAGTCAAAGGTTATTTAGTCCACCATACATCATCATAATTTATATGATGTTTTTATAAAATGATCATTAAGATCACAAAATTATTTCACATGATATAAGTTTTTTCTTCTTCCTAAAATTTCATTAAACTCACATTTTTATTTTGATTTTTCAGTAGTTGAACATTTTGTTAATCTACGGTGTCATTCCAAAACATGGCTTGTTCATATGGTTCATTGACCATACCTTATTAGATGCTCAAAATGACACTATTGGACACCAATGGTGGGTGTCATGTAACCACTGGAAACCAATAGTAATTCATGAGCCACCATTGGGACCCAACGATTGGTCTGTGATTGACCAGAATACCACAAACGTGGTTATTTTCCCTATAGATGGACATAAAATATGGTAATTTTACCCACCATTGTTTGTCAAAACATAGTTTGTTTACCCAGAATTTGTGACTTCCTTCTTGTTGGATTGTTTTTATTTAGTTGATCCATTGAGATGTTCTATCGTCATTATATTACAGTAATATTTTTATTTTTGTTCTTTCATATTTTTTTTATTTTTTTATGAAAAAATATATTATATATTAATTCACAATGTTCATATGTGTTTTTTCATTATTGATATATAGATGAATGGGTGTAGTTCATTCATGATCTAACATGATCTACATCCACTTTGATTATGAGTAGAAGTTATTTATTTATGTTTTATGTTGTTATCATTAGTTAGAAGTAGCTTTTTTCCTTTTGTTTCCTGTTGTTTTTTTATTTTACTTGTTATATATTCAGTCCTTATTTTCTTTTAAAAAAAATCATATTTTGTATTTTCTATCATCTTATTCTTCTACAATAGATTTTTTCCCATTTTGTATTCTTTGTTATAGTAGATGATTTATTCTTTCTCTCGTGCCATTTAGCATTTTGTTTGATGCATGTATAGATTTAATGATTGAAGTGTTATTATATTTTATGATTTTATTTATTAAAATCATGTTTTTTTCCTAATGATCAGAAATGTTTTCAATGAGCCACTAATAAATACACACACAATTAGGTCATGAGTCACCACTAGGATTCCAAAGGTAGAAAACATTTTTATTACCTCTTATAAAGATTATTAATGAATATTGGCCAGTCGTATGTTTAAAAAATAATTATATTATTTGTTAATTTTTTTTATAATTATAATTTTTCTATAATTCAAATACTTATCATATTAATTTTTTATATTAATATACCATGAATAAATTTAAAGTTCAATTTTAATTCTATTTTTAACATAGCAAGGATTCAAAAAATAAAGGTAACAATTATTTCCTTACATTTAATTTAAATAATAACTATTGTGAAGCTATTGGATATATACAGGCTCTTGATATATATTTTTAATGATTTGTGAGATATTTTTGAGGAATAAAAGGAACATTGGTGTAAATCTTTTGACATAACATTCTTTGATACAACTTGTGATTAATCGTCGACATTTCACAGCTCTCATAATTTTTTGCGATATTGTATGACTTTTTCATTCTCATTTTGATCATTAAAGGACTCCATCATTGAATTTATTTCCTTAACAATGATCAAAGATAGTCAAGAATAATCTTATTCTAAATTCTGATAATCTGATGTTTCATTACTATTAGGATTTTTATTTGTTATTTATTATTTTTATTTGTATTTTTTTTATTCTTGGATGATAATTTCCCCCATCAAAAGTAGGTTTCTATTTATTTGGTTATTCTACCACCAAAAAGATGTTTCGTTTGTGACTCCCACTCAAAATTCAAGATGTGTACATGGTTGAATCAATTGTAAAATGATTGGATTGTCAAAAAGGAAGATTCTGAAATCAAGGTTCTTACACCATTAAAAGTTATGTTCTTAGTGGATAACCATATAATCTATGAGTATATCAGATTGAGGAGTGTACTAGGATCATGGTGATGCAAAATAGTATAAATATCTATTTTCCATACTATCTTTCCTACAACAACTCATCGCAAGAACACTACTACTAAATACTATTTAATATTATATAAAATCTAATTATATTATTTCATTTTTTAAAGAATGACTATTAATACCCCCTTAAATCATTTTCCATCTATAATGATAAAATAATTTTTATTATAGATGGTTGAACTAATCAGTTATCATTTTGCCTATTTTAATCATTAATAATATTATTTCTTTTGCATATTGTTTTACTCTACATTGTCCTAATATCCAAGACATAGTAGTATAAGGAAGAAAATAATGGTTATAATAGTATATGGAAATTGACAATGCCAATTACAACTAGATTCAAGATAACACTCCTTTATATTATAGTAATGACTATGGATTCTAGAAAGACAAAATAGAATCCTACCAGAAACATCATAGTGTAGATCACTGGAATATCATGGAAAATCTATATAAGTTACCCAAAGGTGATCCGTATATACTTCTAGGAAATTACATGGTAAAATTTGTTATGGATTATAATGTTAAAAATATTCTTTACAACACTATAAGTAGAAGTGTATATATAAACGTTTCATATTGTAAGAGAGATTTTGAAATATGGTAGATACTGTAAGTGAATCATTATGGGACTATAAATCTTATGATAACCAAGCAATAAGTGCTATATAAATAATACTTAGACTTAAATAATGGGTATGAGGAATCTATAAACATGATAATCTATTGGTTCACCAGTATAACTAATGGTATCCGTGATTTTAGAGATGTGTTGTAAAATAGTACTCAAGTTGAAATAGTACTGAGATCTATTACTACTAAATTTCATGTGAAAAAGATATTCGTCAATGAGAGTACAATTTATATGGAATATATTTTAGATGAACACACAGGATATCTTAATAAATATGAGTTAGAGATGAAGAATTTTGTTGATGAGGAATCTAAAATAATTAAAATAATTTCATTTAAAACATATGTAATTGATACACCTAGTTCCTCTCATTCGGAGTTCTATGAAATTGAAAATAATTTTGTTTACATATGTAAGAAAATATTCATACTTATGAAAAGTGATGGTAGAAATATATTTTTTGGATGGGAGACACTGAAATATTAAACAAAAGGTAATTCAAGTCCGAAAAATGATGTTTCAGATTTAACATTGTATGAGTATGATAATAAAGGTAAAATTGGTCCTAATTTCCCCAATATCAATCTCTCAAAGATGTAAAAAATACAAATAGAGGAATTAAAAACCTGATTTTTTGGAGGATGTGAATGCTCAGATAGATGTGACTGTAGCAGTGACTCTAGATGTGAGAAAGAAATCATCTAAAATTTCCCTGATGCTTATTAAATGTGAGGTATATGATTTGATTTTTACCCATATAATAACTCTTAATTTTTTTAATAAAACTAAAATATCTGAAAATTAAAAATATATAGATTCTGATTGGGATTCAGATTATGGTTCTGTTAATTATAGTTGTTAATAATTTGTTCATAATAATGATGCTTCTTAGAATATTCATTTCCAAATTATTTTAATGTATAAATAATTAAAAGTTAAAAATAACATGTATGTCATGGAAAATTAGAAATTTAAAAGGGAATGTGAAAATGTGAATATCATTATTTTTATGTATGAATAAAATTAATTTAATTGGGGTTTTTCTATTTTGAAACTAATATTTGAAAATCAAAAAATAAATTAATAATTTATAAATGTTAATGATAAAGAAAACGATATATGATTTAATTTTATTATGGATGATTTAGTAATGTATAAAATAAATTTAATAATTTGTAGAAAGAATATAAAAAATAAAGAAACATAGGTTCCTGGTAAAATAAAGATGTCTATACATATAATGAAATTAGTCAAAAAGAGAATATTGTTCAGAAGAATGAATTTTTTATTCTTAAAGATTTTTTTATATTTTTTAAAAGGTAAGGAATAATAGGAAAGAATGATGTAAACGGTAAAACCAAATAGTAAAAAGAATGTTTTTGGTTATGACACCCATTCAGAAAAAATGAATATGATAACTTTTATTTGATATAAAAAATGATGTATTTCTAGTGTAACATGCTATAAATGTATTATGAATGTGAATTATTATTTATAATTATCAATAATATTCACTAATAAATTTATTCCAAATAGAACTATATTATCTTTTAATTTTTATTCAGATTCAATAAGTGAAAATTTTTATAAATTTATGTGGATGGTCAAAACAGTTTTTTTAATTAGTATAATCCTTTGATAGCATGGGTAAAAAATCAATGTTACTCAAATCCTATTTAACATATGATTGTAACCATTCTGAAATAATTATTATTTATATTACCATAATTCTCTAAATCTACATTAATATAATTTAATATATTGGAATTCAATAATATTTTTATTTCTTATTCAAGGCTTTTTCATTAATTTTTATCGGTTTTCCATTTTCATGTAAAATTTGTATATTTTAAATAGGTAAAATTTTAGTTCTGAATATTCATGAAATATGTTTACTTTCCTATAAATTGTGTTATTACAATTTATTTCTATATAATTAAATATTCATGAATTTATAGGGTGTAAACGCTAAATGTTTTAATTCAAATAAAATAATACAATGTATGTTTTAAATAAGTGTTTGAATAATTAGATTATGAAAATATTTATTTTCCTCCAAATGTTTGAAATAAATTTTAAAAAACTAATCTAGGGAAGCCATTAATTATCTTCTAAATATCTTATATACATTATTATTTGTTTTCAAAATTCAAAGATGAAATATTTTTATAATTCTGATTTTATTTAAATAGTCAATTTATTATAAAAATGATTTATTATAGACAATAAAATATGGATTTTTTATCCTTTATTAATTAAATTATTTCTATTAATAAACATAAGGGATTGTGATATGGATACCCTTTATAAAAAAATTATTCATTTATTTCAAAATCATTTAGTTTTATCTTTTTGTTCATATAAATTAGTTTCTTTTGTTTGGAAAATATAATAATTTTTTTCCATATACTATTCCTTATACATAACATCAAGAAAATAATATTTTTTAATATAGTTGTTCAGTTTTGATAAATTATGTTCACTTTTATTAAATGATTATTATTTCATATTGATTAAAATTATGCTTCTGAATTTTTTCCCTCTCTTAATTTTTTCCTATCATTGAATATTAGAACATAATATTTACTATTATAAAAATATTAATATTTGTTACTTTTTAGAGACATGGTAGATTTTTAAAGGGGAATTTTCATTATATATTAAAATTATATTATTCTATTTGAAATTTATTTAAAAGGGAGTGATTTTTTATGGAAATTTTATAAATGATTCTTTTTCCAATTTAAAAAAGGTTTAGTTTGTAATCATTTGAAGTTGTTTTAAGTACATTAAAATATATATTTATTTTTTTGATAAATTATTTAAAAGAACATTTATTAAAATATATTATTAATTTCTCAAGTGTTTTAATCAATAATATCAAATTGGTATCTTTTTTAGTTAAATAAAAATTTGATAATTACATGTTTTAATATGTTTTTAAGAAGTACAAGAATTTAAATTTAAGTATTCTATTAAAATCATTAGTGTTATATAAAATTAATTCTTTTATAATTAAAGGGTTAAAAATTATTTTTTATTGTTTTAATAATACTTCATGTTAATAATTGTTTGGTAAATTATATTTTAGTTTAAATAAAGGTTTTTTTTCATATTTGCGAAGGGCATTGGCTAGATCATTAAACCACATAATGGAACACTATTGGTGAAAACCATGGAAAGAATAGCTTATGAAAACCTCAAATGGAGTCTATGGAGTCTGGTGGGAATATTATTGGCTTAATCACATGTGATCTCATGTATAAGGTCCTCAGATCATGACCACGGGTGGTTTGGTTGGGTTTCGTATCCCACTGGTCTATTACCCTCTTTTTTTGTAATTTTTTAAATCTAAACCAAGTGAATGCATGATGTGGATGATATACTACTCATCATCGATGTGTTTGTTAAAATTTGTTATAATCATTTGTAAATTAAACAATAATTATGATTGTAAAACACTAATATAATATAATCATTAATCCCTTTAATTTTCATCTATCAGATATATCTATTCATCGATTGTGTTTAGTTTTAAATTCATGTGGGATTATTCATCTATTTGACCTATTTATTCATATTTCAACATTTTCCTTAGCACTCATAGGTTATACAATTAATATGACCCCTCAACATTTCTCATAATGTTTTTAACCAATATTATAGAATCCAACAAGATTATTTCCCATCATATTATTTGTTTCTTCTACCATAGTTTTATGTCTTATCACTATTTAGTTTTATTCATCTGTGTTTGTTCATTTTTTTTCCGACTTCCATATCATTTTCCATCGACATGGTTTGTTCATATGGTTTTTTATTCGTCCCCTATTCGCATCCATATTTTCCACCATTGGAATCCAATGGTGTGTTTCTAGTCACTATTATAATTCAACGATGGGTTAGGGACATATTGTCATTCCTCATCAAATGTTATGTTTACCCACAAGTGGATGTATATAGTGGGTCATTTAAACCACCATTCATTGAGAATGGTGGGGTATTTTTTACCCACCAATTAGGTCTTCTTTTTAATTGTATAGTGTTTAGGATAGAGATCCATCGAGCAATTCCATATTCATTCAGATGCATTATTTATTATATTGTGTTTGTTATTTTAAAAAAATCAAAATAATATCTTATATTTTAATTAATTTTTTTGGCTAAGTTCTTTATTCATTTATATAAAGATCCCAGTCTATAGTTTATCCAATCTCTAACAAGATCTATTTCAACAATGATTATTTTTTTACTTTTTTCTTTGTGTTATTTCTTGTCATCATGTTTTTATTAGTAGATGTTTTTCATTCATTATTATGATGTTTTCATTTTTTTAATTTCCTTTTATTTATTTTTTTCTATTTTACTTTTCTTTCAACTTTTATCAGAAGATTATTTTCAACATTGTAAAATCTTATTTTTCATAAATAAATTTTTCATCAATTCACATTCCTTGTACTAGCTAATGTACCATTCTTCCTCCAACTCCATTATTCAATTGCTTTAGAGGATGTTTATATTTTATGATTCAACTATTTATATATTTTATGAAATGAATTATTAATCTATGGATTTATCATGTTCATGGGAAATGTTTTCAATTATCCACTATTGAATACTCCCAAAACTATATCATGAGTCACCATTGGACTTCCAATTATAACGACATTTGAATTACCTACCTTGAAAACAATGATTTCGTATTGGCTGAGATGGAATTTTGTTTTGATTAACCATTTTTTATTTAAAATAACAATTTTATGTGATTCTTTATTAATCCACCATTATAAACCAAAAGTATGTTAGGATCCACTGATCACTATGTTCAACAAGCGGGTCATGGGTTAAAATTAGTTAAAAAATATCTAAAATTTTATTCCATATTTCTATTGTCATTATTGAAAGAAAATCATTTGATCATTGTATTATTATGTTATGTCGAAATGAATTTGTAGAGTATTAAAAAATAATTCTATCATTATTTTTTGAAAATTATTTCTCACAATTTAACATTTATACAATGTTTTATTATTTCCGCATTTTTTCTATTTGTTTAAAAAATACGATTATATTTTTAAATAAATTCTCCTTAAATTTGTAAATTGTTGACAATTTATTTACATATCTTATGAAGATTTTTATAATAATATTTCATGAATTAATCTGGACTTCGATTATAATTCACTGTTTAATCAATTGATGATATAACTAATAAATTTAATGGTCATTTTATTAAATTTATATTCATGAACAATTATTGTGATGAAAGTGGATTTTTAAAAATTCATAGTATACATTTTTTATAATGAAAGATATCTCTTTAAAGAATAAAAGGAACCTTAGCTAAAATCATTTGATAAACCATTCATTGAGAAAAAATCTGTTTCATCTGCGACATTAAGATGATCAAAAAATTATTTCAGAACTTATAAAACATTTTCATTCTTGTTGTTATCACTGAAGGAATCAATCATAAAAACAATTTCCTTCGAAATGATTAACGATCATTGACCTTAAACTTTTTCATCATTCAAATCGTCTACTTTTGTCTCTATATAATGATTTATTCATGTAATCTTATTTTCCAAATTGTTGTATTTACTTATATATGGTTTATTATTTTTCCCATATAAAGATGGGTTTTATTTATATGGTTATTATAGCACTACAAAGAATATTTCATGACTCCCTATCAAAAGTAATAATACAAACTAAGTGGAATCTCCTAAAAAATACTAGGATGAAGATCTATGTTTTTTAAAAGGTAGTGTTTGTAAAGAAGGTTCTTAGACCATTAAAAGTGAGGCTTTCATGGTCAAAAATCTCATAGAATAATATTGAATATATAGTATTGGATTGGGATCATGGAGACATGAACCCCTAAAAATCTATGTTTTATTTATTTTTTATTTCCATTACAAATCAAATCGAGAACACTGCCACTCAATAATATTTTTTATTTTCTTAAAATGATTGGTTTTTGTAATTTTATAAACAATATTAACCCCTCCCACCACACACAAAATAGTATTATTTTCCATTTATAATGATCCAATATCTAATTAATTGAGTAATTTTTAAATCTCATGATAGAAAATGCATAGTGAAAATGTAGTAAGCCAATGCACACATTGTAATTATGTCTTGAAAGATGGCCCTAACTAATAATTATGATGTTTCATTTTATGCTTTCATCACATTAATTTTATTAAATAATATTATGATACAATAATATCATGTATTGTATCAATATTTATATATATGATTACACCATTTTGATTTTTTCATGATATGCCTCTTAACGCATAGGTATTATGGTCTATCATTTGATATTGAATATTTTATTAAGAGGCTTATTGGTCACTGATTTTCTTATGTATGTCCCCATGTAAATAATTAATGTATTAAGAGTTTAAGAGAATCAAATTATAGATTTTTGAAATAATTATTTATTTTTCAGTTTATGTTAACCATTTTGTATATAGTTTTCATAAGACACTACAACTCTTTATTATTTGGGATTATGATATATCAATCTTAATGTGTAGAGTCATAAAAGAAATGTATCATTATTTTTATTTCATCAAAAGATACATGTTATGTTAATTAATCTTTTCATTAATATTTGATTAAAATTATTATTATAATGTTTTCTTTATGATTTATAATGTCAAATTATCATTGAATGATTATTTTAGTTAGGATTTTCAATGGTAAAATAAATAATCAAATTTCTTTAGTTAATTTTAACAAACAATTGGATATATGATAACAAATAGTATAAATATAATTATTACTCATAGAAAATAAAAATAATTTCATAAAAATATATTATATTAATTAAATATATTTCTAGAACCATCCATGTTAGGTGATGATGAGAAATAAAACACTTCATTCATGGAGGAAGTAGTCTTCTTATAAATTAGTGGAATTTATATCTTCCAATGAAAGTCATGGAGATAGATTATGTTTTCTTCATAAATATAAACTAATTTTATATAATAATGTTACTTATTTTTTCATATTAATAGTTTTATAAATGTTTTGAAGTAGGATGGATATGAATGTAAAATAAGAACATATAAGGGAGTGGATAATAGACTTGTTGAGGACATGAATCTTTTCATGAATTTCTTCTCTGAAATATCATCCTTGTAATTGTTTATTCAAACAAAGTGCTATAAAATGTTGAGAAAATACCTTGGATAGATAGAATGGATAATAATTCCTGAGGTATTTTTATGGTGTAATGTGTCATTTACTTAGTGTAATTTATCACTTTTATAGGTGAAAATGGGAGACATTTCATTGGAAAAATTTGTTCGGTAAAGGGTAAGAATGAAATATTCTGAGATTTGTAAGGGTTATGTAAATATATGTGGGTGTGATATTAGTTCTAGACTTCAAAACATTAAAAGGGTCTCATAAAAGGTATTTATATTAATTTAAATTTAGAATATTGTGCTAGTTGAATTTACCCCTTTTACACATATTAAACATGATTATTTTTTTAAGATGTTAATTATTGTTTTACAAATAAAAAAATATGGATACTCAGTCAATTTTTTTCCAAGTTAGATTATTGTCTCAATTTTACCTAATTCAATATCTAAATATGAAAACGCTATCTTTAATTAAAATAAAGAGATATAAAAAAACATTTTCGGGGAGGAATTTCCATTTTTAAATTAAGTGTTTTTATTCTTATATAAAATAAATTTGAAATTAAATTATTTTCAATATTACATACAATATTGAAAATAATTTTGGATTTATCATTTAAAATAGATAACATATGTTATGTTTTTGTTAAAATTTTACAATTTTTAAAAAATATTTATTTGAATAATATCATTATTATATTAATTTATCATCAACAAATAGGAATAAAATTAAATATTTATATTATTAAGAATTAATTTTTTTAATATAGTGACATTAAAATTAATATTTTAGTTTGAAAACTTCATCATATCATACTTTAATAATAATAATAATATGTGACACATACAAATAATTTAATAAATAAAAAATTTAAATAAATATTTAATGTTTTACTTAATTTCTTATTTTTTGGAATTGTAATATTTTATATATCATAAAATATTAGTATACCAATTGGATAATTGTATATAGAACTTTTTTAATGGTGGGGTTCGAAGCCTAATTTATTATTAAAGCAAAGAAAAGACCTCTTTAACTTGGTAGAGGGAGACCCATTACACTGCCCGATGGCCAGGTGGGCATTTTTTTCCCATTACATGGCTCGTAGGCCCATTTATTTAGTGCCAAGGCCCATTCTATGAATAGTACTACTACAATACCCATGCTGCTACAGAAATTCACACTACCCATCGCTGCTACAGTACCCTGTCACCGCTAGAGTGACATGCCGCTGATACTATGATCGATGTTGCTACAGTGCTGCCTCTACTACAATACTACTATAGTACAACTACAATACCTACACCCAATGGGTTTTGAACCCCCATTTTCAAGGTAGAATTAAGGGGTGCATACTGCTAAGCTAAACCCAAACTACATTGAATATAGAATAAACATATTCTCAATGGATAAATATTCAGCAACCATATAGTCAACAAGGATATATTATAGTTATATTTTATCTTATAACATAACGAAAATTTTTTAAGGGAATTCATGAAATTCCATTAATGCATTCTCTATATTCCCATTTTAATTATAATATATATCATCCTTTGAATAGTACATATTAGAGTTATGATATTTATGTATAACCATAAGTAGTGTTTTTATACTTATTTCATACTTTCATGTTTATTCCACTTGTACCATTTTTTAATATTATCTATTCTTGTATCCTCATAATGTACTAATATTTTTAAATTGTTTAAAAAAATGAATCGTGGTTAGTATTAAATTTTTGTTAATTATGTGATAAATATTATTCAATTAAAATTATTTAAATGAAAATTACTATAAAATAATATGTTTTAACATTCTACCCTAAAAAAAATTTTACTATGATTTTTTAATATGATTGAAATAGATGTGGAAAATTCTTCTAAGTAAAATATTCTAGATAACATATTATGTATCCAAATCATTCTTAAACTATATATTTTAATAAAATTAGTATTTATTTTTTTAAATACATTGTACATAAAACCTAATATTTCTATTTGATGTTCCTCATAAGAGATATCATGGTCCAATGATAAGGCCTTTGAGTTCAGAAAATATGACTGATTAACTATTTACATCCTCAAAATTGTTATATAGAACACATCATGTATATGGGAAAGGAATTATAGCTTTTTAAAGATAAAAAATATATCATCCCCACATTATTGACGATATTAAAAGCACCATAGTTTTTATGGAGTAACATCCCCTTTATTCAAATTCTCAAATAGATTGTTCAATTATGATATTAATAGGAATACATTATCTCTTATGTCAAACTCAAAAACTCATAATTAGTTATAACAATTTCTCTAATCAGTACTTTTCACATCGTTAATATTTATATGAATTATTTTGATCTTCTTTATAACATTCAGAGTAAAGTCTAGTCCGATCAAATTATTCACTCTAATTTCATCAAAACCTATTGGTGTTATAAATTTATTCCCATAAAAAGACTCATGTTGTTCAATTCAAAATATAGAATGGAAACTTATTTTTTATAAGTGAAACACCTGGGAAGATGTTTATTCCAATCTCATAGGAAATCCATTGAGTAGTATGTTAGTGTATCCTCTACAGTTTGATTGGTCCTTTCTGATTGACAATCAGTATTAGGATGATAAATGACACTAATATATATTTATATATATATATCCAAATAAAAATAAATACATCTAAAAAAATATGATTTAATCCTCATATTCTGATTTGATAAAATGGAAATTGGTTCATCATGTATCATTATCAATTCCCTAGTGTATATCATGAGAAACTTTTCAGGAGTCAAATATTTTTGATAATAATAAAATTCACTAACATTATAAAGTTATCATATAAAAAACAATAGAAATATTGATACTATATGTTTTAGATTTATAAAAATATTCATAATGATTTTTCACAATTACTATGATACTCTAGTTAATTCTTGCATTATCCCCTAGGACTACTATCATTTATCCTTTAATTTCTTGAATACCATGAATCCAGATTCATATTATGCAATATAATTCACCATTTTATTCCCATAGATATTTTCCATGATATCATTATAAATTTCGTTTTTTCCATGATGGATAGAAAAATATTAACAATATACATTACCAATAAGAACCTTATTCAATTATGGAATTAGTGATACAAATATCTCTTTCACCAAACTTATACTTTCGTCATACTTAAACATGAAATCAAAAATATTTTAAACCTTCTTTTATATTTTCATATCCTCATTATAATTCACATAGATCATTAAATGGATTGATCATTGCGTTACAATTTTTGAGGAAGAGTATTTCTTCCATTCCCTTTTCATTTTAAGCCAATTCCAATGAATATTCATATGTATGATGTAATTTCTAATCCACAAGATGAAATTGGTTTCATGATCCATTATAATCATAGAATAAACAACCTTATTTTCCATAATAGTGTGATAATGTATTTATAATATGTAAAAATCGATCAATTCTTACCATCTCATTTCAAACATGTCCAACTCATTTTTTTGTGGATGTAATCATTAATATCATTTTGACTGTATCAATATCTCACTTTTCATAACTGAGATAATTCTTCCAAGTTCTAATGAAAAAATACTTCTACTAGCTCAAATTCATTCCTCAGATAATTTTTTCTCATTATTCATTAATATATATGTATAATAAATTATTACATTGTTATTTTTAATAACAAAATATACCAAAATTTTTTATGAGGAAATAATTTATTAAAAAAACTACTCACCACTATGTGATAATATAAACAACGAAGTGGTGACCAATATCATTTAAATCCCCTTATAGAATTTATCTCATTATTCAATCTAGAGGAACATCCATCCCCAATGTGTTCACATGATTATTAGGTTGAAAAAAATTGTGAAATTTATCATAAATCATATGTAGTATCCCAATAATCAATTAAACCTTTATATTTCTTTCATAGTGGTCGATATTAACCATTCCTAAATCACTTATAACTTTTATGGATATATAGATATACCACTATTTTTAGTTGATTGAAAAAGAATCCTAGGTATATAGAATAAAATTTTTACTTACTAAAATTGGAATGCACTTTATTCTATCATGGGTTCTTTTTTACAATCCTCCAATATTCTTCACGGTATTTCTTTCTCTTAGAATATATTAGAATCTTATTAATAAATACTTCTAAAACATTCACAAAGTAATATCTATATACTACTGTCATCATATTGATGAATATATTAAATGATTTGTTATGTTTAAATATAATAAATTAGAAATATTATCATTGATATATTGTGCACAAGGATACATTGGATATATTATCCCATTTCACCCTTAATAGATGATATCTAGATTGAAGTTTAATATTCATGAAATCATCATCATCTCATCATTTATTGGGGGAAAGATAAATAAAAGATAGGTGAAATTTTTTATTCATTTTGATCTTGTTATGTTCCCTATAATCAAACAATGATGTATTGAGTATCCTTCTTATCAATAAATAGAAGACGTGAAACACGTGGTGAAGTAATCAAGTATATAATACACTTATCCATATTTTTCATAGATTTTTTTATGTACTCCAATTATGTATGGTCCATTATATAAAGAGACAATAATATAGGTTGAACACCATGTCTGAGTTCAACTAAAATCTAAATCACATTATCTACGGGAAGTCCATGTAATTCTTTATCCAATACATTTATATATATGTAACATCATAATCATCATTAAATATTATTCTTGTAAAGTATAAGGCAATGAGTGGAAAACAAGGGAAACAAAGGACTACAACACATCCAACTATTTAGAGGCCTAAAGTAGTGAGGACTTAGGGAATACGAACATATCAAATTAAACCCTTATGGTTTAAGGATTGTAATGTTAGGGAGACAAGTTACACTAGACCCGTGTTCTCCATGAGATTCCAGGTGGCCAAGAACCATATTTCCTTCCCGCCTTGCGTTGGTAACCTAGATGATCATATAGAGGAGAGTCTTACATTTCATGATGATATATAGAACAGACCATGTGACAGATCCTATTATATATAGGGATTTTCATAAAATCATGGAGTTAGTTTCAAGTTGAGTAAATACCATGTTATTCTAGATTCAAAGTGTCACGACCCGCCCTCGGGGTCCGTGCCGTGACTACCCCAAGCCCGCCTTGCATAGGCCAGGGGCTGGCGACTAACACCAAGGCGTAAATCCCGATATAAAAAATAAGGCATTGCCTTTGTAAAGTAAACAAACACCACAGAGTAAGCAAGCGGAAAGTAATCACTAAGCAAAAGCAGAGTACAACTGAAAGTGCAGAAAAGTAAATGGGCCAGAATACAAACCCAAACTGAAAGTAAAGTACAACTCGAAAGGGAAAACAACAACTGAAAAGTAAAAGCCGCTACACCGAGCTATCCAATGGAAATCCCACCTGAAGGGTGGGTACAGATAGATCCTCTGCTCCACGGGTCCCGTTGTCCTCTCCGAGCACGTCCCGCCCAGTGGTCCCCCTCCGGGTACCGTCCCGCTCTGCAAGCCTCAGCTAAGGTCAACGCTGTCCGTCGTCTGCAACCAACACAACGTAGTGCGGGCAAAGCCTGTGCAGGGGTGAGTATAAGCTACTCAGTAGGGACCCCGAGACCCCTGAAGGTATCTCAAATCCACAAAGGATAAACCACGAAGAAAGGTACAATCACGAAGTAACAACCGACACTGCTTAGGTATATTCCCATACATATACCTAAGACATCAATTTCAAATAGGCTCCAACCTCCGAGCCCAAGTACAACTCAGTCCACACAGGAAAGTAAACGTATTCCACACAGGAAAGCATATTGTAATCCACACAGGATAGCACAACACAATCCACACATGAAGCAACAAGATTCAGCTCACACAGGTATACTTCTTCAAAGGACGATAAAGATGATCTCTGATCCATCTAAGTCGTCGGACCCACGAAGGATCGATAGGTAACTAACCCCCGCAAAAGACCCACACAGGATCGGGCCCACATAGGACCTGTAGATAATCACCGCAAAGACCCACACAGGATCGGGCCCACACAGGACCTATAGGCGCTGGTTCACACAGGACCGCTGAGCGCAAAGACCCACACAGTATCGGACCCACACAGGATCGGGCCCACACAGGACCTGTAGCACTGATCCACGTAGGATCGCTGAGTGCTGTAGTCGTCGTCGTCGAATCCACACAGGATCTCTGTACTGTCGTCGTCGCAGTCACAGTAGCAGTAGCAGCAGTAGTAGTCACAGTAACAGTCGCAGCAGTAGTAGTCACAGTAACAGTCGCAGCAGTAGTAGTCACAGTAACAGTCGCAGCCTGCAGTAGTCACAGTAACAGTCGCAGCCAGCACTAGGGTTTCCGCACACAGCAAGCTTGTTTGGAGGGTCCGCTCCACGAGCCGAGAGGCTGATACATCAACTGTCACAAAGTCCAGAGTGGATGTATCCAAAAGTTCCATATCGACAACAGGAACTCAACGCAACAGACGGCGCGTCGATCGGACGCCCGGTCTGAGAGTTACTGGCATTTTCGTCCCCGGGGCCCGGTTGGTTTTTAAGGAAAAACCAACCCGACCGTACTCCACCTGCGTCCAAACCTCGGGCGGAGTATGCCAAAAGATCTGTCTCACCAAGAGGAACACAACACAGCTGACGGCACGTCAATCGGACGTCCGTAGCTCAAGATATGAGCGTTTCCGCTCCGAAGGCCCGGTTAGTTTCATGAACGAACCAACCCGGCCAAACACGAAGTAATCCGAAACCTTGAGTGCGATATACCGACATGACCGTCTCGATCCAAGGATCGCGTTTCCGCAGACGGTTCGTCGATCGGAGGTCCGTGGCTCAAGTTATGGCCAAAAGACCGAATCTGATCCGAAACGGGGGGTCCGGGTCCGGGCCGACCCGGGTCCGACCCGGCCCGGCCGGCCGGCCGGCGGCGCGGCGGCGTGGCAGCGCGGTGGCGCGGCGGCCTGGCACCGCACGGAGGCGGCACACGGGGGGAGTCAATCCCCCGCTGATTGAAGGGTCGGCGCGGCTATATGCCGCGCCCTTTGAAAAAAAAACGGCCCCCACGTGGGGGCCAGCTTGGAGAAAAACCGGGGGGCCTCCTGCCCCCCCCCCCCCTTTCAAGGAACCGCCCCCCTCTTAAATGAGGGGGGTTTTTAGAGCTGGCCGGGGGAATTTATTCCCCCAGCCTTTGACCTTCCGGCCGGCCAACTGCCGGCCGGTTTTCTCTAACGGGACCGGAAAATCCGGTCCCCTCTTCGGCTTCCGACGCCGGCGGCCTGGCCGCCGGTCTTCTCGTTCCGCCACGGCCCGGAACCGGCCGCGGTGTTCGTCGTCCGGCGTGGTGCGACGACACCGCGCCCCTCCTCCGCACCTTGATTTATTCAACGCGGCGCGACGGCGTCGCGTTCTTGATGATTCTTCCATGGCGCGGCGCGACGGCGCCACGTAAGATAAATATACAATTATCCGCGTGGTGCGACGGCACCACGCCACCTTGCTTCCACCCGCAAGATAATCCAACATGAACGATGGAGGTGGTTCGGCCGTGTTCATGCGGTCTGTCCCCCCTCACGTTAAATAAATACACAACTTAACATATTCAAATTCCTCACGTTAGTCATGCGAACCACGAGCAAGAATAGAATAATTAAACAATAAACAACAACCCCTAACTCGATAGTCGCACGTTGACGTAGTCGTAGAATATCGGTATCGATTCCTTTGACGTCGGAGGAAGAGTCGTTGTCGATGGCGTTCGTCACAGAAAACCGTCGCGGAAGAGATGATGCGGAAGAAGAACGTCACATCGTGGATATGGCGTCGCGGAAGAACCGTGTTCTTTGGCGAAGAAGTTCTTCGTTGAAGAACGACGTTCTTCGTGTTCTTCGTCGAGGTTGAAGAAGATGAAGAAACAAGAAGAACCTTCCCAACTCTCTCAAGGAGACCAAACTATAAAATAAGACTCTATCTTATTTTATTAACACAACAACACAC
This sequence comes from Viscum album, assembly GCA_963277665.1. NCBI lineage: Eukaryota > Viridiplantae > Streptophyta > Magnoliopsida > Santalales > Viscaceae > Viscum > Viscum album. Next base: position 106,333,994 of record OY728144.1, on the reverse strand, counting down.
TAGAATTTCAAGAGTTTGAAATTCAAAACACGCACACAACTCACCTTATTTAAGTCTAAAGTTATAACTTAAGATATCATAACTTATGAGGGAGTTGAGGGGTTTTAGAGGATATAAAGAGGTGGGGTTCGTGTGGGCCCCACCACCCTCATAACCTCCCAAGGGAGGTTGGGTGGTTACCCAACTTCCAATAAGAGATATCACTTAGAGTAAAATAATAAAAATTGTAGTGTAATTACAATGTAAACATCCACAATTTTTATTATCAACACTCGCATGAACGCAACTCCAGAACAAGAGTTCCTAAGCATTTACCGGCGCTACGGTGCCATCGGTGCCCTCGGAATTCGATTCCGGGAACCGGTTCAAAAGTTAGAAAATCCCGCTCGTTCGTTCACTGAACGTACCCGAGCCAAACTTCGGAAATTGATTCCGGGCACACCGGGCCTCGGAATCAGGTGCCGTCAGAAACCGCGCTCTTGTAAAATTCTAAAGAAAATTAAGAAAAAATTTCCCTTGAATTTTACGGATCTTTACATTACTCCCACATCAGGTCTTTACGTCCCCGTAAAGATACATCAAAAACTAGGGAAACAAATGAGGGTACTGAGCACGCATCTGATTCTCCCTCTCCCATGTGCTCTCCTGGAGATTCCCGTGCTGCCATCTGATGCGCACAAGAGGAATCGATCACCCACGCAGGACCCGCTCCTGTCGATCCTCTATCTCCACCGGGACCTCCGTAAAAGTCGCCCCATCGTCAACGTCAAGCTCCCCATGATCAATGATGTGCGTCGGGTCGTGCACATATCTACTCAGCTGAGACACGTGGAAGACGTCATGCACCCGGTGCAACTGAGGTTGTAGAGCCAGGCGATAAGCCACCTCACCAATCCTGCTGAGGACCTGGAAGGGTCCGATGAAGCGCGGAGATAACTTGCTGCCTCGGCCAAATCTCCGAATACCACGTCGAGGTGAGACCCGCAAGAAGACGTGGTCGCCATCCTCGAACTCTAGTGGCCTCCGCCTCCTGTCAGCGTATGACTTCTGCCGGCTCTGTGTTGTCCTCATCCGCTCCTGGATGACCTGGACCTTCTCTGTCGTGGCCTGGACCATCTCCGGTCCCACGAGTGCTGACTCTCCAGGGTCTGTCCAGCACAAAGGAGATCTACAAGGTCGGCCGTACAACGCCTCATACGGTGCCATCCTGATAGTGGAGTGGTAGCTGTTGTTGTACGCAAACTCCATCAAGGGTAGGTGGTCCCCCCAGCTACGACCAAAGTCGAGGAAACATGCGCGGATCATGTCCTCGAGAGTCTGAATGGTCCTCTCCGTCTGACCATCCGTCTGAGGGTGAAAGGCTGTGCTCGGTCGTAGCTCCGTCCTGAACGCCTCCTGTAACCCCTTACAAAGCCGGAAAGTAAAGAGAGCATCTCGATTTGAGACGATAGATGATGGCACACCGTGGAGCCGCACAATCTCCTGAATGTAGAGACGTCCCAAGCTCTCCACTGAGCCCTGCTCTCTGATGGTTAAGAAGTGTGCCGACTTGGTGAGTCGGTCAACAATCACCCAGATGGAGTCGTGACCTCTGGAAGTGCGTGGAAGTCCAGTCACGAAGTCCATAGATATGCCGTCCCACTTCCACTCCGGAACCTCCAAGGGCTGTACCAAGCCCGCTGGTACCTGATGCTCTGCCTTCACCTGCTGGCAGGTGAGGCATCGAGAAACGAACTCTGCTACTGCCTTCTTCATGCCCGGCCACCAGTGCTGTCGTCTGAGGTCCTGGTACATTTTCGCCACTCAAGGATGTACCGCCAAAGGAGAAGTGTGAAACTCTCTCAGCACTTCCTCTCGCAAAGCGACTGGTACCATGGTACGTCCTCTGAAAAGGATGTCGTGTTCTGCTCCAAGGGAGAAACCATCAGGTGCCTGTCCCGAGGATATCTGTGCACGCTGTGTCTCACAGTCAGCGTCCCCACGTTGTGCCTCCCTGACTCGCTGCAGTAGTGGAGGAGTGACTGTGAGAGACTGAAGGAAGGCTGCTCCATCTCTATCCATGAAGGATATCTGCAAGGAGGCTAGCTGCAAAGATTTCTCCTTTTCCGAAAAGAGAAATCCGGTCTCATCCCCTGGATAAACCACGTTCCTTGCCTAATACAGTCAATTCCGTCATGATTAGTTAATTTATGGCACGGATGACATCGTAAGGCCTCGACGCTGCTACCAAGAGGTCCAACCGTTACTCTCGCCTCTAAGGGTCGAGTCACACTGTCGGCATCAGTGTGAGGTTACTGGGTCCCCTCCAGTTGAAATCTCGAAAGTGAGGGTCAAGTAAACAATTTAACCAGGACCACTCAGTATCAATCAAAAAAAAAGGACAGTAAAGCAAACAAAGATAAGTGCCTTTTTATTATTGCATCTCATAGTTCAAGACACGAATACAAAATCAAAATGGAACTAGAAGTACAAGGGACGTATCCACTAGTTCCTCTCCTGTCCACCTACTCTCGGAGCTCTACTGCCTTGTCCACTACTCGGCTGTTGCTCAAGCACTCGCTTCTGCTTCTGTCTCAGTGGCTCCTCTAACACCCACTGATCAATCGTACGAGGAGTCGGACAGTCACGTGCCAGGTGACCCTTCCCGCCGCAGGAGTAACATTGTCCGTTTCTGGCACGCCTGGCTCTGACCCCACCTCGGGTGCCCCACACCACCGGTCCTAAAACCTGAGATCTTCCAACTGCTAGTCTGGTCCTCCTGGACCTCTGCATCATCTGTCTACTGCCCACAGATGACTCGGCTATTGATCGAAAAACACGCAGCAAAGGAAGAAGCTCCTGTACACGCTCGGGGTGTAGAGCTACTGGCACAAACTCCACCCTGAAGAAGGTCTCGAAGTCTTCCCATGCGAAGGTCATCCCGTCGCAAAACTGAAACAAGTGGCTCCACCACCTGCCTGCTGCTGCCTGAAGCAGGCTGGCAGCAAAGATCACCATGAAGTCTGCCGGCGTCCCCACTAGCCTGAAGACTCCCACCACAGCCTCCAGCCAATCCTCAGCCGCCTGCGGGTCTGTCTCTCCCCGGAACCTGGGTGGCCTCTGGCGCTGGAACTCGTGCAGCGCACTCAAGTGGCGTGCATCGCCTACTGCTGGGGCTGGTGGCATCGATGTCCCAACGTATGGTAGTATCGCTGGTGCCTCCGTTGGTGCCTCAACTGCAAGAGGGCCCTGTACCGAAGCCTCGTCGCTCGGTGGGCAGTCGTCACACTCGACTCTCGGAACCCTAGCTGGCTGCCGTCGTGGGGCCATCCTGAAAGGAAACAGGTGCGCCACGGTCAAAAAATATACTTGGTGAGCTGACACAAATAAATCACAAAGAAAACTTTGAAACACACACGCAATCAATGTTTTCGTGCATTAAGTCGGAAATCAGAAGTCAGGGTCCTGGTGTACGGATACGTCGGCCGCCGCACCAACACTGGACTCCCTAGACTGATAACCACACTCAATACGCTAAACATTTTTGCTTCACATAAAAAGATCAGAGTTCGCGGTAGAACCGAACTCCTCTGATACCAATTTGTCACGACCCGCCCTCGGGGTCTGTGTCGTGACTACCCCAAGCCCGCCTTCCATAGGCCAGGGGCTGGCGACTAGTACCAAGGCGTAAATCCCGGTATAAAAAAAGAAGGCATGGCCTTTGTAAAGTAAAAAAACACCACAGAGTAAGCAAGCGGAAAGTAATCACTAAGCAAAAGCAGAGTACAACTGAAAGTGCGGAAAAGTAAATGGGCCAGAATACAAACCCAAACTGAAAGTAAAGTACAACTCGAAAGGGAAAACAACAACTGAAAAGTAAAAGCTGCTACACCGAGCTATCCACTGGAAATCCCACCTGAAGGTTGGGTACAGATAGCTCCTCTGCTCCACGGGTCCCGCCGTCCTCTCCGAGCACGTACCGCCCAGTGGTCCACCTCCGGGTATCGTCCCGCTCTGCAAGCCTCAGCTAAGGTCAACGCTGTCCATCGTCTGCAACCAACACAACGTAGTGCGGGCAAAGCCCATGCAGGGGTGAGTATAATCTACTCAGTAGGGACCCCGAGACCCCTGAAGGTCTCTCAAATCCACAAAGGATAAACCACGAAGAAAGGTACAATCACGAAGTAACAACCGACACTGCTTAGGTATATGCCCATACATATACCTAAGACATCAATTTCAAATACGCCCCAACCTCCGAGCCCAAGTACAACTCAGTCAACACAGGAAAGTAAACATATTCCACACAGGAAAGCATATTGTAATCCACACAGGATAACACAACACAATCCACACAGGAAGCAACAGGATTCAGCTCACACAGGTATACTTCTTCAAAGGACGATAAAGATGATCTCTGATCCATCTAAGTCGTCGGACCCACGAAGGATCGATAGGTAACTAACCCCCACAAAAGACCCACACAGGATCGGGCCCACGTAGGACCTGTAGATAATCACCGCAAAGACCCACACAGGATCGGGCCCACACAGGACCTGTAGGCGCTGGTTCACACAGGACCGCTGAGCGCAAAGCCCCACACAAGATTAGACCCACACAGGATCGGGCCCACACAGGACCTGTAGCACTGATCCACGTAGGATCGCTGAGTGCTGTAGTCATCGTCGTCGAATCCACACAGGATCTCTATACTGTCGTCATCGCAGTCACAGTAGCAGTAGCAGTAGTAGTAGTCACAGTAACAGTCACAGCAGTAGTAGTCACAGTAACAGTCGTAGCAGTAGTAGTCACAGTAACAGTCGCAGCCAGCAGTAGTCACAGTAACAGTCGCAGCCAGCACTAGGGTTCCCACACACAGCAAGCTTGTTTGGAGGGTCCGCTCCACGAGCCGAGAGGCTGATACATCAACTGTCACAAAGTCCAGAGTTGATGTATCCAAAAGTTCCGTATCGACAACAGGAACTCAACGCAACAGACGGCGCGTCGATCGGACGCCCGGTCTGAGAGTTACTGGCATTTTCGTCCCCGGGGCCCGGTTGGTTTTTAAGGCAAAACCAACCCGACCGTACTCCACCTGCGTCCAAACCTCGGGCGGAGTATGCCAAAAGATCTGTCTCACCAAGAGGAACACAACACAGCTGACGACACGTCAATCGGACGTCCGTAGCTCAAGATATGAGCGTTTCCGCTCCGAAGGCCCGGTTAGTTTCGTGAACGAACCAACCCGGCCGAACTCGAAGTAATCCGAAACCTTGAGTGCGATATACCGAAACGACCGTCTCGATCCAAGGATCGCGTTGCCGCAGACGGTTCGTCGATCAGTGGTCCGTGGGTCAAGTTATGTCCAAAAGACCAAATCTGATCCGAAACGGGGGGTCCGGGTCCGGGCCGACCCGGCCCGACCCCCCTGGGTCGGCCCGAACCGGGTCGACCCGGGTCCGACCCGTCCCGGCCGGCCGGCCGGCGGCGAGGTGGCGCGGCGGCGCGGCGGCCTGGCGCCGCACGGAGGCGGCACGCGGGGGGAGTCAATCCCCCGCTGATTGAAGGGGCGGCGCGGCTATATGCCGCGCCCTTTCAAAAACAAAACGGCCCCCACGTGGGGGCCGACTTGGAGAAAAACCGGGGGGCCTCCTCCCCCCCCCTTTCAAGGAACCGCCCCCTCTTAAATGAGGGGGGTTTTTAGAGCTGGTCGGGGGAATTTATTCCCCCGGCCTTTGACCTTCCGGCCGGCCAACTGCCGACCGATTTTCTCCAACGGGACCGGAAAATCCGGTCCCCTCTTCGGCTTCCGATGCCGGTGGCCCGGCCGCCGGTCTTCTCGTTCCGCCACGTCCCGGAACTGGCCGCAGTGTCCGTCGTCCGGCGCGGTGCGACGGCACCGCGCCCCTCCACCGCACCTTGATTTCTTCAACGCGGAGCGACGGCGTTGCGTTTTTGATGATTCTTCCATGGCGCGGCGCGACGGCGCCGCACAAGATAAACATACAATTATCCGCGTGGTGCGACGGCACCACGCCACCTTGCTTCCACCCGCAAGATAAACCAACATGAACGATGGAGGTGGTTCGGCGATGTTCATGCGGTCCGGAACCCCTCACGTTAAATAAATACACAACTTAAAATATTCAAATTCCTCACGTTAGTCATGCGAACCACGAGCAAGAATAGAATAATTAAACAATAAACAACAACCCCTACCTCGATAGTTGCATGTTGACGTAGTCGTGGAATATCGGTGTCGATTCCTTTGACGTCGGAGGAAGAGTCGTTTTCGATGGCGTTCGTCGCGGAAAACCGTCGCGGAAGAGATGATGCGGAAGAAGAACGTCACATCGCGGATATGGCGTCGCGGAAGAACCGTGTTCTTTGGCGAAGAAGTTCTTCGTTGAAGAGCGGCGTTCTTCGTGTTCTTCGTCGAGGTTGAAGAAGATGAAGAAACAAGAAGAACCTTCCCAACTCTCTCAAGGAGACCAAACTATAAAATAAGACTCTATCTTATTTTATTAACACAACAACACACTAGAATTTCAAGAGTTTGAAATTCAAAACACACACACAACTCACCTTATTTAAGTCTAAAGTTATAACTTAAGATATCATAACTTATGAGGGAGTTGAGGGGTTTTAGAGGATATGAAGAGGTGGGGTTCGTGTGGGCCCCACCACCCTCATAACCTCCCAAAGGAGGTTGGGTGGTTACCCAACTTCTAATAAGAGATATCACTTAGGTTGAGGACGGTAAGAACTACATTTGTCTCCACCTAAAGTGAGGTGCCACTACAATAATTTACTACAAAATCCTGGATAACAATTCCCCTATTATCCAATACCAACCTCCTCCAGGAATGTCACCCAAAATAAAAGATCCATCAGTATTCAGTTTGAGGCCATTTTCTAGGGGATCCATCGAATCCAATGGCCTAAAATCATATGAGTAAATGGCAGGTCTAGGGATAAGCTGGATTGAAGAGGACACGTAGAAGGGTCCCCCAACTGGTTCCCCAAAAGAATAAACTTGCCAATAAGAAGGATTTTCATTATCATAATAATAGACCTACTTGTAGAGAGGGACCCCTCGTACCAGGCATGATTTATCACTTTCCTTATTCAATAGTAACCTACACTCAGGGTAACAGATCATAACGATCATTCCAGTACTAAACCAATCACCCCCGAAATCCTTTTAATCCAGAACAAAGAGTCATGAATAGAAGAGTAAGAGAGATCTATGAAGGCACCAAATAAAATCCCCATATCTTGGCCCCATTATCCTTCAAATAGATGGGATTTGTTCTTTCTTCCCGTATTTCATTACAACAGTGACAACGTGAAATGAGATTGATCCCTTATTTTTTAATGCTTTCATCAGTTGGTATTTCATGATGATGAATCCTCCATACAAGGAAATTATATTTTGCTAGAATCCAATTGCTGCACATAATCACATACCATCTATCATGAGGATCCAAGGGTACCGATATCCTTCAAAGGACATTAAGATAAATGTTTCCATAGTTTGATGAGGTGAAGACACATCATTCCAGCTCCACATTATTTGTAATCGATTCAAAAATTTCTTGTTGGATCTTATCCCACACTACACTGATGATGCACTGATGAAAGACCACCTCCATGAAGGATATTGATGGGGCATGAATCCCTTGATATCTGATCAAAGATCATTCCTAGTTCTGAAACCAAAAGATAATTTTACCTTCACCAACAATCAAAAGAGAATGATGTTGAAGAGTGGGAATGAGGTGTAAAATCTTGTACCATAAGGGGGAACACTATATGCTAGAATGATTCGTATTTCCACCACAGTTATAGGCCATAATCCTCCCCCATATTGTTAATTTCTCAATAACTTTTCAATCTAGTTTCATGTGTATGTATTTTATAGTTTTCCCCAATATTCCAACATTAGGCTAATCATCATGAATGAGGCATGCCATACTCTCCCATGATACCCTCATAATTTAACCATTTGAAATTGAATTCAAAATATATGTATCTAGAACCTTGTCCATAGCTTTGATCACACCTTTCAACACTGAGGTCATAACCAACACATGCACCAAAATTGTAGACAGTGCACTATTCACCAGGTCTATTCTTGATTGGATATTAATATTACAATTCACTACATCATTTTCTGGAACAACTTCTGTGTTTTTTATAGGAAAATATTTTCAATATTAACATAGAATAGGACATTGAACATATTAATTATCTCCATAAACACTTTTTGGTACGCCAAATTTCATATTTATTATACTCATCATAATTGAAGCATTAGTGTGTAGGTGGGGGATTTGGTATTTATTTTTCAATCCTTCTCATTTTTCATCCTACTTACCTATTTTTGGAAATCAGATGCATGAGGACCCACATTTCTAGACATAAAACATATTCTATTAACGTTAAGTAAATTTCACTAGATTTATTTTCTATATTTTCATCGCACATGATGATTAAATTTCTTCCCTCACTTCTATTTCTCATTTTGGTTTTCATGAAACTCTATTTTTTTTTCATTACAAAAAAACATAAAAATTATGGGATAATCCCATAATAATATTGTAACAATATAGTATTTTAATATATTATTTCTTATATTAATTTAATTTGTTCATTTCATTTAACACACACAACATTAAACATAATCAAAATCGAGATATATTTAGATAAAATCAAAATATTTATGTATAACCATTAAAAAAAAGACATAGAATTTTTTAGAATAAATTGGAGTAACTAATTTATTAAATATTTAAATAAATAGACTAATTTTTACTCTTAGTACAAATTAAATTTAATTAGTCTACCTAAAATCACTAATAAGATCATATATTGTTTAGAAATGTTATTTCTCTAAAAAAATTCCTTTTTATGTGATACATTTTTGTATTTTTAGAAAAATATGATTAATAATAAAAAATTATATTTTTTATTAATAAATATTTAACAAATATGTTTTTTTAAAATGGTATAAAATAAGAATAATAATTATTTATATTTAAAAATTTCATTCTCATAGAAAAATGGTTCTTTATTATATTTTATGATTTTATTTTAAAATTATGTTTGAAAATATTAGGATTTTAATTTTACTTAATTAACATTATATTTTGATTTATTATGTCAATATTATCATTACAATATTTCAATAATATTTTATAAAATATAATTAATTTTAATGTTAATATTAATAATACAAATATTTCTAAAATCATTCACTTTAGGAACATATGAATGGATTAAAATCATAATAAACACTATTTATATAGAAAATAAAAATTAAATATGTAATAAAACGTATTTAAAAATTGTATTATGAATTTATAAAAAAAAATACTTATCTTTTTCGAAGCTAATTTAATATTTTATAATTAATATTTTTACGTTGTTTTATTAAATATGACACTTTATTAATTTTAGAAATATTTTAAAAAACATTTATCTAAATAAAAATATTAAATATTTGTTTTAAATATCAATTTCATTATTAGTTTTCAATATAAAATTTGTACGATTAACGTTAACTAACAGGATAATGGTGAATGCGTTTCTGAAATGATTGTTTTTTGCAAATATCATGTAATTTTTATCCTATAAATAAAACTGGCCATATTTAAATGATGACCCTAATATAATGTTCTAACCTATATATAAATATATTCACACCCACTCAATTTTTAATCAATATTATATAATATTAAAAATAGGAAAAGGATAAAATCCATTTTATTTAGAAATATAATTTTATATTATATATTTTAACTTAATGATTATTTTATTATTTTCAGAAATGTAATTAGACTAAATAAATATTAAATTTATATTTAAAATATCATAATTTGGAAATTTTTTTAATGTATTACTTATAAATAAAATATAAATTACTATGATTAAAATCATTAACCTAGGTAAATATCAAAATTATAAAATGTTAAAACCTATTGTCAAATAAATGGAACATGTTTAAAACATTTGTGTAAAGTTATGGATTCCTAATTCTCAAAATTATACCACACCAAACATCATTTATATTACATTATGGATTAATTGAACATATAATAATTTAATATATCATGGAAGTGTAAAGTGTATTCCCCATAGTGTGATTTTTTTTCATTTATAAAACTACACCACATTGAACCATCCAAGGTTACACATTAAATTCTATTTACTATAGATAAATTTTAAAAAATAAGACTCCAAGGAGTACATTTTTCATCAAAAATTTCATTGTCTCTGTATGTTATCTTAATGTCAAATATTCAAGGAGATATCTAAGGTAAGATGAAGTCTTTGATGAAAGTATTTTTGTTTATATATTTATTTCTCCATAATATTCCTCTTCAAAATAGTTCATGTACATAAAAATATAATCAACTAAATATATTTTATATAAATATATTTTACTATATTAATATAACAACCATTAATTATTTGACACTATCTATTAAGGAAAATAAATGTGACATTAGTGTGTGTGTGGAATGTACTGCCTACACGAAGAGACATATTACATTTTTCATAATAGCCCCACATGGATTATGTTAATGTTGAAATCGACAACTAAATAATATGTTGATAATATAAATATTATCATGAGATTTAATATTTTCCTATTATTTATTTCCATCCAATTAATTTATGAATGGAATAATTATTCATGCAAACATGTGCACTACCAACTCTACGAGAAATTTGTTTCATTTTTTATCACCACACATCATGAATGGATTTAAAAATATATTAAAATTTTAAAAACTATTTCCATAACTCTAATAATACTCTAAACACGATGAATCTATTTTACAATGCTTTAAAATATAGTCAACATATATATAGAGATAAAGAGAAACTGAAAGAATAACCCTATGAAATAGACGTGGGTAAGAAATAGATATAATAAATATAATATAATATAAAATTTAAAGGTATAAATTAAATTAAAAAATGAAAAATAACTTTCATAATAAGTTATTTAATAAGAATAATTTGATTATTCCATATTTTATGCACATGCACAAAACAAATCTGGACGAATCTAAGGGTTTCATCATAATATTATATTATTTGATAATCATTTTTTCTATAATGATTATTTCATTTACATGGTATGATAGCATAATATTTGATATATAAACTCAGTATTAATATATATATATATAACCAAATTCAATATCTCTCCAATTAATTGTGTTTTATTATAATATTTCATGACTGGTATGGGTTTTGAGATCTCATTTTTTATTTCAGTATGATATGAATTCTATTCATCAATTGTTTTAGTATTCGGGAAGCATATATTTTCCATGAAATTATTTTAATCATAATTTTAAAGTAATATATTGTATTTAAAAACCTATATCATTTTATACCTTTCATGGGTCTTATATTAGGAAGATAAAAAATTAATAAGGTTTATACGTCTTAATTTCTCATCATTGAGACATGTTCTAATGTCATGAATGAAATTATAGTTTAGATAGTGTATATATGACGCAATAATGAGATTTATAGTAATAAATTATTTAATAAATGAATGTTAATGAACCATTTTATTTTTAATCATCCAATTAATTTTTATTCAAAAATTACTATATCCATAAGAGACATGGAAGCTCAAAATTATTCTCTTGAGTTATATGTTTTAAGCTTGATTTTATTTTCCATGTTTTTAAAAAAATTTATTTTGAAATGATTATCTATATTTATTTATGGGGCTAAGAGTTTTTATCTAAAACCATTATGATGAATTGTTTTATTTTCACTTCTGTTTAACGAAGGATTCTATTTTGAAATAGAATTAGAACTATGAATTTTAAAATAATGAATGAAAATTATTTTCAAAAATATTTTTTCAATATTTTATTTTAACTATCCTTAAATGATATATCTATAATATTAATTTTATTCTATTTTTATAATATATATTAATTAATTAATCAATAATATTTTTTATAGAGTTATCTATAGTAATCAATTTAATTCATGATATCATTTTACACTACATGGATGACATATGAAACTTATTTTATCTCCATGAGTTGTTAATGAAAATAAATGATTTCAATTTGGAGGATTATGATCCCCTTATTTTTACCAGTGTTTCATTAATATATGAATACTCTTTATGGTTCACTCATATTTATAGATGATCATGGTTGGGGTCATATATCTCCCTATAATACGTTTTTAATTTTTCAAGTCATATGAGATGATGAAATTTTGTGCGAATGAGATACGTGAACAATATTTTGGAGTTTTTTTTGCATGAATGAGATGTGGGATTATCTTTTCCCAAGATTGTATTTTTTTCATTATTTGTGGTCATAAAATGATTCAATGACATAACATATGTATATATACTTCTTATTATACTTCATGACTAACATTTGATGTATCATGACTCTACAAAATAATTTCATGGTATATGTTTCTTAATTTCATATTACATTTCCTTATACCCTGAATTATTGAAAACTCCCAGAATTCCACGTTCAATTAATAATAAATTTCTCCCATACACATTTTTTTCATATGCTTATGATATAACTGTTGATTTCTTCCTGATAATTCTTTCTTTATTGGGTATATTATATCACCCAATTCATATGTTTTCCCTTATCTAGATTATGAAGATAAATATTTCTTAGATAATTTTTAGAATATAGATTAATGGAGTTCAATAATAGAGAAATAATTATATATTAATAATCATTCATGGCTAATACTGAATAGACAAAGCCATTTTGCCCATGGATTTTATTATTATCCATGAGATATATTATATTTATCATGAAATTAATTGAATATTTAAGTTATTATTATATTTGGTTACTGTAGTTCGTATTTGAGAAATGATTATTAATTTTTTTAGAATAGTTTATATAATTTTAGAGAAAAACATGGGGATAAATATAAAGGATGACATTAAGTATAGGATAACATCTTGTTGTTTTTGTAGAGTATAGATTGTGTGGTTTTCCTTGAAATGACATCCTTCGATGGGTACTAAATGATTATGAAATATCTATCATAGTTGGGCCTATGGGAAATAATCACATTGTGGGTGTGTTGGATATTAACTCAATCATGAACTGGTAAACAATAAATATTTCTAACTATACACTATGTTTGACACTCTGGAGGGATATGTGCTGGTTAATGAAAATCTAATTACTAGACCATATTAATAGTTCTTTATGCTATGAAATTATAATGTGATTTTTGGATGAAACTACCAAAATAAAGCCTAGATTTAAGAAATAATTATTTATGTTTAACTAAACTATAATTTGAATGATTAAAAGATTAAGAAATTTTTAGGAATAGAGTTATATAATTAATTTATAATATAAGTATTTATCACTAATGTTTTTTAGAAATTTTTGTGGAAAGTAGAAACCATATTACTAATGTACATGATGGATAATATAGTAATTTCACAAATGGGAAACCAATATGGATAATATATTGTACTGAAAAACATGTAGAATCTCTCACCAATCAATCTTGAGTTATGAATAATAAAATGAGAATTTCAAAACATTTAAATAGACTAATAAAGATATGAGTATATTTTCATAGAATATCAGTTGAATAAAACGATGAAGGACTTATAATTTAACATCCCTCATATAACATTTTTGGGAAGAAACTCCCTTGCGAATTTCTAGGATGAATAAAAATATTTTTAAGTGTAAAAAACTTTTTCATCAAGATTATAATTTTTTTGAAGGGTAAATGATGATAATAAATGAAATTGTGGTAATGAATTTCCAATTTTTCTACTGCCTTATATTTCGGCAATATTAAAAAATATTCCCTAACCAAACATCTAACAAGGTTAAAAAATATCATCTACCTCCTAAACAACTAAAACAATATCAATCCTTTATTATCCCTATTGTTCAAAGTATGCCTTAAAAAAATACAGTTCAGTTTTATACGTAGTCTCCAATGAATATTTTTGGTTTTTGAATTGGAATTTATATATAGCCACCCTATTAGGTCTATGACATTTTCTATGAACATTAAACCACAACCAAATTGAATTGATTATTGAATAAAAATTATTTTTTCTATTGTATTCTACGTTTTTATTTTGGTAACATGGATTTAATAAATCTCATATCATTCATTTAGATAAATTTTTCAAACTTTTTATGGATTTATTTGATACAAATAGAGTACAAAATTATCTTCTGTAATGAAATCTCATTCAATATTAAAATGTGATATTAAAAAAATTAAATAATGATGATAACCACCATATATAGAAAAAATTTATAATGTGGGTCTTGATACTGAATAATCGTTGACTATTCACACAAAATAGTTTTAAAAATACTCCATGTGATGGATAATAATATTCTTAGGAAAAATATTATTCCCTATTTTAATTAAGATTGTATCACTCTAGAAAAATATATCTCATGCCATGATTATCAATAAGACACCCATTGATATTTTAATTAATGGAAATAAGTAAAAGTGTGATGGAGAAATTTATTTAGGAGGGATTATGTAATGACCAAATATTTTAATCTATATTTCCTACAAATAAATCAATGTGTTTTATTACATTATATGAATGAAACAATGAAATTAAATGAAACATTTATATATTTTGATAAAATATAAATATTCAAGTATGGTCATTAATACATTGTCATTAAATTTACATGAATCAATAAGAGAAACCAATTTTTTTTAAATATTTATTGAAATAATATAATGGTTAATTTTAATATGAATAAAATCTTGTTAGTTTAACTAAGAGGTCTGACCATATAATTTATTGTTTATATTCATTTCTACAAATATTGTTTTTAGGGGATGTGATTTCATATTTGAGGGAAAATATGATTAATGATCATAAATTATGGTATATATTAATAATTAGTTAGGATAAATTTAGTTGGGAAATAGTATTAAATTTTAAAAAATATATTAATTTTATTAAAATTTCATTTTGAATTAAAAGAAGTTGTTTATTAGATTTTTGTTGATTCTATTAAAATATAGAATTTATAATGTTATTAATTTTAATTTTTACAAAGGAAGTTATTTTTTGTATTTAGTATATCAATATAATTTTTTTGACAAGTCATCCCTATTTCTTAAATAAAATTACTTTTTGGTGAATATTAAAATATAAAATATAAAATAAACTATCACTTTTATAATACATGAATATCCTAAAAAAAGTAAAAAAACCCAATTATTGAAAAAAATCATTCATAACTGATATTTTGAATTTATAAGTCACATAAATAATTTATAAAGATGTTATTTTATATTTTTTAACTGATGTACCATTTCTCCCTAAAAACTATTTCTACATGATTATTTTAAAAATTAAACATTACCACTTCTAGAAATTAAATATAAAAATTCTATCTCCATTTTATTTTAATATATATATAAATATATTAGTGAAAAATATGACATTAATTTTAAGCATAAATTTAATATTATTATAATTAAATTTAATTAAAGTGATAACACATAAATATTTGTTATATGATTTATTTTATTAATATCATTTTATTTTAATATATAAATGTGAATTTATATAATTTAAATTATGAATCTAATATTATAGTCAATACTACTTATAAATATATTTACACTAATTCTATTTGTATTAAATTCTAATTAATAGTAAGAATATGTAGTAGTAAAAATAAAATTTTCTATAATTCTAATATATTATATATTTCATTATAAAATTAGTTTTAATAATATTCTGAAATTGAATTAGTATAAATTTAGATGAAATATATGTTCTAAAATAATGATTTTAATATTAGTTACCATTTATTTCTGAATTAAATATAAATTACATAGTTAAAAACTTTTTTAGACGGTAAAAAAATTACATAATGTAAAAATACCATGTTTAATGACTTGAAATGTGTTTGAAAATTCATGGTTGAGGTTTTCTCAACACAAGACTAACCAAAATACTATTATTATGAAATTCTGGAGTCATTGACCCTGAAATAATGTAATGATGTATTGGAAGTGTAACGTGTATTCCTAATTGTTCCCTTCTCTTCACTTGTAAATGAAGATAAATTTCACCCCTCCATGTTTACAATTAAAATTATATATCACCTTGAAACATTTTAAAAACTATAAATAATATAATTATTTTTTAATTCATAATACTATGTTATCTATAAGTATTTTTAAGTTCTTTTACATACATAATGATCCTTAAGAGATTATGAAGTTTCTGATAAAAGTATTACACACTTTTTAATCTTCCCTCTTAAATATTCCCTTTTCCAAATCACATATATTCATAAAAATATAATTAAATAAATATCATTACTGTAAAGGTAAATTATTATATTAATGCATCAACTGTTATTTATTAATATTTGTCCACCCTGGAGAACAGAAGTATTTTAGGGCACTTTCATAGACGATCGCCGGTATGAAGCATTATCTTCCATTTTTCATAACTTCTTATCATGTGTTTTTAATTATTTAATTGATAAATAAATAGGATATATACAATATTATTATGATTTTAAAATTTTAAATGGTCATACCCATTATTTTTCTCTTATTCATTGAGAAATTGAAACATTAAACGTGTGTATGTGTGCACTACCGCCTCCACGAACAATGAGTTTTTTTATCACTAGCCACCATGGATGAGATTAAAAATATATTTAATATATAAATTAATCCCATTGAATTAAAAAAAAATTGTGAATCTTTCTACCACAATCAATAATTATACGATGTTACTGAAAAATTAATTGAAACCCCTCATGTAATCTAAATAGGCAAGAAACAAATAAGAAAAATAAATAAGATATAGTCATAGATGATCCATATTAGAAAAATTAAATTAAAATAATTATAAGTTATCTAATAAATTTAATTTATTTATTTAGGAGCTTGGGGATGCATGCATTTGTAACAAATAAGGGCATTATCTAAGAATTTTATTCAATGACAACTAATTTATATTATCCATCTAATTTAATTTAAATAGTGTGTATAAATCCAATTTGTTATAAAATATCTTTAATTTCATTTTTTTGTATTTCAACTCCAATATAAACTCCCCATTCTTTCAAATGATTTTTATTATAAAATGTATTAAATTTTTATAGTTTATGTGTGATATTATATTTCTTCTTTGAGTTGTGAATTATATTACAAATATATTTACTATTTGTGGATTATATATTTTACATGAACTTAATTTTATCATATGTCTCATGTAATTTCTGTTGTTTAAAAACTGATATCATTTCCGAACATTCATGGGTCTTCAATATGAAATAAATAATATTATGGGTTTTATGTCTCAATTTCTCTTCATTAAAACATGTATTAATGTTATGGTCCAATTTCATATCTCTATGGTGTATATTTTACTTAATAATTTTAATTAATATAATCAATGATTTAATTTATCATATTTACATAACAATATTATTTTCAATATTACAATAATTTTCTATTCAAAAAATACTACAGTCGTAAGGGACATGGTAAATCAAATGTTTTTCGGTGACTTATACATGTTATTATTAATTTTTCTTCCATAAGATCACAAAATTTTAAATTTTAAATAAAATCACTTACTTTTTATGGAAAAAGAGATTTTGATATAAATATTTTCCTATTAACGTTTTTATTTTATTAGATATATAGGAGTATTTTTGGAAATAGGCATGTAACTATGACTTTTAAAGCGATGAATTACAAAAGTTTTGCACAATGTCTTTTCATAATTACGTTTCTATTGTCATAAAATTATCCATCTCCAATGTAGTTATATTTTATGTTACCCAATATAATTTATTTAGTTATTTAATTATTTTTTTGTAATATTTTTATCATCATCAAGTGATTTAATTCGTGTTGTTATTTAATGAAATTTCGATGTTTATTAAACCAATTTTATTCTATCGGTTATTTACAAAATGTTCATGATTTCTATTTTTATGTTTATGAAAACCATTTTTTATTTTATTTTAATAAGGTAGGTAATATTTCCAAATAGAACTCATATGTATAGATGATGATGGTTGTGGAATGGCTTTATCCTCCAATGCTTTCGATAACGTTTTATATCACATGAAATGATGAAATATTTTAGGACTCGGATTGAAGAAAATTTATTCAAAAGATTTTTTGAATGAATTAGATACTTGAATAATTGTTCACATGATTTTTATTGAAAATTATAGATTAATATTTTTTCCATGATTTTGATATTTATGTCTTTTCAATAATTAATTGTAATAATTTTATTTAATGACATTCTATATTTCCATATGTCCATGATTTTTGTCCTCGACTCATATGTAATTTTATAGGATTCCAAAATAATTTAGGCAGTCAATTTTTTTCCATTTCCAATTAAATTTCACTATATAATGACATATAGACAAATAATATTTTTCCACATTAATTTAATAATAAATATATCCCCATCATATGTTTTTTCATTTTATTATGATCCCACCCATGATGATTTTTTTTTCGTTATTGAGAATTTTAGGACACCCCTTTGTTATGTTTTACATTCCATAGGTTATAAAGATTATTATAAATTTGGGAATGTAAATAGGTGTTTTTCAAGGAGTTCAATTATAATTTTATAAATTTAGATTAATAATATTTTGAAGATAAGAACTAAGATACTAAACCTTTTGGTCATTTGGTTTTGTGGATGCTTTTTGATTTATTTTACATACAATGAATTCAATATATTATTTAATTTATTATTATCTTCTATCACTATACATTTCAAAATTTATTTTACATTTATCAATTTCATTTTAGAGCTTCCAACATAACATACAAATAAAACCCTCTACGTAAATACTTTAAATGGATTAATGAATATTCCAATATTATACTCAAGGATATAGATAAAATTGGATGCATGCATTATGAGTCTCACGAATTTTTATACATACATATAAATAGAGTCATCATCCTTTTGACTCATCCATATGAATAATTTCTCATTCTTCATGTGATGTGTTTGCAGGATGTTTGTACTGGAGATTTTTATCTGGAACAACTCATATTCCAAAGAGTCAAAAACATTTATTGGTGTTTCTTTTGGAATAATGGTCCTCTACTTAATAACATAACCACATAAATCATAAAAAACTAAAAAATATCTCATGATTAGATCACTAGATAATGGAAAATAAATTCTTTATTATGTTGATCTGTTACATAGAAATAACTATTTTTGAAGATCCAAAAAAAGGATTGTTGATATTTCCACATAAAGGACTCAATATCATGTCTCTTTCATTGGTTACTTCACTATATCATCAGTGTTTTCATTATTATTCATATATAAGAATATTTTATCAAAAATAACTATGAGATTTTATACTCTAGACTATTTATATTTTGGTTACTCTTTAGAACAATCATCGAAATTCTCATCTTATGATTTGATAATTATGTTTCTCTTTTCACTATCTATTACATTAATAAATGAAAGTTAGAGCAAGGAATTAATAAATAAGAAAATTACAAAAAGAAAATAATGAACATTAATTAAATAAATCATAAAAAATATATATAGTCCTAGAATTATAAATTTATTTCTTTTAATCTATTTTTCTAAAGGTTATTTAATATTTGGTTATATAACCTAAATATATTCAAATACATCATAATGATTTATAAATAGAATGTGAAATAACTAAAGTGTATCACATAGGAATTTAAAACAAGGTGTGTAGTTTATACCACTTACCCTGTAATATGTAATATTTCATTCCAAACCCAATGAAATTTTTTAGAACTATGACACAAAGGGGTATCATATTGTTATGTCTAAATTCACTTTTTAATATATATTAGTAGATTAAAATTAAAATAATTTAAAAACTATATAAACTTACAAAATATTTGGATAATTTATTATATTTAGTATCACATCTAATGTTTCGTATATGTTTATATGTTTATAATCACTAAAAATTACTAAACTCCATTGTGATACTAATAGAGATACCCAAAATATACTTACATGAATGTTACATTATTTTCTAGGAATATTTATTTCATATTAAAATTAATTAATCTTTAGAACCAAAATTTTTGTATGGTTAGAGATTATTTATGTTACTATATTATTCTAAAATTTATTTTATATCTCCCATAAAAAAATTCTTTCATACTATCATTTATACCAGAAATAAATTATCATCTTCTTCAAAACCCATGGAGTAGAAACATATATAGTAGTTTTCTCAGATTCCAAGGGTAAGAAGTAGAGAAAAAATCAAATAACATAATTTTTTATAAGATAAGAATGCGGGTGTAAGAAAAAAATTTAGAGTCCATGAATAAAACATTAGGATATCAAAACAGAATAAATAGGGATAATAAACCATAAATCAAGGATCTATGCACAACAAAATACGTGATCCATAATGACCTAAGTGCATTTGAAAACATATGGATGTGAAAAAAATATAATAATAGAAATTTGGATATGAATTATCATGATTCATGTAGATGCATCTTATAACATAGTGTATAAGTAACAAGATTGATTCATATATAAGATAATATGTTATTAAACACTTTACTGCCAATCATTATTATATTGTGTTTTATCAAACATTTAATAATACAATAAAGGGATATATACTATATTAAGTGGTTTGGGTGTGATTATATTCAATAATACACACACGCACACAATTAACACACACATGCCTAATTGGAAGGTCATGTCCCCCCAAGGGGTAACCCACCCTACCAGGTTCTTTATTACATTATATATTTTTGGCATAAAGGCCCAGTGGGAATGATATCAATTACATGGCTCACAGTACCACCATCAGATGTCCTAGAGTCCCTTTTTCATCATTTTTAAATCACCACCAACTAATTATATATAGGACACCACCCCCTTGATGGCCTAAATTCCCATTGTCCTGAAATCCAATTCAATATGAATAATACTACTGCGATAATACCATGTTATAGTACCTACTATAGTACCTACATTACTACAATGCTACAGTGCTACTACAGTCCTACTACGGTACATGATAATATTTTCTTCCACCTATATTTCCTCCTGATTTTGATGTCGGATTATGGGAATCCTTTTCCTCATGGGTAATCCCTTAACTAATTAAAGTTATATATTATTATACTTGTAAGTATAAAATATTAAAAACCATACCTATGAGTAAAAAAATAACATGAAAAAATTAATATTTGAAACACCACCTAATTAACCCAAAAAAATAGGTAGGATTCATTAAAAGTACCATACAATATTCCATAATACATCTAATGAGTGAAAAAAAACTATGGTATTTGAATATGTCTCCACAGTTATAATAGAAACATTAACGATGTTGACATAGATGACAAATGTCATTTTATGATCATAGGAATAATAATTTTAATAAAGCAAGTAATGCAATTTTATATAATAAAAATTAATAATTAAAATTACATTGAGAACCATTAAAAATAATTATAGGAATATTTTTAAATAATAATTTATGTAATGGATAAAGAATGTTTTCACATGTACCACATTAAAAATAGGTTATTTTTGTACATTTTTCAATTATGATCCACATTAAAAATGTTAAATGATTCATTTATGCCTTTTGAATAGAAATTAAAAACAATATAAAATGAACATAACTAACTATGGAAGAATAGATAAATATATCTATAAATTCATTGAATAAGTACACCCATAGAGAAGGAATTTTCTAGATCTAATTTAAAATGTGGAGTTTTTTTCATATAAAATCATCACATTTTGTAAATTATTTACCAATGGACATGAAATTGAAATTGTAAAAGTACAACTATAGAATAAACATAAGAGAATTAAAATGTTTAGGGTTTTAGATGTAACGAACCAACCTAGGTTACCCTCAAACCTAGCACCCGACCCGATCTATCTCATACCCAAAGGGAGTTCCCGATTCCCCTATGCTGGGAACAAGACCCCAGGAATCAAACAACAAAAACTGTAGATAGATTTCCACCAACCTAAAAAACCACATGGAATACATATGTAAAACAAGAAACAAGATAATAATACTAATAATATATATACCATATCTTTAATAAAACGAAGAATACAGAAAACTGCAAGAGTTGCAGAAACATTAAATTACAAGTCAAAATGCAATGGACCCGAACCAAAAAATTACTCTGGTAGATAGCTTGGACAAACTCACACCATCTCACCACCGGCTACTGAACCAGTGGACATGAACCTCACCACCTCACTATAGTGCCTTGTAATTCTAGGAAATGTAAGATAAACAATGGTCAACGCACCACCGAAGAGGTTCACAGGGTGTAAGCTAACAAGCTAAGTAAGATCCCACTTTCGGGTTCCATAACCAATTTCTGTATAAAAATCCATGTATGCTCAATTTAAATTAAAACATTTCATGGTATTAAATAAAGTATTATTATGGAAAACAAGTTAAACATTTCCCCTTTTCATATCTCTAAAACAAAAGTAGGTATATCAATTTCAATGATCATTTTCCATATCATTTTTGACAAGAAAGAAAATGAATATCAATGCTAACTCTGAAAGCCAGGTAAAATTAAACAAAAGCACATGTATCACAAAACTAGTGAATACTATATAGATTAGTGGTAGAATAATCATACCACATTAAATCCAATGAAAAATTTTGATCCTAGAACCAAAGGTCTTGGAAGCAGTGTAATACCCCATGAGTAAACACCCCAAAATTCCGATATCGGTCCCCCGGAACAATGGGACTAAGAAACAGAGGAATGCGCAAAGAAAACCATCCTTGATAATCACCATAAAATGGTTGATATCCCCAATATAATCCTTCCATCTATGTATCCTAGGTAACACATTTTCTCTTACTCAAATTCCTTTCAATTATTTTAACCCCATTTAAAATTGTTTCAAAAATTCAATTTCAATGCTTTGAAGATACCCATTTTCATTCAATTTATCAATAACTATGGAAAAATAATTTTTCACTAAAAATTATTTTCAACACACACAACATAATCATTTAAATCATTTCTTAGGAATCCGTTTGTAGTTAAAAGATATATACATTTTCATAGTCTACAGATGGAACCACCAACCTGATAATTTAGGCCACACATTCCCACAAGGGAAACTCAAATAAATGAAACCCAACAATATAAAAAAAGTCCATATATTCAATTACACATCAATATTGATTCAATTTAGAAGAAATGGGTCAGTAGAAGAAAGGATACCTACATATGTTAATGAATAATGCTCACCACACTACAACCAATAAAGGAAAAGGCCTCTGGAATTCTATAACATAGTGGATCTAGGAGGAAACCCTGAGGAATACACAACCATAGACCAAGGGATCCAAAGACACCACACAACGATGGTGCCATGATAAAAGGTAATGAAGGAAAGAAAGGTTACTCACCTGAAGAGATACACCGCATCCACAATGGAGAATATGTGTCAAATAGATCAATATAAAATGAGTAGTGTCTCCAAAAATCTCAGAGGAAGAGAAATGGTTCAAGATCCAAGAGGTCTGTGAAAAGATCCATGAATAAAAAGATGTTCACCAACATTAAATCTATATTTGGTCTATTTTATGAAATGAAATATAGTTACACACTAAGAAATCAACGGTCTATAAATACACCAAAAAATCTATCACCTTGAATTAAAAATATGTTATTTAATGAAGTCACGATGTAAAACCACCTTTAAAGACGTTCATCCTTCATAAAATTAATCCCCTTTAATGGAATATGTCAAGAAACCATTACACTGCATTTATCATAGTCAGACGACATGTAACTACTCTGTATCTAGAAAAAATGAATAGTTATAAGTGAAAGTCCAACAAATCTTTGACTTCACCATTATAGGTATCCTACGAAACTAAAAGGAGGGGAAAAACATTATGTGCTTAAGGTAATATCTGATAAAATGGAAATAAGATATTACAAACTCTCCACCATAAATACATTTTTTCCCCAAGAAGTCATGAAGATGATTTATATGTGGAAACAGATGAGGACACTACTCCCTCATCAATAATCCACATTCCCAAGTCTCATCACAATCTGATCCTTATTTCTATAGAACTATAACCAACAAATCGACATACGATGCATGAATTTCACATTAGATTCATTGATATAAAACTGTTTCTCTAGCATAGAAGCATCTAGATCTAACTCAATTTCATCCCAACTCACAACATGAGCGGGATTAGGGTGATATTTTTTGAGATGAGATATATGGATAAAATGATGAATACAGGAAAATTGAACTAGAAATGATAACCAATAATAAAATTATTCAAGTAACTCTGTGACCTCAAATGGTCAAGCATTTGTAGGAGACAATGTAATAGCCCGATATTTTATGAAAAATATTTTTTTTTTAATTTCATTAATGTCTTGTGTTGTACGCTACAACAAAAGGAGCTTGCACAACATGCAATCGCGACCTTCCAAGATAGCGTGTGTAGTACGCAATAATGAGTTTCACTAAACAACAATATGCTATTAAAATATTATTAAAACTAGCCATTATGAATAGTAATAACCACCTTTTAAATTTTTTGAAATTTTAGCTCTCAAAATGGACTTCTTTTTTGGATTTGGAGTATCAAATTTAGCCTAAAGTGAAATTTTGGTACTTTTCGGATAACTTTCATATTCTGATGAATAGTGAAAAATACTAAATTATAATTAAAAACAACTTTTTTAATGAAAATAATAATAGTGATAAATTATTAATTTAAGTGGTTTTAAAGTATATTTAGAATATATTTTTACAATTTAATAAAATGTTGGTCATTGGATGTAATTTCACATTTAAACCAGTCATAAACAAATGTCAATCTTTTGATACTTATTATCTCTTAAGAACACGCTATATGTTTTGACGACCGGAATTAATTTTTAAATTAATTAATTCAACTGATATGTTTTGAATTTGATAAAATAGACATCATTTTTTAATTCATAATATCAAATATAGCTTAGATCTAATTTTTGGTATTTTTCTGAAAACTTTCAATTTTTGATGAATAGTGAAACCACTAAGTGGTAGTTAAAAAACTGAATTTTTCATAAAACATAATTTTTCCGCATCTGTGAGTGGAATTTCGAAAATCCAAGAGACACGGTTAATATCAAGGACTAAAATGTGGTTCAATGAGATGAAAATAATTTTTGGTAAATAGTAACTTTTTACTTTTTTACCACGATTAAAAGTAAATAGGGTAATTAAGGGTAAATATGTTATTCTTATTACCCTAACACATGTCCTAATTCTATTGGATAAGTGTAATTCGACCGAAAACAACCTTAGGAATAAAATATCGTCATTTAGGCCCACATGGATTGGATTAGGACATTTATTATTAATTTATTTAAAGAAGGGTTAAAATAGTTAAAATCAAAGTTTAATAAGTAAATCATTTTTAATATGGGGTTATACATAAGATAAATTCGACTATAAATATTAATTAGAAAGCTAAAAGGATTTCCTACATAATTGTATTTTATTTGTAATTTTATACATTAAATAATTTAATTTATTTATGACACAACGATGATGCAGTAATTATCTTATTAATTAAATATTGACATAATTGATGTTATAAATACCCAAATAAATATAATTTGAGACTTTTTATGAACTAAACTAATTTTCAGGGTTAATATGAAATTTTAGGATTGATTTAATGAACTTTGGTCGAAGTAATAATTCTGTTATGAGTTTCAAAAAAATCAACTGTTGAATAGTGTCAAAATTGACATAAAATAGTTTTTAAAACAAATATTATATTATTAATTGTTATTTTATTCCTATAAATCTAAGGTTAGGACAAATGACTTATATAGGGTTATATATATTAATAAAACACAACTTTGGGGTCTCTTGGATGTATATGGTATGTTTATTAACTATATAATATAAAAATACAAAGTGACATGGTAAATGTCAATCTAATTAACTAAGAGTTAAAACTAAAAGGTAAGGTTAATATAATGACCTAAACTTGTCTAAATTATATTGTATGAGAGGATTTTGACCCATCCCCAACTTAGATTCTAAATAACTCAATTTGGAGCCATTTAAAACCGATCTTGACTTTATAATAAAATAATATTTTTAGTTATTCCAAAGGTGCCCCTCTCCTCCCTTATAAAAGGGCACCTCCTCCCCCTCTACCACACACCACTTTGAGCCTTCAAGCTCGGCCAACCCCTGCCAATATCTTCTCTCCACTTCCCTAGAAACATCCTAGATGTTATGGTCTTCTTCAAAGACCTATTTTAGTCCCCTAAAAGGAGTTCTCAAAGAAGCACTTCAAAGAAGAGGTAATGTCCATTACGGATTCTTTCATCTCTATTTCTTCTTAAACTTCTTATTATAAGGTTGTTTAATTATGAAGTAATAACATCAGAATCACTCATATACTGATATGTTATTATAATTATGCAAAAACCCTACTTCACCACTTATCCATCCTACGGAAAAAGAAATCACCGCGCATGCGTACGTACAGAATACCGTCTCCACGCCATGGTGTAATCTATTTTCCACCACCACCTTACTTGGATGGGTATAATGGTGTAAATAATGACTATATATGACTATTATAAAGTGATATTGATTCTGAAATAGTATACATATACTCCAATACAATTCCACGATCATAGGAACGATATCATCACTCGTGCGTACGTACGGAATACCGTCTCCACGATGTGATGCGACTCGTTCTACATGATCTTCATTTAATAATGATTATATAAATGAATTGAATGAATGAATATGATATATATTACACTAATACCATTATGGAAATTAGGTATCTATAACCTAAAGAGAAGAATAAGAATTTATTCGACAAAACACGCATAAGAACAAAAAGTAATAAACACCCGAATAACAAGTTGTAATGAAATATTACTAATAATAATCTAAGAATATGACCATATATGATATCATAAAAATAAGTATGATTCTGTAATAAGTCAATAGAATTATTTAAATCATTATACAGGAGGTTCGGACACGTACAAAGCATAGCGGACCAAAGGTAAGAGAAATATCACAATGTCATTTTTATCCGAGATTGTTTATACTTTGGTATTTACTGGGGTGTATTTTATCATCCACATCCATGTTTTATCAATATGTAATATTTATATCCTTATACAATAGTTTATATCCAATTTTACCCTTCTGTGAGTTTTTAGTAAAAGATATGAAAGGAATCTTTTGTCGTTTTTCGTACGAGGTACTTTTTGACTTTTCCGACAAAAGTACGAGAATAATCTTTTTTTATACGGCATGAATGGATTTTTAAACAATATTTCCAAGAATCTTCCTTTACAATTTTTCAAGTTTATTTTTAATCAAATTCGTTTAGTTTATAATTGTATGATATATTAAGAAAGGAAAAGTGTTTTTGAAGTAGAAAGGATAGTTTCCTCAAGAATGGAGTTCAAGTGTTTTATCAAAATTATTTTCCATCTAAGATAATATAGGGTTCTGTTTCTATCCCTATTATTACATGGATTTGATTATGTTGTGATGGAAATATTTTTATGAATTACTTTATCTTATATGAATTGTTTTATGATGTCATTTTGTTTAAGAATCCCATTTTTACTACATGGGTTATGCAATGTTGTATGATTTATGATTTTGTGGCACACATAAGAATGGTATAATTATGAGATGGGTGGGACCTATATCTCCCTCCAATGCATTGGGTAAAGATTTTATATCTCGTGAGATAGACATGGCTGGAATAGTAGGTTATACCGGTTAAGTGAAACATGACTGAAACGAGGAGTGAACTCGGTTCAGAAAGGGACATTGTCCACTAAGATAGTCTTGGAAATGAGTCTTGAATAATAAGAAATGATTCTCTATGAATATGTGTGTATTCCACAAAGTTTCATGTTTTAAGTTATTATTATTGGGATTACATTTCACTATTATGATTTATCCCATGATATGAAATTATGATCTCTTTTGCAGGTTAAGATTTCCAAAAGAAATGTTCTTATGAATATGGCGTGATTGATATTTCTTTTGTTTACCCTTATTGAGCATTTGAGCTCATCCTTTAATATTTTCTTTTCCCCAGGACATAAATAAAGGATTTAGGTTTAAATAAAAGATGATATTGATGGGATATGTTGAAGATCTTTCACCATGATTAGAAGATTATACTCCAAGTTTCCAAAGACACTAAAATATTATAATCCTTGTGTGTTTATTTTTGTTATGTACTAAGTATTCTGCAAAAGTAATGTAATGTCCATGTACATCAAGCTTCGGGTCTCTACAGCCAACATTCCGTTTATCCAAGTTGAAGGTAATCTAACTGAGTAGAAACATTTAAAAACCCATTCACCTATCAAAAACTCCAATGATTGACTAATACTATCTGTATACAATTTATGTCAACTCTAGGTTATAACTAGACATTGAGGTACATCCTAAATCCCTACTGAAATTTACTAAACAAAACATGGTTCGACTAATGATAATTCTACCACCTCTTCCCAAAAAATTGGTGTTCTATATGGGCAACCATACAACCTCTCAAAGGGAGCCATTATAAATGGCGACTGATAACTGTTGTTATAAAAAAAACATGAACAGTCACATATGAATATCCCATGATCCTACGAAATACATTACACAAGTGGGGATCATGTATTCCATGATAGAAATTAATCACCCAATTTGGTCATCTATATATTGATGGAAAGTTGTGATCAATTTGACCTAAGATCTCATTGCCTCATGTAGACTCCTCCAAAACCTTGAGGTAATCCTAAAATCCCTATTCTAAATAGTGGAAGTAGAATCCCATGTATCCTCACAATCTCCCTCACATATATCTTATTCAGATCTAAAAACATTGTGGTGTCTCTGATGGTAATAAAATTATCAGAATACCTTAACTGATCAATAACCACCTAGATCGCATTCCTCCATCATGGAGTCCACGGTAATTCAACCACAAAGAACATAGTTACCTCATCCCACTTCTAAACTAACACTGGATGAGGGTGAAGTAGTCTATAAGGATTCATGTGATCTTCCTTTAACTGTTGGTAGTTGGATAAGTGAGACCCAAACACTCTGACATCACATCTCATATTCGTCCACCTGAATCACTGCCTCATGTCATAATACATATTCATAGTGCCTGGATGTATGACACATGAAGAGATGTGATAGAAAAACATGACTAAACACCCCTAGATGCTGTGATGAAAATTTGTTTCCCGAACTGAAGCATACCATATCAACAAAGAGAAAAACACATAACCGTAATCCGACCATAATGGATTTCTCTATTTTTCTAAAACTCATCATCCTACTACTCATAATGAAGAATAGACACTAAGAGAGATGATGATATCTGAATATTGGTCAAAACCATACTCGAAACATCCTCCTGATCATCTACATTCAACTGAGCAAAAATACATATAATGTTCAACTATTCCTTCGATTACAGTATAGCTTGTGAGGGTACATTCTTACTAAGAGCATCTGTAATAGTGTTTCCCTTACATGGGTTGTAGGCGATACCAATGCCAAACATCTGAAGGTATTATTCCAATCATCTATGTATGCGATTTATGTTCTTTTGAGAAAATTATTAACTCATATTATTAGGATAAAATAAGATCATGTACTTTACCCCAAAAAAGATAGTGTTGCCAACACTTAAGTTCATGAATTACTACTGCAAGATATAAATCTTGAGCGGGGTAATTATTTTATTGTCTTAGAAGAAGAGGAGAGCTATAATCTACCACATGGTCATCTTCATTATCAAACATCCCAAACTAGCACTAGTGGAATTTCAAAACACCTCATATCCCTTACATGGATCAGGTAAGATCTGAATTGGAGGCAATGTTGTTATCCTTTTTTGTTTAACAAATGAAGCAAAAAACTTTTCATCCTTGATTAACTTACAATATTTCCTAGTATGATCAGTCAAAGGTGATTTTAGGTTAGATATGTACCTGAAAAAACATCAGTAGTATCTATAAAGTTCCAAAACTCTTCATAACTCAAAGGCATTATGTTGTTCCTAAAATGTCAAAATATAATTTAAATTATCTGGAACAACTTATAAGAAATGTTCGAAAATTATTTTCCCCAAAACAATGCTTTTTGAATATAATAATTACATTTCAGAAGCATTCCATAAAAATGATGAATTTTCAAAATATCCAGAACCAATCTCAAATGGAAACCTCTCTCACACTAAAATTTAAAATAAACTATAATATCAACCAAGAACACTACCAAAAATGTGTCAAGATATTGATGGAATATCTGATTCATAAAGGAAATAAATCTTGTAGGTGATTTAGTCATACCAAAAGAAATTAGAAGATATTCTTAATGTACATACCTGCTCATGAAGAATTTATTTTTTATATCAGACTCTTGAACTCTAAGACAATGATAACCTGAATGAAGATCAATATTTGAAAACAAATTTTCCTAATTTAACATACAAATGAATCATCCACCCTAGGAAAATGTTATTTTTTCATAACCACCACCTGGTTCAACTTTTGATAGTCCACAGAAAAACAAAATGAACCATCTCCTTTAATAGAATGGGAAACAAGGGATGACCAAGATGAATTCTAGGGCGAAAACAACGTTTTATAAAAGTTTGTAAAACTAAAAAATGAGATCTTTCATATCTGCTAGTACTATATTAAAAGAATCTATCAATATTTTCTTCATACCTGGTAGCAGATCAAATGTAAACAATACCATGTCTGTAGATGAATATAGGAGAAATATTTAGGGGAAATGTTAGAAATGTATCAAACAAAAATGGGAATATCATCAAAAAATAAATTCCATTAGGCTAAAATGAAATAGCAACCAACAAAATCCTGTGCTTTGGGAGGGAAGGTCAAATAGGACCTGACTTCAGGTCCAATAACCCCAGAAACACATGAGATCTACCATCATAGGAAAGAAACAAAAAAACCAATGATAACAATCAATTGTATATCAATTAGTGATAAACTAATCCATATTGATTTTGATGTCACAATTATCCTGATCAAGAAAGATAAAAACTCAAGACTAAATCTGTATTGACTATTGTTATTGAATAAGAAGGACACCTTAACCCCCATTATTTCCACATACCCTGATGTCTTTTTTAATATATTTTTAAGGACATAAGATTAATGGTATGATTAAGAACATCAAAAAAATGTGAAATTATAAATTATTCAGAGGTACCAGTATCAAATTAAGCAGTGGCTACTGAAGATGAAATAAGGGGAGTACCTATCACTATTTTGAAACCTCCATTAAATTTTTTTGGACACTCATATTCTTTATAAAAATGCTTCACTCCTAAAGCATGTGGTTGGATCCATGTAGTATTTGAAGCTTCTGACAACACTGTAGTATACCGTGGAGTTGATGAACACCACCATTATGTCATGTAGTCATATCCTAATAGAATCACAGTAAGTGACCAATGTATCCATGACAGTTTCACATCTTTGACGGAATAAGAAAATAATTTCTTATGTATCCTCCCTTTCCATTCTAATATCTTGTCATATTCACATTACCTTATGTTATAGATAGTGTAGAGGATGTTATCTACTGAGACCCACCACCGCTACTACTATGATGATCTTTCCACTTCTTCCTCTTGTTGTGCACGCCACTAAATATTCCATCCAATGGAAGTGATGATTTGGAAATTCAAACCTTACTATCCATATTCATTTCTACCATCATAGGTAATTCTACCATCAATGGATAGCTATAATGAATTACCATAAAAACATGTGATTTAATATCCAATTACAAACCCTTTAGGTACTTCTAATCGTTTAGGGGTTTATTCATCCTTATGTCCAGTAAAAATAGACAATCTAAGTAAACATTTTGGTGTATATCCACACCAAACACTCTTCCTATTTTAATGATAGGATCTCTAGATACATCACTAGAATCAACAAACCTGGAAACAATAATATATGGAACATGTTTTTGAAACCTTTAAAATACAAGTATACATGATAATCAGACTGTACCATAGAATCCTACCATCGCTTTCTAGACCCCACAAGTACGAATGTTGAACCCATTACCCTGATGTTCCCCAATGTCTCTAGAAATTCTGTTATATAATCAATATTATCCATCTAGTCATCTCCCTCTTAAGGTAAATTTGTCCCTTTAATGGAAGGTGGCTTCTCACGGAAGAATTCTTGGGATTGATATGTCTCTATTCTAGATTATACTTGTACCTCAACACTAGAATTCTGAAATCATGGTCCAACTTTGTCAACAAGAAATGTGGACCACAAAATAGTATTAATGAGCTTATGATCTACAAGAGGGTTTCATTGAATAAAACTAGTTGTTCCTTCCTTATTAGTTTGTGGAAATCCTCTTAGAGGCATACCATGGAACACTAAAACATAACAACAATTAGAAAATACAAAAATACAGTCACAATAGAAAACTGATAGCGAAAAAATGAAAATTTTTAAAACAAAACCAATAAAAGAGACACACATCCCAACGTCCCGAGTAAAAAAATCACCATTACGACAAGAGCTTTCTTGGGACATATTGCAACATACCTCTCCAGTCTTGAAAATCCTATATATATTCTAACTAATATCTCAAGACATGTAATCTTGATTACATAACTCCTATGATGCCAAATTGGTACTGGTTGACCTATGTTACCATCAAACCTAGCACCCAACCTGATCTATTATATACCCAAAGGGTGTTCCCAATCCCCACAGACTGGGGAAAAGCACCAGGTAATCGAAGAACAAAATATATGGAATGATTTCTCCAATCCGAAACAACCACAAGGAATAAATTTGTAAAACATAAAGAAATGACATAATATGATTAAGATAAATATTCTATAACTTCCGAAAAACATCAGAAATAGACAACTGAGGGAGGAGATAAAACACCAAAGGAAAATTCCTAATTCAATAGACCCAACAAAAACTACTTCAAATAATGGAATGGTGAAACTCACAACATTTTTCCACAAACTACCCAAATATCCAAAAAACCATTCCAAAATATTGAGAGCCATTCTATTCACTACATTGGAGGACAAAAAAAATTCAATGAACCATAGAAGAAGTGCATCAGGTGTGAGCTAACAGGATCAGTAGGATCCCACCAAGGTTTTCCATAACCAGCCTCTATTTAAAAATCTTTGTTTGATCATTATAAATAAAAACAAGGCATGATATGTAGTAAAGTATATTTATATAACAAATGGTAAACATTATTCTTTTATCATAGGTCACAATAAAATGTAGGTATATCAATTTCAAAGAGGGTTTTCTATATCATTTTACAGAAGCACAATCATGCATATCAATGAAAACTAAAAAATCCAGGAAATATGAAACAGAAGCAAAGGAATCACAACACCAAGGAATAATACAAGTCTAGGAAACAGAATACTCATACCATAATCAATCAAGTGAAAAAAATTATCCTAGAATAGTAGTCATGGAAATCAGAGGAATACCCCATGAGTGAACCCCCCAAAATTTCAATATGGGTCCCAAAGAAAAAAATCATTGGAAACAAAGGAAATCCATAAGAAATCCCTCCATGACAATCACAAAAAAAATTCAATAAACCCGTCTTAATCAGTTAACCTAATTTCTCAAGGTAACCCTTGTTATATTATTCACAATTAATTTCAATGTTTTTAAAACCATTACAAAAACATTTCAAAAATTCCAATCTAATGACTAAAGATACCCATTTTATTCTATTTATCAATAACCATTGAAAACCCATTTTCACTAAAAACATTTAGAAAAGCACAAAACAATCATTAAAGTATTTCTTTAGGAATCAGTTTCAAAATAAAAACAATATGATCCATTATCATAGGCTAAAGGCAGAACCACCTACCATTGAATTCTGTTTGAAAACACCCATAATGGAATCTAAAATGAATGAAACATGAAAATTTCAATGAATGTACAAAAATAAAATCCACATAAATATTGATTCAATTTGGAAGACAATGGGTTTTTGTAAGAGAGGAAGCTTATATAACTCTATGTTGAATTCCCACCATACTATGGCCAATTGATGAAAATGCCTATGGAAAGATACCACACAGTGGATATTTAAAGAAACCCTAATTAATTACCAACCGTAGACCGACATATCCATATACGCCACCCAATGACGATATCATGATGAATGGAAATGAAGGAAAATAAAGGTTAATCACTTGGTGGGATGAACTAAAAAGACAATAGAGATTGAGTGATGAACAGATCTATTTATAAGTAGAGGTGTCTTAGAAAATCACTCTAGGAAGATACTATGTTCGAGAGCCAAGAGTTATGGAGAGAGACATACAAAAAAATAGCCGCTCATCCACTTTAAAATATGGACAAGGGTCATTTCAGGACATGTAATAAAGTTACATGTCGTGAAATCCATGGTGTACAAATATGCATAAACATCCATCACCATGGATTAAAAATATGTTATTTGAAGAAGTTAGGACTTAAAACCCATTTTCATGAAATGAAACATTCATAGATTGAATCCCCTTTCTCAACATTAATCCGTAAACTATTACATGGTGTGAAACATAGTTACACGGCGTGTAGCTACTCTGCACCCTGTATAAATGAAAAGTTATCAGTAAAAGTCCATCAAATATATTAATTCCCCATTATAGGTATCCTCCCAATTTCATAGGAGTGGAAAACCATGATGAGGTTAAGGGAATACCATATAAAACCTTAATAGGATTTCTCATTAAAGATATATTTTACATAAATTTAAACATTATGAAATCTCTTTCATTAAAATATTTATTTTAAAATGAGATTGGAAATAAACAATTAAATTTTGTCTCATTTTCAATGAATTCACATTCAATTAAAATATAATAAACATAACCATGATTATTAATTATTTTAGAATCATTTTCAAATATATTACATTATTCAAAAATAATTAATAATAATTCATCACACACTAATTAGTTTATCCCAGATAATTTTCATCATTGGATGTCATAATTTTTCATTTGAGTTCATCAAGAGTGATGAAGGTGATCATTATATTGATATAATTTCATATTTATATTTGTATTAAGATTATTTCAATTGAAATTATACAATTATATATAATATATTATGTATCCCATGATATCATTAGTTTTTATTCGAAATGATAAAATCAATAATGATCATGTTTCATAAATTTATAACAAATGAATGGTTGAAAATTAATAATGAGTTTATAAAATAATTTTATCCTAATAAAATTTTAATAATTTAATATGAATTATTTTTTCATAAAATAACTCTATTCAACCATACATGTAAGTAGGTGATGATAAATAAGATGCAACATTAATGGAGAGGGTATTCTGTACATAACATTTGTGACTGTTTCATGCTAAAATTGATTGGAGGAAGATAGATTGTGGTTGTTAAATAAATATAATATAATTTATGTATATTAATGATTCAAATATATTTATATTATTATGGATATACAACTTTTATTATGGATTACGTGAATGATAAATAATAAAAGGTTAGTGAGTGGATAATATTCATGTTGATGACTTGAATATTCTCTTGAAAACATTTTTTGAAATACAGGAATTAGGACTCATGAATTAAAAAAAGAAACACAACATAGATGATAAATATATGAGTTTCTAAATATGATTGAATTAAAGAATAATATAATGGTATATACTTGTTTATATCGTGTGTAATTTATTTTCTGTTAGAGGTGAGAATGATGGTCAGTTTATTAGAAACTTCAGTTATGTAAATGATTAGTATAGAATCACATGGTAGTTGACTGAGTTAGATAAAAAAATATTTTTAGTGAATTAGGATTGACTAAAAATTATAGTAAATGTCTTCTATAAGGGTTTTATATAAATTTATTTATGTAAATTTTGATCTAATTAAGTCTACCCCTTTTACTTCCATTAACCATGATTAAATTTAACATTAGCAGTTTTTTAATAAATATTCCAGATAAGCCATCATAAAAAATATAAATGTGAAGAATAAAAACTATGATTTAACTAAATATAATTGAAATTTTATGCATGATAAAATTTATATTTAACCTAAAACAAATGATATTGAAATTAAACTATTTTTTGTAGAAGAATGACTTTTTATATATTAAGTGTTTTAGATATATTTCAAATAAATTCCCAATTAAATTAATGATAATATATATTTATATATTAATAAAAAATTACATATTACACATTTAACAATGATTAAAACAATTATTCATATAAAAACATACAATGATTAAAAATAATTCACTTAAAAATATCTATTTTATACTAAATAAACATCACCAAATAACATTATTAATTTTTATTTATATTGGAAAATATTTAATTTTTTCAATAAATTTATTTTAAAATTTTTATATGAATTTTATAAATAAAACATATCATTCATATATAATAATAATAAAAAATATTTTTTAAAAAATATATATTTTAATTATATGTTGAATTTTTTTCCATTTTTAATTATTTTTGAGTAATAATATTTAAAAATAGATATACAATATTGTAATATCTATTGGATAATTGTATATCCAACCACCATAATCTCAATAACCACTAAATTATCTGCATTATTTAAAATAACTCTATATAAAATTTGTATTCTATTCTTAAAAATAAGCATACATTTCTATGGTCATCCATCCAATTAATTTATTTCTATATCAACTTGATTTATATATTTATAGTTCATAAACAATTTCAATAATAGTGATTAGGGTTATGATGTTAATGGAAAACCACAAGGATGTTAATTTTATATTTATTTATTTATTTTGAGTAACATGTTTATTCTATATATACATTTCTTAATTTTTTTTGTTCTGGTATGCTCAAAATGTACTTTCTTTTTAATATATTGGAATGAAATGTATCGAATTTAATTTTAGTTATATATTTTATATAATAAAATATATTCAACGTAATAGTTATTTAATTTAAAATACATTATAAAGTCATGAGATGATTAAAAAAATATCAAAATTTATATGCAAAATTGTATTATATTATTAAGGAATGTATTGTCCATGTTACTATGGAAATTGAATCCAAATATTAAATTACTTACCCCATTATATTTTTCTTTGTAGAAAATGATTTAATTACATATAAATCACCATGTTTTATAGTTTTTATGATTACAAAATACTCATTTATGGGAAATCCTTCACTCTTTCTACTTCTACTTAATATATTGTATGTCTTATTCAGTATGTGTGCACTGAACTATAAATAAAACAACAACTATATACAAACTGTTATTGTCAACTTTTTTCCTATTATTTAGGTCACTACATCTCTTCATTAAAAACACCACTCATCTAAATACCACCATCCATAAAATACGTTTTTCAAAAAATCTCATGTAGCAGTAATGTAATCTTCATCTTTAAAATTGACATCAAAATTAAAATTAAATTATATAACTACTTTGTAATGATTTATAGTAATTATCCCACTTCACCAACTTAATATTTCTCTTATTTTTCACATTTACATCAATATAGGTTCATTCATTATTGAATCATGAAAAAATTGGATCTTTCATGATGTAGTCAACCAGGTTTCAAAAAATAGAATGAAAAACTATTTCTTCCTCTATAGAATAAATAATATTCTACCTAGTGAAAACCATATTTATCCAACTACGTTCATCATGATCTTATACCCTGAGGTTTTAAACCCTGAATGTGTTACTTCATTATAGAAGGATATAACAACATTAATTATACAATATCCCCTTATAATTCTTAAAAAATTCCATGTAATTTTCTAGATTAATTTCATTTTTAAATATATAAAAAAGATAATTTCCCAAATAAGAATGTTATGCATCATAAAAATTATTCCAAGTGTAAAATAATATTTCTAAAAATGTATTTATCATCCCATTGTATATGGAATTTAACAAATAATTATATCAATAAAATTATATTATAATTTATGTCACAAATATATTGCCTATAATATAATATATAAATAATAAATTTTCAATCACACATTTTGATGAGAAAATTTCCACTTCTATGGGTTCTAGGGAATTTCTTATTTAACATGTAATAAATATATATTAAAATTATACAATATTCTGAAGGTAGTTAAAATTTTTAATGTCTTGGTGAATATATTATATATCACATTATATATACATATTAATGCATTCATCTTACAAATAAAAATTTAGACATTTATTCTAATTATTAATGAAATTTTTTTTATACACAATA
Source organism: Viscum album (assembly GCA_963277665.1). Classification (NCBI taxonomy): domain Eukaryota; kingdom Viridiplantae; phylum Streptophyta; class Magnoliopsida; order Santalales; family Viscaceae; genus Viscum; species Viscum album. The sequence goes on along the minus strand of OY728144.1, from coordinate 106,295,557 downwards.
AATATGTCACAATGATACAATGTTTTTTTCTTTTTTAAATTCATCAAATATATTTAAAAAAATTAATTACTTATTATAGGTGTTCATTACATTACTAAATTATTATCCATTTTGGATAAAATCATTATATAATAATTATGCTTCATACCATAATCAATTTCTCAAAACATCGACATAAAAAAATATACATCTGATTAAAGAGAATTACATTGATAATTTTAATCCTATATTCTATTATTTACATATATACACATGTATAGACATCAACATATTTTAGTCAACATTATTCATAAATAAAAAAATCAATATTACTTCAAACCATCTTCAAAAAATTTCCAAACACATCTAATAACCAAAGAAAACTTCACCCCGTATAAAAATTATTATTTTATTTGTTTTTTTATATAGATTACATTTTTAAAAACATTCAAAAATTAAACATATCAACTACAAATATTATAAAAATATTCATATATAGATAAATACAATTAGAATAGGGGTAATATTTCAATACTATATCTAGATAACATATAATTATTCCTAAACAATATCCCTAAGGTCTTAATTTCTCCCAAATCATATAATGGGATACATAGTTATTTTAAAACATATCATACTTGGAAAGATAGTTTTCTTATGACCCCCCTAAATGAAGGACATACACCTTTAACATGTTATATAGTATCTCAATCGTCTTCTCTGAATGACCCTTGATATACTAGTGTAATTTTATACTTAGATACAGCTAAGTAGCCCTGTCCTTTTCAGAGCCATTAAAAAATCTTGGTTTTTACCTCATATATTTATTTAATAATATTATCATACTTACCCCTTGTAGATTTCCTATATCCTTAACATTTTTAATCTAGACTCATCAAATAATTGATTTTTTTGAATTGTAAAGAATGTGGAACATTTATAAACCAATCAATCACCACAAACATAATTTATAAACACTTAGGGTCCTATGTAGTCCTATGAAAAAGTAAATGCATACCACTTCATCTTCCAAACTGGCATCATATGGGTTTATTTAATCCACCAATTTATTATTTCCCCACCGATGCCCTCTAATATCTATGAAAACTTGTGGAAAACCATATGTTATACTTATGATTACCAAATAAAAAAAAGATACCTAATTTATATTTCTATCCTTGTAAACTGTGGATGTGCAACCCATGATAATTTATGTGAGTCCATTACTATCAAATCTATCATTGAAGTGGGGACCACCACCTTACTAAGGATATGGATCATGATATCATCACCCTAAGATCTTTTGGACAAGTTCATATCCCGTGATCCATTCCCACAACAATAGAAAAGCTAAAATAAGTTTAATGATATTATTCACCCAAACAACCATTGAATATACAATGGATTGTTGATCAAAATTCCTAGAGTCTTATCACTATGTTACATATTTCCTCTACCCAATGAAAAATATTGTCTTCTTTAAATCTTTAACAAATTTCTCTGTCGTTTACTATTGATACATATTATATATAGATTCTTAGATGTTAGTCTTTTCAAAAGAATATATAATATAAAATTTAATGATATTGAGGTAATTGAACCAACACCTCTTTCATAGGTTCTTTTCTCACTATAAGGAATTAAATCCCAATTTTTTGGTAGTTGTTTTCTTGAAAAATATCCCACCAAATATATAATAATAAAAACACATCACTTATTGAAATAAAATTTCACCCTTTATGTTATTAAAATATTGTACCAACATTTTATGAATTGAAAAGATATTTTTAACAATCAATGGATCATGAAGAATTAATTCAAAGTATACATTAACCTCTTGTAAAATAATTGTTATAACTATTCGTATAGATTAATATAGAAGAACATTACACCGTTTTTGATAGATAATTTATGAGGGCTTCCATGTAAGGGATGTCTTGGATGAACATCTTGTGTCACCTAGGAATCCCATGAAAATCATGATCTAAAACACCTTCATGGGTCATGAATATAGCATCACCATCTACACCATTAATAGATCCATTTATATTTCTTCCTCTAAGATCACATAACCAAGTAGTCACACAACATGTATCCAAATTTGATTCTTGTATTATATGGAATATAGGTATTATGATTCTTGTATACTCATTAACATCTCCAAATTCTTAGTGTTCAACTCTTGGATCTATGATTATACCAATATGTTACCAAATAAAACAATAATGGAGTTCATGTAGGTAATAAATCTCCATTTCAGGAGATCCATTGATACATACAGGGAATTTATTAAAAAAAATTAAATCCAAAGGAACTCAGAAAACCCATACATATTCTAAAATATGTTTTCCCTATAACCTCTACCCCGAACAATGACATATGAAACTTACATAAATATTAAATCATGGATAACCATCTGGAATGATTTTAAAAAACAAAGAGTTATGTATCCTCATAGATATATACTAGTTCATGAATTAATATTTTATTCATACAAGCACATCTTCAGACTATTATCTCCCTTCTATATAGTTACAACTAGAGAACCCAATAGAGAGGTACTCATATGAGTTATACCATTCCCCTAAAGGTCCCTGAGTTATTCCTTTTTCTATTGTAACTCATTTTATATCATATAATAAGGTTGAATTTATTTAGAATTTACATGTAGGATAAGTACAATTTTTAACTTGAAAATCAACTAGTAGTTATCATTGATGAATAATCAAATTAGATAATTTTGACATTGTCCACCCTTATTAGAAATGTAGCTATCACATTCATCTGATATTCTATAATAAATTTAATAGACACATGTTCTATAATGAATTATGATAGATTTCATGTCCTTTTCTACTTATCATCATATCAATTTCTTCCACAAGAACAATGTATTCCCCATTAAGGGAGGAAAAAGAAACCAAATTCTAAAATTAGATGATATAATCATACAATGTTTTCAAAAAATCTATTCAAAATATTATGACAAAACCAAGAATATTTGTATGGGGGAACCATCATGTCAATATAATTTTTCACTAAATAGATGAACATCATAGTAAATTCTATGAGGTGTACCTCCGTGTTTTTTCTTAATATTACTGTTATGGGGAGGAATTAAAATATGGAATAATGATTGGTCATATGGAATAATTTCTCAATATATTCCTTTTGGAGGACCACCATGGTTGTGGGTCATGTTTCTTTATGAAGTATCATTGTGGAAATAAATTCTTGATTGATTCGAAATGATAGGAACTTGTTACTAAATAATATTTCATCTATGAGGATATTTTTAATGGCCTTCATTATTGTAAAAGATTTAATGACCTATATTTGTACTACTATATAGAGGTACTCAATGGTGAAAAATATATGGATGATAATTATAGATTATGACCAAATGATTATAAGGAGTAACTCTACAACTATATTTAAATCTTCCTTTTGATGATCAGTCAACAAATTCCCCAGTAATAATCATAGGTCATCCATGTACCACAATAACAAGGTCATTTATATGGGAAATCATAAAATCATGATCCTTGGTACTATACTTCCCCCATGAAATATCTTCTTGTATAATATTTTTGGGTAGCTGGGGTCATGAATTATGTATAAATACCTTTTTATTTTTTGTTCCTCTTAGGTGACAATTGAGTTATGGTCTGAATATACTGATGGAATTATTGAAACATGGATGTAACATGGTTCTTCCATTTTTTCATCATAAGGATATATCGATGAAGTCCCATGAAATTTGATGAAATTTATACCTACCATTTAATGATTTCTATGATATTCCAATTATTTTAAATAATGTTTTTAGATATATGATCCTACCCTAAATGGCCTCTAGAATATGTTGGAAAACTAAATTTAAAGTGGGAGATATAGGCCCAATCCAATTGATAATATATTTCCAAAAATTTTTAATGATAATCTAATTTGGGAGAATGAATATGAGACCCCTCTTGAGTAGATCATTAATTATTTCAATGATATTCTCTATTGACAAAGGTTGGATTATTTGAATGACCATTTTACCCATCAGGATATTTAAATAGTGAACTTCTGATATAGCTTCTAAGAAATGATGACATTTTTTCAATGCATGAAATTGAATATATTCCTTCCATTTAATAACATAAATTATTTACTAATGAGATTATTTCATGAGAATACGAAAATATACATGACTCTCTATGGAAGTGATCATAACATCAAACTATATTCCTCTATTTTAGATTGAGATATAATGATTGGATTCATTTATTAATGTAGGATTATGGTATTATTCCAAGTCCTTAGTGGCCTAACTACCACGATGACATATATTTCTATATGCCATATCCAATGTGATCATGACCAGAATCATCAGCACAAATTCTTCATTAGATTCCTATGGTGTGTGGGGAAATAATATTGATTACAACAATGTATTGTGAGATCCATCCAAGGTGACTCCTAGAATGTGGTGAGGTCATGATCGAACTACCCTTATATATCCATATGAGAAGTGAGGTAATTACCTTAAAAAATTAGTGACTGAATCCCAATGTGATTTGAGGGGGAAAAAGGTTCGATGAGATTAACCAAAATTATACCATATTGTTCTGGTGACACATATATAACTTTGTTGGGAGTCGATCAAACACCACCTATATACAAGGATGGTACCTTTGAGGAGGAAATGACCCACTAGTTCATTGGTGGCTTCTTATTTGCGGAATTGTCTTGAATATTTCACCCACTATGGGACCTTATCCTTCAAAATGACTATGGTATAAATCTCTCATTGTGTTGATTTAATTTTCATGTATTGAAGTTTCTATTACATTTGTTATTTAATATTTTAAAGGGATTGTTATACATAAAAAATAAAAAAAACCTGTTTAAAAAAAATTTAAGATCACGTTCAAACAACCATTCCTATAGTTCAATCATTCATATTTATTTAAAACATCTTTCATATGCTGGAAACCCTAAATTGTATCTTCCATAATCATTTTGAGTCATTGTAAACCTTCTTTCCAATGGAATGTATTCCCTATGACTTTAACAACTCCATATTTGGATATTACATTAGTCGAGGGGGTGGTTCATTGGACACACATACATATCCTTAGGGGGAATTTTATCATACTCTTAGACTCCCTTATATGTTTAATAATTATTCTTTAATCCTTCCTAAATCCAAATATGATACTGGTTACCCATATGCCAATGATTGGTCATTGACTAATGTAGATGAGAATATAAGAATGTGTTAATGGTTCTATATATTTCTATTACTACTGTTACTGTACTAATTTATAAATCCACATTTCCAAAAACACTATTATTAATAACATTAATTGAAATAGTATGGTTTTTATGGTCTTGGGATTGAACCCTATTAAAGGGCCTTCAATGTATCCCTATGAAGGGAATCATAACCAACACTATAAGGAAACACATAATATGACAAATAAATCCACTTATGGTCATGTATAAGGACCATTATGGTTCCTTTTAAAGTTATTGTACCATAACCTCTTCTAATTGTTTTAATGTCATGAAAAGTGTAATTTTTTGAAAAATGAACCTATAAATGGTTGTTTTGGGACATGTGTTTGGGAGGAATTTTCTATATGACCCAAATCTGAATATGGTGTAATGGGGATCATGTTAGATCACTATGAAAATGACCTCATGAGACTTGTAGTTTATTGGGAATGTTGGGATATATCCCATTGGGGAGAAAATGGACACATTGGGATTATGGACTAATGAGGATGGTTCCCAGGGAATATGGCCCTAGTAAAAGGATTCTTTATCCCATGGGGTAAAAAACCTATAGAATATAGAAAATGATGGCTGTTATGGTGGGTTTTAACATCCTAGAGGCTTTCTATATATCCTGGTGGAGTAGGAATAAAATATACTTTAGTAAAACAAATATTTTTTGAAGTTATGTGAAAGGACCATTCATTCTTTTAATATCATGTAGTGAGGATGTTTTTATCACTAATGGGGGGGGGAATGTATGGTTATTTTATTGTAAAATGGGAATCTAATATTGTAATCCTCACAAGGAATGTTAATGTATACTAAAAATTGTATCACATGAAATAAGTCACTTTTAATAATATTTAATAGAAGATATGACCCTTATAAGATGATTTTTGACATAAAAAATGGTTACGTGGATGAGAGTGTTCATGGATAATTGATGATTCAAGTTGATATCTTCACCAAGAAAATTTTTTGGTATTAAAATTATGAATGAGTCCCATGGTGCTTGTGGAAACATTAAATAGAATTATGAATCCACTATATACCCAATATGATCAGCTATAAAAGTTTCTTAACCAGTATTTAATGAATGATCTTGGAGATAACTGATTTGTTCACTCCATAAAGAGTCCATCATTATACAAGGATAAAAAATCATTATCATCATGGTGACTCAATATATATTGGTTGCTAATCCCAAACTCTACTTTTATAATGTGAATAAGTCATTGAAAGGGTGATAGATTATGTGGATTCCTTGAACATATGAGACAAAGGATCTTGTAAAAGGTATTAGTTTGAATTTTTGTGGTTTTGATCTTAAAATAATAAATATATAAAGTCAATTATTGTTGAAAAATCATATATGGGTGACTAGGGATAAAATAATATATTATGCAGGGGTCTATTTATAATTGATTTATTAATATTATGATATTTGAATCAATAAAAAAAAAATACTATGCAAGTTAGGATGAATATTAGGGGATGGGAGGGGTAGGGAACAAACTAGGAATCACTTATTTGATGTGTTGGATAATTTCATGAGTAGGGGAGTTCATTCCTTGTTATACCATAAAATGGGATGGGATTTCACATTTAAATTGGTATATGTAAAGTATTTCTAGAGTAATCATGAAAATGGAAGATATGGGGTGTTCTAGCATTGGGAACTGATGGGTACAAATTGTGTCGGAAAACCTCAAAATCATAGGGGGTTCCATAAAAAGTTAACTTTTATATAGATAATGTCTACCAATTTTCTTATAGGATTTTCCCCATCTATTGGCCATCATTTGGGTGTACAAATTTATATGAGGAATTCATTTGAGTTTCTGAATAAGTTAATTTTTTTGTTTCCTCCCCCTCTCCCAAGGGAATCCATGGAGTTATTAGTCCACATATTGAAATGGTATCATGACATTACTGGATATGGGTTCACATACATGATTACTTATGGTTGGATAAGAGACTATGTGATCTTTTATAAACTCCATATACTCTCCACGATGGGTGACACTAGTTTAAGAAATGTACACACCTCGAGGGAGGCTGTCAAGAGACCATGAATTGTAGAATACTAAAAAAGTGGTGATCTTATGCATATTCTATGAGAGTGAACAATGGAATATTATTTTGTAACTTTCAATAACATTGCTACACATTATTGTTCTCCATCGATTTATATTATTTTATTATTCCAAGCTTTTTTCTCTCATATTTATTAGTTGACCATAGCATAACTATGAGATTGTGAGATTTCTTGACACAATATGGTTATATTTACTTTGAAAAATATTATATTATTTACCACCATTATTATTAATTGAAAATTTAATGGTTTAAACATTCATGACTGGAGTTGGATACTGAACATTGTTAAATTGAATTAGAAGCCTTAATGGAATCTATTTTGGTAAACAAGAATTTAAAATAAATTATAATATGAGAATTAAAATATAATGATATAATTACATACCAAATATTTTAGATTAGATATGTAGAAGACACTTGAAATATGGTTTCAAATTTGGTAGAGAGTATATGGTCTTAATAGCATGCCATAATTCTATGTATAGTGAAAATCTTCAAATAGTTGTTTTGAATGATATTGAATGTGAAATAAAATAATTCATTTGTATAACCACAACCAAAAAATAGGGATATACACTATCTAACCCATGCTTATTAGATCTAAAAATAGATAATGGAGTAATCTTATCCATTACAAAGAATGAATCAATGATAAACATATTTTAGTCAAATATCCAGTTATGATAATATTTATTAGGTCAAATATATGGGTTTAAATAACTATTTAACCATTTCAAAATAATTTTAGGTATCCCAAATATTGATTTTCATGTTGAGGACAATATTTTACTCACATTTTATCTCTCAATAGATATTTTAGGTTTCATCCTTAGGGGTAGTAATTTTACCATTAAAATTAATATAAATTTTTGTATTATCATCTTAAAGATATTAATCAGACGAATGTCTAACTAGTGATACATATTAATGTGTAATTAAAAGTTAAAACTAAAAATCTACCAATAATAATTCATAATGGGTAATTAAAACATGTTTTAGTATTGAAAAAACTGAAGAGAAAATATAGAAAATATTCCGTGATTTCAATATGTTCAAAATAATATGTTTAAGAATGGAATTAACAATTCCATATATGGATAACAGTATCTATATTATTTAAGAATAAAGTGATTCATTAAAAAATTAAATATTGTTTATCTCCATGCCACCATTTTTCAATGACCTGAAATATATAACATAATGAACATTGCTGGTATTCCATAAAAAAATATACTCTACACATAAGATTACGTAATAAAATAAATTGTATAATGATCAAAGATAATGGAAATTTATATAATAATAATAATAATTGGAATAATGATTGTCTCGGTAACATATTAATCAAATGAAACAATCATGACACGAGACCAAATATGTTAATGTCACATAAACATCAATGGTCGAAATATATACTAGATAAACCCTGATGAGAGAACAAGAGAAGTATTATTTCACATATTCTGTCTGATCCACCAAATCATTATTTAATAAAAAATTAATAATATTAATATTTTCCCTCTTAATATAAGAATTTAAATATATTCCAATAATTATCTATTGTACTGAATCTCACTTGAAATCATACATTACCTAGAGGTTGATTACAAATCCATTACCACATGGTTCCCCCCATGTCACTATATCAGTAATTTATACTCTCATCAATCATTATAATTAATGCATGTTTAACCAATACCTATTCACAAGAAATAATAATAATAATAAATTGACATTTAGGCACAAAGGAAACATTATATTGAAAATTTATTAAAAAATTGATAGATGAATTTATAGATTAAGATTAAATATACTTGATTAGGATGCCCCATAGGTATATATATTTAAAAAATAAGTAATAAAAAAAAAGAATATATGAAATGGGAAAAAAAATTAAATTTAATTCTACAACATACATATTAGATAATTAATCAACTACTTTAGTTTCCAATCTATAATAATGTATTACATGAATTTTAATTTCATCAATAAAGTAAAGGAAAACTGACCACAATCAAATAATTATACACTACAGATTTGATGTATTCTTACATTTAAGATCAATAAATAAATTAGATTTATTTATTCCAAATCATATTTCAGAAAACCAATGTTTAAAAACAAATATCATAAATAATGATCAATAGTTCATCCCTAAATTCATGATACTATATTGAACATTATAAATAATACACTTGAAAAATCCATTATACTTATAGAACATACATCCATGTATTAACTATCCAATTTCACCTTTCACTATAGCAATAAAATTTATTTTGGATAAATATAGAATAATTTTTATCTAGTGAATAAGGTTCATTATTGTTGTATTAATTGGATTGTAGTAAAACCGTGTTTAAAATGTTTTATAAGATCAAATACACTGTTGAACATATAGATCCATTTTCCCCTAATTATATATTGGGTTTATCTTTGAAATATGATTATACCTTTACTAAATAGAATGTTATTATATTAAGGAAAATTACATTCCCATTACTCTAATTACATTAGTTAACAATAGAAATATACGATAAATATGACACTCAGTCATAAAATGTTCTATTATTGGCCAATAAAACACCCCTTGGAATAATTGGATGGAATACTCATTAATGAAGATCGTATTTATTATGTAATATTGATATCTTAGGGTGGATTACATAGATACCTAGTGAATAAAAACATTAATTCATTATAAATTGTTTTATGTAGACATTTATTATCATTCTCATATTTAATGGTTTGGTGTGAGAATTTTTTTGAAAATTCATTCCAAATGAATATTTTTTATGATGTATCTTAATATATATTCTTAAAAAAACATTGTTTCATAGGTTAGTAGTTTTATATCACTAAACGTTTTAGATAATTGAGAACTACTATTTCTCTATCTTAAAGACGTATTCCCTTATTTTAAATATTTCCCAAATCCTAGTGCATAATTCATTACCCCATTGCCAATGTTCAAATAAAATCCATGTGGAGATACATACATTTATAATTAGTAGTGGTTCTTAACAATTCTATTATTTATTCAACATGATTTTGTTTAATTACCCATAATTGAAAATTATGAAATTTAACTTCTACCAAGGAGGCATTGGGTATGGTGAAAATTGAATAGGTCTCAGGATAGCACTTAACACGCACCCCTATGAAAGGGAATCATATCCCACAGAGTTCAGTTCCACATAATGGGTCACATATTTCTTTTTATGGTTGTATTAAAAAGACTAAAGTCATTCCATTTACAGACATCCAACCGTGACAACTTCCAAGATGTTTATATTTAGGGGAATGTTGGGATATGAAACCCCCTAAGAGGGGGGATAACCAATGTCTGTATGTCTAGATAAAATTTGAATTACATGAATTTTATCCATTTCTAATTCACCTCAATAACTTGTAAAGGTGAATTGATCACCATTGTTCATTGATTACTTATTTGATTATTAATAAGTAATCAAATACACAAACATAAAGAACTCAATAATTTAAATGGGTCACTACTCAATGTAAGATGAAACGTACATAGTGTGAACTATATTGCTCAATGATCAATCAACCCACTAGATTCCTCATTTAAGCTAAAAAATGAATGGTATAACCAAGAGGATTATTATTTATTGACTCATGACTTTTCTCTAGTACACCCCATACATAGATACATGCCACATCCTTCAAATTATAATCAGTTGGATATAAAATAGATTCAATAACAACTGTATATGTCATTAAGATATTGATTCTCATCCATTTATTATACATACTTCTATTCTTTCACAATTATTACACCGCGAACGGTGTTCGGTATTTTATATACAAAATTAAAATTTAAAAAATATCTATCATCCTATTCTTATAATAAAATAATAATAACGATATTTCTTTATAATATTGTTAGACTTCACTTTTTCTTATTCACTGTATAATCACTTTTTTTCATCACCATTTCTTTACTTTTTCATTTAACAATTAAATTCATAATAAGAATACACTAGTTTTTCTTCATCTTCATAGGTACAAAATGATTTTCTCTTATAAAATTTATTATTGAATCTTCACAAAAATAGAAATGTGATATTATCATAATGATAATAGTGTTGAACAATATTTTATAATTTTAATACCATTATTATTCTCCAATATACAATATAATATCAATTATTAATCTTAAAACCTCTCATTCGACTCTTTTTAATTTTAATTTCAAATTTCAAATCCAAACAACCAACTTACAAAAACTACTTATTTAATGTAATCCTTTGGATAATTGTTCCAACATATCCAAATCTTCATAATCATATAGGTAGTGTTATTGATTTCAAATAACCACATAACCAATAACATGGATCGAAGTAATCAATATTATTTTAATCTATCTCAAATTTATAAATCTTGACATGGAACCTGTATTGTAGTGTAATATAGGGGATGAACTAGTGACATTATAAATTCTTGATCTCATTTCAGCATGAGAGTAGTATTGTAACATGGAGGTATCAAATTATAAATAACACTAAAATGTGGAAAATCAAGAAAATCTATGTGGAAGGCACCTTTATAGAGTAGTAAAAAAATTCATTTCCCCTATATTGGATGTATCCACTTCATATGGAATAGAGGTCTTAAAATTCCAGAGGGCCTACAAATTGACATGACCTCCTCTATGGAATAGTCATCCTTTTATGGTACGAGCACCTACTACATCATGGATCATAAACATGTTATGGTGGTCTCAAATTTATTGTCACTAGAGATATTGGCCTATAGTGCCTTGTGGAATGGTCTCATATTCTGTGGCCAAAGAAAACAAATCATACTCTGATTTCAATGAAACATGTAATCCATGGTGTGGTGGTCATTAAATTTTTATGATGGTTATATTTATTCAGTTTCCACTCTAGGTAATGATCTCCCTCTAAATACATAATATACGTATACCTCAAAAATCTGTGGAATATTATACGCTCCAATATTAATATCATCCTCTTCAAAATTTAATGTGAAAACTCAAGTTATATAACGTAAGAATCATTTCCTCCAAATAATTCATTATGAACTCTATTCATGATATTTATAAAAATTAACCCTACTTACACATCATCTAAATTACTCTATAAACACCTTCAAATCATCAGCCAACTATCATGGATAATAATTCATCAAATCAATTTTCTCTAAAATATATCAATTATTCACAATTAATGAACACCAACCAACTTGAAAACCAATATTCCAGGTTTTTTTATCCAATAATCAGACATATTTTGCATTAAATATATAATGTATATAAAAATAAAGTATTTTAACTATCTTTTAAACCAATATTTCAAGGTTTATCATCACATATTGAAAAATATTTTACCAATAATACTTATTTCTATGGAAACAAATCAGTAAGAACTTTAGAATCAATCATCTATGAAATTAATTTTTAAATCATTAAAACCAACTAATTAATACACACAAATTTTGATATTCATAAAATTATTTAATATGATTATATACCTCAACCAAACATCCAAGGTTATTATTATTTATCTCAAAATATTTACCTCAATTAAAACCTTATTCATTAATAGCCTTTGAAAACTAATACAAGTCACACAATGTTGACTCAGCAGTCTACCACTTTTTATTTTTTAACAATAAAATCATTGAATTATATATCAATTTATACCCTATAATCTTACACTCTATAAAAATCGTATTATTTTTATCCCTCCCCCATTCTAAAAAAAATCTTAGTTTATATCCTCTTTATCGGAATGATAATATAATTTACATAGAAAACTCAATAAATTCATAATTCTAAATGTCCCATAAAACATTCGACTCTAAGTATATTGTGAAATTTATGGACTAGAAAATGATAGTAATGCATTTAGTTAAATAATATACCCCATAAAAATTCACTTGTTATAAAATTAAAAGAGATAGAAAACAAACACATATTCTATAAATACTCAATCTGAATCATGATAATGTGTTTGACTGGTACCATATTAGATAAACATTTCTCATGAATATCAAATAGATTTGAATATACTTACTTCAAAAAACTAATTATAAACATTCAATTATAAACTATAGAATAAAACAACCTATGAAAATTTTCAAACGTATTCACTTCTTTCATTGATTAAATTAATTTCACCCCTTAGTTTTAAGATCTAATTTTTAATTACCATATATGAGAGGTAAATAACACATACATCTTTAATGAAATTTCTATAATTATACTTCTATAATATTTATATTTTCAGGAGAATATAATTATATAATCATATTTTATATTCTTTGATTGTGTGTCCATAAATGAGGCTCTCCTCATATCGTCATAGTTATGAATCTATTAGATATAATTTTTTTTAAGATTTCTATAAAGATAAATCTCGAAAATGTAATTCTTCATGTGGATTCTATATTTCAATGCTTCCCCATATTTACTAATAATTATCACTATAATACTTATCCACTGGAATACCGACATTGAAATCAAAAAAGGATGATATCTTCATGTTTTCATTATCCAATACTGACAATAACTTCTTAAATAGAATCTAGTATTTTTAGACATAATGCTTTCATTTTAATACCTATTAAAAAATATTTCAAGGATGGAAAATTATTCATATTTTTTTCAATAATTCAAAACAATCACTCATTAATTGGTTTTCCCTTAGATATCATTATTTATCATTAATCTGTTTTATTAAGATTATAGATATTATACTAATATATTAATGGAATATTGAGTATATTAATGATAAAAAATGAAAACAATACAGTTGAGAAGATTTTATCATTACTGTTTTTCTATTCTCCATTCTTCTACATTTTATTCTCTGATTTTATTTGTCAAGGAGTAGCATGATTGAGGTCACCCAAACATTCCGTACATAAGTATTATATCATTTGACTTCAATATTCAATAAATATATTAAGACAACATGTATATAAACATTAATGGTTTGGTGTATTTTAATAATAGATAGAAAATCATCTAATTTTATGAACAAAGTCAATATCTACCAAAACATGCTTCTTACATAGTACATTTTAGAGACATTACTAACTTAAAACATTTCTTCCTATCTTTGGGATATGGAACATAAGATATAGAGATGTCAATTTATTTAAATTGGAAAATGTGTTATGTATCAATAAATGATCATATGTAAAATATCACTAGTATAAGGGTATAATGAAATGAGAATAATATTTTTAATTCATACCCAATAATTCATATAACATAACCATTAAATAAGGATTCAGAATATCAGAGGGAATTAATAATAAAAGTATTGGAGATTATAATCCATGATATCATATCACATATTTAATAAAATGTCATATATAGTTGACTCAAATGTGTGTAATAATCATGATAATATATTTCTTATGTCATTTATACCCCCCAAACGATCTTCATGAATTAGTATTAGGCTAGCTAACCATGTATCTGCTCTAGGCAAGGGATTACCTCATTTTCACCCTCTTTCAAGATTGGGATAACCTCTCATATAAAATATTTTGGGATTGGGATAACCTCAAATATACCGATTGACATCATTAACATTAATCAATACCCAACTCATTTAAGGGTTAAAATATACTAACAGATCACATAATTAAAATCCATTCATATGTATGCCAAATGATCAAGAAAACAATTATCATTTCATTATTGCTTATCCCAGGAAAAATATATGAGTTTCATCAGCATATCATCACCATAATCATAATCCATTAAAATATTGAATAAATATGGTATCATTGGATCATATGACATGTGAATCATATGATTAATCAATTGATGTTTTCATAGATAAAAATACCTTTAAACGTTTACTAAAAAATTTATTGAATAAACCCCATATCATTTTAAAATAACTTATTTAAAATTAATTTTATTCATAATATAGAGAGAAATATATTAAGTGAAATGATCTATGGAATATAATAAAGTATTATTAAAATAGAATTTTTCATGACCATGGGAAGAGATAATCATGCATTATATCCTAAAACAATGGTTCCATTAACACCTTTGTTATAAAGTAACTAATTATAAAAACTATAGGAAAATAACTATTTGAAATTTACATATAATTTAAAATCTAGGTAAAAAGTATTTTAATAAACCATAAATAAAAATTAAAAATAGTATTGGAAATATTTAAAAGAAATATTTTACATGGAAGAAACATATTCTCAATCAAAAAGAAAATCAATGTCAGTTTTATAAAGAAACATTCATTAAGACATTTGAGAACATAAAAAATAATATAAATTCATATAAATTATTATATATATATATATATAATTTATGATATGAAAATTCATAATATTTATGAGAGATATATCATAAAATAAGAGTATCATAAATATAAAAATAAAAAATAATAGAAAAATAATTTGAGTGTAACAAAATACCCATACCTCTTTAGCTTCTTTTTAATCATTACAATCATGAAATTAATAAATTCACAAATAAACATTAAATATCAGTAATAAAAATATATTTATGATATATTATATAAAAGGTGATATATATAACCCACATGGAAGAGCTATTTGGTGAATAAATCTTATTTCTAATAGAAGATAATTAGGATGAGAAACACTTCCAAAAAGTTTGACTTCCATTTTTAGAACTCTTATACTATTGTGAAATACATTTAAATTTATTATTCTATTAATATTTAACCATATTCATACTAATAATATTATAAAATTCTAAATTTTAAAATATTATCAACTATTTATTAAAAAACATTAATTATCATCATAATTTCTTGAGGGAACTACATCATTTTTCATGTATGTTTAGGTTAGGCACTTATGGTCCTTGTATATTGATCATGGGTGTGTCAAATATATAATTTCAATAATTATATAAAGTAATATATATTAAATATATATATATAAATTCATATAATTTGGTGGTGAATAATGTAATTCAAAACTTCATGGGGACATTAGTCTGTACATACACTTAAGTGGTGTTTCTACTTTTCAATAAAAGGACTAATAAAGGATAAGTATTAATTCAAATTTATAGAAGAAAAAAATTTTCCTAAATATCATTTATATTTTGTAAATACAGAATTACAACCATATAGGTAATGTCGTTGTGTAAAATTAATCACATCAATATGTGGATATGGTAGTCCACACAAACACTTGAGTGATACTTTCATTTCCAATTTTATGGCTAGAATGTAGAAAATGGTTATACTACAATAAAAATAATAAAAATATATTAATTAAATTTTTTTATTATTTTATGATATATATAATATATGTATATTATTTAAAATAACAAATACACGTTGAATGAGGTGGGTAAGACAATTACATATTCTTTGACATACAACCTTTGATTCACACCATATGACTTGAAATATTAGAAATTGGTGAAATACAAAAGTTTTATGATGTTTCGAATTAATTTAAGAAGGAATTAGGGTAGATATTTCTTAGATATAAGGATAAAACACTATGAATAACGCTGGGTAGGAGTTAGATAGTAATTTGTTTTTATAAGTCACATTTTGAATTGTGTAAAAGATTTAAATAGAATTAATGTGATTTCAATGTATAACACATGAAAGTTGTCACGACCCGTCCTTGGAGCCCGTGTTGTGACTACCCCAAGCCCGCCTTCCATAGGCCAGGGGCTAGCGACTAGCACCAAGGCGTAAATCCTGATAAAAAGGGAAGGCATTACCTTGTAAAGCAAACCAGAAACACCATAGAGAAAGAAGCAGAAGTAAACACTAAGTAAAAACTGAGTACAACAGTAAGTGGGCTAGTATTAAAACCCAAACTGAAAGTAAAGTACAACTGGAAGAGAAAACAACAACTAAAAAGCAAAGCCGCAGGGTCGAGCTATCCATTGGAAATCCCAACTGAAGGGTGGGAACCGATGGCCTCCACAGCACCAAGGGTCCAACCGTCCACTCCAAGTACGTCACGCCCAGTGGTCCACCTCCAGGTACCGTCCTGCCCCGCAAGCCTCAACCATGATCAGCGATGTCCGTCGTCTCCAACCAACACAACGTAGTGCAGGCATAGCCCATGCAGGGGTGAGTTTATGCTACTCAAAAGGGACCCCGAGACCCCTGAAGGTCTCCCAGAATTTACAAAGGATAAACCACAATGGAAAGATACAATCAAGATGTAACATCTGACACTACTTAGGTATATGACCATACATATACCTAAGTCATCAATTCTCGTTCGGCTCCAAAATCCGAGCCCAAGTACAACCCAGACCACATAGGAAAGCAAACCATAATCCACATAGGATAGCTCAACACAATCCACAAAGGAAATAAAAATAGGATTCAGCTCACATAGGAATACTTCTTTGTACGACGATAGAGATGATCAGATATTTCCACTGATTAATCTAAGCCATTAGACCCACAAAGGATCAATAGGTACTAACCCCCGAAATGATCCACGAAGGATATGACCCACAAAGGATTGATAAGTAACTAACCCCTGCAATGACCCACAAAGGATCTGACCCACAAAAGATAGTTAGGTAACTAACCCCCGCAAAGACCCACACAGGATCGGACCCACACAGGATCTGTAGGCACTGACCCACATAGGACCGCTGAGCGCTGACCCATACAGGATCGGACCTACACATGATCTGTATCACTGACCCACGTAGGATCTCTGAGTGCTGTATTCATCGTTGAATCCACTGAGGATCTCTGCACAGTCGTCGTCGAATCCACAGAGGATATCTGCATAGTCATCGTCGTCGTCATCGCAGTCGCAGTCGCAGCCAGCACTAGGGTTCTCGCACAAAGCAAGCTCGTTCAAGAGGGTCTGCTCCACGAGCCGAGAGGCTGATACATCAACTGACACATAGTCTAGAGTTGATGTATCCAAAAGATTTGTATCGACAACAGGAACTCAACGTCGCAGACGACGCATAAATCGGACGACCAGTCTGAGAGTTATTGGCTTTTTCGTCCCAGGGGCCCGGTTGGTTTTCAAGACAAAACCAACATGACCGTATGCCACCTACATCCAAAACTCTGGTGGAGTAATCCAAAAGATCCATCTCACTTAGAGGAATCCATCAATTTCGATGGCACATCAATCGGATGTCCGTAGCTCAAGATATAAGCGTTTCCGCTCCGAGGGCCCGGTTGGTTTCATGTACGAACCAACTCGGCCAGACCCAAAGTACTCCGAAACCTTGAATGTCATATACCGAAACGACCACCTCGATCCAAGGATCACATCGCCACTGGCGGCACATCGTTCGGAGGCCCGTAGCTCATGTTATTAGAAAAAGACCGAAAGGTCTGAAAACGGGGGGGTCTGGGCCCGGGACGACCCGACCCAACCCCCCTTGGTAGGCCCGAACCGGGGTGGCCCGGCCCGGCCTGGGTGCGACCCGGGTGGTCAGTTTTCCAGCGGGTCGGCTCGGCTGTCCGAGCCATGGGCGGGGGGCGCGCTGCCCTCGCGTGAAGAAGACGCGGCCCCGAGTGGGGCCGCCCTTGCCAGCGGACACGACAGCAAGGCGGGTCCCATGCTCCCCCGGTCCCGCGCGGTCGCGGGACTGCGCTACTGCCGCCACGACATCCTCTAGAGGTGCGTCGGGCACCGCTGTGGCTTCCTCCAGAGGCGTGTCAGGCACCGCTGCCATCTTCCGCCGCCGCCGCCGCCATGCCGGCAAGGCGCGCCGACGGGCTATTCCGCGAGCCACCGGACAAGTTCTGGTGGTCAGAAATTTGCACCGTCTTCGCCAAACGTCCTCCCGGGGTCCGTCCTTCACTGCGAGTACCCCACATCGTCCGTGCGGCTTGCTTTGTCGACATTTACCATTTCGCACACCAAGAACGAAAGGGGTGGTGGGTTCGGACTTGTTCGTTGGTCCGTACCCACCACGTTAGCAGTTTTAAAATATCTCACACGAAATATTTAATCAACGCTGCGGGTATAAATCAAAAAGATTTAAATAAAACAAACCCCTACTTCGTCGTAGTCTTCAAACGATATTTCTTCGTGGAATTGACCGTCGTGGAAGAAGAGGATCGTCGCGTCGCGGAAGGGCGTCTCGTCGTCGCGGTATACGCCGTCGCGTCGACGATCTCCGAGGGTTAAATAAAACAAACAGATTTAATTTCACAAATTAAATCCATGTTAAGGATAAAATCCACAAAGGAAATTTAAAAGATCTGTAATCCCCTACCTCAATCGGTGTTGATCGAAGATTGTCACGGGAAAGTATCATCGCAGAAGAACGTCGGGGGAGGAGAATCGTCGGTGTCGCGGTACACGGCGTCGCGCCGTCGATCTCCGAGGGTTCGGCATTCTTCATTGCCTTTCATTGAAGGCCGACGTTCTTTGCGTTTTTCGCATTCTTCACGTTCTTCGTGACGGAGGATGAAGATACAGTTTCTCCAAATCCACTCAACAATCCGCACCCAATAAGAACGTATGTTGGTCTTATTTTATTACATGCCAACAATTTGAAAAAAAAGTTAAGAAACGAACCATTAATTTGGTGAATTAATGGTAATGACTTAATAGTCCATTTAATAGGGGCGTTAAGAGTTTAGAAAATGCACATGTTGACTTTCATTAAAGAGGAGTTTTCACGGGTGCTTTACTTATGGGAAAAGAAACGGTGGGGCTCGTGCGGGCCCCACCTCAAAAATATCCTACCAGGAGGGTAGGATATTTTTGGTTCCACCCTATCTGCTTCAACTTGGATTAAGTGGATTTAAGTGGTTTTAAGTGGCTTTAAGTGAAATAAAAATAAAGTTGTCGCACCACTTTATTTTATTTTCATAACTTAACCTCAAAAACTAAAAACCACACCCGAGCAAACACAAACTCCGGAAAAGGCGTTTATAAGAAAATATCGGCGCTGCGATTCCATCAGTGCCCTCAGAATTCAATTCTGAGCACCGGTTCAAAAGTTAGAAAAACCCACTCGTTCGTTCACTGAACGTACCCGAGCCAAACTTCGGAAAATGATTCCGGGCACACTGGGCCTCCGAATTAGGTGCTGTCAGAAACTGCGTTCTTGTAAAATTCCAAATAAAATTAAGAAAAAAAAATTAATTGAAATTTACAGATCTTTACATCACTCCCACCTCTGGGCTTTACATCCCCATAAAGATACACCATAAACTAGGGAAACAAACGCGGGTACTGAGCATGCATCTGAGCCTTCCGCTCCCAAGTTCTCTCCTGGAGGTTCCCCTGATTCCATCTGATGCGCACTAGAGGAATCGTCCGTCCACATAGGACCCGCTCCTGTCGATCCTCGATCTCCACCGGGACCTCTGCAAAAGTCACCTCATCATCAACGTCTAGCTCCCCATGGTCAATGATATACCACGGATCGTGCACGTATCTCCTTAGCTGGGATACGTGGAAGACGTCGTGCACCCGTTGCAACTGAGGTGGTAGAGCCAGGCGATAAGACACCTCGCCAATCCTGCTGAGGACCTGGAATGGTTCGATGAAGTGTGGAGACAACTTGTCACCTCGTCCAAATCTCCGTAATCCACATCGAGGTGAGACACGCAAGAAGACGTGGTTTCCATCCTCGAACTCTAGTGGCCTCCTCCTCCTGTCAGCATAAGACTTCTGCCATCTCTGAGCTGTCCTCATCCACTCCTGGATGATCTGGACCTTCCCTACCGTGGCCCCTGGAAGTGCGTGGTAGTCCCATCATGAAGTCCATAGATATCCCATCCCACTTCCACTCCGGGACCTCCAAGGGTTGTACCAAGACTGCTGGTACCTGGTGATCTACCTTCACCTTCTTCTAGGTGAGGCATCGAGAAACTAACTCCGCCACAAACATCTTCATGCCCGGCCACCAGTGCTGTGGTCTGAGATCTTGGTACATCTTTGCCACTCCAGGAAGTACTTCCAAAGGAGAAGTGTGAAACTCTCTCATCACCTCCTCCCGTAAAGCAACTGGTACCAAGGTACGTCCTTTGAAAAGGACGTCGTGCTCTGGTCTAAAGGAGAAACCATCAGGTGCCTATCCTGAGGATATCTGCGCACGCCGCGTCTTAGAGTCAGCGTCCCCACGCTATGCCTCTCTGACCCACTGCAGTAGTAGAGGAGTGACTGTGAGAGACTGAAGGAAGGATACTCCATCTCTATCCACGAAGGATATCTGCAAGGCGGCAAGCTGCTCTCTCGCCTCCTCAAGTAGCTGAATGCCCATCCTCTTACTGAGAGCATCTGCTACCACGTTCCCCTTCCCAGGAGTATAGACTATATCAAATTTATAGTCCTGGAGGAACTCGAGCCATCGCCGTTGTCTCAGGTTCAGGTCCTTCTAAGAGAATATGTACCTGAGACTCTGATGGTCATAAAAGACTTTAAAGCGCTCGCCCATCAGATAGTGTCTCCATGTCTTCAGAGAGAAGACCACTACAGCTAACTCCAAGTCATGGGTAGCGTAGTTCCTCTAATGCGGCCTCAACTGACATGATCCATAGGCGGTCACCGCCCTCTCTTGCATCAGGACACATCTGAGTCTGGTCCCCAATGCATCACAGTAGACTACGTACCCAACTCCCTCCTCAGGAAGCCTCAATATAGGGGCGCTGGTCAATCTCTGTCTCAGCTCCTGGAAGCTCTGATGACATCTGTCTGACCACAAAAAGTGTTTCCCCTTCTTTGTAAGAGTTGATAGTGGTACCGCAACTCTGGAGAATTCTGGCACAATTCTCTAATAGTATCCAGCTAGTCCCAAGAATCTCCACACCTTCGTCACGCTCTTGGGTGGCTCCCAAGCTAGCACTGCCTCGATCTTCGCAGGATCCACCACAACTCCCGCCTCAGAGATGACGTGTCCCATGAAGTGGACCTCACGTATCCAGAACTGACACTTTGAGAGCTTTCCATAAAGCTGGTGCTCTCGGAGTGTGTCCAGTACAACTCGCAAGTGGTAGGCGTGCTCCTCCTCAGTCGTCGAGTAAATCAAAATTTCGTCGATGAAGACCACAAAAAATCGATCGAGGTATGGATGAATATCCTGTTCATGAGGCCCATGAACACCGCATGAGCATTGGTTACACCGAATGACCTAACCAAGAACTTGTAGTGGCCATACCGACATCTGAAGGCCGTCTTCTGCACGTCCTCATCCCGAACTCTGAGATGATGATAGCCTGACCTGAGGACTATCTTCGAGAACCATCGTGATCCCTTGATCTGATCAAAGAGTTCATCAATCCTCGGTAGCAGATTCTTGTTTCTCACTGTCACTTGGTTCAGGTGATGATAGTCGACACAAAATCACAAGCGCTCGTCCGCCTTCTTGGCGAACAATATCATTGAAGCCCAGGGTGAAACACTGGGTCGGATGAATCCCTTGCCCTGCAAGTCCTCCAACTGTACCCGTAGCTCTCGAAGCTCAGCGGGGGCCATCCGATATGCTGGAGTAAATATCAGGGCTGTCCCGGGGTATAGATCCATATAGAATTCTACCTCTCTGTGAGGAGGTAGTCCTGGAATGTCGTTGGGAAAGACGTCCGTATACTGATCCACCACTACAGGAATACTAGGACTTCGCACATCCACTGCTCCTAGGATGAGGCTAGCCAACTGATGAGTGATGGGTTGTCCTCTCCTCTGCAGAGGTCCATCCTATGCTGCGAAGTCTCCCTTCTCACCGGTGAAGGTGAACCTGCTCCCGTCGGTGCGTACACATCGCACCTTGCGCCTAAAACAGTCAATCTTAGCATTGACTGTAGATAACCAATCTATTCCCAAGATGACTTCGTAAGGCCTCGACGCCGCTACAAGAAGATCCCAGCTGAAGCTCTCGCCTCCTAGAGTAAGCTCACACTGCCGGAACCAGTGCGTAATCTTCGAGTCTGCTATGGTAGGAGTCTCTAGCCGTAAGGATCGAGACTCTGTCGGAGTCTCCGAGATCCGAACAAGGGCATTGGCTATGAATGAGTGACTCGCTCTTGTGTTTATAAGAACTATAGAAAGGGTGGAATAGACACAGATAGTACCTAGAATCATATCGGGCGCACCGTGGTTGTAGTCCTCCACTACCTAGAGTTGTGCCTGTCTCTGCTCGCCAGCTCCCTGTGGCCGGGGTGGACCTCTTGGTGGTGGTGGTGGTAGAGCCTCAAAGCATCTCCCACCACCTGCTGCTCGGCCACCTCCTCTGCCTCGTCCGCCTGCTCCCTGCGGACTGCCACGGTCGACCCTCTGCCTCTGACTAGGTGGCCCCTCAACTGTCTGCTGCTCCTCGGCACAGTGGGTCAGGAAGTCACGAGCCATGTGACCCTTCCCACCGAATGTGTAGCACTGCCTGCCTCTCGAGAGACTGGCTCTGTGCAGTGTGCCCCGCACTGCTGAGCCAGTGTCCTGAGGTCGTCTGCGTGCGGGTCTGGTCTGCCTGGACCCATGAGTCATCCGTCGACTGCCTGCCGCAGAAGACTCTTCTACGTGCCACCCTGCGGTAGGTCTCCCCACTGGTGTAGACTCAGCAAGAAAGCTCTCGATCCAAAGGGATCACTTCAGTACTCCTGCCTCGGTCGGAATGCTGAGGGAGATCAGCAATGCCCTGATCTCATGTCTCAAACCCTGCTCAAAGGTCCAGGCCCAGACGAATGGGTCCTATACCATGTCTGTCGAGTAGCACGAGAGATCGGTAAATCTCACCGAGTACTGGGCAACCGTCAAGCTACCCTACCGCAGCTGAAGAAGCTCCTGGATGCACACCACATCGAGGGTGTCTGGGATGAACTCTGAGCGGAAAAGGCTCTCAAAGTCCATTCAGAGAAGAGATGCCTCATCATGCACCTGGAGCCTCAAGCTCAACCATCTGACTGCTTCCGCGTGCAGTATACTCGCCGCGAGGATCACCATGAGGTCTGCTGGTGTCCTCACTAACCTGAAAGCTCGGACCACTGCCTCCAGCCAGTCCTCGGCTGCCTGGGGGTCTGTCTCCCCACGGAACCTGGGCGGTCGCTGGTGTTGGAACTCATGTAGTGCACTAAGGCGACGTGCATCGTCAGCGGCTGAGGCTGGAAGCATCGGTGGCTCGGTGGGTAGAGGTACCGCCTGTGCCTCAGCTGTCAAAGGGCCCTGTACCGAGGCCTCGTCGCTCGGTGGGCCGTCGTCACACTCAACTCTCGGAACCCTATCTGGCTGCCATCGTGGGGCCATCCTGAAAAGGAAAAAGATGCGCCACTATTAGAAAATTATACCTGGTGAGATGACACAAAGTAATCACAATGAAAACTTGAAACACACACGCAATCAATGTTTTTTGTGCATTAAGTCGGAAATCAGAAGTCAGGGTCCTGGTATACGGATACATTTGCCGCCGCACCAACACTGGACTCCTGGGACTGATAAACACACCCAATACGCTAAACACTATTGCTTCACATAGAAAAAGATAAGAGTCCTGAGTTCAGCGGTAGAACCAAACTCCTCTGATACCAATTTGTCACGACCCGTCCTCGGGGCCCGTGCCGTGACTACCCCAAGCCATCCTTCCATAGGCCAGGGGCTGAAGACTGGCACCAATGCGTAAATACCAGTAAAAAGGGAAGTCATTGCCTTGTAAAGTAAAACAAAAACACCACAGAGAAAGCAGGCAGAAGTAAACACTAAGTAAAAACTGAGTACAACAGTAAGTGGTCCAGTATACAAACCCAAACTGAAAGTAAAGTACATCTAGAAGGGAAAACAAAAACTGAAAAGTAAAGCCACAACGTCGAGTTGTCCCCTAGAAATCCCACCTAAAGGGTGGGTACAGATGGCCTCCACAGCTCCTAGGGTCTAGCCATCCGCTCCAAGTACATCCCGCCCAATAGTCCACCTCCAGGTACCGTCCTACCCCGCAAGCTTCAACCACGATCAGCGCTGTCCATTGTCTGTAACCAACACAACGTAGTGCGGGCATAGCCCGTGTAGGGGTGAGTATAAGCTACTCAGTAGGGACCACGAGACCCCCGAAGGTCTCCCAGAATCCACAAGGGATAAACCACAATGGAAATAGACAATCATGAAGTAACATCCGACATTACTTAGGTATATGCCCATACATATACCTAAGTCATCAATTCTCGTTCGGCTCCAATATCCGAGCCCATGTACAACACAGACCACATAGGAAAGCAAAACGTAATCCACACAGGATAGCTCAACACTATCCACAAAGGAAAGCAAAACAGGATTCAGCTCACACAGGAGTACTTCTTTTTATGATGATAGAGATGATCAGATATTACCACTGATTCATCTAAGTCGTCGGACCCACAAAGTATCAATAGGTACTAACCCCCGCAATGACCCACGAAGGATCTGACCCAAAAAAGATCATTAGGTAACTAACCCCCGCAATGACCCATGAAAGATCTGACCCACAAAGGATCGATAGGTAACTAACCCCCGCAAAGACCCACACAGGATTAGACCCACATAGGATCTGTAGGCGCTGGCCCACACAGGACCGCAGAGCGCTGACCCACACAGGATCAGACCCATACTAGATCTGTAGCACTGACCCACGTAGGATCGCTGACTGCTGTCGTTGTCGTCGAATCCACTGAGGATCTCTTCACAGTCGTCATCGAATCAACTGAGGATCTCTGCATAGTCGTCGTCGTCGTCGCAGTCACAGTCATAGCCAGCACTAGGGTTCCAGCACATAGCAAGCTCGTTCAGGAGGGTCCGATCCACGAGCCGAGAGGCTGGTACATAAACTGACACATAGTCCAGATTTGATGTATCCAAAAGTTCCGTATCGACAACATGAACTCAACGTCGCAGACAACGCGTCAATCAGACGCCCGGTCTGAGAGTTATTGGCTTTTTTCGTCCCGAGGGCCCGATTGGTTTTTAAGGAAAAACCAACATGACCATACTCCACCAGCATCCAAACCTCGGGTGGAGTAAGCGAAAAGATCCTTCTCACTTAGAAAAATCCATCAAAGTCGACGACACATCAATCGGACGTCCGTAGCTCAATATATAAGCGTTTCCGCTCCGAGGGCCCGGTTGGTTTCGTGTACGAACCAACTCAGCCAGACCCAAAGTACTCCAAAACCTTGAGTGTGATATACCGAAACGACCGGCTCGATCCAAGGATCGTATATCTGTTCACGGCGCGTCGTTTGGAGGCCTGTAGCTCAAGTTATGATTAAAAGACTGAAACGGTCCGAAAAAGGGGGGTCTGGGCCAAAACCGACCCGACCCAACTCCCATGGGTCGACCCGACCCGGGTCCGGGTCCGACCTGGCCGGCGTGGCCCGGCCTGGGCACGACCCGGCTGGGCGGTTGGCCAGCAGGTCAGCTCAGCTGTTACGGTCGAGCCGTGGGCGGGGGGGGGGGGGGGTACGCTGCCCCCGCGTGAAGAAGCTGCGGCCCCGCGTGGGGACGCCCTTGCCAGCGGACGCGGTAGCCAGCCGCGTTCTGTGCTCCCCCGGTCCCGCGTGGTCATGGAACCGCGCTGCTACCACCGCGGTTTCAGCCGTAGCGGCTTCCTCCGGCGGCGTGCTGGGCACCGGCGGGCTGTTCCGCGGGCCACCGGACATGTTCTGGTGGTCGGAATTTTGCACCATCTTCGCCAAACGTCCTCCTGGGGTCCGTCCCTCACTACGAGGACCCCGCGTCGTCTGTGTGGCCTGATTTGTCGACGTGTTCCATTTCGAACACCAAGAATGAAAAGGGTGGTGGGTTCAGACTTGTTCGTCAGTCCTCACCCACCGTGTTAGTGGTTTTAAAATATCTCACAACAAATATTTAATCAATGCCGCGGGTATAAATGAAAAATATTTAAATAAAAAAACCCCTACTTCGTCGTAGTCATCGAACGAGAGTTCTTCGCAGAATTTACCATCACGGAAGAAGAGGATCTTCGCGTCGCGGAAGGGCGTTGCGTCGTCGCGGTATAAGGCGTCGCGTCGATGATCTTCGTGGGCTAAAGAAAACACACAGATTTAATTTCCTGAATTAAATCCATGTTAAGGATAAAATCAACAATGGAAATTTAAAAGATCAGTAATCCCCTACCTCAATCGGTGTTGATCGAAGATTTTTGCGGGAAAGGATCGTCGCAGAAGAACGTCGGGGGAGGAGAATCGTCGGCATCAAAGTACACGGCATCGCATCGTCGATCTCCGAGGGTTCGACGTTCTTCGTCGCCTTTCGTCGAAGGCCAGCGTTCTTCGCGTTCTTCGAGTTCTTCGCGTTCTTCACGAAGGAGGATGAAGATACAGTTTCTCCAAATCCTTTCAACAATCCGCACCCAAGAAGAACGTATGTTGGTCTTATTTTATTACATGCCAACAATTTGAAAAACAAGTTAAGAAACGAACCATTAATTCAGTGAATTAATGGTAACGACTTAACTGTCCATTTAATAGGGGCGTTAAGAGTTTAAAAAACGCACCAGTTGACTTTCATTAAAGAGGATTTTTCGTGGCTGCGTTACATAGGGGAAAAGAAATGGTGGGCTCATGCGGGCCCCACCTCACAAATATCCTACCAAGAGGGTAGGATATTTGGGGTTACACCCCATCAGCTTCAACTTAGATTAAGTGACTTTAAGTGAAATAAAAATAAAGTTGTCACACCACTTTATTTTATTTTCTTAACATAACCCCAAAAACGAAAAACCAAACCCGAGAAAACGCATCTCCGGAAAAGGCGTTTCTAGGAAAATTCCAGCATCGTGATTCCATCGGTACCCTCGGAATTCGATTCCGAGCACCGGTTCAGAAGATAGAAAAACCGGCTCGTTCATTCACTGAACGTACCCGAGCCAAACTTCGGCAAATGATTCTGGGCACACCAGGCCTCAGAATCAGGTGCCGTCAGAAACTACGTTCTTGTAAAATTCCAAAGAAAATTAAGAAAAACATTTCCTTGAAATTTACAGGTCTTTACAAATGTGGAAATGGATTTGATTAAAAGAATTATAATGTAAAAATAAAATCATAAAATAATATTTATATTGAATTATATGACATCTTGAACCTTAACTTTTTGTTTAACCATTGTATTAACTCATTTTAACTTTATTTATGGTAACACATTTTTTTAATTTAAGGGCCATTTAATTACTACTATAGTAGAAGGTGGACCATTAATGATCCAAGGATGACATTTTATAATATTTAATATATATTTTATCCACTTAATTTTTTTATTCAATTCATCAACAATAAATTTATTTTACATAAAATATCATTACATTCATTTTTAAGACTATTAATTTAATTTTAATTTAAAGAAAACATGTTATAAATGAAATTAAATTATAAAAATATTTAAAATAATTTATAATTTAAAATTATCTATTAATGTAATTGAAGGCCATATTCCATTAAAAAAATATTTATTTTAAAATTAGATACAATGATATTTATACTACTTAAAAAACCATTGAATCATCATTGAGTACATGTTTAAGGAAATAATACTATCATGTAAA
The DNA here is from genome assembly GCA_963277665.1 of Viscum album. Lineage (NCBI taxonomy): Eukaryota > Viridiplantae > Streptophyta > Magnoliopsida > Santalales > Viscaceae > Viscum > Viscum album. The sequence goes on along the minus strand of OY728144.1, from coordinate 106,266,720 downwards.
AGTAATAAATAATTAATATAATTAAACTGAATAATTTATGATTAAAATAATTTTTATCAACATCATCTAATTATCTTTCATATAATACATAATCATATGTTGATCTGGTTTTGGGTCCTTATCCTTCTATACCGACTTCTCCTATATAGGATAACGGAAAACCCTTGAACTCTTCAGACATCCTAGAGTCAAGAAATTAGATTTACATGAATTATTTTGTTTCATTTATAATGGATTATTAATTTAATAAAAATTATGATTTTTAGAATAATAATTTCACTATTAAAGAGAAGGACTTGATCAATTTAAATAATCTTTCAGAACTATGGAATTTTTTAGTGAGAATCACCCCCAACACCTTTATACAAAAACTAGTTGAGGAAGTTTAAAAAAACACCCATCACCACCACAAATATGAACACTCTCTATTAGAATAAGAATAAGGTATTAACATATCCTATTCACCTGAAAAGTAAATTAATATAAAGGCACATACCCTTACCTTCTCATGATCACTGCATTATTTTGGAATATATGGGGAATTTTGTCCCCATATAAAATGACGTATATTGTAATGATTATTTATAGTCATGAAACTTATTGTAAATACATTTTATAAACAAAACATAGATCCAAATATATTTTATATTTTCTTAATAACATTGAATGGTCAATATTATACATGATAATATTAATATTTCCCATATTGTTATATTTTGGAGGGGTCAATATCAAGTGGATTCCATTAACTGATCCTCTAAACATGTTACAATTAGGCTATGAATATATAAATATATATATATATATATATATATATTATTTATATCCCAATTATCTATTCCAAATGTTATTATGGATTAAGTGAAATATTATGGAATGTGACATCTTCCTTCCACCATGGATCTACAAATAGTTTGTCAGGGGTTATCTCGTCACAATTTTAGATAACACCAAAAATCATGGAGGTATAATTTATTCAAGAAGATATATGGATAAAATTTAATCCTCTGCTTACTGAAATAATATTTTTCATCTAGATGTATCATGGAAAAATTTCAAGTGGTTCAAAAAAACATGAATAAGTACCATGTTTATTAGAAACATATATTTTCAATATCAATTCCAATTCATCATTTTGAAAATCTAGAATATAATAACTTACTCGATCTCTCTAACAATATTTAAAAATATTTATTAATAAAATATATTAAATTTTATACAAGGGAAAAATATTCTACTAACAAAATAGATAGATTAAAGATAATGGATCCCATGAGATTATTCATTCCTCCTAGACATCCCTAATACATGTTCACCCACTATTCATTCTCTGAAAAAATAAACTCTTAAATGGGGATTTTTTAAGACGAATAATGATATAACCATCTCATGATTTAAAAATTAATAGGCTCCAAGAATATGTTTTACATATTTTTAATGGACATAAATAATATTTAGATGATGATAATTTTGTTATTATTTCACAGAAACACAATATCATAGTTTAAATACTATTAGAAGAAGAACGAGTTGTGAGGGAATGATTGTGGTCTCAATATCTTAGAGAGGGAAACAAGAACAAGTCTTATATTCATTCATAAATTATGGAGATGAAATATATTTAAAAAATTAATATCATACTTGTGTATGGGTATCGTTTTTGTGATTCTAATGTCAATGAGCCTCTTAAAGTCTTTCGTTTCTCAGATGTACTTGCTAATTCAATAAAATTACAGAGTGGATTATGACATGAATGGATATGATGATTTATATTTCAAAAAAAATTAAACATCTATTAACAATTTAGAAAACTTATTTATGGGACTTATTCTGAAGATGGATGAGATTAATTAATTTCTTAAAATTATCAATCCCGAGTGTTCCTCAAGCTCGGATAGACTCCCTCATTTCTTGTACACATCATACAAGGATGTCATTATGTGTAATGTTATAAATGAAATTGTGTCCACCTTTAAAGGACATAATCTCTTAATAATTACATAAGCCATATTTTTTTTTCTATTTCTCATGGTTAGTAATTACAATTAGTTTTGTTAGTTTCTTAAAATCTACTTACACATTTTTTCTGACAAGTACTTGCTAAAATCATCAACAAAAAAATCTAAACATCTCGAATCTATCATATTCGATGAAAATCAGGGATTTTTCAAAATTAAAATCATTTATGGATCGATTGGACTACTATAGATAATTATATTTAGTCTTCATTGATATTTGGATGGGTCAAACATTGTGATAAAGAAATTGTATTGAAACAGCTTCTATTATGATGGAACGAAGAATCATAATATGGTTGATGAGATATTGTGGATTCCCTAAATGGATTTGTGAGTTAATTTTTTTACAACATCTCTCCATGGACCAAATTTTTTAAAAATTATAGGATATTTGGTGATTTGAAATTCATCAAGGGCCCCAATCAAGGATACAATTTTTCTCTAATTCTATTCATTTGTACCGATGGTGTTGTCAAAAAAATATTATGTCATACATCTAAAAGGTTCTCATGCATAATTATAGAGTCTAATATGGATTCAAAGAAATATATCACTAACTACTCACTGATGAAATTATTATCATTATCAATGGAAGGAGATATTATCTTCATAATTTCATTACAATCCTGGATTTTTATACTAGAAATGGTGTTAAGGACATCAACAAATAAATTTATGCATTATTCTCTAAAATTTTCATCAGAAAGAGTTTAAATATTTTTATGTTTGCATGAAATCCCAAAAATACCATTCCAATTGAATATCTTGGTTCCCCATTATCATTTAAGAGAATTCATATTCATCAATTTGATGGAATTTTAAAAAAAATACATCTGAAGGATCAATAACTATAAAATATTATTCTCCAATTTTGGATGACATATAACAATTGTACACAGTGGTCTATGTTTTATTCCAACACATGTATTATTAGTTTAGAAACCATAAATTTCAATTCATATAAATATTAAACAAGATTAGTAGGACTTGATTTTGTACTCTTATCATAGATATTACCATCATTGGTCTTGTTGGAATAGAATGTAAATTCAAATAAATGTATGGGGTTTTAATATCAATAGTATAACTAAAATAATCATATAAATTTGTCACCATATTTTTTGGGGTGATATTTCATTCCATTTACAATGGTCTATGTTTATTTATAAAATATAAGAGTCTCCCAATGCAATGGACCAAGTGCAACATAGGCTACCATCTCCAATATTATCTACAAGGATGCATCAAAACATTAAAAAACTACCATTATATCATTGGATGAGGGGAAATTTCCTTACATGTAGACAAATGGGATGGATCTCCACACATTTTACTTATATTACCTACACTTGATGTTACATTTAGGAAAGCTTCTACCTATCCTAAAAATCTACATTAAGATCTAAATAGTGAAAAAGAAACCATTTTTAATAACATTCAACAAGTAGATTATTCTTATCAAAGCATAATATATCTGAATAATTTGGTAACCTTCCCATATGAATCTTATTGATATTTGAACCATGTTCCCCAATCTCACCAAACGTTAAAAACTAATCTCTGGTGTTATCATATCCCCATAAAATTAAATTTCATAGAAAAGTGTCTTCATAAAAATTACCCCCATAGATTTATAAATTCATATAAAGGGAGTCTAGCTTTCCTATAAATATTATTACAATAAAATGGAAACTTAGAGCCAATGTTTTTCTATTTTTGGAGGTCTACTAGAATCAATTAATTTGTAACACCATCGATTGTTTTCTTAAATATTACGAATCTATTGACTTTTTCCTTATTTATATATTTATAATTCCCAAAGGTGGAAACATTAATTCACCGGGCCAATGTATCTTTATTTTTGATAGCCACTCAATGATCTGGGTCGTTAGTAATATTTCTCGCCACCATCGCCTCATCCACAAAATCGGTATTTCAAATCCATAATTATACATAAATTTAACATTCTCATATAACTATAAAATAATCATATATGATGTGATCTAAAAATATAGATATTTATTGTGTCATTTAGTCCTCACTCATTAATATTCCAAGCCATTGTGGTGTGTTGCATTCCTAGAATGACCCTCAATGGGGTCTCAATTAAGATATTGAATGATCATTCATTAAATGAGTCATAAAATGGACAATTATGTTCAATATATATCAGGATATATATCAATGGATTTAATAGATTCTTATGGATGGGGATATTAAATTCCATTAGATTCTATTACCATGCTCACTGATATCTAAAATTTCAAGTAAAAAAACACCAATCATTAGGCTATTAAATCTTTGTATTTTAACTTTATAATTCCACATTATACACATATACATATAAATGGATAATTTTTTACACCATCAATATATTTGGAATCCCTCTTTGAAAAAATTATTAGATCCAACACACATGGAGTGTGGGAAAAATCCAACATATATTCTTTCTTATAAAGGTAACCGGGAGATGAAATAAAACCTTTTCTAGATCTCATGACATTACATTTATACTCTAATAGTAATATTCATGGATATACTTTTAGTCTTATCCATTTTAAAAATCCTAGAATATTTTCCCCTTATTATATTTTCCTTCATGAGTAAGAAATGTATAAAAAATTCAATCGTATGAAAATATATATGAGAAATTAAAATCATGAAAATGACATTTTGTATTTATCTTTCCCTTAACATTATATAAATTTTGTAATAAATTGAAAGATGTAATAATTCCCTATTTTCATATCAATGAATATTTATTCAAGAACCATTCATCCAATATTGTAACATTTCATAGATATTTAAAATCCATAACCAGTAGTTTTATCCCATAATGACATATTTTACCCTTACCATAGGGTAAAATCAGTACTATGATTACCATTCATAATGTAAAAAAATGAAGGGGAAATATTTCATAGATAACAAACTCCTAATAAAATATATGTAATATATTTTTCAATTTTAACTTTGAATAATTTGTAGAAATAATTTGTTTATAAATTCAAAAAACACCACCAAAACTATTTTAAAAAAATGAATTTTGAAGTATAAAAATAAACTTATTCTATAATAATATATAATTATGATTTAAATTTAATTAATTATATTATTTATAATTAATTGGGAAATATATTTCATTAATATCTAATTTGAAACATAAAAAATGTTTTAAATTAATTTTTTTAAGGAATATAAATCGATGTTTTTCAAAAAAAATCTATATTTTACAGTTTTTTATTAACAAATTTTCCTCATAAAATTCCCAAATAATTCACCCTAATATAATATTTAGTTTATGAATTAAGAAAAATTAATTTCCCATAAAAACAATTTATGTAATTTTATAAATTTATTATAATCTTGTCATGATAAATAAATTAAAAATAATTTTTGTAGAAATCATATAACATGAAGCATAAAAAGTCATTAAAAATTTAATAATAATTTATTACAACTTTATCAATAAATTGTAATTAAATAAAAAAAATTATATTAATTTTCCATAATATGGTTATTTTTATTGAAAAAGTTATTTTAATGGCTTTCTTATAATATACCACAATTTCGTTTCTGTTTAAGATTTCTTGTTAGGTAAGCCACTAAGCACTTAAAAATTAATTAAAGAGATATATATTCTAAAATACTAGGGAATCACAATGTTACTCTTCACATTGTCTTTTTGTGTATATATACTTTATTCTTTATTATTTTTCCAAATTTTGATTCCATATAATTTCATCATTTTGAAGGAAGACTTGTCAAAAAAATCGTTTCCATTAACAATATCCATACTACACCTACCACACAGTTCTTCCTAAACATGAGAGATTTCATTTGTTTAATACATATAATGATATCCAAATTAATCATTTCAATCATTTCATTATCCTTTGTAACTATCTATTTCATGTGCATTATTAAATATTATACCTTTCAATTAATTTTCCATCCAGACCACTTATATATACTTTTAAATAAGTATAGATTTTTTAGAAAATATAAATATATTATCATGAGTTTATTTCATCACATCATGCCTTTTATATTTTTCACCTCAATTTATCATATTTGTTTAATTACAAAAATTGAACTATAAACCATCATTATAATATTCATGGAAGTATATAGATTTCCATCTCCATTCAACTTAATTTATATGGATAAAACATATTTCTTATTCATTTTATAAGGTATAGTTTTCCCATTATATAAACATATACATTGAGATAAACATGAATCACATCTTTGAAAACCATAATTTCATACATCACAAATATTATCAAATAACTCCAATCTGTTATATATAAATATATTTTGCTTTTTATTATGTAATTATTTTAGCATCATATCTTGATTTATCCTCTTTGTCGGGTATTTAAACTATTATTTATAATGTTTTAGATTATTCTAGAAATTCATTGCCCAATTTATAAATCTATTCCAACACAATGAAATCTCTATAAATTTTTACCTATTAAATTTTATAATATGCTATCTAGATCTAATATCATGATAATTTTGGTATCTCCCAAACACTAAATGTATTTTATTTGGTAACCACCCCTCACACATCTTATATCTTCAATATACATGGTGGTGATATTGTTATTAATTCCTCTGATCCATACTAGTATATTTTTTTTATTTCAACCAAAACATTTCATGAAAATATATCAAGTATATTAATGAATATTAGATATTGGTGGTGCCTCATTATTCACAACTACTTTGGAAATATCAATAAAAGATTTTAAAATATTATTTCAACAAAATATATTCTTTTCCAGTTTATTAATCCTTATGAAAACAACCCATGATATTATGTCCTTCTTTAATCAATTGTGACTATTTACTATAATTCATTTCTACATTAGACATTTTACTAGTCAATATGAGATACCATATGTCACGTGATTTATTTTTATATTCAATGAATTAAACTACCTCTTCACAAACCTCCCCCCTATGAACCTTATATTCATGCATTACTGCCATCTCTTGTAACAACGAGTCAAGATACTTGATTCTCTAATGTTTAATATCTAATTGTGTATTATTGAAATAAATATAAATTTCCATATTTTATTCTCTTCAAGAATGAATGTCGATTCACACACCTAAATTATTTTTATGATCCCCCATTATTCATATTTATAGAATACAAATAATATCACATTACACTCATCTACATTAAAAGTTTCATATTTTCATATCCTAATTAACCTAAGAGATCATTCTATTAATTCCTACATAGATTTATTTTCCACACCATCAACATTAGTGATCACTTCTTTATTTATTTATAAAATCACATTAGTAATAGAAACTAAATAATAAGATCGGCCATTAATGTTATCTTTTAACGAATAAATATATAAATCCATAACCTATGAACACACCAAAAAGAATACCCTTCATGTGAAAATTTTAAAATAGAATCATTACATACATTAGGATCACTTATTTAACATGATGACTTTGAGTTAGTTATGGTACCCATAACCATGGTGGTATATCAAACAATCTATTCTATACATTTCATGATAAATGTATCATCCTTTTTTGGAGCACCTGGAGCTTCTCCCCTTTTTTATAAGTGGGACATATTCAATAATATATTTTTCAATTTAATTATACTATTTATTATATTCATATTAGAAATATAATTTTTATTATAAACATTTAACAACTCACTAAAACTAGACTTATTTATAAATTGTGAAGGAACTACCAGTATTCAGAAAAATAATTTACAAACAGTAAACCAATATAGGAGAATTTTTATTTTATTTTAATTGGGCATAATTATTATGATATGAGCTATTCTTATATGTGGATAGGGGAAGTAGTGTTGGTAATAATTTTTCCAATTTAAAATATAAAACTATTAACCATGATAAATTTACCTCTATCAGTTGGTAAGGTAAAAAAATCACTATTGTTATCCCAATACATATTTACCTTTTACTACACAACTAAGAAAACAAAAAAAGGGAAAAAAACAATATACCAAGTCTACCACTCAATTTGAGATGTCTATTTCTTTTCATTATATTGATTCATCCGTGATTCCAAAAATCACTTAATTCTTCCTATGAGCTACAACAAGTAAGTTATAATATTAAGACTCGTGTCTACACATCTCGTGACTTTGATTTATTATATCCCACATATAGATGTATCCCACACATTTCAATGAAAATTACTAGGATAATAAAAATAGATTATCACCATTTTTTTATTCATGTTTATGATATGTTTCTTTACCTTCTTTTCACTTTAAAATTTCACTTCCATATCAACGTGAAATGAATTCATTATTTTTTAATGAATGTTGAAATGAACGCAATCTCATTTTTCTCTTCCTATTGATAAATAATTATAAATATATTTATTTCATTACATCTAATAATTATTTTTTTCTTATTCACTACAAAATATAATTTTATTAGATCCAATTCGTCATTTTATTTATTCAGATATTTTCTAATTCAGTGTTTAGAAAGAATACAATACTACGTCGTCACCGTAGTCCACAAAAAAAAATTATGATACCATATTGTATGAAATCGTCACACTCTTAAATCATATAAATTATCTCTATGATTACAATTCTGAATAACTATTCTCTTTTTTGATTCCATTATTCTTATGTACTCTACGAAATATTAATAAATATCACACAATAGCCATCTAATTCCATTATACTGAATTTTCATTTCAAATTAGTTTTTAAACTACCAATATCAGTGGACTTATTCTATAAACATATATGTTGGATCATTATCCCAATAGATCCATATCATTCAATTCACATTGGATATTATATGGAGTTGAAATAAAAACCAAACAAAAAATATGTTTCAAACTCATCATGCTTATTCGAATCTTACTAGATTTCATAAATCAAAATGTGGGAACCTCAAATGTGTCATAGTATACTGGTTAAAATGAGGAATATTAAAAAAACATAATCACATTACATTGTGAGAATACTCATGATGTATGGAGGTTATGAATGTTGTTGATTATATAACCCCTACCATCAAAGTTATAGTAATTATGTAAGATAGAAAATGACTATAAGACTCCCACCTCCAAAAGGTCTTATATTGGCAATTAGAACCAAGGGAATAAAAATATCACATATGTGAGGCATTACCCTCTTATATAAAATTTGATTGGGAGATAAGATAAACAACCAAAAAAATCTTCTATATAATATAAAATAAAAACCAAATATATCTCATTATTCATAAATGAAATAAAATAAAATTTTACAGTTTTATAAAGTATATAAGAAGAAAATCCCTATAATTGTTACTAAACAATTTCTCAAAATCCCATGCATGTAATTCCCACATAATTCACCAAATTCTTCCTACAAATTTGAATAATATTTTATATAAATTTGGTGGGCATTCAAGTAAACTCGGTTGGATTACACAAAATTTCTCAAGTACATGCGTGAAAAGAGTATGATAATGTTCCATTAAACAAAAAATATATCCAACAAGAACCTATACAGTTTAACTATCTAATACCGAACAAAATATGGATCAGTTAAAAAATCATTCACCCTATATAGTAATATAATATCATAATTATAAAGATTCAGGGTTCCCCACTAAGACCCCACCGCTAATGTTATGCTCTCAGACCCCAATGTACAATGTCATGTTATCACATCCCTTCCATAGGTATTAAAACAATTATTATCCTTATCTGATGTGGGTCATAGTGCATTCCTATGGTCCCCATACTCTATATGACTAGGATCTAGTGCTATCATTAGTTATCATCAAATCATGTATCTCCCAAATACAGTTGGTTCATCGAATCACATAGCACCCAAAAACACCTAGTTTATCACAGCACATATCATCATATAACCAAATTTGTAGGGTATTTCATGTATAAATTAAAAAAACTCCATCCATCCCCCAACCACGCATGACCCCCAAAAAATATTGTATCCCGACCCAATGTCCTCACATAACACCACACTGAAAAACCATGTATCATAATTGTATATCTCAAATAAAGACACATGATCTATATATACTGAAGGATGAGCATGGAATTTGGTGTATCCAAACATTCATATCTGCATAATCCAGGATGTTGTAAAAAACACACAGAACCCATAATGTTTGATTATGGGTAAGGTTATTCAACTCTCATATTGGATAATATAGATATAATATGAACAAACATGATATATAGATATCATACATTACCCCAATATATGGGTTCACATCAACTGGACTAGTGCACACCAAATCACCACCACTACACCCCATTTCTATCATCCAAACAGCATCCAAATATATATATAACACACCGCTCCAACACACATAACCACACACATCACCACTTTTAATAACATACACCTTCACTTTTATTCGTTAAGACATTTTCCACATATCAAAATCCAACCCATTATATTCAATGATAAACACACTAATTTGTTTCTTTTTAGTCAGTATCATCACAATAAATTCCATTTCTTACCATGATACTAACACAACAATGACTTTATATAAATAGAACATCTCACATAAGTTTTCATCATCATGATACACCGGACAAATGATCCTTCCAAAAGAACCACAACCACATTGCACCGTAATGTCACAATGCACAACACTACTGCACATCATTACATGCATGACCTAAAACCAATGTGCACTATATGAATCATAAACCATAACATCACATCAAAACTACTACACACCACATCACATAACTACCCACATCCCATATATCCTCCCAACCACTACATCACAACCCTTTAAATATCACTGAGCAGCTGGTGACCTCCATCACATCACAACAGCCCACAACAAACCAGCTAAGACAACAAAGAAACCTTCCAAAATAGAAAAAACATCCTGACATCCACAATTTATTAAATATCATTTATCACATTACTTATTTATATGGAATATGTATTATACAAGAATATATATTCCATGGGAAACCAATTCATTAGTCAAATATATCATCTTTATCATTTTCTGTGACTAACGATCAATCAGAAAGAGAACAAAGATCATATGGATTGTCACCTAAAATACATACAAGGTTCTCAAAACCATTATTTTTTGTATTGGAATCCATCATTAATAATATCATCGAAAACATATATCAATGTAGTAAATCACATGATATCTCCCCCATACCCATCAATTTTATTTATTCTAATTAATTATCCTTATTATGAAAAACCTTACTATCCCCAAATTGAAAGACAAATCATGAAATAAAAACACATAACATGTATACATGAATTGAATTATGATCCATTGTCTCAAGTTAGAGTTTTGGTCCCACTATAAAATGCTTCTCATAGAGGGAAAAACCCACAACCCACATCTTTTTAGGAAACTAACAGATCAACCTCTACCGCATCAACGGTTGTAAAAAATATCATCTAAAATTCCTCAAAAATTAATTAATAGTACTATAGAGAATCCTATGATGCTAAATAGATGGATAAAAATTATAAAATTGGAAGGAACTCTACATCGACCACAAAATATTTACCCCTTAAACCCATGAATCGATGAAAGAGATAATGGGATGGAAGATTTCATAGTGTAGTTAGGGTTCTTCATAATACTAAGATTAAATGATGGATGCATGGGAAGGGGTTAGGCTAGTAATGATATATAAACAAGTTATTAGTCACATTATTTAGGCCATAAAGCTTGTATTTATTGTTTATATTATATTGGGATTCATTGATTATGTCATAAATTCGATTGTTAATTTGTACCACCATTTTCTTATGAAACAAATTGTCCTTAATCCAAAATAAAAATACATAATAAATAAAATATTTAAGGCACAAAAACATTATATTTTCCTCACCTCAAATTATTACCTGTTGTAAACTATCTTCTACAAAATCTGTATACATCATCTTTACAATGTTAACTCATCTTTTACAGTGTAAAAAAGATATTATTAGTTCAAAAATAGATCTGAATTCTATAGAATATCCTCAATCCTCATCTTAAAAAAATCGAATATGGGATATAGTGATGTAATAGGTTGTGAATGTATATACGATTTCATTTTACACCTCTCCAACTATTCACGACCTCGAGAATCAAATCCAAAACCCATAAAAACAAAGGTGCCTAAACTGCCACCCACAAGATATCTCTCAATTGTCCTAATATAACATAAATGGAACTGACTAGACTCTCTAACAAACCCATCCCCAAAATAAATTACAAAAAATATTTCTTGTTACTCAGCATGAATTTTTATATATTTATTTTTATTTACTCATTCCCAAAATCCATACCTCCACAAGACTTTAATGAGGGTAATGGTTTATCCATGAAGAACCATCATTTAATGATCCTAGAACTCTACTGGAATATCTATAAACATCATGTCATATTAAATATCAAACTCTCCCCAATAAATAACATGGGACTCATTGTGATGGTATCAACAATGATGGTATATGTGGAAGTCATTGTTGATCCTCTATAACATTGATCATAATTCTAACCAATACGTGTAAGAACTCTATTTTTCAATCATGTATGGATCCTATAATTTTCAGTCTAATTCCTTAATATGCACTTAATATTGATTCCTAAGGAGTTAGAAAAGGTTCCATGGGTGTCTTTTGATTTTTCAGAGCTCAGAACACATCCTTTTCGGAGAAAACATACTCTAGGCGGTTTAGAGTAAACCCTGTAGGATTTCCGTACAATTTTCCAAAATTTGTGGAAAGTGTTTCTTAAAATAGAGCCACTTGGAATGGTTAGAGTGTGTCCATGTGGCCTAACTGTGTGAGCTCCCATTTTTCTTAGGTACCCATGTATGGCTTGCGCATGGTTATATCAAACCGTGCAGACAGTTTGATTTTGGGAAGAATTGTTCCACACGGTTTTGCACAGTTTCAAAAACTATGCGGACACAAAGTGCATAGGTTATTATAGAGTTAAATTCCCATTTTTCCCTTAATGATATTAAAAAACCCTCCACCTTATTCCTAATCTGAAAACCAGCGGGAGTTTCATCCATTTTCACCCATTTAGTGCTCGGGACCTTTGTAGCCATTCTTATTCTCTATCACTCTCAATATAGATATCACTATCTGAGCAGTTTTTCCATTTTTATAGATCTACTCCAATCGAATGAAAATCAAAGGCCGATACCAGAGGAGAAGGATCATATAACACTTAGGTAGGTGGTCTATAACATTTCACTAATTTCAACATTTTTGAAATGTTCATATGGGGCCCACCATATTCATTGGAACCCGTTTATTATTGTCACATGCCATGGTTATACATGTTATAATAATAAGGTCATACTCTTCCCTAATATATGATTAGTTGTTAGTGTTTACACCTACAACTCAATCTACCTCATGGTAAAGGATATTCCATAAAAGGGTCGTTAGTGTTTTGACACTTTTGTTCCACCATTCGGGTGTGCCTTTTCATGACCTTCTTAAAGGTGAAACTTATTGTAATGAATGTCTTATTATTAATTAGAATTTTATAATGACATGTACCATGAATGATCACTAGTTCACCCACCTAATGTAAGTTCTTCCATGTGATTTATTAAATGTGAAATGTGTAATGGAATGTATACAAAATATATAACATGCCCTTAAAATGACACAGAATAAAGTTTACATGTACATAGCACCCCATGCATTGTCAATTGATGGTAGTGGAGTGAAAGTATCTAATTTAATATTCCTTAATGGTTAATTAATAATTAATTATATGGTTGCAACTCTATGTGGCCTATCCACACTAATAGAAGACAAGACTTGGACTAATAAATAAATGGTTTAAACTCTACATGACATATCCACACTAATATAAGGAAGTACATAGACCAAGTGAATTATCTCATGAATTCAATATCAAATATGAATGGAATGACTGAAGATCACCTTGGATTCTAAGAGGAGAATACCTTTAGTCTCAGGAACCCCATTCTGATTCAAGGATACTATTTTTTTAGGTTGATACACATCGAGATTCCGGTTCTTGACTATTACTTAGATACCTGGTAATTATTTTTCAAGTCTCCATTCATTATTCCAGGATACCTTAGATACACTTCTAGATCCATCATTGATAAGTATGTGACTTGGATACACTCCTTGGACCTAGTCCTTGCTTATCCATGTTTTACCTTGGATGCACTCCTTAGACTCAGTAGGTGACTTATTGTAAAATTCCTTAAATTATGCTCATTTTATTACACTCTTACCCTATATCTAGACTAATATACTATTGATACAACTTTCTGTGTGTTTATGTTGCCTTGGTTATTACCCAGGAACCCCCTCATTGGATATCATTTTTAGGTTTCATTGTTACGTCTTGAGACCATCACTACGTGTATAATCATGAGGTGATTTCAGTGTTGGATATTCCTCACATAACCTATTAACAAAAAAGGGTAATTAATTTAGTAATCAGCTGGTTACATGTTCATGCACTATCCGAGGGATGAAGTCGATACTTGGGAATTTAGTTATATTGAAAAATTTTCATTACTTTATATATGCATGCATGCACACTGCAATATTCCATTTCATGGGCCAGATGTTATAGACACCATTGGTGGGGGCCCACTAATATTTATCTCACACCAAATCAAGAAACCTTTAGGAACCTAGAGTTGATTAAATGGTTGCAGGTATAGACAAATGGAAGCAAATAACTTCCAACTCTTGGTTTTGTACATATATGATGGATCTTGATAGCAGATTACCGAGTAGGATATCAGGATGATTGGAGTCGCCTTTTCTTTATTGTATATTTTGGAAAATATTATTTTTAATATCACGTAACCATGATTTCCATTTTTCTAGTGACATTACATTACATTATCATTGTTCCAGTTGATATAGATATTATTATTCTAATTTATCTAATGCATCAATTTGCTTCTATTGTTTATTTATATCATTTATATTGCTTCTAGTATTTAATATTCCATTATATTCCTTAAAATATGATACACTTTTCTAATGAGGTAATTGTCTTTCCTTGGAAACACCATAGGCACCCGCTACTAGTCGGAAGCCTCTTGTGTTGTAGAAGATGCATTTAGGGCCATATGGCCCACTGGACTTGGGGAACCCATTTAATGGAATCTAGGTCCACGTCATCACAATGTGTTATCAGAGGTGGTTTCTTTTTTTGATTTACAATTTGGATCTAATATATTGTAGAATAATAATTCTTCGATATTGTTTATAAGCCATTCTTGGGCGTTGCAAACCCGTGTTTAGGGTAAAAACAATGTTCCCTAAATTATATTTTTTATTCTGCTTTAGCCAATTGCAGTTTATTTTATTTCACGATTGGATGATGCACATGTTGTGTGTTGTTAATTTATTATGAGTCTATTGATAATTTATTTCATCCTTAGGCCAATGATATGAGGTCAAGGATAATTTCTACATGCATCATTATAGGCACCTTGAATTCACAGGTCATTCATATTTCCATGCCATATAGGCGCATTTCACTAATTTTCATTTCAAGATATTATTTTTATTTTTAAGTGTTGTTGTGATATATTCTAGTACATTTATTACTCTTTTTTTAGATTGTGTGATTTCATGTATCAATTCATGATTTGTATGGTTCCTAATGGGTTGGGATGAGTAATATACTAGGTCGAACCATTATACTATAAAAAAAGGTTTGTTTATTCTGGTCATAGGTGCATTGGAACATATTCATTAGAAAATGATTATCCACTATGAAGTGAATCCTATAATATAAAATAAATTGGTTTTACATCCTTATTCTTACATTTCATGTTTATTTAAGGTAAATAAGTGAACCTGGAAATCAACAGAAAAAATACATGAAACACATAGTTGAGTAGTTACCGATACTTGGTCCTCTAAGTTGTTATTTTGGGGTAGTATTCCATTGGTAGTATGTTTTCATACATTCTTATTCCATTAGTTATGTTATCTTTTGCTTTTATTATTGATCTAAGATATGTGGATGTAATTTTTAAGACCAATGTCATTGCATCTTCCTCGGGTCGTTCGCCAGGAGGGTGGTGACGACCATGCTCTAGACATGGTGGACCATGAGTCTCCAGTCTTACATCCAATAGTTCCACATGAGGCACTGCATGTTGTACCTGATACGAGCAATGATGCCCAAATCCATGATATTTTTCTACATCTGGTGCATTCCATGAAAGGTACTCCATGGGTTGCACTAGCGATGGCTGATATTACCTGAGAGTTCTTGCACTAGAATCCTCCCACTTTTTCAGGGGATGGAGGTTCCCATGATATTGAGTCTTACTAAGAGACCTTGCTATTGATATTTGATCATCTTGAAAATCTTCCAGACTGTTGAGTAAAATTTTCTACATACATGATTGGTAATCAGAAAAGTGTTGGTGGGATGTAGTTATATAGGCTGGTCGTCATCATGGCTTGTTATGGGTTGACTTCTAAACTGCCTTCTATTATCAGTTCATTCCTTAGGCACTGAGGGATAAAAGAACCAGTGTATTCATGAACCTCTACAATTTTTCTAAATTATTTATGGATTATTCATCATGTTTCACTGATTTAAAATGCTTTCAACCACTTCTATTTGGTGATTATCTACCACAAGAAAGATGTTTTGAGGATGGGATTCAGTACGCCATCCAAAATCAGGTGAATGTATTTCTCTATACAACCTTTTTAGTAATAGTTTATCAGGACCTTATCACTGAGAATACCCTAAAGGACGGACCATGTACCGTATTTATCGGACCAATGCCACGTTAGGATAATAGTTCTTCTGCTAGAAGGAAATGTTCACTTGATATTTTTCATCAGGGTAGTGGCAGACTGAGTAACTATTTTGATAGCTTTGTGGTGTCTCAGCAATACAGAAAACCTGTTCATAAAAATCCCCACTATGATAGAGACCATATAGAGTGATGAGCTTGCAGCAGTATGGGTCATCTTCATCACTTTTGCAGTACCTCTCAACCAACTTTGAGAGGAAAAGGATCTGTGCGAGATCCACCTTCTGGATCGAGTTTATTTATGCTGCGTCATGTGGAGACTTGTAATGGGACTGATAGTTATTGTCGAGGAGAAGGTTGTGGCCCTGGTAGTCAGATACATGATCACCAATAGTTCCAGAAGAGCATTCATGATCATTTTAGTCCATCATTTGCACTGGGCTGTGGATCAGGTCAGTTTCTTACATTACAGCTGATAGCAGAGGATCAGGTTGCAAGACCATCTACAATATGTGGTACTATTCTATTAGCATGTACTATTGTCTCTTCTTTATTTGATACATGTGCTTAAAACTATTTCATTTATATATATCTAGACTGGATAGTATTGGATTAGAGATATTTTTCCACAATGGTTTAATGACCCTTGAAACACAGTTGGTAATATAGATAGAGAAAATACGCCAGTGCAGGGACTGTCCCCTTTATGTAGGTAGTTACCCTTTATTTTGGAATATATTTGTTCTTCAGTTGGAAGGATTTGATTTTATTTTCGATGTGGACTTTCTAGTCCACATTCAAGACTTTTTTGACTAATATCACCGCATGGTCTCTTTTATATCACCAGAAGGCAAAAATTGTCTTTTCAAAGGTGATTGGGTTGTTATGGCTGGGAGTGCTGGACTGAAACATCATGGGCTATGTGGAGTGACCACCCAAATTGAAAATATTATCATGGAGGATCAGGGTTTT
Organism: Viscum album; assembly: GCA_963277665.1. NCBI lineage: Eukaryota > Viridiplantae > Streptophyta > Magnoliopsida > Santalales > Viscaceae > Viscum > Viscum album. The sequence goes on along the minus strand of OY728144.1, from coordinate 106,248,949 downwards.
ATTCAAACTGATTTCCCTCTATTAGTAGATCATTTCAAGAATGACATTCATGTTGATTTTTTGGGCTTACCTCCTAATAAGTAGGTAGAGTTTAAAATTGAGCATGTATGAGGAGCTTCTTTAGTGTATATTCCTCCATATAAAATTCCACCTACTGAGCTTTAGGATATCAAGAGGCCAATAGAAGCCACAGAAGACAATGTCTTTATACATCCTATTACATCCTCTTGGGGTGTACCCATGGTTTTCTCTAAGATGGATGATTGAACCATTCGTCTAAGCTTGGATTATAGAAGGTTGAACCGGATTATGGTAAAGAACCGATATACACTTCCTCGAATAGATGATATCTTCAACAAGCTCAGAGAGGAAAAAGTGTTCTCTATGATTGACCTGAGATCGGGTAGTCATCAGCTGCAAGTCATTCTGTCAGACATACCATATACTGTATTTTGTAGTAGTTACAGTCTGTATTAATATTTTGTTATGTCGATCGGCCTTTCGAACATGCCTCCGCTTTCATTTCTTTGATGAATAGGGATTTACACCACTATTTGAACTCTTTTGTCATGGTATTTGTAGATGACATCATATTGTTTTCTCTTCCACATAAAGACCATAAAAACATATCAAGATCCTTCTGAGTACTCACAGAGAGCATTAGTTTTTGACTAATCTTGCAATATATGACATCTGGATCAAGAAATTCGACATCTTGGTTCATATTTTCACAGAATAATAAGTTTCTGTTGATCCTAAAATATTAGTGTTTTAGTTTCTTGGGATCATCCCTATAAGGGGTTTTGTATACAATGTTTCTTGGGGCCATATGGTTGTTAAATTCATTTCATATAGAACTTCTCATGCCTTGTTTCACCTCTTAGTGGACTTACAATGAAGGGTGTTATGTTTTTATGGTATAAAGAATGTGATAAAGTCTTTCAGGAGCTGAAATGGAAGCCTGCCTCAACACCGACTCTGAATATTCCATATCCTTGTAATGGATATGGAATCTTCTCTGATGCATCGTGTATTGTCCTTGGAGCAGTGTTGATGTAGGGAGAAAAATTCGTTGCATACGAATCATGGGAGTTGGGACCTCACGGGGGAAATTACCCTACACACGACCTTGAGCTACTAAAAGTTGTCCATGCCTTATGTAGCTAGAGACACTATCTGTTGGGTGAGCACTTTGTGGGGTATACAGATCAAAAAATCTTCAAGTATATCTTTTATCATCATAACTTGAACCTTAGAAATCTTAGTTCGGTCGAATATCTACAACCCTATGATTTTGAGATTGCATATACGCATGTTAAGAGCAATGTGGTCACTAATGCATTGAGTCGAAAAACTAAAATGAATGTTGTATAGGAATCCAACGATGAATTGAAGTTAATAACTGTCTTTTCTAAAATTCACTTAATGTTTCATAAAAGTAACGAGAAGTCATACCACTTAGCTTTAATAGTTACCTATTTCATCCTTGAGAAGGCAATGATTAGGTATTTTTCAAATCTTGAATGTTTTGTTCTCCGTGATAGTATATCATGAGATAACCCACATATGGATTGGTCTATGGATGGAGACGACATCCTAAATCTATGTGAATGTATCTGGGATATTATATTTATGAGATAAGAGTTGAAGAAAGAGACCCATGCTTCTCAGTGTGTAGTTATTCCAAGAATCTTGAAGATTTATCGAGATATGTGACACTAGTGTTGGTGGCCTGGAATGACACATCATATTATAGGATTCAACACTAGGTGTTCCACTTGTTTGAAGGTAAAGGTAGAGCACCAGAGACTTGTATACTTGTTACAACCACATCCAGTCCTAGAATAGAAATAGGAAGATGTTGATATGTATTTTATAGTCATCTTACCTAGGTTGCTAACTGGTAGAGATGAAATCTTGGTAGTCATTGACTAACTAACGAAATCGTCCATCTTCATTCATATACAGGATAAATTCTTAGTTGATGATTTGGTAAGACTATATGTCTGAGAGATCATACGACTACAGTTGGTTCCTTGTACTATCATTTTAGGTATGGATTCTTGATTCACTTCAAAATTCTAGAAAGGATTGAAGAAAACTAGGGGTACTCTGGTTCTTTTATGAATATCATATCACCCTTAGACTGATGGAAAATCGTAACGGTTGATACAAGTTCTATAGGATATGATTTGTGCATGTGTCCTTGATTTTGGCCATTCATGGGAGAGGCATATTCTTATTTTCTAGGTCTATTATAATAACATTTTTCTCGTGACAATACAGATGGATCCTTTTGAGGCCTTATATGGTATTCCATGTCGTTCACCCTTGTTCTAGAAAGAGGTTGGTGAGGTAGCCCTACTAGGTACCCATCTCTTTCAGGAGACATTAGAACATGTTTAGATAATCAGAAAGCGTATGCCAACTGCTCAGTCTAGTTAGAAATGTTATGGTTGTAGAGACCCGAAGCTTAACGTACATGGAAATTACATTACTTTTGCGGAATACTTAGTACATAACAAAAAAACACACACAAGGACCGTAATATTTTAGTGTCTATGGAAACTCGGAATATAATATTCTAATCATAGTGAAATATCTTCAACATCTCCCATAAAAATCTTCTTTTTTTAAACCTAAATCCCTTCTTTATGTCCTGGGGAAAAGAAAACATAAAAGAGTGAGCTCAAATGCTCAATGAGGGTAAACAAAATAAATATCAATCACATCATATTCATAAGAACATATCTTTTGGAAATCATAACCTGCAAAAGAGATCATAATTTCATAACATGGGATAAATCATAGTAGTGAAATGTAATCCCAATAATCACAACATAAAACATGAAACTTTTTGGCATACACACATAATCATAGAGAATCATTTCTTATTAGTCAAGACTCATTTCCAAGACTATCTTAGTGGACAAAGTCCCTTTCTGAGCCGAGTTCACTCCTCGTTTCAGTCCCGTTTCACTGAACCGGTATAACCTACCGTTCCAGCCATGTCTATCTCATGAGATATAAAATCTTTACCCAATGCATTGGAGGGAGATATAGGTCCCACCCATCTCATAATTATACCATTCTTATGTGTGCCACAAAATCATAAACCATACATCATAGGATAACTCATGTAATAAAAATGTTAATCTTAAACATCGTGACATCATAAAACAATTCATATAAGATAAAGGAATTCATAAAAAAAATTCCATCACAACATAGTCAAATCAATGTAATAATTTGGATAGAAACAGAATCCTTTATTATCTTACATGGAAAATAATTTTGGTAAAACACTTGAACTCCATTCTTGAGGAAAATATTCTTTCTACATCAAAAACATTTTCCTTTCTTAAAATGTCATAAAATTTTAAACTAAAAGAATTTGATTAAAAATAAACTTGAAAACTTGTAAAGGAAGCTTCTTGGAAATAATGTTATAAAAATCCATTCGTGTCGTATAAGTTAAAAAAAGAATTATTCTCGTACTTTTGCCGGAAAAGAAAAAAAAGTACATTGTAATGTAAAAAAATAAAAGATTCCTTACATACCATGTAGTAAAAGTCAAAAAGTCAAAAATTGGTAAAAAGGACATTAAACATTCATGAAAACACTTTTATAAAACATGGACATGGATGATAGAAATAACCCCAGAAAATACTTAAGTATAAACAATCTCGGATAAAAATGAGATTGTGATATTTTCCCTTACCTTAGGTCCAATTTGCATCGTAAGTGTCCAAAACTCTTGTATAATGATTTAAATAATGTTATTGACTTATTCTAGAATCATACTTATTGTTATGATATCATATATGGTCATATTCTTAGCTTATTATTAGTAATATTTCATTACTTCTTGTTATTTGGGTGTTTATTACTATTTTGTTCTTATGCGTGTTTGTCAAATAAATTCTTATTCATCTCTTTAGGTTATAGATAACTCATTTAAATAATGGTATTATTGTAATATATATCATATTAATTCATTAAATTCATTCAATTCATTTATATAATCATTATGCAATGAAGATCATGTAGAACGAATCACATCACATCGTGGAGACGGTATTTCGTACGTACGCACGAGCGATGATATCATTACCATGATCATGAAATTGTATTGGAGTATATGTATACTATTTAATAATCAATATTACTTTTTAATAGTCATATATAGTCATTATTTACACCATTATACCCATCCAAGTAAGGTGGTGGTGGAAAATAGATTACACCACGGCGTGGAGACGGTATTCTGTACGTACGCACGCGTGGTGATTTCTTTTTCTGTAGGATGGATAGATGGTGAAATAGGGTTGTTTCATACTTATAATAAAATATCAGTATATGAGTGATACTGATGTTATTAATTCATAATGAAACAACTAATTAAGAAGAAGAGGAAGAAGAAATAAAGATGAAAGAATCGGTAACAGACAATACCTCTTCTTTGAAGTGCTTCTTTGAGACCTCGTTTTAGGGTACTAAAATAGGTCTTTGAAGAATACCAGAACCTCTAGTATGTTTATAGGGAAGTGTAGAGGAGATATTGTCAAAGGTTTGACGAGCATGAAGGCTCAAAGTGGTGTTAGGAAGAGGGAGGAGGAGGTGCCCTTTTACAAGGGAGGAGAGGGGTACCTTTCGAATAACTAAAACTATTATTTTATTATAAAGTCAAATTCGGTTTTTAATAGCTCCAAATTGATTTATTTTGAAGCTAAGGTGGGGATGGGTCTAAATACTATCATAAAATAGAATTTAGACAAGTTTAGGTTCCTATTTTAACCTTATCATTTAGATTTAACATTAAGTTAAATAATTTTACTTTTACTATGTCTTCTTGTGTTCTTATACTATAAGGTTAATAAACTTACTATAAGAAGCCAAACGAACCCCAAGTTGATTATTATTAATATATATAACCTTATCTAAGTCATTTAGCCGATCCTTAGATTTTTAGGAATAAAATAACAATTAATAATATAATATTTGTTTTAAAAACTATTTTATGTGAATTTTGACACTATTTAGTAATTGATTTTTGTGAAGCCATAACAGAATGATTAGTACTAAAAATTTTAATTAAATCAATACTAACATGTCATATTAACCTATAAAATTATTTTAATTCATAAAAAGTCTTAAATTACATTTATTTGGGTATTTATAACATCAATTATGTCAATATTTCATTAATAAGACAATTACTTTATCATCTTTGTGTCATAATAAATGATAATTATTTAATCCTTAAAAATTCTAAATAAATACATATGATGTATATAATTGTATTATCTTCTTGGAGACTATTCAGGTTCTAAGTTTCATGAAATTTATCACTAAATTAAAATTATTATACTTATAAGATTTAAGAAAGTGACATGTTGTCACATTCTTTGGTTTTAATAATAATTAAATTATTTTCATGGACAAAAGTCCATTAGATGAATATAATCCGACCCTTAGGTGATATGGGTCGACTTTTAGTCATACAATAGGATTTTTACAGGTGCTATGGTAATTTTATAATATCATATTTACCCTTAAGTACCCGATTTACATTTAACTATAGTAAATAAAATTTACCGTAGTTACTATTCATAATTCCCAAAAATAAAAATTAGCTTATTAACATAATTTGGATACACTGATTCCAAATATGGAATCCATATTTCCAAATTCAATACACAAAATTTGAATAAATTAAATTAAAATTAATACCGTTGTCGAAAGAAAACGGGTTTTTTTAAAACATTGCAAAAGATTGAATTGATTTAACCTATGAATTCAAGGTAGAATCAATGCTAATGACATACATTATTTTAAATGGTAAAAATTTATTCTATTTATACTTTTAAACCATTAAATATTATAATTTAACCATATAAATTATTGCGATGAAAAAAATTGTTTTTAATTAAAATATAGCATGTTTTTACTATTCATCAAAATATGAAAGTTACCAGAATGATATGAAAATTTATCCAAAGTAAATTTTTATTTCCTGATTCCAAAGAAGAATTTTATTTTGTAAAATTGAACTTATAATCATGTCTAAAACTATATTTAATGTTGGTGCGCGATCAAAAGGCGGAAAAAATGCATTTCTCAAAAAATACTTATTTTACCCGAAAAATTTATTTTGTTTTTATACCATGTTTTAGAAAATTTTCATGACGAATAATAATGTTATAAGATTCAAAATTTAGTTAATACTATTCATAATGGCTAGTTTATAATAATATTATAATAATATATTGTTGTTTAGTAAAACCTGGTATTGCGTACAACACATGCTATCAAGGAAGGTCGTGATTGCCTGTAATGCAAGCCAAGTAAGGGTTGCGTGTTGTGCAAGAATCCTTTGTTGTTTAGTATAAAATAATCCAACCATATTTCATTTATAAATTTAATATATATATATATATACTCAATGTTGCGTAGAATAACTATTATCAAAATTGTCTGTAACATGATCTAAGAATAGTGTTGCGTATACTACAAGCTAATACGGTGTTGCATATAGCGCAAGTTAATCTTGGTGTAGCATACAACACAAGACATTAATGAAATTAAAATAATATTTTTCATAAAATCTCAGGGTGTTAAATTCTACCCCCTTAAAATGAATTTCTCCCTCGAAATTCTTCGGGGTTATAAATGGTTTACTACTCAAAAGTTTCATTAATAGAAACCCACATCGTAAAAAGGAATACCAAAACCAATCTTAAAAAACAAAAGTATGAAATGTAACGGTTACCCAAATAAACTAATCACTGGGTTTCCACATAGGTGAAAATATAGATATGGAAGAGAAATATAACCATCATGTTCTGACGGAGAGTGGTAGAGAACATGGCTATGGAAAAGCCTGAACTCAAAAAGCCAAAAATTTGTAACGATCTAAGGTACCATCTGATTCATTAGATATAAGAGCACTAGGACAACATTTTTGGTTTTCAAGATCATTTCCCTAAATTTGATGAAATTGGAATTAGAATAAATACTTTCGTGATTTTGGTATAGTCTCACCTTTGGTCGTTCTTTGGACAATTTCAACTTAATCTCTTAAAGAAATGGTGTTGAATTTTTCATTCGTGATGTGTTAGGAGATCATGTGATAGAATGAGGGGTCATTCTATCTGTCTCAAACAAAACGTTTGAAAAGTTATCAAAAAATACGTAACTCCATATATAGTGAGATTAATCATATATAGTTCCTAAAATAGACTTATACTTCTTATATTATACTACTTAATATAATAAAACTAGTTTCTACTAAACATGGACTTCCTGTAGGCCAATGGTAGGAGATAAAGGCCAATCGCACTTCGGTTGTGGGTTAGATTCCCATAGCCTTGTCCGACGCGATGTGTTGTCACCCGTCCTGCAGGTTGTCCTTTTTCTAATTCTATATTACTATAACATCCCATCAAAAATATTTAAAAAGTTTTATCCTTAAACAATTTTAACTTATGTCCAACATAATCCATTCTAATATTTAGGCTTATCTAAAATACATCAGTCCAAGATCATAGTATAAAGAAAATTATCACGTGAATGCCATCATTTATCCCCCATATATCATAAGATATATCTTCTTGGTAAAATTACAAACATGTGAATACCTTAATCATGTATTCTCTTGAATAATTAATACCAATTGAACCTTAGTGAAAACATGAATGCAGTCAAAAGTTAACTCTTTCCGCATACCAAAATCCAAAAATTCTATATACTCAAACCATGATATAACCTTCTCCTTATATCAGTCATGAGATCATGAATACTATCAAACATTTAATTTTCTCCTTATCCCTTCATTATGCGCATATCATCTACATTCCAAAAATACCTGAATAACCTTTCATGGATACTGGTACCATTAATCATACACTTTCAAAACTCAAGGAAAGGCAACAGTGTAACAATACTTAGATGTCTCTTTATTCCATAGTACCATGAGATTACTTATACAAAATTACACATGATAAACATTTAATCATTCCACTAAATTCTTAAACCATTGACTGAGATTCAACAATTCTTTCATCTCACATATCATTTGTAGTCTCTTCATCATCATCAACCTAAATACTACCCATACGACCATACTGATTCTCTTCATGAGACATTCCCTTAGGGCATTGGTTTTCATAATGCCCGTACATTCCACATTTAATACATTTAACCATTGTTGATTTCATAGAAATACCATTATCCTCATCCCTGGTGTTAACGAAACCTTTTCCTTTGCACTTACTGGCTTTGTTTCCTTCTTTTCCACACCCAAAGCATCTTCCAGTTCCTTTGAAACATTCTCCTTGATGCCTCTTCCCACATGATTTACATAAAAGAAATTGAACTTTCTTTCCTCTATGATCATCATGAAACTCCATCTTTCTCTTATTAGCTGAGCCAGGAAACTTAACACATTTTACATTATTGATCATATTATGAGATTGCTGATTCGGCATAATAATGATGTTTGGACTTCCAAATCCCATTTCATCTGGTTTCTCATAAAGAATTTCATTCCATTTTCCATCATATCCTCCATTATCGTGAATCATCTTGTTTCCAACCATTTTCTAAAACCCAAAAAGAATAGTGTGAGAGGCAAAAATCATAATAAAGGGGGAGTAACTTCAATATCTAACATCTTTGGTTTAACCTAATATCGTTACCATAGTTCTAGGAATATATCCTATACGTATACTTATCCTTAGGGACATCCCTAGACATACCTTAGAAATATCTCTAGGGATATTACTAACGTTTTCGCATCCTAGTTTCCAAAGGTTGACTAAACTTTTCCTCTAATACCAACTGTAGAGACCCGAAGCTTAACATACATGGACATTACATTACTTTTGCGGAATACTTAGTACATAACAAAAACACACACACAAGGACCGTAATAGTTTAGTGTCTTTGGAAACTCGGAATATAATCTTCTAATCGTGGAGAAAGATCATCAACATCTCCCATAAAGATCTTCTATTTTTTTTAAAACCTAAATCCTTTCTTTATTTCATGGGGAAAATAAAACATAAAAGGGTGAGCTCAAATTCTCATTAAGGGTAAAAAAAATAAATATCAATCACGTCATATTCATAAGAACATATCTTTTGGAAATCATAACCTGAAAACGAGATCATAATTTCATAACATGGGATAAATCATAGTAGTGAAATGTAATCCCAATAATCATAACTAAAAACATGAAACTATGTGGAATACACAAATAATCATAGAGAATCATTTCTTATTAGTCAAGACTCATTTCCAAGACTATCTTAGTGGACAAATTCCCTTTCTGATCCGAGTTCACTCCTCGTTTCAGTCCTGTTTCACTAAACCGGTATAACCTACCGTTCCAGCCATGTTAATCTAATGAGATATAAAATCATTACCCAATGCAATGGAGGGAGATATAGTTCCCACCCATCTCATAATTATACCATTCTTATGTGTTCCACAAAATCATAAACCATACATCATAGCATAACTCATGTAATAAAAATGGCAATCTTAAACATCGTGACATCATAAAACAATTCATATAAGATAAAGGAATTCATAAAAAAAATTCCATCACAACATAGTCAAATCAATGTAATAATAGGGATAGAAACAGAATCCTTTATTATCTTAGATGGAAAATAATTTTGATAAAACACATGAACTCCATTCTTGAGGAAAATATCCTTTCTACATCAAAAACAATTTTCCTTTCTTAACATGTCATACAATTTTAAACTAAAAGAAGTTGATTAAAAATAAACTTGAAAACATGTAAAGGAAGCTTCTTTGAAATAATGTTTTAAAAATCCATTCATGCCGTATAAGTTAAAAAGAACATTCTTCTCATACTTTTGCTGGAAAAGTAAAAAAAGTACCTTGTAACGTAAAAAAATGAATGATTCCTTACATACCATGTAGTAAAAGTCAAAAAGTCAAAATGGGTAAAAAGGATGTTAAACATTCATGAAAACACTTTTATAAAACATGGACATGGATGATAGAAATAACCCTAGTAAATACTTAAGTATAAACAATTTCGGATAAAAATGAGATTGTGATATTTTCCCTTACCATAGGTCCGATTTGCTTCGTAAGTGTCCAAATATCCTGTATAATGATTTAAATAATGTTATTGACTTATTCCAGAATCATACTTATTATTATGATATCATATATGGTCATATTCTTAGCTTTTTATTAGTAATATTTCATTACTACTTGTTATTCGTGTGTTTATTAATTTTTTGTTCTTATGCGTGTTTGTCAAATAAATTCTTATTCTTCTCTTTAGGATATAGATACCTAATTTACAGAATTTTATTATTGTAATATATATCATATTAATTCATTCAATTCATTTATGTAATCATTATTCAATGAATATCATGTAGAACGAATCACATCACATCATGGAGACGGTATTCCGTACGTACGCACGAGCGATGATATCATTACCATGATAGTGGAATTGTATTGAAGTGTATGTATACTATTTAAGAATCAATATCACTTTTTAATTTTCATATATATTCATTATTTACACCATTATACCCATCCAAGTAAGGTTGTTGTGGAAAATAGATTACACCACGGCGTGGAGACTGTATTCCGTACGTACGCACGCGTGGTGATTTCTTCTTCTGTAGGATGGATAGATGGTGAAATAGGGTTGTTTCATAATTATAATAACATATCAGTATATGAGTGATACTGATGTTATTACTTCATAATTAAACAACTAAAGAAGAAGAAGATGAAGAAGAAATAAAGATGAAAGAATCGGTAACGGACATTACCTCTTCTTTGAAGTGCTTCTTTGAGACCTAATTTTAGGGTACTAAAATAGGTCTTTGAAGAATACTGGAACATCTAGGATGTTTCTAGGGAAGTTTAGAGGAGATATTGTCAGGGGTTGGCCGAGCATGAAGGCTCAAAGTGGTGTGAGGAAGAGGGAGGAGGAGGTTCCCTTTTATAAGGGAGGAGATGGGTACCTTTGGAATAACTAAAACTATTATTTTATTATAAAATCCAATTCGGTTTTAAATCACTCCAAATTTATTTAGTTTGACTCTAAGGTGGGTATGGGTCGCAATTATCTTGTCCAATAGAATTTAGACAAGTTTAGGTTCGTATTTTAACCCTATCATTTAGATTTAACATTAAGTTAAATAATTTTACTTTTACCGTGTCTTCTTGTGTTCTTATACTATAAGGTTAATAAACATACTATAAGAAGCCAAACTAACCCCAAGTTGTTTTTATTAATATATATAACCTTAAATAAGTCATTTTTCTGAATCTTATATTTTTTAGGAATAAAATAACAATTAATAATATAATATTTGTTTTAAAAACTATTTTATGTCAATTTGGACACTATTTAGTAATTGATTTTTGTGAAAATCATAACAGAAATATTAGTTCGAAAACAGTTATTTAAATCACTACTAACATGTCATAGTAACCTATAAAATTAGTTTAATTCATAAAAAGTCATAAATTACATTTATTTGGGTATTTATAACATCAATTATGTCAATATTTCATTAATAAGACAATTACTGCATCATCTTTGTGTCATAATAAATGATATTTATTTAATCCCTATAAATTCTAAATAAATTCCTATAATGTAGATAACTGTATTATCTTTCTGGATACTATTCATGTTCGAAGATTCATGAAGTGTATCACTAAATTAAAATTATTATACTTATAAGATTTAAGAAAGTGACATGTTGTCACATTCTTTGGTTTTAATAATAATTAAATTATTTTCATGGAAAAAAGTCTATTAAATGAATCTAATCCGACCCTTAGGTGATATGGGTCGACCTTTAGTCATCCAATAGGATTTTGACATGTGCTAGGGTAATTTTATAATATTATATTTACACTTAATTACCCGATTTACCTTTAACTATGGTAAATAAAATTTACCGTAGTTACTATTCATAATTCCCAAAAATAAAAAGTATCTTATTAACATAATTTGGATCAAATTATTCTAAATATGGAATATATTTTTCCAAATTCAATACACAAAAGTTGCAGAAATTAAATTAAAATTAATCCCGTTGTCGAAAGAAAACGGGTTTTTCTTTAAAACATTGCAAAAGATTGAATTGATTTATCCTACGAATTCAAGGTAGAATCAATGATAATGACATAAATTATATTAAATGGTAAAAATATATTCTATTTATACTTTAAAACCATTCAATATTATAATTTAACCATATATATTATTGCAATGAAAAAAGTTGTTTTTAATTAAAATATAGCGTGTTTTTACTATTCATCATAATATGAAACTTACTAGAATGATATGAAAATTTATCCAAAGTAAATTTTTATTTCATGATTCCAAAGAAGAATTTTATTTTGTCAAATTTAACTTATAATCATTTCAAAAACTAGATTTAAAGTGGGTGCGCCATCAAAATGCGGCAAAACTGCATTTTTTGAAAAATACTTATTTTACACGAAAAATATATTTTGTTCTTATACCATGTTTTAGAAAATGTGCAAGATGAATAATAATGTTATAAAATTCAAAATTTAGTTAATACTATTCATAACAGCTAGTTCATAATAATATTATAATAATATATCGTTGTTTAGTAAAACCCGGTATTGCGTACAACACACGCTATCGAGGAAGGTTGCGATTGTGTGTAATGCATGCCAAGTCAGGGTTGCGTGTTGTACAAGAATCCTTCGTTGTTTTGTATAAAATAATCCAACCATATTTCATTCATATATTGAATATATATATATATATACTCAATGTTGCGTAGAATAAGTATTATCAAAATTGTGTGTAACACGATCCAAGAATAGTGTTGCGTATACTGCAAGCTAATACAGTGTTGCGTATAGCGCAAGGTAATCTTGGTGTAGCATATAACACAAGACATTAATGAAATTAAAAGAATATTTTTCATAAAATCTCGGGGTGTTACAATGTTGATAGTTGTTGATGAGCTCTTCATTTAATGTTTGAAGATCGTATTTTTCCTTAGGTATCACCAAGGCTAGAGAAAAAACATTTATGAAATAATGGAATGTTTTTTCCTCATTACATTTGGTCATCAGAAATTCTAGAGAGAGTGGGGTCGTTACACTATCTGTCACTACTACCTCAGAGGCACCATTCCTTGCATGTCATCTTTCACGTCTAACGTCATTTCCAATATCATGTTGACATGTCTCATAAGTTTTATCCCATGGTAGTCGAGTTAGATGTCGATGATAATTATTAGGAGTATCTAGTATGCTTCGTTGACCTAAGAATAAAGGTTCTTCGAGGTAAGTATATCCCTCTCATACCGGTGTTATGGAAGAACAACTGAGTACAATACCAAACATGGTAGAGGGAAGCTGATGTACATGCTCAGTGGCTAGAGATGTTCTCAGAATGTGTATCATTACCCTTGGAAAGAGAACTCACTCGCGAGTTATTTTTAGGGGGAGGACTGTAAGAATCATTTTTTCAATCAGCTATATATCATTGAATTTATAGTCTAAATCCTTACCTGGGATATTATATGGATTTCCACTGATTTGGTAAAGGTTTTGTGGGTGTCTGGGGATTGTTCAGAGCTTAGAAACCATCCTTTTGGGAGAAAACAGAATCTAGACACAGTTTAGAGTAAACCATGCTATATTTCTGTGGATTCTGTTTGTTCAAACAGAGCCACCTTACATGGTTGGCACATGACTATGTAGCCTAAACACATGAGTGCCACATTTCCCCATGAACTCGTGAAAGGATTTCTCATGGTTTCGTCAATCCATGCAAAGAATATGATTTTAGGCAGAACCATTCTACATGGTTTGCGTATGGTTTGACAAACTGTGTGGACAAACAGTGCGGAAAAACCGTGCATGGGTTATTTTAGGGTTAAATTTCTAGTTTTCCCTTAATTATATTTTACTAATCCTCCTTCTTATTAATCCAAGAACCAATGGTATTTTCCTCCATTTTCACAGATTTAGTGATTTTTTAATGTCAAGGATAGGTATTAAGAGATCCCCTTCATCCAACATCCAATCAAGCTCATGTTCACCATGTTGGATGTGTAAGGGTATATACTCGAGTACTCTTTATCCAATATTGTTCTCATTCACTCTCGACCTTGAAATCCATATGTGATCATTTTTCATATTTTCCTAGATCTAATCTGATCTGAGGATTATCAAGGGCCGACACCAGAGGAGAAGGATTGTACAACCCTAATTTTGGTGGTCTATAACATTTTTCTAATGTTTTTCATTTCTAGAATGTTCATGTGGGGCCTATACGCTTCATTGGAAACCTTTTATTTTTTTTAAATACCATGGTTGTACTTTTTATGATAGTATGGTCATGACCTTTCCAAATATGTGATTAGTTTTTAGTGGTTACACCCATAACTCAATCCTCCTAATGTCGAAGGTTATTCCATAATTGTGCTTTTAGTTTTTTTACTTTTTGAGAAACTATTTGGGTGTGACTTTCCTTGACCTTATTATAGGTGATAATTATAATAATTAATTGCTTATTATTAATAATAATTTCATAATTGAAGGTACCCCATATTCTCAACACTTAACCCGCCTAAGGTAGGTTCTTCCATATGATTTATCAAATGTGAATTGAGAAATGGTATGTATAATAAGTATCTAATGTCTACTTAAAAAATGAGATTCATCAAAGGTTAAATGTTCTTATAACCTCTTTACATGTTAATTGAAGGTATCTGAGAGAACCTCTTTAATTGAATATGTCTTAATGGTTAATTAAGAAGTAATTAAATGGTTGAAACGCTAGTTGTCCTATCCACACTAATGGAAGACAAGTCATTGACCCATAAAAAATAGATTCAAATATACATGAACTATCCACATTAATGTAAGTCTATAGTTTAACCATGTGAATTATCTCATAAATATAATATCAAATAGGAATTTACTAACTTGAGATCTCCTTGGATTATAAGAGGACAATAACTTGGGTCTCGAGAACCCCATTTTCGATTGAAGGATTCAGTTTTCTTAGGTTGGTACCCACCTAGATTTTTGTTGTTGTATATTCCTTGGATGCCTAGTATATTTCTGTAGAGACCTCTTTCATTATTCTAGGATACATCAGATACACTCCTGGGATACATCATTGACAAGTTGGTTCCTTGGATACAGTCCTTGCACCCAGTCCTTCCCTAGACCTGTTTTACCTAGGAAGCACACATTGGACATAATAGGCATCTTATTGTGGAATTCCATGGATTTCAGTCTTTCAGTTACACTCTTACCCCATAGATATGCTCAGATACTACTGATTTATCATTCCATGATTTTAGGTTACCCGGGTTATTACCTAGGAAATCCCTCACTGTATATCATTTTCAAGTTGCATTGTTACTTATTGAGACCTTCACAACATATAATATCATGAGTTTATGTCAGGGTTGGATATGCCTCATGTGACCTATTAACAATAAATAGTAATTATTTAACTAATGAACTGGTTAGACGTTCAAACACCAGCTAACGGAAAAAGTAGGTAATTGGGTATTTAGTTACATTGTATCATTTTTGTTACTTTATATATGAATGGATACACACTGCTATATTCAATTACATGGGAAAAATGTTATATACTCCATTTATGGTGACCCAAAAAGAGTTATCTCAAACCCTTTCAAGGCGCTGTTTAGTACCGGGAGTAGATTACATGGTTCCAGGTGTTGACAAAGGGAAGCATATTGATTTTGTGCTGATAGGATGGATCATGATATTAGATGACCGAGTCGGATCTTGGGATTCTTGGAGTATTATTTGTTTTCTTTTACCTTGTCTAACATTATATGCTTTATATATTGTAACCATTATTTCTAATTTTCTAGTGGCATTACATGACATCATCATTGTTCTAGTTGATAGAGTTATTGTTATTATTTTTTATCTATTGAATTTATTGTCATATGCTATTTATTTATGTCATTTATATTGCTTCTTCTATTTAATATTCTTTTATATTCCTTCTATTGGGAATCACTCTGCTAATAAATGAAGAGTATGCCCACGAACACACCATAGGCCCTCACTGTTGGTCAATAGCCATTGGAATTTGGGATGATACGCTTCAGGCCATGTGGACCACCAGGCTCAGGGCACCCGTTAAGTGGAATCCAGTTCTAGGTCATCACAATACAACTCCTCAATAACATTTTACAAATCCTCAATAAAGGGTCCAAAAATCATGTAGAAAGATTAATACCCCAATAAAACCTCCACATCATTAATCGAGGAGATACCCACATGAAAATGTGTTATCTAATATCAAAATCCATGATCATCCACCTACATTCAGTATAAGCCTTCTGATGGTCTCATGATACCTTCATCATCTCTTAAAAAACTATATCTCTATATCTATTCTATGCAGCACATCGGGACAATGAACTAATGATTCATAACCTGCATCATACACAATAGATAAAGACATGGTCATCCAGAAAACAACACAAATGGATTCATGACAATTTATGTCTAATAGTTCTTATTTTATGATAAAAAACCAATGACATGTGCCTTATCCATAATATTCTAATATCTATAATAGAATCTCACAATTTATTCTCCATCCTCTAGATAGTCGGCTATGTCTACCCATCTATATGAGTACCGAAAGTATTTATACACTACAAATAGGATATCAAAACATGTTGAAATATCCTCTTGAACCACAAGGTAAAATTGTGACCCCAATCCATGTTGATGGTCCATAGTACCTCATGAACCCAAACCACGTCATCAAAATACTTCATGGCCAAAATATTCCCGGTATTTGATTCAAAGATCATTGAAATGTGTTTTTCTTCATCAGTCATTACACAATCACCCAAAACATAATAGAGATTAGTAGAATAGGGTTACCTAGTAATTTATTCCATCAATATGAATTCTCATTTCCACTCTAAGCATCTAATCACTGCAATAAACCTCCAAAATCAATTTTCTCTTATTTAACTTACTGACAAACCTGAATCCTCTCTATAAACACTACCAATAATAATTTAATCCCTAGCTACCTGATTTGCCACCTTAATCCATTATTCATCTTTTCTACACTTGGATATATGACTAAATTTATTCTATAAATCTCATGGATAACTCTATATCACATTACACATGGAATAAATAGCATCCCCTAGAAAAAAATTTGATTCTGACCATCCTCTATCCCTCCCCTCAGAGCACCACCATGGCTAACATGATTTTTAGTGTTTCCACTTGATAAAAATTGGAATAAATGTTTGATAATACAGTTTGATAATACCCTCTGATAATAGGAAAACTGCTATCATATTCAATGGTCATGGGTGATACCGAAGAATAAACCATTTCAACCTTCGAAAAATCTCTAGCCTAACCATTCTATGACACCACATGTCCATGTAATCACAACTCTCACATATATAACATGCACATGGAATGATTTACGTCAATCTGTATGTGTCAATGTACCTGTACAAAATATTTATGATTCATTGTATTATACTTCTCTAAATTTAAGTAGGTCAAGACCT
Organism: Viscum album; assembly: GCA_963277665.1. Taxonomy (NCBI): domain Eukaryota; kingdom Viridiplantae; phylum Streptophyta; class Magnoliopsida; order Santalales; family Viscaceae; genus Viscum; species Viscum album. The sequence continues at coordinate 106,231,334 of OY728144.1, read as the reverse complement.
AATCATTAAAAACTATGAAGAACTGGTCTAGGAACAAAAATAATACAGAGGTTATGAGCCCTATGTACACAGATAGAGTGTCCATTACACTGAACGACATGACTAAAAACATGTAGCAGCAATACCAACATCTGAAGGATGCATTCTTTATATCACAATCCTTAACCGTCAACTATTGATATATAAACCATATATAGACTTTTTTAAAACCAACTATCTCTTATAAATTGGTTTAACATATCAATTATCCTTGTAATAGGTTAATGGTTCTTGGCTGTTATCAGATTCAGCCATTGGTAGTGGACACTCAACCTTAGTATAAAGTCCACCTTATTAGAAAAAACACTAGAGAACCCTGAGAGTGACATAGTGATCTATATAAAATCCGTATACCTTAAATTATCCACCAACATCCTATAACCACTTAAGCTTAAAGGAATCAGTTGTTAGGGAGCTATAAAAGTTGGACACATGCCCAACTAAACATCAATCCTAAAATTGACTCCACATGGATGGGGTCGGTACGAAAACCCATAAAAGGAAAAATTCAGTAATTACACCATAAATCTCGGAATAGACCTTAAAAAATCATCCATTGATAGATCCAATAATATATAAAAAATAGGAGATGTGTTTATTCTTCCCATTTGAGAACTTTTTTACCCAACAGACATCACTTTCTAGTCCTCCATCTTAGATATAGAAAATATTCTATGGATACTATTGATGATTGAATGCATGGAATACAATCAATCCATGATGAGTATAAAATTTTATGGATGTGACTTTAGAAGGAGTAAATATTCCACTTACTAGTGCTACCCCATCACTAAAATACATCCCCAACACAGTTCAAACTAAACTACATGTCGTCTAATTGTCAAAGATAACAATAGTTTCATTGTATGTCTCTCTGCATGTAGTCCCAACCTATGGACCATTGAAATATAAATAATGGACTTCAAATATCTTGAATTAAATATGGAACAATAAAGGCTAGTCATTGAAATTATTATACCTCAAACAACTCCTTGGTGCGCTAGAAGTACATTATCAAACATGTGCATTTTAACATAATTTCATCCTCTTCCTCTCTTCTACTAACATAAATGAAATCAATCAGGCCTAGGTTCCTATAGATAAGGACCATCTTAAGGATTCCATTATCCAACACCATTAACGCTATGATATTGAACAATAATAAATTGTCTATACAACCAAAACTATATAATATGAAACTATTTTCTAAAAGAGGGTTGAAAACCACCATGATACTAGACATACTGTGTAGTGGAACCCTATTACTAGTTGTTCACATGTCCTCCCTAGACATATAATGAAAATGAAATGCATTTGAAAGGTTTATAAAAGAAACAAACCCTGGATGAATGGAATGTTATTTTTCTTGGTCTAACCCCCACCGATGGGTAGCCTGACTTCTAGAACACCCACAACCCATAACATAAAACTCTACTCATCATGAATCCATGATGGAAACTATATCCGTAATAAAGTCCGTATTAACGAATATGAACGATAAAATATATCATTTTCTATACATCCAAATATGAATGGATTATAAACAAGGTGACCGGATATGTAATCATTAGGTGAAAATCATCCTTCAGATGTTGTGATTCAGACATATAATATTGAAATAAATTTAGATCACAGTGTAAGAGGTCCTTAAACTTGTTCCCATGATTTTAAAACTCATGTTATTGTGAGGAAGGTAGAACAACATATTCTTATTTGGACCCCCCATGAATGAAATATCAACTCTACCTAGAACACCATTTGAATTTTGGGCCACAACCCATCTTCATCCTTACAGACACCAAGAGATCAAATCAACCATTGATTAACAACTACATGACACTGAATAACTTCCAAAGGAACCTAGGAATCATCCCATTCTAAGATCAAACCAATAGTGATATCGAGCTACTCCATTGAGAACTATATATCCATATCATAGACACTACACACATAATATCCCAAAATCTACCATTGAAAGTCTAGAAAACACATCTTCCAATCCTCATAACCTTTATCATGTCAATCCTTCAATGTCCAAGGGCATCGACCTATTGAATGATAAAATAGAACTATTACATAAAATATAATGAGTAATATCATAATCAAGATATTGCTGAATTTAATTAATTCATATTATTTATCATAAAAACCAAATGAGGCATGATCAAAATAAATCATAAGGAATGTACCTCTTATATGTATCTACCTAAAACATTAGTACACCTCACTTGAACATTCAATATGTTCATATTTTAGGTACTAGATCAAGAACAACTTGAAATCCAATCTCCTAGCTGGTCTCTATGGCTTGTGTCAGGAATGGATATCATTTATCATTATTTCACTATAAAAACATGAAAAGATATAGTTCCTACCTCCAAAATATATCATATCTATCAATCATACACAAAAAACCACAAATTCATGACACCCTCCATCGGAAGATACCTCAATGAAGGATGATAGATAATGACCATCATGTCCATCATCCATTAGGATCTCGGTTGGAGACCTGTAATGATGGTATAAAAATATCACATATAGCTAATATAAATAAAGTGGGTGATAGGATAAAAACCCAATAACTCTAACAGATAATATAAATGTAAACCAAAAATCATCCCACATGGAATGAATAAAAATAATATAAAAAAATTATTGTATTAAACTTATTCAAAAACACAATCCTTTTAGAAGAAATAGTTAATTGCTCTACATCCCAAGATAGTAATGTACGGATCGATCTCAAATGTCCTTAAATAAATAAAAAAAATGGTTTATATATGTAGGTTAAGAATAAAAGTATACTGATTAGGATCATTTCGATGGTTTTAGGTACACATGTAAGATGGGCATGCAAAGTATCCAGTGAAGAAATAGTTGAACTGCCAAGAACATCAAGATCATAATGAAAAAATGATCCCCACAACTGCTCCCTACTAATATCTTAATCTCATTCCTCAACATAAAACATCCTATTCTACCATCACTTGCAAAATTATCACATCTCAAACCATCAATGCCGATTGCGTGATGGGATGAATCTCTATCAACCCCACCACAATATAGTATAGAAGCTGGTGCAAGCATCAATCAATATCACGTCACATGAATCCAGAAGGCCACATGGAAATCAAGACACAAAAAACCCAAAAAAGCATTAGAGGTCACACCAAATCTCATCACATAACCATAGAAATAAGGTATCATGAACATTAATGACTCAACCATGTGTCCTACTCCTACAACTCATTACACCAACTAGATATTACATATTCACATGGCATCATAAAATCATACCTCCCCTTGAACAACTATTCCATGAAAATAAATCTCACCTCTTGACACCTACGTAATATCATATGAAGAATGGGCATGAATGAGGGAGTAGCTGAAAATCCATATCTCCACCATCCTAGATGTTATGTAAAACACTCAAAAATAATAACCTCTGTGTATTGGTAATGTAATCCAATTATAGTAGGGGTTGTATAAAAATAACATAAATATACATGATATATAGATAGAACACATTAACAACCATATCATCTCACATAAATTGCAATAGTATATGAAACATCATGACTACTACACCAAACATATTCTCTCAGAACCCCTATGATCATTATATGCAACACACACCACCTTAAAAAAACACATATCCCAATATTTAATTCCAAACTCCACCATTTTTTTCATTAATACATTGAAAAAACATCAACATCCATACCATTAAATTCAATTATATACCAAATAATTTATTCATTTTATTTAACATATTTAAAATCTATTCCATTTTTGACTATGCAGATCACAAACCCTTCAATTCCACATCTAGCCCATCTCACATCAATTGGAATTATCGCACCACAATAGCCAAATAATACTAAAAAAACCTCCACAACCACATCACACAATGATTTGATATGGCCCAACATCACCACACATTGAAACCACCATAAACCACATCCATCACGCATTAAAACCTCACATCACAACTATTTCACAACACATCACACTACATCCCACATCGCTTCCATGCTTTCCACCTGTTGCATCAAAAAACCCACACATTTCACTACCAGGAAGGTCACATACACCACTACATAACATCTCACTATAAGAAAGTAAATAAAAATAGCTACCACCCGAAACATTAAAACATCCAAAAATTCACAATTTTTAAGGTATTTTATCACATTACATATTTATTTAGAATTTGTATTATCACAAAATACTGATATAATAGTTAATAATTTAATTAGACAAATATATATTGTATTTCCTTTTATTCAATGTGTGATAAATCAATACCATAAAAGGGACTTCAGTCATAAAATCAATAGTGAAAATAAGTCTCTTATCTATAATAATTTCAGTATTGGAAACCATAATTCCCAATATCACCAACAAAATATGTCAAATCACTATGGGATGTTTTATCTCTCACAATCCATTCAATTTTAGTAATTAAAATTAAATATATTTATTATTATAACATTAATACTCCCCACCAATATAATGAAAAATCATACAATCCCCAAGCATTGAATATTTAAGGAATGAAAATGAGGATCTCCTACCATAAAGGATCATTCCAATCGCACTAAATTTTACATGGTGATGAAGGAATAACACACATCCCACCACTACAGAAGATACTCATTGATCATCCGACACAATATCAAGGGATATAATAAACATCACTAAAAATCCCACCTAAACAAAACAACCCAACTCTAGTGAATCCCCAAAAGAATAATATATGAATAAATTGTAGTTATAAGGAAGTAACTCAACATAGATCACTAATGAACAAATAATAGAACCCAACGATTGATGAAAGGGAATATATGATGATATCTTTCATAGAGAATAAATGTTATTCCACAAAAATAAGGTGAAATAATTACCAAATGAGAAGATTTAAACCCTAAAAAATAGTTTTTAATAATCATGATTGACAAAAAAATGATTTATATTTACATATTCAAATCCATGGGGCAACATAAAATACTCAATAAAACAATCATTTAGGCATTTAACCCTCTTCCTATGAAAAAATACCACATCCTTAGAAATAAACATACTCCATAAATACCATACATTTGGAATAATATCATTTTTTTCTCTTCAAATTAGTTGTATTCAAGACGTAAATCACCAACCAAAAAGGCTATAAACCACTCTTTTATACCATACGCCCCTCTAATATGGCATAAAAATTCTTTATGCGGCCGTAATATCCAATAATCCTCCTTGATCCTGCTCTGATAACCTATGACTATCCAAATAATAAATAGTAATAGTCAATGAAGGTATAAACTATTACACCAAAATAACACACACGGTAAAATCAAGAAATGACACAAAGAAGCTTCTATTGTGCTTTACTCTAAAATTCATATAAATTAGCAGTGATATAGGAATATCTTATGGTATGGAGGTTCATAGATTTCAAGGTCCATAGAAATCATCCCAACATTTTCTCTAGGGAGATCATACTTTTTTGGACTATAAACCCAACTAGTATGTATTTTATTTCATGGACCATCACTTTGGTGTGGAGGTATTAGATTCAACGTGAACTCCAATGTTTATGCAAAATTGTCTTATGCCATTTTTCTTTTTGGCTTCATGAACCTCCTTTCTCTAATTCTTGAAGCACAACCATTAATTTAGAATGTGGTGGTTTGGAATTACTTTGGATGACCATTTATCATTTTATTACACTTATACGATGTGGTCTCCCCCCTGAAATGTAAATTCCTCTTTTATTACACCATTTATTCATGTTCTCTGGTCCATATAGAAATACTTATTCATTATCCATCTTTCTCAGTGAGAACACTTGTCCTATAATACTCTTTTATTCAAAATATTAAATCGTGGTATCTTTTTCCGATACATGGAAACCTCAAAATAACTTAATAATACTATGAATTAGTCCTAAAACAACATAAAAAAATTATTCAACTCACATGGATGAATGTTCTTAAAATCACATTTCCCATGAATATATAATGTTTAAATTGTGAAATGAATTGAACCAATTTATAAAATAATATTCCATGGTTATTTATCTATTCAAAAAAATAATTTTTATATCAATATATCAAGTAATTAGTTATAATTAACTTCAATAAACATCAAAATCATCTTACAAGGTTTCTATTCAAGTCATAAAACATATGTTTCCACTAATATAACAAGTATTTCAATGGATGTAACTTTACTAACAAATATAGAATCAATAATGTCAGTAATATGTATTTAAACCACTAAAAACCTTACCATGAAATACAAAATTCTTAGTATATTATTCAACTTCAATTATAGGATAGGTACTTCAACCAGACATCTACGATACCTCTTTTTTACCTAAAAAATATTAATAGAAGAAATTCTTCTTCATTGAATTTTTTTGAATAAAAATACAACTCACACAAAAGTGGACTCATAATAATTTCATTTAATGTGTAAAATATGTAAAATGGTTCTGATAAATTTTTATTGAGGGGAATACACAAGAGAGTAAATTTTTGGCTTGTTGTATTTATTGTTAACTAAAAATGTTAAGGTATTGATAAACTTTGTATCATCACCAAGGGAATCCCAATATCTTTGTTTTTTATAGATTATTCTTTTTTCCCATCAACATATTTAGGACTTATGATCCTCATATAGAAGGTTCGTAGAATAATGTACAACTTAGTACAAATTGGATGCCCATATATAATAATCATGCAAACTATATCTACTTGAGAAATTTTGGGAAGCTAATAGGTTAATCTAAACTCATGTTCATTGTGTTCATCTTATGCATGTATTCTACTCTTTATATTGGTTACCAAGTTATCAGTGATTAAAGAAGTGATGGGATGATTGTTTCTTACATGAGATTAGAGGCCCAAATATTGGGTATCAAAGATGAGAAAGTCAACTCGGTGTATATATAAGAGAACAATGAAGTGTAACTAAAATCTAAGAATTTGATCCCCCCATGTAGAGTAGATTGAGTTAAGGCATTATAAGGAAACTGAGAGGAGTATCTCAATTCATGGTAAACATAGTTCATATTATGATCATTAAATGTTATGAATATTCTATTTGATTATAAATGGATTGAAACTCATATATGTGTCCTACATATCCTTATACATAGGAATAAAATCCCCCTTAATTATTTAGGAATAATTTATTGACTAATGTGAGGACCGGTATATATTGTTTGACATCATTCATTAAGGTTTTGAAGTAGATTGTTTAAATATAATCATCTCACACTTTTTGAATGATCTTTATGATGAATAAAAATATACTTGCATAATGATATACTAAACATCTTATCCCACATGAGTAATGATCATTTGAGAAATAATACTTAGATAATTGGTCATAATATTATGGCTCATGAAACAAGAGGTTTTATGGGGGCTTACACATAAGTTTCACTAATGGGATTCATGTGTTTTTAAAGGGGGAATAATAGCATAATGGGTTTTGTTTATGCACTGATTCTACCCATGTGAGGTAGAGTTGGGTCCTATAACTAGCATGAGACCTAGGAATGAAATGTATTATATAATGATGTATGTATTAGATCAATACTATCAATTATGAATTAGTGAGGAGTGTATAAACTCAATGATAATATAAGAACTGTTATAAGTATTTGTACTCAAAGAAATTAGAGTATATATTAAGAGTATATGCACTCAAGGAGTGTAGGAAATCTATTTGAAGTGTATCGACTAAACACATTTTTAACATCATGTATGAGATGAAAATATTTTAAACCAAAAAAATCCTTGGTCAACCAAAATATTTCATGGTGGGACAAATAACTATTTTTGTGGGCCAATAAAGAATATCAAGGGACTACGATAGATATATATGAGCATAGGCCATTAGTTATCCCAATAGTTGTTGTGGGGATAGAGCCCATGTATATATATTGGTGGATCCTTGCCCCAAATGAAGTGTCTATATAAAATTACATCCTAGAAGGATGATAGAAGAGTTATCAGAAAACGTTTTTTTTTCAGAGGGATGTCCTTCATAGTAGGAACATGTTGTAGGTGAATCATCTCAAATTAGGTCCATTTGTAGTGGCCTCAAGTGGTAAATGCATGTAGGTGGTTCAAACTCACCACATTGGTGTGTAAGCGGTTCCCATGTATCCTAGGTGGGTGTCGTATGTGCACATCAGATAGGTTCATAGCTATCAGCCTCATCGAGTGGGTATGTTTGGGAATCACACACAATATTTCCAAGGATTAATGCCTAAAGGGTCCCTCAATTTCAGTACTACCCATATTTATCACACCAATTTATTTTTTCATCTAATGGAAACTAATGTTAATATTAAAAGTAACACAACCTACTTATTATAAAATTAATCACGTGAAGAATATTTCTTCAAAACCCCCTGGTATGTGGTATATTCCATAGTGAAATCATTTGGCAACCGTGATGTATGTATGTGACTACATTGTGTGTCATTTTCTCAGATCCATGTGGTACATGGGAGAATGTGAAGGTCTCCATCCTAGAGTATCATTTTTGGTGGGAGAACACATGTATTCCCATTTCAAAAACATTAAGTGAATATTCCACATATAAAGTGTTATAACTATAAATTAATTCCATTTTACTTTTATATTTTCCAAATCAATTTTATGTGATGTGATTACCAACATAAGATGATATTTAATTTTTTTCTGTAATTTTTTTTCGGAGTACGAGCAGTAAAATTAAATCTTAAAAAGTAAACTACACCCCTAAATATGGGTTATACCCCACTAAATGTATATTATTTGGTTAAAAAGTTTCATTAATACTATTAAAATTGTTTTAAGGATTATTAATCATTTTATTGAGCAATTTGTAAGTTATGTAACCTAATTCATTTATATATGAATTTATGAATTACATGGAGATAAAATTCTATTCTTCTCAAATAAATGATCTACCTAACTATTCAATGATTAATTTTGTTATCCAGGTGAGGAGAGTGTCATGGATTATAATAAAATGTGCGTGGAATGTATTTTAGGATTCCAATAATAATCAACAGTCAAACATTCTATGATTATTGAATCAATATTATGTCAAATTTTCCAATTCATTTGTAAATATAAATATAAATTAATTTACTAATATCATTTATCTTGGTAGCTGATCTTTTTAAATAAGTATTAGTATAAAATTTTTATTAAATCATTAATTTCTTATATTCTTGGAAACACTTTCCCATCCTTTAGTTATGAAATCCATAATGAATATTCTGGTCCACATAACCATCAATAATATGATTCCCACTTATCAATCCAATGGTTTATCAAAGACCAACATATGTTGTCAAATATGCATCGTCTTCTAGGAATATGTTATATAGAATATTCCCTTTTCCTAATTCACCACCAATAACTTTAACTATTTATTATATTGGGATTATACTCTAGTCACCCATAAAACCTATATGAAAGATAACTAATTCCATCAACCCAAATTATTTTACCAAGATCCATTACCTCACTAATATCTTCAACCACTGCGAAATAAAAAGTGATTCATGAAACAATTATGAATGAAAATATAATTAATTACCAAGGAACATAGATGTTTTCCATTTAAATTTCTTAGTATTATTAATGTTAATGTTTCTATAAAATTTACTCAGATACTAAATAACTTATGTGAAAATAAAAATAATATTATCGTTAAAAACAACATTATCTTCAACATCAATATCAACAACAAACATAAGAAAAATTATTACAAAATATTTTTGTGATTTTTTAAGAGTTTGATTGTTCATAATGTAAGGATTATATTCTATAAGAAAATCATATTAACAATCAAGAATCTTAATATGGTATACTGGAAGACTCATATGAAATTTTGAATTATTTAATATAACAATTATCCTATTGTCCCATCAGATATCATGTATTTTTTGTGTTTATGAAATGATGTAGATCATATATCATGAAAACTACTACAGTAGTGATGACCCTCATCACGGTTCATAAATATGATTATAAAACGGGAAATAAAAATTTCATTATGCCATTGAAAAAATCATTTATTTTAAAAATATTCTATCAATAAATGGTAGGTAAATTATACCATGTACGTAACTATAGTATAGAAGAAAATTATGATTCATTTAATTTTGATTCCAAATGATAGATTTCATGGATTTATTGGAGTGATAAAAATGTAATATTAAGGTAAATAAAGAGATATTAAATCATTGTAATATATTCAAGACATTCTTATGATAAAAGGGTAGACCAAAAAGCATCATAAAATGTGTTATAGTGGACATCAAATTTGTATAAATAAATCCAATATCTAGAGGACACCATGGTTGATAAGATGTCATAGACTGTTTGTGGGTTATTGGTATTCGACATATAACATGAAATATGATGATATGAATCATTTTAAAAAGTTATTTTCATTAAATAATTGTCACTTCTTATCTAAAAGTTCTCCACAAAATATTAGAGCCTATGTAAGATTTGTTTATATATTAAACCTATGGGACTAATGAAAGAAGTGGATATTTTAATTATATAGTTATTAGAGTAAGTGGTTGAATAAATGAAGAACATAACGTTTTCCTCTTATTTAAGAGTTTATTTTATTATATAATCACTATTCCTTTTTATCTACCTATACATATGAAGATATTTCATAACCCAAAACTAATTGATTATAACATAGTTTGAGAGATGAATACAGAATAAAATTTTTGTTAAATTTTGTGGAATTTTTATGGAATGAACTCAAAACCATTTGGGGAATCTAATTTAAAAACATTATTATAAATATTTTTCCAACCAAAATGAAGGAAAAAATAAATAATTTTTTTTATATTTATAATTATATAAAATTGTGTACTAAAAATGAAAAAAAAACAATAGTAATTATACCATATATTTTTTATAAATTTGTTGAGATGAATCGTGTAAACTAAGGAGGGGAAGATTGAAACTCCTATCATAGTGTAATTATACTTATTATCTATTGGATGATTCAGGTGTCTACTAGAGGAGTTGTTTATTCTTTTAATGCAGGGATATATATTATTTTTCAAAAAACATAGGTTTATTAACCATTGAGAAATACTGAGAAAAAAAAAACATTTCAAAAAAGTTACATGATTTTGGAATTCCGATTTACCACCACATCACATAGAGTATACTATATATAGAAATCCTCATGGATGTAAACAATGTAAAATCACATGTTTCTACCTTCTATGATTTACTTATTTATATATTTATTAAAAACAATAAAATGTTTTTTCTTTGTGTCTTTGAATATAATATTTAGAAAGGGTCACAACAATTTAGAATACCATTATTCATCACCGCTCAAGGTATTTATCAGATGTAGGACCAATGGTTTTTAATAAAATAAAAGTATAAAATTGGATACTACTCTATTTTGTATTCATGGAAGTGCTTGTTAATCATAATGATTGATCATTATTTTTTTAAAAAAAATCAAATATACATGAATTTATTTGTGGGTAAAATATATGAAACTATGTAAAACATAGATACTAATGAAATATCAATGATATGTAGAATGAGGGTTCAAATTACAAGATATAAATAAATGAAATAATAGTTTTCTAAAAATAAAACTATGTCAATATTAAATAAAAATAACATTTCATGAAATATTTTAAAATTCAATCTATGCTAATTTCAAAAAGATAATTTAAATGATGTACATTCTTCAAAAAAATTCTAAATTTCTTGGCAATAAAATAAAATATCTCTGTACAAAATTAAATAAAGATGATTTTTGAAGAAATTCTATTTTTGAAGATTAAAATAACTTAAATCACATTTCTTATATAACAAACACAATTAAATGAATCTTAATTAATTTTTTAGATATATAGTATAATAATTCTGTTATAATAATTTATCAAATCAAATTAAATTTATTTATCATTATAAAAATATTTTGTTTAGGAAAATAAATTGAATAAAAACATATATTTGACCAAATTTTTTTTTTACCTTTATTAAAAAACAATTCATATTCAATTAAAAATTGATTATTCATTTTTTAAGGATGAAATATAGATATATATTTTATTATATGATTATTCATATTCATACATTCCAAACCAATGACTATGTTATGACATTCACATTTAAATAATACTATTTCTATAGTATATCTCGGTTTTTTTATACTGAATGTTCTATATTCAACATTCCATCAGATATATTTTCTCAAATAAATTATATTCTAAAATCATTAGTTGTTGTCATCTCCATATCTTACAAAAATTGAATCCTCACAATTGGAATTTGATTCTCCGTAAATGAATTTGTCGTATTATTTTAACAAAATTAGATATATATTTTATAGTAATATTTATTTTCATAATCAAGACTATAGAATTAATTATGTTTGTTTTTATATAAATCTTATAAATGAAAGTGAATTTTTACAACATTACATGGTTTATGTGTATTACATTCTAATTTCATTTTCTATCCCTTAACCAAAAATATCCACCTTCACTTCCCCCATATAGATTGGTTGAGTGAGATAAAAAAATTTACTCAAAAATTTATTATTTAAACATTAACCCACGAAGTTTGGCCTTTCCATATAATGATTTTATTTAATTAGTTGTCCTATGTAAATATATATTAGACAAAATAATGGGATTTATATTGCACAACTTATTTAATCATGGTATGTCTTAAAAGAGAGCTAGTTGGGTAATTGATCTTAATGGGGCCTCTATAGTTCCCAATAAGTGATTTAAAATATGATATCCATAAAAATAATTCTATTTAGTATTATCATGTTACAATCACCCCATTACTTGTGTGTATTTTTGCATCTATTATTGGGAAATGTACAAAATTTTATATGAGACCATTAACTAAAATTTCACTATTTAAAAAATAATATGCATCTCTTTTTTCCCATAAAAAAATTTCGTATGATTTGATGGAAAAGGGTTATATATTAAATATTATTTAACCATGTTAAAATATTATGATCTATTTTTTTATAATGGTAACAACGTAAAAAATTGTTTTTAACACCCATATGATATTATGAATCAATAAAAAAATTATTTCTCATAACCTTTTCTCCTAATTTTTATAGAAACATATATAGTATAATATCAAAAATATGTCATGTATCACATGTAGGGTTGGTACATAAATAAATTTCTATAGGAGTCCACTTTAGATGCATAATTTTATATACTAGACTTATCAAAATTTTATCTTCATCATTCATTTGTATTTTAAAACACCAACATGAAAAACTTTTTAGACTTTTCCAATTTTATATTTATTCCAAATTTATATCCCTATAATTCTAATTGTCCCATATATTGTAAAATCATAGTATTATTATAATATTATTTTAGAAAAACTGGCTTCTTATTGTTGTCATTTTAAACCATCCATCTAAAGTATATATTTTTATTATGATAATGTGAACAAGAGAGTGAAACACTAATGTGGCCAACAATTGTGAATCCCATGAGTGTCCACCAGAACATGGTCTACTAATTAAAAAGGGAAAGGATCCTATGGTAGAAAAAATCAAGAAAGTATTGGTATGATATACCTTCTAAAATAAGTTATCATTCAATCTATTTCTCTAATTCTAAGCATTCACCCCAAATGCAATGCTGAACGAGATCATTCTCTTTTTTGTGAGATAAATGACAGATCATGGGATGATAATATTAGCATATATATATATATATATGAGAATGGAAGTTGATTTAGTCTCAACAACCATTGGAGTGATATTGGAAGAGACACACACATCCATCCCACTAAGAAATGCATTAAACTCTACGACAAGATAGTTATTATTCCTAAAGAAACATCTAAATGTAAACAAAATTAAACTGTTAGCATACGACACAATGTATCGAACCTCATGAATCCATGAATACATGAGGCATTTTTTTAATTGAAAATTAGGGCTATGAGTTTTCCAGAAATCCCATGTACCCAGATAATAGGCTCTATGTGTTAGTGGTAGATATTTCCAGATAGCTAGCACTATTATCACTAATGAGGAGTTATCCCAACTCTTAATGAGATAAACATGATAGATCTCAAGGCACCTGACATGAAACATCATGGTGAGCCATGATCAATGAGTTCAATTGATATAATTTGTGTTTTAGACATTACAAAAAAATAAAACACCCATATAAATGAACTGCTCCAACCTTATACTAATGAAATATAATACCCATTATCTAGATCCGTGCATGTAAAAAGTGACCACTAGTACTCAATTAGTTACCATGAAAAGTAAATTGATACACTACTCCAAACTTCCTCATCCCACTACCCCCAAAGAAGGGATGGACAGTCAAATCCTAAATAATCATTAGACAACATTGGAATTTAGATGCCATCTTCAGCCACTTCCTCTTGATCACCACAATATTCATCACCACAGTATTAAATATACAATAAAGTAGAAAATTATATTTACTAGGAAAAAATTGAACCAAATCACCCCCACTAGTCATTGTTTTCCATGTTATTATATAAAAAATTGATGACAAGCATTGGATGATAAATTAATAACATTTCCCTACGAAGACCAGATTTTCATGGGTCGCTAACAAATAGATGTCATTGATGGTTTTACATTTATGATAATCCAAGATAGAAATAATGAGGAAGGGGTGATCTCATGTATGATAGAATATTATTCCAGGGTTTTGACACCTTAGAAAACACAGAGTAACACCCACCCAATTGTGAATACAAAATTTAATTTCTATGTGGAAAAAAATCCAGCACGATTGGTATTGAAACATTGGGGTGTGTTCCAAACAAATATACAACTATGGAAAAAATATACCATAATAAACCACTTTGATCCCCCTTATATTTTCCAGAAAAATTTTCATCGAGAAAGTGAAACACTATAAAGGATTTAAAGCAATCTGAGGCTATAATCACTACATGATCTACCCTATTTTCATATTATTAATACCTCCATCATCCAAAGTGTAAACCAATTTCTCCAAAAGTCCCAATGGCATAGTAAATCCATGTGTTCATCTAAGATTAAGGATTTTAACATCCAATCTATATTCCAAACCACAATTTTTATATCCTTAAGAACTAGAATCACATAAATCAGAACAGACGTGATGAATAAATAAACAAGTGTGATCTAACCCCTGAAGGATGTGAAATGAAACATCCAATTATTTATATAAGAGGAAATTTTATAAACTAATATTTCAATGTAATGAATGTGTTGCATATCAATTGAGACTAGGTCCCCAAGATAGTGCTCTGGTATATGAATTCTGCCAATAAAAATGAATATATCAATATTTTTACTCCGTCTATCATAGATTTTTCTAGATATGTTCACACTAATATTCTCATGGTTAATACACTAACAATTATACATATTATATTCATCCAATATTTTGATTGTACCACAGATAAATATTCTTCCTCCATTAGAGAAATAATTATTTCATATGAAAATATATGAATGGACATTCCATTAAAATTATTTCTACTATGGTATGGAAGGATGGTTACCTTGTCGGTTCCCTTTATTAGGTTTATGTTAAAATTTTCATGCACCATAATAAACATGCTTGAATATAGTGGAATCACGGACATAAACCATGAAAAGACTTGAGGAAGCAACGTATCCTTTCAATAAAATCCATTTAATACCATGTGGAACTCAAAAAAAAAAATATACCGGCCAATAACCCATCATGAAAATCCAATATTGTTTATAACCCTTTGACTAAACACCCATTACAGACTACCTATATGAAAGTGTTTCTCGAATTAAAAAATTAAGGAATTATTAGAAGTATTTTTATCATTTAAAACTCATGATGGGGTCACCTTATGATACAAATGTTTCAAAATATCCACCCAATGTTCACAAACATAAAATTTAAAAACAATGATTATTTTAAAAAAATTCAATATTATGTGGTATATGCCACACCGACCTTAATGGAATTGTAATATAAAATAACAATATTTTTATTTTAATATGTTCATTATCACCTAGACCTATGTTTGGTGAGTATGTATAGAAATAAACATATTATGATATATATATGTATAATTTTTTAACATAAAAATTGATTACTAAATAAAGCATTAATTATTATTTATTTAAAAATGAATATTACATCTCTCATTGGTAAAGAATATATACCTTTTAAAATTGTTTTATATATGAATGTTTTTTATCATAATTGATTAAATCAATATGTTTTAATGAAAACATATAAGAAAATTCGTACATTATATATCTAATAAAAATAATTTAAATTATATTTATTTATTTATCATTAAATTATTGATGATAATTTTATATTATTTGTGATAAATATACTTTCATAACAAACAATTTTATTAAAATTTGTGTACCAATATTATATTAAATTTATAAAACATTTAGAAAATATATATAAAAAATTGAAAGTATTTTTTTAAACTATTATAAATAAATTACTATAGTTTAAATTGTTTTGTATTATTCTAAAAATACTTATTTCTTACTGAATAGTAGAAAATATTTTTTTTAATTCTATTAATTATTTTCATGATGTGATATAATATAAATGCCATCTTATATTTTTGAAATGGTTCTAGAGTAACATAATATCACTTTTAATATATATATATATATATATATATTAATTCCATATGAATTATTATTATATTTCTTTGTAATAAGATCATTTTAATGCTTAAAAACACATTTTCCTAAAAATTGCATTCATTTATTTTTGAAAAAGTATTTTAAATGTAATTATTAATACTTATATATATTAAATATTGGAAAATATATTCCATACATTTAATATAGAAATTTGAATTATATATTAAGTTATATTTTATTTTTAGCCATAATGAATAGTAAGCATGAGAAAATATTATCACCATAATAAAGTGTAAAATGGGTTAATCATGGATGTTTTGTTGGATAATTCTTAAAATAATGTCAACCAATTTAGTTAATATTAAAATTTATTTTATTTTATATCATATAATAATTAATTTAAAATATATTAATTTGATTTCAAGTTCATGTGACTATGGACTTTATATTATTTAAATTATAAAATAATTACAAAATGTCAAGCTCTCACATATTTATTTAATTATTTCAATGCAGAATAGAATGATATATGAATAATTATAGATGATAAAATTTAATAACAATAAATTTTACTAATGATATAATTTTTTAAAATTTTTTTGAGGTGGTATAGTTACCTTAAACGCTTACACAACGCTAAAGTGAATTTTCCATAAGTAGTAAAAATTTAATGTAAATGATTTTAAAACCATTTAAATTAATAAATTTTTGATTAATTGTGGTATTCCAAAAATATATTGATTGTTAATAATTTATAATTTATGGTTCAATATTAAATATATCAATCTATTATTATCTTGATGTTTTTAAAGTCACTTTTTTGAATAGTCTGGAAAATGACATTAAATGTTATTTAATTAAAATATCGTACAAATTATATCATAAAAAAAATTCATGGAAAATTTTATTTTATATAAATAATTATAAATTTATTTTGCAGGTTTAGATTTTAAAATTACTTTATTGACTCATATAGAGTGAAAATTGTATTACAGTGGTTAATGATAAATAGGGTAAATGATGGTATTAAACCGATGGATTAGGATTCAAACAGAAAATAAACTTCTATAAATTTTATGGGTACATTATAATTTTGAAATTATCTTTTTTATCAGAGATGGTATGGTATTTTGAGGTATTTTTATAATTTTTGACCGCAGTTATATATTAATATTTCATGTATTTACCCGTTTTCTCCCAATACAATTAAAAAGTGTATATCTTCTCCTCTCTTAATCATGGATCCCGAGACATTTAGTATGGACTTGTTTTCCTAATATACTTCATATATTACTTATCCAATTTATATAACTTATTTTTTTCCTCTAATATCATCATAATAAGGATTAATTTTATGAAAATGGATGATTACAAATAAATTGGTTTAACTCCTAATAGAGTCCTTTTATTTTATTTCTTATTCAACTACCTAAAATTATATCACATCCAAGAATATATAATATCATAACTATATTAGGTTTAAATAAATGTTATTATTATGTTGGTAAAACATTATTCATATCCATTGATATCCGCTGGGAAATTAAAACATTTTTCAAGCGTACACGTGGACAACAACCTATATTGAGAGATGCATTTCAATTTTCATTATTGTCTCACAATATTTGTAATTATATTAGATATAATAAATATCATACATATTCAAGGAACAATTATGTTTTTTTAAATATATTATATTAATTACCTTAATACCCTTCCACCTGTTAAAAATGATAATGTTGCTCATGCATAAATGTGGATTACCAACTCCTTATATTGATGCAATTTTTTTCATGTCTAAATTTCATTTATGATTAATAAATTTTATTACAAATATAAAATTATAATTATTTCATTATTAATATTTTAGATAATTTGTAACCATGATCCTTTTATCAATTCTCAACCTATTGAATATATATTAGGGATTATAAAATGAACTTCTCCAAAACATCAAATGTTGACATAAATAGTTTAGTAAATAAATAAAACATAATAGTGAATGAAATAAAAGATATGATGATAATTGAATAAATATGAATAATGATACTAATAATGTATAAAAAATATCATGATCCTATTATTGGAGAATGTATAAAATTAATTGGGACACGTGGTTTGGGATTTTCCATTAAAATCCTTTTTAATGTTTTCATTGAAAGATATTTCTCCTCCATTTAAATATGCAAAAATGGTTAATTTTTATAATTATTTATTTTTAAATTAATTAATGTGGTTTTTTTAAAACATTGTTTACATCTACAAAAAATGATTAATATTAATATTTTTCAAAAAAATTCACATGAATCCATTTTTAATTTTTTTTTGAAAATGTACAATGAATATTTACTTTTAATGTATATAGTAAAAAAAAATTAATCACCATCATGAAATTTTTTTTATTTTTAACTTACATGAATTTTTTTCATGTTTCTTCTTAATGAATGAATTTTTATGAATAATTTGGGATATTTTATTTAAGATGATATCAAAATTAAATGATATATTTTATTTGATTTCAGAAAAAGGAATGAATGTTATTTTAAAGTTATTTTCACCTATTTAAACACCGTATGATGAATATTATGATTTACTAATAATATACCAAAATTATATCATACACATAATTTATTTGGATATCTTTTGATCATGATGTTATATTTATTGACTGGGGAGAAATAATTACATTCCCCTTTCTATTTTATAAATTTATATATTTATATCTATTGTGTATTCTGTTAATTATTAACTCCTTTGATATGATAAATTATTTAGAATTAGTAATTGAAGATCATCGCCTACTATTTCTCATCGATGCATTAGTCAGCCTAATGAGAAAAAAATATTTATTTATTTAGTGTACATCTACCCAATTATCTATTGTCAAGACAAGAACAATGCTAGGGCTCGATCCACTACTATCACAAGCCCGCCTCCATAGATCCAAGGATAGGGACAAGCACCAAAGGCACAAAAAAACTCCTAGAGGCCTTTTTAGGTACTGTTACACATGCACACAAAAAACTATAAGGAAAAGTGAATAGGAAAAGGATCAAAAGATTATACATTACTATAAAAGGAATCTAAATTTTCATCGACCTATAATCAGTACATGTTTTGACATGTAAACTGGAAGGGGAAGGGGAAAAATAAATTCCCAACCAAAAAAGTGCCACAACCAAACAAAAACTCAAAAAAGTAAAATATCTAAGAAATAACATATCCTATATCACAATCTATGCACACCAAAGATGCTCCATAATCCCAGTATCTCTATGCTCTTCTAAATTCATGGTCAACATGGATGTTGTCAGCATATGGCAAGATACGTGTGGGAAATACCCATACGAGGGTGAGTACAAACAAACTCAGTAGGATTCCCTAAAAAGGAAAAGGGGTAGTAGTTATTGATAATAATTAAGAAAAATTACGTATATAGAACAATGTAATGTGAATTATATAGCTAAACCCAACAAGAGAGTGAAAGGAAGGTCATCTAACCACAAGGAACTTGAAATGGTGAGAATATGAACATCTCGTTGTGTTTCCTCCTCATATAGAAGGATAATAGACTCATCCAACAATGATAATATGGTCATGGGAAGCATGTGCAATCCCCCACATTTATTCGCCTATTGTGGAATGAGATTAACCCAAAACCCAAGGAGTGTTTTTTGAAATAGGAAATGTATTTATACTCAGTCAATGAATCCCAAAAAAGATAGTAAGGGGATTTCCATCTCATATCTTAGCCCAGGAAATGAGTCTCCAATTGTTCTATATATATCCATTAACAATGCTCAAAATCCAACACGTCTTCCTTAAACATGAAATTCATAGGGAATCATATCATGAAATGAAGGTACTATCCTATTTAGATAGTACAGACAAGCTCATATAGTTTTAGGTCACTTCATAAGGATTCATCTCTATGGGGAATGTGCACCTCTTTCTGGTGAGTCCAATGGTATGTCGAACAAAGTATATCAAATGATCCACATAGCTGGGTTGTGAAAACATGAAGTAGAGGACATGTACCCTAATATGTCAGCGGGATTAAACTATAATAGTAGTCATAGGGGACTAATTCTCTAGTGTGTTATGGGTATTCCGCTATAGTAATTGGGGATCCACACCTTAGTGTGTTAGGGGGGTCAACAACTAGGAGTTGATGGGACCCATTACTCAACCCTACTAAAAGGTAATAAGCGGGAGGGTTCTCCTTGAAAAGTATTGTCAAAGGATCCACTAAATAATGTGTTAGAATAATTCCACACTATGCATCATGGATCCATTCCCTAGTGAATCTAGTGGATCAACTACCAAAAGTATCTATAAAGCAACCACGCCCATGCTGATGGGGGGTCAACACTCAAGTCATCGTCGAACTATACTGCTAAGCCCAATTTTAGGGTAAACCTGTTACTACTCTTGTAATCTTGTATGATCCCTTATTACATAAAGTATCACTAGAAATGTAATCACACCAATAAAATATCTCATTATATCTAAAAATCCACTAAAAATTGAAAAATCACGTTTAACATGGAAAACACCTAGGATATGATACTAATGAGCCAAACATCGAGTCCAAAAGAAGGAAATATGAGAGATAGACAATTCATAGTGTGGAACATGATGCACATGGGGAACACATGATGAGTGAACCCACCTCATCAACTAGTCATATAAATAGCCACACTCATGTACTAAATTATGCACAATTACCCCTAGAAGATCTAGTGTACTCCTAGAGTACATATCTCATAGAGCCCATAAGGTTGAAGAGCACACAATTCTCAACATTTTTCTGAAGGGAAAAAATTTAATTCTTCTTAAATTCCTCCTAGAAAGCCCTAAATAACGAAATAGATCACACCATTGTGATACTGGTGGAAAAGAACACAATACAGACTATTTATTCCCATGAATCGGACACCTGGTGAAGAAGTTGCATTTCACATCATTGTGCATGAGTAGTGCTTCTTGGGGTCCATTTCATGATCCGATAGCACATCATATGTATCAATAAATTATGATACTGATGAAAAAACACATTCTATCAGATATACATCTACCCAAAAAGAACACCCGGTGAAAAAGTCACATTTCACATGAAACACCAAAATTGGGCCTCAAGGGGCTCGTCCTATGATTTTTTATTAGGAAGACACAATTATTCTAAAATGTGCAAATCCATTCCATAGTCATGAAACGGATAACATGGCATTTATAAGACATCATATACATGATTTAGGACAGATAAAAAATCCACAATAATAATACATATATTATTTTTATTATATTATGGTGTTTGGTGCCACTGCGACACATGCCCAACATATAAAAGGCACAAACATGCCTTAATATGATTGTACCAAAATTATTATCCAGTTTCAATATATTCATGAAAAACTAGTATCCTTGTCTTTGAGATATTGGGGATTGAACCTGCTCCCAAAGACGCGCTCAGGCCTGCTTCGGCCTGCTCAGCCCGATCCAGCTGCCTCGCACCCGGTCAAGTATCATGATCCACTTTGCCCCATCAACCACATGTTAACGCATCCACCCCCACATTTCTCATCACCTTCCTTATACATATACCCTATATCCTCCTGGAACACT
Organism: Viscum album; assembly: GCA_963277665.1. Classification (NCBI taxonomy): domain Eukaryota; kingdom Viridiplantae; phylum Streptophyta; class Magnoliopsida; order Santalales; family Viscaceae; genus Viscum; species Viscum album. The sequence goes on along the minus strand of OY728144.1, from coordinate 106,208,972 downwards.
ACTTTTTACTGATGTTTGGCTTCACCCAGCCCCTCTTCCGCCCTCCATGGGTCACTATCATCATCATGTTCGAACCCTTCATACTGAGTTCCTCCCATGACCTATGAATCATAGCATGCACTTGGCTACGCCATGCAACGGTCCACATCTTCCTTTTTCATCCACTTCCAAACACATCTTTTTGGTGTTCCCTTCCATGGAATGCAGAGACTCCTTTGGTTATCATAAATTAAAAACAATCATAGATTCGGGATCCACATGTCATGATCAGCAAAAAACTATGCTTTTATCGATGATTCAACAATGTTTTGATTAATCAAAAGCTAGGTGTCACTTATGATCACTGATGTTCCTACTTTGGTGCCCTAATATTGAAACTATCATATCTCTAGATTCCATGGATAATGAACTTTATAGATCTACGATTCTCTTGATGTTTTGAAATGTTTCAACAAGTCAAAATGATTGTAGATAAATAACGTGATGAACTGATTTAGAAAAAAAAAGAACGAGACATCAAAAATTAAAATGGTTGATGGAAGGGTTAATATTACCATCCACACAGGATTTCGATAAATTGAAAACAATAAGAAAATAATTTTAGCAATCAAAACATCAATATGAGAAATGCAGAATTTGAAAGAAGAATCCTTCCATGATTTTGGATTCATCATTGCATTAGATGTGCTCTGATCTTCTCTGATATGAAACCTCATCACAATAATCTATAAAATTGGTGTCGATTACTTAATGGGAGGAGAGGAGGAGATACCCCAGTCATGGGAGGAAATGATCTCAACCCCTTTATTGTTTCCTTAAACACATATTTATTGGATTTTGGGAGTCACGTTCCAAAAGTTGTGAAATTCTAACGTTTTTATCCTCTCACACGAGGTCACGCCAAAGGTAAACCCCACAATATGAGTTTAACTATGGTCTCTTATTTCCATTTTGTGTCCCTGTTCATATGTTATTTGATGTAGCAACCAAATAAAATAATTTTATTTATTTATTTTATTTACAGTTACATCCTAGATAAATTGTTCTATAAAATACATACGCTGAAAAAAATATTCTAACTAAGGTAAACTCCTTGATTAGGAATCATTTGTGGCTACATATTTTTGATCTGGGATACTTATTTAGGGATATCCCATTTCATTTACATTATACATATAAAATATACTAAATATTTTTATAAAAATAATTCTGGGGACTCTAGGCCTCATATTCAAATGTCTTCTCAGTTCCTAGATTTGGAAATATATGTTGAAATATTCTAAACTATTATAAAGAAACAAATATGCCATTAAATTATTCTATAAATAAATATCTTCATCCCTGAAAAGAAAAAATTTAGAAAAACATATGATATTTAGCCTGCACATGGTTTTTCCACTCTTAGGAACCCTTATGTACATTTCTGTGATGTCACAACAAGTTAACCAAAGGGATCTTCTGTCCGTGTATGATCCACTAATGATGATGATGGGAGTAGGATCTTTTACATATCACCTCAGCTATGATGTGTGGAAGACATCGTTCACCTGATGTAGCTATGTGGGTAGGAAATGGCTGTAGAATTCCTCATTGACCTTTTTCACGATCTCGAAAGGCTCGATGAAATTTAGGGATTACATTCCTCCCAAGCGGAAAACTAACATGTAACCCCTCACCATATCCTCTAGAACTAATATAATGTTCTCACTATGCCCATAAATCTGGGGTGAGAGGCATTACTCATCTACGTAGGGGTCCATAATTCCTCATGTAGGATAATCCATAATCATTATGCAAACCACACCTCATGAAGGATGAAAAACGTTGAGGGAACCTCAATAAGGTGAATGATCTCCCTTATATATAGCTACACAAAACATTCTACTTAAATAGACCCCATAATAGAAAGGATTTGTGATATCTTTTTGAGTTTTTATAATATATACCAGATGTAATCATTTCCCTTCAATGTTAATGGAATATAATTGATGAAGTCTCTCAATATGTCATCCAATTTCCACACTGGGTTTTCTAGAGGTTGGAAAAATCCTTTAGACATCGGTGTGAATAATTATACCACTGATAGGTAAGTCTTCATGAGATGAAATAAACTGCAATTAGTCTCATTCTGGACACCGAAAACATACAATATTGATCCTTGTTCATCTTACCCACATAGGGATATACATTTAAGGGAGAAGTGTGGAACTCCTGCATCACCTACAACCACATCACGAGTGAAACCAAATGTTTTCCTTAAAACAAGATCTTGTGATTATCTCATTTAGAATATCTATCTGGTGCATCACTTTTCGATATCTATGTCATCAAAAACATCATAGATAATGTCCTCTTGTGGGGACTCTCTCAAATGCTCTAGATGTGAATGAGTGAACAATATCGATGAAATAATAATTATACGCTCTTGCTATACCAGGTTCAGCTTTAGGGAATATAACTAATACACAGGATCAGATAGTTGGGTAGAGTAAAAAAAAATTCTATGGAAATATGCTACAAAATTTACCTTCATTGATTATAAACTATCTCTATGTAATAGTCTCTTAGTAACTCCAGCCAGTGTCGCTGCCTTAGGTTCATGTCTCTTTAGGTGAAGACATACGAGTGACTTTGGTGGACTTTGAAAACAACAAAATTTTCTCCCATAAGGTAGTGTCTCTACATATTAAGGTAAAAGGATACTACTTCTAGCACCAAGTAGTGATTCATGTAGTTATGTTCAAGGGTTACCAATCACCTTGACCTATATTAAAACGTTGATCACTCGAAGGCCCCCACGAACATGGTAGGTGTGTAAACTCATCCAGCCAATCATAGATATACATGGAAATAACATGGAATACTAGGATATTTTTTATTATCATGGAATGATATTAACTCCAAACTAGATACTCGAACACACCACATGTGGAATCTTATGGAAAATGAGGTCACAAAAAAAACTCCACATGAAATTCCATGACATGATCTGACACTCCACGGTAAAACTCCCCCATGAACAAAATATTTTTGGGGACTCATCAACCACACCTCAATAATATGTTATTTGGGAAACACTGAATCTCCCCCGTGGGTTTCCTTCAATAACAAAAGCATGTTTTTCTCGGTGAAGAAATTCTATTTCTTGTGCATTTGATGAAACGTCGAACAATGATGACATAGGGTTACATAAACACCCCATGTCACCCCGATAATGCCTTAATCTTGATGAAATGATAGGAGAGTACCTAAAAAATTTTATACCTTGTTCTACTATAAATGTAAAAAATTCACCGGTTGTACCTCTTATCATCTCATGATTTTCAGGATTGTAGTTATCCAATGATTATAGTGACCTGCGGCCCCTGCCCCCAGCTCCCCAAGCCTAACATGGTCTACCATGTTGCATTGCTGGAAGGACTTCATAACATAATCCTCCAACCACATAACCCTATCATCCCCTTTTAAAACTACTTCCCCAAGGACCGACCAATCTCCACCTGGTGGATCCTTGATCACGATGTTGTCTCTACCATGAAGATCCATCTGATACCATCCTCAGATAATCAATACATCTAGTTAGTCTAATGGAATGAGAGCTTTCCCATAACAAGCATAGCACTGGCCCTCTACATGCTTCCTATGTGCCACATGTCATCCCTTACCATGTTCCTAAGACTAATCATGTGGATTTCTCTTGTTTCTAGGAAATTCCAACTATGGTTTTATATTTGTAGATGATGCCTCCACTCTGTTGCTCCCACATCCAATACCCACTATTTAGTGTCCATCTCATAGAAATATCATTATCAATAGTTCCCACTTGAGCATCCAGAAATAGTCGGGGATGAAAAAGTTTACTATGTTTTCATGAATCTCTCTATGGATTCCTTACTCAATATTCTAGGCTTGTAAGAACCCATAAATGATTTTGTCCAAATTGTAGACTGAATGGTCTATACACCTAGATTCGTACTCATCCACTATTATCCCCCCTATCGAGATTCGAAGGATTTTGAATCTAGATTGAGCTTAAGAAGGAGGAGTTGTAATCCTCAAGGAACAATAGATGGAAGTCAACATATGACACAACCAACTCATCCTACATCTGAGTAACCAAACACGACAAATTCCAAGATACTCGGTGGAAAATACATGAAACTAAAGAAAAAAACCAATCTGTATGGATTCAAATAAGGTTGATGAGGTAGAAAAATGTCTATTTCCAAACATCTTCGGCCTCAGGACTTGTATCACAGATGAAAATTAGAATTATATGATTTCTGAACTCATGTAGTGTGCACATACAGTGCACATCCTCATCCTACTCTTCTAGGAGTAACTACTATCAATAGGTGGAGGTGCTGCTACCTTCCCACCTAGAAGAAGAGGGATCATATAATGGACCCTGAATTGAGGTGTCATCACTCGCAGGGTTGTCATCATGAATTAGTGCTGGTATCCTGGTAGGGTATCATCACAGAGGAACTATAAAACATATCAAGGAGTACTACGTTCAAATGGGAATATATATACATATAAACCAGAATGGGGATCTCTCTAAAGAAGGGCAGTCAAATAATCAATCCTATATGATTCAGGTATAATTGATCCCTATAACAAATAACTTACGGTGCAGAGCTGAGAAGAAGGTGGTAAGGGTCATAGTGAAAGGCTATGTTTATCATTGTACCAAAAATAGAGTCCCTTGTTTGAGAGTCCCATTTGAAATACATTGACATGGTTAATCAAATTCTAACCATGTCCTTTTTAGGAAAACCTCCGAATAATGTCTCAAGGGATGAACCACCTTAAATACAGATATTCTATGACCTAGCTCATGCCAAGGTTCAAGCCACAACCACTCCATGCCCTCATCCATAAGCTTGGGGGTGGTGAAAATCACCGAAGGCATAAAAGTATCAAGGATTCCTTTTTTTGGTTCCTATACACACAAACACACATCTAACTCAATGAAAAGGTGCAGATAAAAAGGGGAAATCGATATAAAATTATTATAAAAGGAATCCAAACTTGTATCAACCTACAATCAATACATGTTTAGAAATGTAACCTTAAAGGGAATGGGGATAATACATGTCCAACCATAAAAATGTCACAACCTAATAACAACTATAAAAGTAAAATAGCTTTGAGATTCCTCTCCTATATCCCACGCTATTACCACCGTTTGTGGTCTAATGATCCTATATCTCCAAGAACCATTAAATTCTTGATCCACAAGTCATTTTTCTATAAATTGTATGATAATTGCGAGTAAAGTCCCTACAGGGGTGTGTGTAAACATACTCACTAATAATCCCAAAAAGCAAAAGGGGGAGGTGTAAGAGATAGAAATGAAGAGGAAAGTAGTAGATAGAACATGGTATATTGAATGAGTATAGATTAACCAAAAAATACAGTGAATGAAAAATTATAAAAACACAAGGAGCTCAAAATGGAGAAAATATGAACATCCCATCATGATTTATTTATCTATAGTAGAATATTAGGCTCATCCCACAATGAGAATAATTTCATGGAAATCACATGGCATAACCTAAAAATATTCGCCTCTTCTAGAAGGGGAGTATTCTAAAACCCTAGTAGTGGGTTATGAAAGAGGTTATATATATATACATAGTCAAATAAGAAAAAAAAGAGTGTAAGTGGATACCCATCTCACAACACATCCCATAAATATAGCCACTAATAGTTTTATAAGTATCAATTAATGATAATGATTATCCCACACAAATTCCATGAACAAGAAAAGTCAAAGGGACATAAATCACCACACATTTATATTATCCATTTGGATGAAACTGACTCACTCGCACGGTATTAGATTCCATCATAAAGACATGTGTTGGTGGGGAAATTTTCTGTCATTCTTGTGATTCCAATAGAACATAAAAACACATCACTCCATTGATTCACATAAATAAATAGTGCAAACTCGAACAAGAGGACCCACAGCCTTGTACGCTAAAGGGATTTCACTCTAATAGTATTTATAGGGGACATGCAACATTTTTTTCGAGGGGATTCTATTATAGTCATTGGGTATCCATACCCTACTATGTCATGGAGATAAACACATGGGTGTTGATGGGGACCCAATGCCTAACCCCATTGAAGGGTAATATGTCGTAGGGTATTACCTAGAAAGTAATTGTAGAGGACCCGCGCCCTAGTGTTTTATGGGAATTCCACTCAGTTAGTCGAGATCTGCATCATAGTGCATCAAAATGATCAAAACTCAAAAGTAATTGCACAGTATTGACACCCTTATCGATGGGAGGTCAACACTCTGGTCATTAGGGAACACCATTACCCAGTCCAGATAGTGGGTAAGCCTAATATTACTCTATTAATACGGTATGATAGGTTCTATAATTGAGTTTCAGTTAGATCAGTTTCATAACCAGAACATCTCACATCTTATCCCGAAAGCCACTAAAGAGGGAACCATATAATTCTAGGAAGAAGAAAACATAAGATAAGCTAATTGTAGACCCAGATCAGAGTCCAAAATAAAAAGATACGAGAGATAGAGGATTCATAATGTGGTACACATTATTGGTGAGACCCACATGATGTGTGACCCCACCACATCACCTAGCTATGTTACTAGGAATAATCAAGTACTAACCCATGCACAAGTACCCCTAGTCATGCTAGTGTACTCCCAAAATACTTTTCATATGTATCCCAAAAGGCTGATGGCTACATGATTCTCAACATTGTTTTAAGGAAAAAAATTATTTCTATTTAAATGCCTCATCTAATGGCCACATATGACCAAATGGGTCTCCCTTTCATGATCCTTGGTGAAAATAATACCAGATTGACTATTTATTCACCCCAATCCGACACGCGGTGAAGAATCTCAATTTTAATGCATTGTGCATGAGTAGTACTTCATGAGGCTCATTCCTTGATCCAAGAACACATTATATGGATATCGCCATTTTATCCTCCTTATAACACACTTTTAATCGACAATTATTCTATAGAAAAAGGACACCAGGTGAAAAAGATACATTTCTAGGAAAACGCCCAAACCGGGTCTCATGGGGATTGCACCTTGATTTGGGTTTAAGTGACCAAAGGTTTTCTGAAACATCTACCTAAATTTCAAGGTCACGACGCCAATGATGTCTCATAAATTGAACATCATGTGTATGACTTATTCCTAATAAAAAACTCTCTTTAATAATAATTATATTATTATTTTATTTATGAATTTGATTAAACCAAGCCACAAGAATGAAATATTAAATAACCAAACTGGCCTTCAAAGTTCATTATCAAAATTAAAATCCTATTATCATAGATTGAATGCAAAATAGACGCCCTCTCATGGATATGTGGGCATTTGAATCTATTCTTAAATCCCACATGGCCTATTATTGCCCGATCCTCTCACATTGATCCTGACTGCACCCTACGCTACACCTAGGGCCATCTGTTAAGGGTCAATGTGGCCCCCCATTTTTCATGGAACCACCATACACCCTACCATCCTCCATGATTTTCTGCATGCTACCAATTTCCTGGTCGATCCATACTTATTGAGTGCCTCCTTTGACCTTCCCTCCACCGCCCACTCCTAGCCACACCGCGTTGCGCTCCTTCAACAACAATGTGCAGTTCCGCCACATTCGGTGGACACCTCCAGTGGCTGTCAACCATTGCGTGCTAGTGATAACTTTTAAAGACTATTTGGACTCCTTTGGTGCTCAAAAAACTAAAAAGGAACATAGATTTTTGATCCTTCAATCTCGAACTGCATAGGCCAATGCTCTGCTTAATGATTTATTGATGATTTAATGAATCGAAAAGAATGTGTCGCTTCTACTCCTAGTTTTGCCTCTTTCGGTGCTAGAAACTCGAGACCCCCATAAATTGAGAATATTTGGTTCATGAACATCATATATATCTTATTAGATCAATGATTGGATATTTCTCTTATTCATTGAAATGTTTATTGACGATTAACACTAAGAAAAATTGATGAACACAGATAATGATAAATATAGAATTAAAATGAATGATGGCCATTTTAGAATTTCCATCTACAAAGGCTTTCAAATCAGCCAAAATGAAAGTATTTTTTTGGAGAAATAGAACTTCAATTGGGAAAATATTGAATTTGACAGGAAAATACTACTTGATTTTTGTATTGGTCATAGTGTTCTCCATGACTTGATAAGATCATATTTGCAATCCCATCATGATCCCCCAAAAGATCGGCATCGATTCCCAGATAGGAGGAGAGGAGGAGATCCACCGTCCATGGGAGGAAATGAGCCCAAACCATTTTTCATTTCCTTATACACTTATGTATAGGATTTAAAAAATTTCCTAAAAATTTATTTGGAATCCAAACCTCCTACACCCTCTCCAACGAGGTCACACTTTAGATAGACACCATGATACAAATTCAATGGTGGTGTCATATTTCCAATCCATTTTTTCAGTCATATGTTATTTGATGTAGCATGAAAATAAAATAATTTTATTTAATAATTTTAATTACTGTTACGTCATCAAAATATTTTTATATATAAGGCGCACTTGGATAAAATTTATGTCCTTTATAGTGAAAACGCCACAATCTAGACTCAATTATGGACTCACATTTCTGATCTGAGCTACTATTTGAGAGATACAATTTTTCCTTCACATGTATAGTATAATATATACTTAATATATTTATAAAATTAATATTTGGCACTCTGAGCATTGGAATCACACTACATATCATCTCCTATCAATGGAAATATATATAGAAATATTCTAATGTCTTAAAATTCCAAAAATGTGTCTCTAGAAATATAATGTCTTGGAATGGGTCCCTTGAAAATATATTTTTAATGTATTTGGAAATTAAATTGAATATATGATTAATTTTTTTTCATTATGTATACCTACATTTTGAAATATATGAGTTTTATTCATAGTATTATCTATATTTTTCCCCTTTTGATATATTTCACAGTCTTGTTGTTGATTATTTTTATTGATTTTTTTTATTTTTCAATATAAGAAAATAATATTTAATTTAAAATATTTTTTATGATATTATATTAGAAAATGTGTTTTGATGGAATAAATTCCCAGTTTTAAGAAACCCTTAAGATTTATGGCTTGTAATTTTTTCATTCGTAAGAAATATTTAATGAAATCATTGGTAAAATATTTTTATTTCATGATTACATGATTATTTTAAACATGTTTCTTATTATAATAATATTAAAACATCCATATAAGGTTTCAGGAAATTGAAAAAGATTAAAATGGTTCTTTTGATTTTATATCCATTGTTATGATATGTATTTATCTTATCATATTTCAAAATGTTTTTCACAGGGATTACAGATGATTAGGAACTATGCATAGGAATATTATTTTATTACTGGGATAAATCATAAAATAAGTGAATTTATTTTTGATGAAACAAGAGTTTATATGCTAGAATATATTTTTTTTGAATGATTATGGAAATTCAGTTGATATTTAAACTATGTATTGTAAGGGTTTTTTAAGTAGTAGTTAATTTTTAAATCTCTATAACACTAAACTAGAAACATCATTTAAATGAAATAATTTTAAAACCGTGTCATAATTCATATAACTCTTGGTTTTTTTAGTAAATATAATTGCTATCAAAGGAAGTTTTTAGATAAATTCAAGGGATAAGATGGTTTAGATGGGGATATTTCAACACTTTTATATAAAATTATGGTTTAATAAGTGTAATATTGGATATATGTTTAATGTTTTGACTAAAATTTTTAGGATTTATGTGACTGGGGATTGTGATGATTAATGTTATTTTGAATGATAATTAGGGGATACGACCCATTGGTTTAATATTTTTTAGGGAAACGGTGATATAGTGAATAATGATTTTATAATTTTTCTAAATAAAATTTTTTATATTGTCAACTTCTGGGATAATATGATCATTGAAGTTAATGAAATTATGGTTAGTTTGAAAAAATGGTAATTTAATTTTGGCAACTTTTGTTTTATTATATATATTACCATGGGATTGAAAAGTGTTTTATTGAGTATGTGATTAATGTTTTTTCTTGAACATGTTCATTATATTGGGAACATTATATGATTATGTTAATTTGACATATTATTTTTCTATAATGGGATTTTATTTGAATAATAATTTTTTACCTATATTTTATAATCATATACGATATTATTATATCTTTCTAGATGTTTTTTTATTTAACGGAATGATTCGAATATTTTCCAGATTAATGATCTGATGATATACATTTCTATGTAAAAATAATATTGAATATCGTTATTTGTACACAGTCATTAAATTTATATTTTATGATTATAGGATCACAGAATTATTGTTTTAGTTTTATACATGGTCAGAAATATCTTAAAGAATTCTAAGATTAGTTAATTATTGAATGATTTATGTTGAACATTGTGTGTTAGTTTTTTGGATTGATATATTAATTTATTATTTCTTCATATAAATTTTTTTCTTCTAAAAAATTATATTTACTTGGGCTAACCATTTTTGGGTTTGATTAATAGCTAGAAGCATGTAAAATTACTTTTCATCCTTTTATAGATCTTATAATTCATTAGTGGATAAATTTAGTGAATTTGGAATTAATAAATCACCATGATCTAGATAATTCACATTGAAGGATATAATCATGCATACAGAATATTAAGAAATAATGAATGTAAATTTTATCATATTTTTTTATACCGATGCTAAAATAATTTATCAAAATAGTTAAAATTGAAAACAATTCCACCAACTGTACATTGGAGTGTTTCACCCATCACTGAAGGTATGCTATTAGAAACTCATTTGATCTTATTGTTATCGATTTATGTGCATAATATATTTCATGTTTTAAACCATGAATTAAAATTTTATGTTAAAAATATATCTAATTTTATTACCATGTTCTGATAAATATATTTTAGATAATTATATTGAAATTGAGAGGATTCAAATTTTGTATGATTTTGAGATCATAACACCCTATGATTTCAGAATTTATATAATTTTCAAAAAATATAGTTGATATAATGTGGTACACACTTCATAGAGATTAAATGAACCATGATATACTATTGAAATATTAATAATTAAATATAATAATAATAGCAAAGATATTCGATTAGCTGGTATGAATATAATTACACTTCTTTTTAAAAATATTCTGAGTGGTTATCCACAAAAATATTAATAATAAATCAATCAATGATTATCAATTGGTATCAAATTTTAATAAAATATTTTGTATGTAAAATATATGATTTTCATAAAAGGGTAGTCATATGTACATTAATTTTAATCTTAAAATATAGAGTTAATAAAATTCATAAATGATAATAATTAAATTATTATATCATATATATAATTAAATTAATTAAAATTCACTTAACTATGGTTTTTAGTAATGGAATATGGACAATCTGATTTTAATCTTCATACAAATTCTTTTAAAATGTTATTTATTGAATTTTATGAACAAATATAACATTTTATTTATTATAGTTTTAGATTTTTTTTATACAAAATAATGAAAATCTAAAAAATAATTTCAAATTTATATAATGGGATAGGTTTTGGATTCTTCTAAAAGTATTTATTTTAATATGAATTGTGAAAAAAGTGGATTTTTACGAAAGTATGAGTTCTAATATTTTAAACCTAAAATTTAAATGTATTGGGGATATTTATTTTTCATTTTAACGTAATGTATGATCACTTAATTTAAGGTAATCTAATTAATTCAATGTTAATTTTTATTATATATTATTTTGGAATAAGATAAATATTATACATAAAAATCATTTTTTGAAACCGATTTCTATTGTGTTTATTTTGTTATATTAAAATTAATTTATGACTATTCTACAAAATGAATCATAAAAAATAAATTTCACATCTAGAACAATCTATTCAAATTATTTATTATTTTTATTTCATTTTTATTCATAAATAATAGTTAACAATCTAAAAATTTATTACCATGGTAGTGGGTAAAATGATTTATTTAAAGTTAAATATATGTGATAAGGATTCAAAATATATAAATGGTTCTTCTTGATATCATTTTATATATCTATATCATTCATCAGAATCATAAATTCAAAAGTATTCAAATTTCAGGCCACTTTAGTTCTATTATGATCATTATATTATTTTGTGTGAGGAGTTAGTACAAAATGTTACTCCCTTTCACTTATTATGTTGTTATAACATGGACATATATAAAAATGATATATGAATGAATATAAATGATACAATTTTCTAAGAGTAAACTGTATTTTTTATTTTTATTCAATTTCATTTACATTAGTAGAATAATTACTGCTAAATCTTATGAAACACTGAGGAAAAACTTGTTTAAGAAGTATAAAAGTAATGTAAATTATTTCAAAAACATTAAAAAATATTTTTTGCATGAATTGTGTATTTAAATGAATTTATTTGAAAATTATAATGAATTATTTTGGTTTAATGATTTTATATTTTAATTTAATTATTTTCCTTAAGTCATTAATGATAATTTTTTGGATCGTCATGATATAGACATTTATCATAATTTAGTTTGAAAATAAGAAAAATCAAGTCCTAAACACATAGATAGAATATTTTGGAAACTATCATTAGTGGGTCATGTATTTACAACATTGAATTTTTAATATTACATTCACAACTCCTAAATTCAGAAAAATACACTACAATGGATAATGTTAAACATGGTTAATGAGGGGGTTATAATAGAGGATAAGGATTAAAATTTCACCTAAAACTATTGGATTTATATTAGTTTCTTATATTTGGGCTTTATAATCCCTATCATAGAATATAACTTAGCTTGGAGATATTTTCTATTTGTTAGACACATATTATATAATAATATTTTATGTATTTATATGTTTTCTACCCACCACCCTTATAAAATGATCTCTCCACTAATCTTTTCCACACACCTATTGCAAAATTCTTTCAGCCATTATATTCCAAAATTATTTATTATATTACGTATATATTTTGTAGCCTTTATTTTCTTCCCCTAAAACCATCCTAAGATGGATGAAACTATTAACTAAGGACAATTTAAGATGTATATCTACAACTCTAAATTGAGTTCTTTCATTTTGTTTGATCCACTAACTAATATAATAATATCCAAAACATGATTTTAAAATAACATAACTATATTTAATATATTGAAATATTAGTATGATGTTGGTAAAACTCTTATTATCCTTCTTATATGTTTTATTAGAATAGAAAAAATTACTTACGGGTACATGTAGACTACCACCTCCAGGAAAAAATGTGTTTCTTTTTCAATAATTTAATTGTAACAAAGAATATTATGATGGATTAAAGGAATATATTTTATATTAATGAAATAGTTATGATTATATGAATATGATATATTTATTACCATCTTACCATCCATCCTATTAATAAATTATAACTTCCCCCACGTGTACTAGTGGTGTACCACCTCAAGAGTTATTGTGATTCATTTATCATTCAACATTTCATAGATGGTTATAACTTCTTTATTTTATAAAAATGATAATTATTTCAGGATTAATAATATATATGATGGATCCATAACCCTTTATTGTTTTTAAATGTACAATTTTTTTGGATTATTAACAAAACATCATCAAAACACCTGATTTAAATTTAAATAATTTATTAACTAAATAAGTCATAATAATAAATTAAATAATTTGAATGTTGATAATCGAATAAGTAAGAATGATTTAATTAATAATTTTTAAAATTTATATAATTTTGTTATTCATGAGTTAGAAAATGTAGAAAACATTGTGTACCATGGTAATAAATAACTCTTTAAAATCTTCCTTTCAAAATAAAATCCCCAAAAAATGTGTATATAAATTTTTGAAGAATGTTATTACTTATGTTTAAAATATTGATAAAGTTAGTTTTATTTGATTTTTAATTTATTTAAAAATAATTCCAATAATTCATTTTGAAATAATTTATATTTGACATGATTTTTAATTTTTAGAATATTATTAAAAGAATATTATCTTTTAACTTATACATTAGGAGTGGATTTCCCCACAATCATGAATTATAATGTTTTTGAAAATTAAATAATATTTTCTTGGGATTTTTTTATAATAAAAATATTTTCCTTATATTTTGGATATTTTTATAAAATATATTATCAATAGAAAAGATTATTTTCTCATGTTTTCAAGGAATGGATGAAATGTATTTTTTAGGTTATTTTCATATTTTTCAATATAAATTGATTAATAATATGATTTATTTGGGATATAATCTATTATTCCCATCAACCATATTTCATTGGATGGATTATGAACTGGTTCATCTTTTTATTAACCAGGTAAAAATATATAAATTTTGTATGTCGGTTTACAAATATGGAAATTTATATTGTTACTGTGTTATTTTTATTATTCACTCCTTAGATAAGATAAATGAATTTGAAATCATATGTGATGAATAATGAATGTTATATCCCCTCAATACATTGATATGTATCATTACATAAACCATCTGGTGTATTTAGTGTATCAATAACCAATAGTTTAAGATTTTTTGGCACATGACCTTGAAGATTTGTTTACGATTTTCTGAAACAAGGAATTGATGGTATAATTTTGATTCCAAAAATTTTTCATTCTAATAGTTTTACATTATTTATTATTATCCATGAAATTATATATTTATTATCCTTCAATATATTTCATTTTCAACATATTTATTTTTTATTTAAATAATTTGATTTTATAATATAAGGAAATGAAATTTTATATAAAATATTTTTTATGACCCCAGATGGGTAAAAGGATTGATTCACTGGAAATTATTACATTTTTTTCAAGAAATCCTTGATAATTTTGAATTTTTTGTTTTGATCTCGAATAAAATTATTTATAAAAAACATTTTCAAAAATATGGTTTCAAGAAAATGTAATTGATTTGTTTAAACATAATGCAAATTATAAGAAACAAAAAACATATATATTGGATTAATTTAACTTAAAATGGAATAATGGATACCTATTTTTTTATATCACATTGTATAATTTATTTTTCTCAACCCAATTTTCATATGTGTTTCATAGGACTTAATGATTAATAGGAACTATTGAGTAGACTATAATTCCCTTATGAGGATCATTCATTGAAGAATAGAATTTATTTTTAATGGAAATGAGATTAAATTTAAGAATCTCATTTTTGAAAAAGGAAATTGACATTGAGTAAAAATATTTACATTTTATTGTTAGGGTTTTATATATAGTAGTATTTTTAAGTTATATAATACGTCAAATTTAAAATATTATCAAAATTTTATAAAACATAAAACATTTATATAAATAATATATGTATGGTTTTTTTTAATTTATGGGGAGTTATGCAATGAGTTTTGTACATATGTTTTTGTTGATATATTTTTTGGGTGGTTTTGTGGTTAAAATTTGGATAGTTTTAGTTATGACAATTTCAATGGTTAATGAAGAATTGTTTCTATAAAAGTATTCAAAATGCATTAGGTCAATTTTTCCTAATAAATTTTATCCTTATTCACCAACATTTAAAATTATAACCTCAAAAATAAAATATATATTCATGTAATTTTTACACATTATCCACATTAGTTGTAGTATTATCCATATTATAATATCTTAAATTACTTATTTCTTCTTATTTTTTCTCGAGATTCTAGAGAGGTTATATTTCAGGGCCCAGATGATATTTCCGCTTGAAATATTTAAATTTTAATCATGGACATAGAATAAAATTTTAACTTATTTCCATCCATCACATACAATGATGAATCTCCTCATAAAATATTTATGGGATGATATTTTCCACAAAAATATCCTTAGTTGATGTAGTAATCACAACACATCATTCAAACCCAAACATGAGTTTAACTAGAATTGTGTAATTACTTCTAGAGTTGGATGGAATTGGAATTCAGGTTTATAATTTTCACACAATTAATATAATTATTTATTTTATTGGGAATCCAAGTATTATATATACAAGGTAGTCTGGAATAATTATTTCTTGTATAAAAATATCTTTAGAGAAAATAATCCATCAAAAATATTTAACATATGTTCACTAATGATCATATGTTTTGACTAAAATTCATATTGAATTCCAATTAGAAATGAATAGATTAGTTCAATCAGAAAAAAATGGAATTTTAATTAGTATTTCCATATTGGTTTATAATCTTCATTAGAAAATACTTTAATGTAATTAATTACAAATTATTCAAAAAATAGGGGTCCTTTAATGAATTTAACAGACATTGAATTGAGAAATAAATTCCTTTAAAAATACATCTTTGTTTCGTTTCATAGATTTAAGTAGGTTTTTATAAATTTTAATTGTTTTCAATCATTCAATGATATATATTTTGATCTATAAAAGTTCAAGAATCCCATAGTCAGAAATAAATAACACACAAAAATGAAAAGGAAAAATATAAATATTTTGAATTAAAAAAAAATCTCATTCACCCACACATGATTTATATAGTGTCATTTATTTATTAAAATATAAATTTATATTATATATATATATAATAAGTAATATTTATCATTCTTTTATTGGGTCTTCCTATGATTCATGTATGATGGCTTTGTTTCCCCCATATTACTACCTTCCAATGACGAGAGGATTTCGTCACATTCATTAGGAATGTCTGCTCCCTTATTGAACCATTATTATGGGATTTTAAATCCTCCATCCATGGATTTATCCTTGGATATCATTTCATAGTTCAGGTCTCCCTTATAGATTTGATTCATGTTCATGGAACCCATACTTAGTGTAATCTCTACGAGGAGATTAATTAATTATTTGGCTTCTATCTTGATAGGGAAACAAATATCTTTTAGAATAGTAGTCACAATTGGAATCTCTGGGTCTGTTTGGACATTGGGTACATTGGTATCCTGTTGGTATTCCTCTTTGGAGTGAATCTTATATGAGGTATCTTAGGCATGGAACCTAAGGACTCCTATGTTTATCATGGGGTAATTTATTCCATACTTTTATTTCATACATGATTTTCTCCACCGGCATCCCACAGATATGCATAGGGTAGGTATTATGATTGAAGAAGTGAGTTAATCATCTTGTACATATAGGTTATTTCGTTATATTGAGATGGATTAAGGCATGTGTTTAACATGAAGTGGTGACTGTAATATGTTTTCTAACTATTGGCTATATGGTGGAAGATTGGAGTTCTTGATGGAGTCAGATATGAATTCAGGGATCATAATTCCTTATGGAGTCAGATTAGGAAGGTGATTCCATATGAGGGATGATTTCACAACTAATTTTACCAATGTCTGGATCAAAAAAATCCATTGAGGATGATCCATATGATTGATTAGAATTCTATGTAGTGGTGGAATAAGGAGGATCAGCCCAGGGAGAGATGAGGTCATGCCTTTGATCTAAAAGGTTGATCAGAATTCCATATAGATGTAGATCAATTAGGCACCTCCATAATAAGGAAAATGTAACACCTAGGATTAATCATCAATTATAATTCCATATGGTGGTGGATCTAATGTAGTGAACTAGAACATCTCAATGAATAATGTCCATGAGGAGTGTCCATAAAATAGAATATGTTCCACCTTGGAATACTTATGTTGGGGTTGAACCTGAAAGAGGCATCTAAACTTACCATGTTTAGGATATATGGATCGATACTCATGTAGATTAAGTATGAAATTTAATGACGTGTCATTTGATTGATACATGATGTTTTACATCATGAATTCATCATGAACCTACTAAGAATGGAGTGTCTCTAAGGGGTGATGTGGGACTTACGTGTGAGAGATACCTAGAATCTAAGTAACCTAATGTTCTCTGGATAGACAGTCTTGGGCCTATGAATGGAAACTAAAAGGTATGGGAGTCACATGTAATTAATGTTGGGAAGGTTTCGTCCCAGAATGATCATATAATGGAAATCATTTGTTAATCACACAAAGTATGTCGATAGTTTTACATTTTTTCTAGGTTTTTTTTCATGGATTTTAACATCGTATGAGTTGAATGTTTTTCTAAGTGATTTTATATAATTCATATCAGATATGGAGGGACTCACTCCTCTAAGGGGACCATGTTAAATATAATTTAAAATCTATCACATGGAATCCTCCCTGATATAGGTTTGTAGCTTCCCTAAAATATACCACCACTTTGTTTTATATTACCACAACTCATGTTCCTATGGGAAGGACATGGAAATGGCACTATCATGTAATAGTGGGAATTCATGAGACTGAATATGCTTATATTAAATGGGAATTAGGATGGAAATTCTTAAAAACAATAGGCAGTGTATTGGATACATTATAAAAATCGGGAATGTTAGGTAATGGATTAGGATCTTGTTGTGTGAAACAATAAAATGTTTCATGAAATTTTTTCTATAAATATTCTATAGGAAAATCAAAACTTATGGATTCGAGATGTATACTGGTGTAAAAATATGGTAGTTTGATAATGGTCAGGTTTGCATACAAGTAGATTCTTTATTCTCATACATGACTAGTCTTGGGAGGAGTTTCACAGGGAGCACTCCCCAAAAGTCTATGTATTGTTTGGGGCCACATAAGTTCTATCATTAAATATCTCTACCATTTATAATCCATTGAAATTGGTGTTTCTAACTTGTGTGGAATAATATGATTTTCACACAATATAACTTTGCATCCCCTTCCAGAGGACCTACCAATGCGTGGTGGTGAGATTATTTTTATAGCCAAAATCATCATACGTTTGTATGAAACTACATTAGTATAAGACATGGGTTCCATCTGTATCATTATTTATTCAATGATGAACCATCAAACAAAAAGGATAGTTTGATGTTACATTAATAACTCAACTGTATGGATCCCTTATAGGTTGGTGTATAACACTATGTTATTATTTGGAAGCCTTCAATTTTATTCATATTGGATATGAAATTCCTGCAACATTTGAAGTATCCAATAAGCTATATGCTGAGTTAGGTATGCAATACATTCTCATGTAGAAATTTATCATTGTTCTAACTATCAACTTGCATGAAACCTATTCCTCCACACAACAATGGTCCTTTGGGGTGAGTCTCATGATTGGTTTACAAATAGATGGATGTTTGAGACTCAAGGTGATATTTATACACAATCAATAACCATATTGAAATCTAATATTACTTGGGACCAGAAGGTCTAGTATCAATGTAAAATATGAAGGGAGTTCTTGATTCATGTCTATTTATGCAACATTTGTCTTCAGTCACAAAACCGATGTTTTTCAATGCATACATGACAATATACATGCCTTTAAATAGGGCATGCTTGACCCTTGTATAGTAATATAATTATTTCATGTGAAGAACTTTCTCTAGAATTTAAAACTCCCCCATTTCATGAAAACCAAAGCATTGGCTGCATCTTTCATGAAACACCCAATTTCATGCTTCTCCATCTATAACCAATGGGTGAATTTGTATTCAAACTGTGAAATTTTCAAGTGGAATAATCATTTTAATTCTTAGTACCTGAATTTTCATGCACATCCATTAAAACATACTGAATCTTCAGAAATTTCCATCATATCGAACCTAGTTGTGTTCATAACTACTGTTGTCACCAACCAGAGGGAAAAATAGAAGGGATCCATGAGATCTCTAAAGAAAGGAGTTATTTTTGATAAAAATAAGGTGTTGTTGGGCATTATGATAAAGGATCATATGGACTATCCATTGAGAAATAGTATCCCGTTGTATAATTATTTTTTGATGGAAAAAGTTAATATCAATGGTATTGAGGTCAACACGCAAATTTCATTGTTCACATGTAAGGAAGAGGTGAATCAATCTTACAACACTATTTATAATCATATTACTCAGGGGAAGGAGAAATAAATATCTAAATTTATAGTTTATGGAAATGAATAATAATTTGGGAGAAACCATGGGCCAAAGACTTTATAGACAATAATGCCAATGTCCTTCAATGAAATATTCAGGATAACAGGAAGGGCAAGAGTAAAGGCTAGAGTATAATGAATGGAAGAAATTTTACTAGTTAATGGGACTAGTAATATAGGATATACTATATCTATATGATGTATGGGGATGAGATACATTATATTTTTTGACATAGTATTTATTTCTCAATTCCACACACACCACAGAAATGAGTTTCTTTCAAATCTCTGGTGCCATTGGTTTCCAACTACCAATAATGTCCACCTTCACCATGGGAGGGTGGGTACTATCCTATGATATTTTAACTATATTATTGGAATCCAAATTAACTAGTTATACTACTACATGTTTCTTCTAATTTTGAACATTTGGTTGGATAGGTAACAAACTCTTATCATAGTGCAACACCTTAGAGAGTAATTTAAGGAAACTCCGGTTCATTATCCCCCTTCCTTATGGATATCACATTAAAGACATGTATGATAACATTATTTAAGAAGGAAATATATATGAAAAAGTTTGGATGGCCTAATAGGTGTTTGGAAACACTGCAATTTAATAGTATGGGTTCATACCTGCTAGTTTTGGGGAGAGAGAGTGTGTGACGAGTAGGGATTCATCATGGTGGATGAATGGAATCCATTAGTATTCTATCGAAAATTACAAGAAACATTCATTAGTTGATGGATGCTTCTAATTAGAGACACTCACATGGGCCAATGCTCGATGATGCTTGTGATGGAATCGATTATGGTTGCTGGAAATAGGCTGAACTTGGATGTGTTGGTTATGTCCCAACTCAATAGCCAACTGCAATATGTCTATATGGGGATATGTCCAGGAGTATTTGTGGCCATTAAAATTCCTACATGGATTTATTGTTTTGAACTAAGAATTATACTACTTCTTAAATTCCATTTTACAGTTGAATAGTTGGTTTTTACCCTCATTGTTCAATTGTCCTGTAGGTCCAACAAATGATGCATAGTGAGACCAGGGTTGTGGTAGGCATCTGTAATAATGAGAAATTATAATTCCACCCAATCTCCTAAGTATTTTTTGTATGAACCCAGATCTTCATTTCATTTATGGATCATGATTTTGGTTTGTTTTTTAGGAAATGAATGAAATGGGATTTTCTTAGTACATGTCGGGTACATATTAGTTCACTCTATGTTCCCGATTGCCGCATAAAGTCATGTACTGGATGAGTACAGGGCTGTGTGATGACCTGGAAGACTACTTATGTTGGGGGCTGGTTAAGTCCACTACATGGTGTGTACCTTTAAGGAACATGATCTGCAGTTTTCATTTTATTTTATATATCAGAGGGGGGTCATGTCTCATGTCCAGGACCCACTTCTTAATCCAGTGTTTTGTACAAGATCACTCAGAAATGATGAATGAAGATCAAACCCTTGATTTTATGTCCTAACACTGACTGAGAATCCATTGGGTGCGTTAGAGTCCCACTAGCGAGTTCGCAATTCCTCTAGAGACTTTCTTCGTGATTCCTCCTCCCTTGTGTGTAATTCATGGTTGGGTGGTTTTCACTTTTTCATAGATCTACGCCAAGTTAGGATGATTCAAGGGCCAACATTCAAGTATATTGATTATGAAAAATTGATGTTGGTGGTTTGTGGCATTCTTTGTTCATATATGTATTAAATATTCTTAAAGTACCACAAACCATTGATTAGGGTATTTCATGATTTGGAAAGTAACCGTTTTTATTACCTTCAGTGGTTTAATTGATCTATAAATTATTGTTGCTTATGCGTATGGTTAGATGCCTTATTATGGGAAACTCCATGGGATTATTTCCCTTGTTTGACTATTTTGGTCATTTTTTCTAGAATTCTTTTTAGTGGTTCCTTGTTCTACAAACCATGTTTTGTTAGGATGATGTTATTGATTGTATGATAAGCATGGGATATGAATTGTGGAATTTTTACCAAGGGGAATTTGACTATGATAGCTTCCCGGTGAAGGATCATTTATGTATGTTTTAATATTATGTTTACCTTGGGGTATTGAATGTGAGAGATTCCAGGTGGACATAGACCTTTGTGTTCAGACTGTTAGAGCTACCTAGGTGGTGGTTTATAATTTATTGATGCTATGTTGACCAAGGGGTATTGACCATGTGAGCTACCCCAGGAGGACATTTGTAAATGATTACTGCTATGTCAGAACAAAGCGGTGTGACTGTGAGAGCTTCTTTGAGGGTATTTATTAAATAAATTTTTGTAATGGTAGACTAGGGGGATTAGACTGTCACAACTTTCCCAAAGGATCATTATTGAATAATTAAATGATTGTGATTAATCTACTAAGACAATTTACAAGCGCAAATTTGGCCTTACTTGTTTATTTTAAATGGACTTATGGGACACCAATTTTGTTACAAATATAGGGGATAAAGATCATAGGAAAGAACCCATGGTTTACATGTTTCAATGGATTAAATAATTAATTTAAATAAATGTAATTTTAAAACTGTAGGATTGGTATCTTTTGAATACTTCCTAGTTTATTGCTTCATTTCTTCATATTTCCGGTTATATACATTCATAGATAGTTTAGTAGAGATCATTTGGTGGTTTCCAACTATGATTCTTCTAACACACTATTTCAGACATTCATTGGACCAAAACCGATTATACGATGGAATGTATAGATAAGTGCAAGTTCCCTTCCTTATCCGGTACTTGATTGTTATTGGAACTGGAGAACATGGGACCAAGATAAGGACTACGATGATACTAGTGTTTACTGTTTCTTTTGTACATTGGTTTCTATATAGTTTTCTAGAATTGTGACTTGTTTGGATATTTTATTAGATACATATACCATGAATCCTAAATTAAATATTTTGGATTCTATTTGATTTACTTTTACTCTTTCATTTTTTATTTCTGTTTGTTATAACTGCATGCACTATTGTTAGTATATGATATTTGGTGTGTATACTCTACCAATGAGTTCATTGTTTCCAAATTATTAGACCACAGTCATTGCATCTAATAAGAAACCTTTTGCATTTTGGGAAATGTGCTTGAGGTAATGTGACTAATCAGGTATGGGGCACCTATGGGCGGCACTCGGATCCAGAAAGTTACAAAGTGGATTCAAAGGAAGGTTTCTTTTCTAATTTCACAAACTATATGGGGCCTATAGACTGGGTTATGATGTTATAGGTAGTTGGAAATGATATTTTATGGGTAGTGTCTAACCCGTGTAAAGAGAAAAGCCATGTTTCCTCGAATATTGAAATTTTTATTTTTCGCAGTTGTTACAGTTGATTTGATTTCACCATTGGGTTATTCACCAGTATTTTGATGTTATGATTGATATCATTATGGTTCTATTTCTATTGAAACTTGATGTTATTAGGTAATTCCATCTCATGCATCATATAATAACTTTCTAAGGATCACATGTCAATAAATCTTGTTATACCATTTAATGTTCATTACAAATTCTGTGTTGTTGTGAAATTTGTTGGGCTAGATATTCATGCTGTTGTAATTGATTACATGATAGAATTACCTATCATTTTTTATAGGGTATTAGTATATGTAAAGATTTATTTGCATTTTCAGCAAGCATTAGTCCCTATGGGGTTATGTGACCTATTGGATCATAATTTGGTGGATCATATTTTAACATTAGTTGAATTATAGTAATATTATATTAATTAGAATTCCAAACATTTATTCACACTGAGTATGTGATCTCACAGATCAAAACATGGAATGACCTGGACAAATTTTAGTTTATTAAGGGTTCAGGAGATGTTTTGAAGGCTTACTGTTGGGAAACCAATACAACAAGTCATGTGATGTTATGAACACATTCCATATGTTATTCTATTCTAGAAGAACTAGATTTTCATTAGTACAAGCCATGTATGATATGTACATGTTGTTTCATTTTTGAAAATGTGAATGACTATGTGAGCAGAGACACAGGGTTGATAAATGTCTTGTAGTACGCATTGTGTACTGGTAGTACACATTGAGCTATAAAAGTCCACATATCATGCAGTGTGACTAACTACATGGGTGAAAAAACATAAGTTAAACATGTCTTGTATAGATTATACACACCTAGTAGTAACCGAACGTGTATCCAGCTACGTGACTAACAACGGAAGTGGATGGAACATATGTGGTACATGTCGTGTCTAGAGTGTGAACGTCGTGTAGTGTTACACTTGAAGAACTGTGTAGTCTTAAACATGTATGAGTACTTGGGAAAGAGATAATATTCACGTACACATCGTGTCCTTGGATGAAAACATGGTGTGTATAAACTGTTACATGGAAAGGTTGGAAGGGATACACTCCCAGGTTAATTCTTAACGAAACATGTCATATAGTTGTTCTACACGCTGTGTAAACCCCTTTTTGTAAAACCTAAATGATTACCTTCTCTTATCCCGTTATAATACTTTAATGTTGATGTCCTTGATATTCATGAACTTAGGGGTTCACTTGAACTTATAGAGTCATGACACCATGACTTCCTTGCTTGTACACCATGTACATAGTGATGATTAGACAAAAAAAAGTTGATCAAGGACTACCAACAGATCCTCCCATCGTGCACATCATGGAACAATCAATTTTATCGGATGCAGGTGATGATGCACATTTTTTTGATGTCTTTTGAGGATGATTCACTCTTTTCAAGGAGCACCACATCCAATCATAACTATTGAAGAGTCGATGCGGGTGTTCCAACAATAGAATTGTCCCACTTCTTCAGGGGATGTATGACCTTAGGATGTAGAGCCATTGTTGGAGGCCTTGCATTCAACATTAGAGCAACTAGAGACACCTCTTTAGAGGAGGATGAGTCTCGTGATGTAAATTCTACATGATTATAACAAATAAAGGTGGGAGGATATCTTTCAGGAGAGATGTCGTCAACATATGGATTGGGAAGAGTTTCAGAGGACATTCTATTATTACTTCTACCCAAGAGAGTTGAGGGACAACCATGCCCAAAATATCATACATTTGGATCAGGGAACTCTTTCAGTGGTTTATCATTTATATCTCATTATAGGTCTTCAACGCTTCGAACCAATTTTTGGAGGTGATGCGTTTTCTTTGGCTAGGAAAATTGAGGGTGGTCTCAGGTATAACATTCAATCGCAGGTGAATGATTTTAGGTTGACGTCGATGACTGAAATAGTAAATCAGGTGCTGAGTACTAGGAGAAATCTGATGGAGTAATGAGCTATGATCCAAGGCGGTTCTATATCAAGGGTTGGTACCCTTTCAACCTATAACAAGAATAACCATAGGGATATTTATCGTGATGTTCGTTCAGGTAACCAGGTGAGGTGCTACCTGTATAGGAAGAATGAGAACATGGGACCATAGTGGCCAAGAAACCCATTATTATGGTTCTATTGTGGCAATATGGGCCATCATCAGTGTTTTATCTAGGTTTTCTCACTAGAAGCTAGTGGTAGGGGACAAATAATGACTCCATATATAGGGGTGGGGCCACCAGTTATTCATTATTCAGGTAATTGGAGTTTTTAATGCCTTTAAAGTTGAAGAGGCGGTCGTGGCACAATATGCTAGAAGATAAGTTCTCAGCAACATCAGGGTAGGCCATCTAAGGGTAGCCAGGTAGGGTGATAGGGTTGCGGTGCAGGTAAGAAATTTGTGATGGAACAGACCTAGAAAGACCATGATATCACACCATCTACGGTTAGAGGTACAATTCTATTTGCCTCAGGTCTAGCTTCTGTTCTTTTTGATATAGGTTTTTCCCATAGATTTATATCTATTTTCATTGTGGAGATCCTTGGGATATATATCATTATTTTGATGATGTTATGACATTAAACACTCTGTTGTAGATTAGCATGGATATTTTATGTTATTTCAAGGAGTTACCTCTTGTGGTTTATGGGTGTAACTTATTTTAGGACCACTATATCTTAGAGATGATAGGTTTCGATGTCATTCTTGTAATGGACTATTTGGTCACCTTTTAGTCCTTTGTTGGCAGCTATCACCATAGGGTGAGTTTCACGTCCCGAGAGGGTGTGTCTTTTCTATATATGTGATAATTAGATGTCTAGGAAAGCATATATTGAAAACATAATCATGGGGTGGGATGAATTGCATTCCATATTTCTAGTTTATATATGGATGACTAGGATACTTCACATATGAACTATCCTCCAGTTGCGAATCATTTCCAAGATGTCATTCCAGAAGACATTCTAGGTTTACCTTGGGAGAGGGAGGTATGTTTCTTTATTGATCTTCTACTAGGAGTGGAAGTAGTGTCCATTCCTCTTTATTGGATGGATAAAATAGTGTTATAGGAGCTCGAAAAGCAGTTGGAGCAGTTGCAGGAAAAAGGTTTCATCGGTCCCAATACTTCCCCTTGAGGATCACCTATCATTTTTCAAAGAAGATTAATGGTACCCATATACTTTGTGAGAATTAGTAGAATATGAACTAGTTGACGGTCATGATCCGATATCACTTTCTGAGGATTGATGATCTCTTTGATCATATTCGAGGATCCCGAGTGTTCTCAAAGATTGACTAGAGTTCAAGTTATCATCATTTGTGTTTGTAGACCATATTATATACATCATACAACATTTCAGTGTACATATGGTCCATAAATGTATTTGGTTATTCCATTTGGTCTCACGAATGTGTCAGAATGTTTCCTGGAACTGATGAACCGAGTGTTCCATCATTATCTGGATTCTTTGTTTCTAGTTTTCGTGGACAATATCCTGGTTTACTATCACAGTCGACATGACCATGCAACCCATAATGAGATCATACTGAGTACACTGAGGGAGAAGAATTTAAATGCTATAATATCAAAATGACAATTTTGGATGGACCAGATTCACTTCATTGGACATGTCATCTCAGAGTTAGGAATATCAGTATACCTAGAGAATGTGAGGGAAATATTTTCATGGGAGAAGCCGATAAACGTAATTGAGGTACATAGTATTCTCAGGATAGTTGGTTACTATATGGGATTTATTTAAGACATTTCATGTTTAGCCGCACTAGAGAAGGGCCTGACTAAATGGGTGTGATGTAAATGTGGATAGATTGTTGTGATTCATCCTTTTTAGAGAAGAAAGGGATAAACATCAGCATAGATACTGATTTCTACAATGTCTAGAATGGGTTACATTGATTAGTATGATGCATCAACTATCAGGCTATGAGCGGTGCTTATACAGGGGGAAGGAGTCATTTCATATGGGTCTTGGATGTTAAGGCCACATGAGAGGAATTACCCGATGCACGATATCAATTTGGCTGCATTGGTACATGCTTTTCATTGTTAGATGCATTATCATATGGAAGATAATTTTTTTGGTAAAAACAATCCACCAAAGACTCAAGTATATATTTACTCTGAATGATCTGATGTTGGGATGGTAAAGGTGGGTTGTGTACCTTACAGATTTTTTATTTTGAACTTGCCTGCATACCTAGGGAAGACATCTGAGTGCCTGATGTGCTAAGTAAGAGAAATCAAATATAGGTAGTTTTGGATTCTAAAAGTGAGCGGTAGATTATGGATTTGTACTCTGAGATGCATTTGGAGGTGCAAAAAATGGGTAGACATTTCATTCATCAATAGTTTTCACCTATACCCAATTGGATTGAGTTAGAATGAGGAATCTATATGATTATAAAGGCATATTCCTAAGAGAGAGTGTGTCAATCAATGACCCTACTTCTGGATGGACCATAGGAGGGGATGAAGTTTTTCATTTTCATGTATGCATATGGGTGTCAGAAGACATATACGAGGAGGTGTTGCGATATTTAAATTCTTCTATATGGGTAGTTAATCCCAGTGTCACCAATATGTATTGGGATTTACATTGTTATTATTGAGGGCCAGGAATAAAGATGGATGTAGCTAGTTTTTTATGAGGTGTTCCACCAATCAACATGTGAAAGTGGAGCATTAGAAACCAATAGGGATTTTAAAATAGTGTCTCATTCCTAGGCGTAAGTGGAATAATGTTGTGACGGATTTTGTGATATTTTTACTATGGTCACCTCCAAGGAATGATGTGGATTTGGTTGCTATCAACAGGCTCACAAATGTTTCACATTTCCAGCTGATCTACGGATCCTTCAGCGTTGATGAGATTTAAATGTTTTACATACGAGATATAGTATGTTGGCACTGGGTTCCGAACTATATCATTTTAGATAGGTATTTATAGTTTACTTATCGTGATTGTCTATGACTACAGAGGTATTTCAGATCACAGATACATAAGAGTACAGCATACCATCCACACACAGATGGCCAGTTCGAGTGCACAAATTAGGTTTTCGAGGATATGAATCAAGCATAAATCTTGGATTTTAGGGGCTCTTGGGAGCGACACATATCCATGGTAGAGTTTTCATACAATAATAGTTTCATGTAATTCCCCGACCCATGTTACCTAGAGTCGGTACATTATTTTAATACATTAGCATTATTACAAGGAATCATGTCCCAAATGACCAATCAGTTTAGCAGTCATGGAAAATAAATTACATATATGAATGTTGCATTACAATTTCTAAAATAAAACTTCACAAAAATAATCATTTCGAAAAACCATTATTCCCCTAGCTCAACCATGCATATCAATCATATCATACTTCTTCACATCATTAGAAAAATCAAACATAAGGAAGGGGTGAGCTCAGATGCTCAGTAAAGATAACATTATAGCAGAAACTATCATAAATAAGAATAAAAATTCAAGGAAATGTATATGCCTAATACCAAATCCTTTTAAACATAACATTTTTTATAATATGAAATAGATTCATCAAATAATGCCATTTAATTATTCACTCAGATATTCTACTTGTCCAATAATCACAAGTAATATCAATAGCTAATTTCATTATGAATGAATGCATAATTCCATACATCATAACCACATAGTCATGGCCTCATGCCAAGTCTACAAATAATGGTTCTTTCAATAACATGTTCCAAGACACTAGTTTGTCTAACGAGACCTACTAATGCATTGAGAAGCTATAGCGGGCTCCTCCCGTCACTTAGTAAGTCCAATGCATTCCTCATATGAAAAGGATG
Source organism: Viscum album (assembly GCA_963277665.1). Classification (NCBI taxonomy): domain Eukaryota; kingdom Viridiplantae; phylum Streptophyta; class Magnoliopsida; order Santalales; family Viscaceae; genus Viscum; species Viscum album. Next base: position 106,179,768 of record OY728144.1, on the reverse strand, counting down.
AAATGTAACATAAACATGGGTATTTAAACTATCATAAGAAACGTTAATACGTTAACAATAAACCATGAATGGTATAAAAATAGCACATCCATAGTCAAACATATCAAAACTCATTCAATAAAATATGGATGATTTTATTATATTAAATCATCCTCAATGAAGAGTAATATCCAATAAAGGATGTTGACATAGTTTAAAATAACCGATAAAACTCATTGAGATAAATACACCTTTTTAAGAAATCATTTAAAAGTCGCACAATTTTTAAAGGAATAAATTTAAAATATACTATTTAATTTAAATGTACAATACCAATTTGTATCATTTTAATGAAATTAACAGTTTAAAATATTCTTGTCTACATAATTAAATCCTTAAAATCATTTTGAGAACATGGACATTAATTAATATATTTAGAAAAATATACTTTTAAATACATTTAAAATGATGATCTAAATAAAGAGTACCTTAAAAAACATAAAATATTACTTTTTAAAACATTTTAATGAAACATGGACATATATGAAAAAATATTTCCTAGTAGGTACTTACTAAAAAACAATATGGGATAATAATGAGATTGAGAAAATAACCCTTACCTTTTACATTCCTTTGGTCAAGATTACAATTGACAACCTATATAATGACCATAATATGTAATTAAATTATACCAGAACTATTTTCAAATTAATGATATCATAATTTATTCATTTATTGCTTTATACTACCCATTTTATAATAATTTCTATTTTAAAATAACAATTTTGGTAATAATCGTTTCCTCTATCATACATGTTTTAACTTGTTATTCTTGATCGTATCATTATATCATGATTTAATTGATTCCAAAATATTAAACATTATTTTTGTATCATATATATTCAGAATATAAATATGTATAATCGATATATATATATATGAAATGGGAAACACCTTTTATGGAGACGGTAGGCTGTACGTTTGCATAAACATTGTTTCCGTTTTCATATCGTATTGAACGGAAGTAAGTGAATGAGATATATGTAAATAAATACACACACACACACAAATATTTCGAGTAAAATTATTTTTTCATATATGGAATACTTATTAATTATATATATTTTTATAATCATCATTGAATGGTGAACGTGGAAATCAATCTCATCGTGTCGTGTAGAAGCAAGCCATATGTACACACAAGTGACGATATAATTATATTGATGGTGAAATCCTATGTAAGTGGATGTTATTTTGTATATAAATAATTTATAAAATGTTATATTTATAATTTACAACTATTATACTCATTATTATACCCATCTAAATAATGAAGTATTGAATAACAAACAACACCACGACGTGGAGACGGTAAACCGTACACATGCACGTATGGTGAATTTTTCATTCATAGGATGGACGGAATAATCAATATGGTTTTACCATATTTTTAATAACATTTAATCATGTATAAGGTACTATATTTATTATTATATAATGGAAAAATTAAAAAAATATGTGGAAGAAGAAAAGAACTTTGAAAGTGGTGGTGAAGTAATTACCTCTCTTTCGTGTTCTTCCTTTTGATTTAATAAAAATGGATACTTAGATTGGATTATGATCAATGTAAGGCATCTAGGTTGAAGTGAGGATATTTGGGGGGATATTTGAGTAGGTTTTGATTGATCTAAATGGCATTGGAGTTGTGATTTTTAGAGAAGGGAAAGTACCCATTTATAAGAGAGGTGATGGTCACTTTAGGGAAATCATGAAATATTATTTTATTAGAAAATAATTTTGGATTATAATGGATCCAAATGGTTTTATTTTGAATATAAGGTGGGGATGGGTCGAAACTTCTAATATAACAGGTTTTAGACAAGTTTATGTTACCATATTAACCTTATCTTTTAGATTTAACCCTTACTTAAATAGTTTATCTTTTACACTTTCTTCTTGCATTTTTATATTACATGGTTAACAAACATAAAATAAAATGTCAAGATAATATCAAGTTATAAATTAATGAAATATATATATTTATATATTTCTTAGGCTGAACAATTGTTTTTTTGAATATTATATCATTTAATAATATAGTATTTGTTTTAAAAACTCATTTTTGACAACTTTGACAGTATTTAGTATTTTTTTTTCTGAATGCCATCAAAACATGATTACATCAAAAAAAATAAATGTAATCAACCCAACATCTCATATTAACCTATAAAATTCGTGGAATTCATAAAATACTCAATTTTCTTCTATTTTGATATTTATAATATCAATTGTTTTAATATTTCATTAATAAGTTAATAACTTCATCATTATTGTGTCATAAATAAATTTAATTATTTAATATCTAAGAATTATAAATAAAATGAAATGATATAATAAATATTTTTAGATTTCAAATTAATATTTATAGTCAAATATATCTTATGTATAATTCTATACTAAAAATGGTTTAGTTATTAAACATTAAATTTAACACTTTTAAATATTATTTAAATAAAATAATAATAAATGTCCTAATCCAATCCAAGTAGACCAAAATGGTAATATGTTATTCCTAAGGATATGGTTGGCCAAAATACACTTATCCAATAGAATTAGGACATGTGTTAGTGTAATTATAAAACTATTTTTACCTTTAATTACCCAATTTACTTTTAACTATGGTAAATAAAATTCAAAAGTTACTATTCATAAAAAATTATTTTCATCTTATTGAACAAGATTTTACATACTAATATAAATCGTGTCTCTCGCATTTTTGAAATTCAATTCACAAAAGTGGTAAAATTACCTTTTACGCAAATTTTCAAATGTTCCTAGAAGGCTGGTAAAAGACGTTAAAAATTTAAATAAAATTTTATACATATAATCTTTTTATAAAATGACTCCAATGAAAAAAAATGAACTAATATAAGTATTATATATATTTTTGGACATTAAAATAGTTTTAAATAAAAATAATATGTATTTAAATAAAATTCATTTTAAACAATAACATAGTGTTTTTCATTATTCCTCAAAATTTAAATGTTTTCAGAAAAATACACAAGAATTTAATCCTAGGATAACTTTGATATTCAAAATCAAAAAATGATTTATATTTTAAAATTTTCAAAACATACGAGTGTCATTTATTAGGTAAAAATTAATTCCCGTTGTCAAAACCAGAATGTGGGTTTTTAAGAAGTAAAAACTATCAAACAATTGACGTTTGTTTCTGTAAAATTTAAATGGGAATTTAAATCCAATTAATTTAATTATTTTAAATGATAAAAATATAATCTAATTATAGCTTAAAATCACTAAAATTCATAATTTAACACTATAAATTGTTTCAATTAAGAAAAATTCAACTAAAATTTATTATTTTTTACTATTCATCTATATATGAAAGTTATCAGAAAAGTACCAAAAATTTATGCAAACATAATTTTTATGACCGAATTATAAAGAAGAATTTAATTTCATTAAGTTGAATATATAAAAGTGTCAAATATTGGATTTAAAAATTGGTTCTCCCTTAATAGATTGTAACATTTCATTTTTTGAAAAATACTTCTATTATCTGAAAAAATAGAATTTGTTCTTATATTATGTATAAAAAACACATAATATGGATTCTAAAATTATATGGAATATATAAGATTAAAAATGCTGTTAATATTATTCATAATTTCTTTTTGAGAAGCTAGTTTGGTAAGTGGTGGTGCGCTCGAACTCAGTGATGCGTGTAACACAAACTATTGAATATTTTTAAAGAGATAATGTACTATAGAATCCCGGGGTGTTACATTTCAAGAACTGATTCAAATGGAACCTTATGAGTATTTATATGGTATTCCATGTTAGTCACCCATATGTTGGCTAGACGAAAGAGAGGCAGCTATGTTGGGACCTCATCTTGTCCAGGAGACCACTGAGCAGGTGGAGTTGATTTAGAAGAAGATGAATATTGTATAGCCTTGGCAGAAATAGTATGCTGATTGACAGAGAAGAAATATTGATTCGAGGTCAAAGATCATGTTTTCTTACATGTAACACCGAGGATGGGATAGAGGAAGACTAGGAGATAGGGGAAGCTTTCATTGAGATACATCAGACAATTTAATGTTTGAGATTGAGTTGGGTCAGTTGCCTATCGTTTGTAGTTACCTCAGAGGTACCATGATATGAATGAATTAAATAATGTTTCTCAGCTATGGAATTACATTTCAAACCCATCTCAAGTTCTTCAACATGAGGAGGTTGAGTTGGGGGTGGATTCATCCTTTAAGGACCACCGTATTCGGATTGGGGATCACATCACGAAGGTTCTCCATAGCATGTCTGTTCATATATTAATGGTGCTATAGAAGCATGTCATAGTGCATGAAGAGACATTGGATTGGGATGTCGACATAAAATCAAAGTGGATGGAGTTGTTCATAGCTTCCTCTTCACATCCCAGGGAAGGGAAATTTGGGGATGAATTACTTTAAGGGGGGATTTTCGTAATAACAAATATAATCATTTTAGGTACAGATAATGATTTTGGGTTATTTTAGGAAAATGTAGAAATGTGAGTTTTCTATGTACATGTCATGTATATATGAGTACATGTAGGGTACCCAGTTTCCATGTATAGCGGTGTATTGGCCAGGTAAAAACCGAGTACATGGTCATGTGCTGACCTAGATGAAAGTTTGGGTGGGTTCTGGTTATGGCTACTACATGACATGTATCATTAATGAAAACTCCTTGTATTTTTCTTTTTTATTTGATATTTTAGCACAGGGGTGTGTATCATGTCTAGAAACGAATTCTTCTTATGTTTCATACAGGTGTTCTCATTAATGTTGAAATAGGTTAGAATCCTTGATTCTCTATCCAACATCCAATTGCAACATCATCGGTTGCTTTGGAATCCCAATGGTGAGTTCCAAATTCTTCTAGAGCCTTTCTTCCAAATTCTTCATCTTTCACGAGTCATTCAAGGTTGTTTGTTTTTTACCTTTCTTATATCTATAAATATTTTCTGTTTCAAGGGGTGACCTTGAAGGATATCGATTGTGAGACAACAAGGTAGGTGGTTTGTTCCATTTGTTGTTTTTATATGGATTATATATGATAATTGTGCAGCATACCCATGATTAGGGTATTGATTGATTTAGAATATAACCACTATTATTACCTTATATGGTTTAATTGATTGACAATGGGGTTTTTCTTATATTTATTGTTAGATACCTTGTTTTATGACACCCCATGGGTGTGTTTCCCTTGTTTAAATTATTATAGAAATATTGTCTAGAATGACTATTAGGCCTTACTTTTTTTGCATTCCTTGTTTTGTAAGTCTCAAGATATTGATTATCTGAGATGCCTATGATATGCATTATGGATGTTTGACCAAGGAAAATTTTACTATGAGAGCTTCCGGATGTAGGGTCATTTATGAATTTTTTACTATTATATTGACCCATGGGTATTGAATATGGGAGATTCCAGGTGGTCATCAATTCAATGGTTTTGACTGTGACAGCTGCCAAAGTAGTCATATATAATTTATTGATGCTATTATGACCAATGGGTATTGACTGGGTGAGCTACCTAGGTGGCCATTTTTAAATTATTGGTGACATGTCATAAAAAAGGTGTTAGATCATTAGAGCATCCCATAGGTTCGTTATTAAATAATTTTTTATGATTGATCAGGGGAATTAGACAGTGAGAACTTTTTCGAAGGGTTGTTATTGATTAATTGAATGATTGTGAAGCATGTTCCAAGCCAAAGAAAAATCTTAGATTCAGTCATTCTTATTTTCATTAGATGGTATTCCAAGAGATCTATTTTACTATACACATAGTGGACACAAATCTTAGGAATGATCACATGGTTTACATGTTTTAACAGATTGAATAATGAATGCAAATGAATAGAATTTATAACTACCGAATTGGTTAATTTTAAGTGCTTTATAGTTTTTTTCTTTATTTATTCATATTGTCTGGTATATATTTTAACTCTGAATTAGGAAAAAATATTTTGGTGGGTTTTTATTGGGATTCATCAAACACCCTGTTTCGGTCATGCCTTGGACCCAAACATATTATATGGTTTTCGGTATAGATAATGGAATGCAACCTTCCTCATCAGGTATAGGATTGCTAATGGATTTGGAGAGCATGGGAGCATGCTGAGGATGGAAATAATACTTTAGTTTATTTTTTTCTATAATGGTTTCTGTGTTTCTTTCCATCATTGTGACTTTTTTCAATATTTTTGTAGATACATATGCGAGGAAACCTACATTATATATTGTGATTTTTCCAGGACTTACATTAGGTATTTTGTGATTTACTTATATTTTATATTTCTTCTTTCACTATGATTACTATTTGTTATATTATTTTTAAACTCTACCAATGATGGCTTTGATTCCCCACTATCAGTACCTGTCCCTCTCTTCTAGTCAGTATCATCTAGAATTTTTTGGAATACACTTGAGGCCATGTGACCAACCGAGTATAAGGCACATTTGAGCGACACCTGGATCCAGGACATTACAGTTGGCATGATGGATGATAACTTTTAGGGGAAATTGTATCATGGGGAATACCTAGAGACATTCTTGGGTGGAGTACTAGTCTCCATAATTGATAGAAACCCCTACAACGATCCATACACAACATCCAATTTTGATCTTCAGCTCATATGCATCCAACAACCAATGATGTGAGTCTAAATGGGGTTCCATGAATAATGTCACCCCTATATCATTTTTCAGATGTGATGTATTCTAAATGAAAAGGTATTAGGGGAAACCATCATGCTACAAATGACAAATTTGAGTTTTATTCTATCATAGAATTATTCCTAGGACTAGGTGGAAGCTTACCTGGGTTCACTAATTCACCAACCCAAAAGTGTGATATATCCAGTAAGTGAGGTGCTGAAAAGGCTAAGAGGTAGGTATGATAATCTCTTACGGAGACCCATATGTTAGGAGAATCTCAATATAGATCTGTAGTGGGGGTGGTGCATGGTTTTGCTAAACCCACTCCTCCTAGAGGGGATGACCATCATAAGATGTGGATGTGGGAGAAAGTACAAAGCACTTTTATTGAAAGCATAAAATCATGGGAGAACCCAGGAAATAAGTTTGATTATCTCTTGGTCACAATTGTATATTCCATTTTCCCCAAGATTTTTTAATCGTAGGGAATGATAAGGATGAACTTGTCAATGGAGTATGTGTGGATGATAATGACCCATTAAGGGATTTACATTTAGATGAATGTAATATTATGTTCCAGTGCAGATTCCACTCAACCAATTCTAGGGTGTCAAATTCCAACCATTTAAGTGTCAATAATCAATTAGAGAAATCCTATGGTTGAATATCATTCCATGACATTGTGAGGAAGTCTTAAGTTTCTCAGTCTATATAAGACCTTCAATTTCAAATGATTCATCTATTCTCAACATGTCATTACATATCAAATTAAATTATGTTATTTATGTTAAGAATTTATTGAATGGGTTTATTCATATATAGAATCACTGGTTGTGGTATCTGGGTAATATTCTCAGATAGATTTTCCTTCTCTTAAAGATATGGCCATTAATGATGACCTGGACAAGGACCATGGGGGTGGTGGATCTTTCTATAGTAATGGGAGATGAAAATGGTGAGTAGGTACTCATAGCTTGAAGAAGAGATGATTCCATGGAAGGTTTGGACTAAAACATACTTCCTCTTGACAAGGAGCTCAACATTGATAAAAGGAACCCAGAGGAGGACCCTAATGTTGTTTTCCTTGGGGATTTTCATAAATATGATCCCACTCCACCATAGGATCTTGAAGACTCTGGGTATAACATACCATAGGAGATCAATATTTTCTAGAACAAGAATAGAGTATCATGAGACATTTCATCACCCAGACCTTGGAGTCATACCTAGTGATTCGGATGGGCTACCATCACCACTGGCTATAGAACCTAGAAACTAGATGGGTGGGATCTTTCACATTCCATGTGAAATCCCTTGACTATAGACATTAGTAGGTTCGTGCTGAGAGTCAATATATGTATGTGACATGTAACAAAGAGAAGTCTGATTGTACCCAAAACCTCCAAGAGGATAACTAAAAATACAACTTCTGTAGGAGTTGGTGAATGAGCATGATACCTTCATCAATGATCATGAAGAGGTCATCAACAAATAGATGGATCAGTAGGTATCATCCAATAATCAGGTGAAGTATGTGGTATAACAAATATATGAGTACCAAGATGAGTATAAATGGGTGCAGATCAGGTCTTATGATATTCTTCATATGGCTGGGGAAGAAGATACAGGTCTCAAGAGGCTATAATAGGCACTGGATTCCACATGCTAGAGGATTGTTGGGCAGGTGTGCTCAATTGTCATGGTGGATCCATATGGAAATTTATTTTGGTACATAAAAGAAGCTAGAATGTGTGTATGTCCCATTCCATCTAATTATGTTTATATGTTTTAAACTTATTCAATGCATGAAAATATATTTAAAACATATTTATTATTTCACATCAATCATATTTGTTAGAAAACCATCGAACAATCTCAAAGTTCATGAGATCCCGACAAGATTTGATAAATAAATGATGATAATGTGATCTCTTGTTTATATGATATTTTTAGACAATATTGTAGCTCTTGAGGTCGACATTTTCTAGTTGACCACCAAGAGTGTTCAGGCTGAGATATTATATGGTTAGAGAATAGGGAAGTATGAATATGAAAATTAAATTTCTAATGTGTGAATGTTCACAAATATGGTAACTCCTGGGGAATTATATTATAATAAAACCAATGTGGAATAGAGATACTGAATCATGACAACCATACCATAGAAAATAATGTTGTATAATTATAATGAATTATAATTGATGGCTACAATCGATACACAACATCCCTAATAATTTATCCAAGGATGGGGAAAAAATGAAGGTTGACAACTAACGATGTTCAAAACAAGGGAAAAGAAATAAATTCCATCCAAAATCATTCAAGGTGTGTACCCATGATGGTTGGTGACCCATTAGGGCCAGGAACCACTATCGTTAGTGGGACCATTAAGATGTGGAGGAGGATGAGGATCCAAATAAATCGGAATTAGAAGAGTTGTGATGACAGGATGGACAATGGTAATGGATTTCAATCCTCATGTGATTATACAACCATATATTTGAGCACATTAGGTAGGAATATCAATCTAAAAAAAGGAAAAATTCATTATCGTGGTGATCCATCCTTTTGGATGTCGAGCGAATGCTGAATAATATAAACAATGCATTAGGTGATACTCACTGATTGAAAGAGATTATCGGGAAAGGAAGTCAAATTCCTCATAGTTTTTTCTTTTAATTTGGATAAAAAACTGGAATTTTAATGGTTCATGATGAGTAAATTGGACATATAGTTTAATGAAATATGATAAGGAACAATTTATCACATAGTTCTGTGTTATGTAATTGGGGTGTGTGAACTGATAAGAGTAAAACCTGAACAACTATAACGCCTTAGGGTGTAGGAGGGTATTATACTAGGGGTAATCTATAAAAATGCCTATAAGGAATTGGATGAATGTTAGAACCTATTCCCATAAAAGAAATATGGGGAAGGCCTCAAACATTTTAATGACATAATCTTTATACTATGAGGTTGTCTGTAATTTGATATATGTGCCACATAGTAAGGATTCCCCTATGTTAATGCATGATTCTAGGAGACCCCACTACATGAGATATTTTCGAGATATCATACAAGAACAGAGTATAATATTGTGACATTTGGAACAAAATTCCTATTTTTGGGAAATTGAGTATGTTCTATTGGATGGGATTTTGAAGAGGTTATGTGTAACACAAAAAAGTGACAACCTAAAATGAATAAGTGTACTAGGAAGCCCTTATAATTCACAAAACAACCCTCAAGGGGACTATAACATAGTTTAATATCATGCTTCGTGGACTTGGGATCCAAGTTTAATATTACAGTCTTTATACTATGGGATCATAGATCTGATTTTAATGTTATACAATTTCGATCACGGGAGTATGGATCATAGTTTATGGGCAATGAGTTTGGAAAATGGGGTCCTTGATCACATATTATGTTCATAGAGTTTGAACAATGGAAAATAGTTTAAGGTCACAATGCTCTGACTAGTGGATGTTTTTCTCAATGAAATCTGTGAGACATTTAATGGGTTACCTAAAATGAATAGAGGGGAATAAAAGGCCACCAATCATTGTTAAAACATACCTAATACAATATTCACATTTTTAGGTCGTGTTTATAGGACCATGTAACTTTGTTTCAGGTTTTAAATCTTTGTCCATAGTTTATCAAAGGAATTTCTGTGACAATAAACGAAAGTAATTTGATGTGAATAGTGGGTCCTAGGAGGCCACACAATATCTCTAAAACTTTCACAAAGACAAATTCACATAATTTTTGGCTGTGAATCTTCGACCATGGTGGGTAATCTCAAAAGCATAAGTTTATTGTTGCAGAGTGACATCCCAGAATAAAAGTAACGAATGAGGCAAGAATCCATACAACACATTCCCATGTGGACATGAACACAGTTTGGAGTCATGATTCTTGTACATGAGATCATTAATTAAGGTAATAGAGTATGTACCACAGAGTGTTTATGTATTTCAATCTTTCTTGATTAAAAGCCCTCTCGAGTTCTATATCTACATTCTCCATGATCAATGTGAGAAACAAGAAGCATTATGGAGTCCATATTTCTTAAAAGGTTTAAACAATGAATGGTGAATGTGATCAGAAAATCCCAAGAGGTATATTTTTCCTTTAAAGGATAAGATAATGAGAGGGTGGAGTTTCTGATTGATTGGGGAATTTTTTGACCATGTGGGAAACATAGGTTTAGTTCCCACATTGTCTTGAGATAGCGTAAATCAATGAAGGATAAACCATTGGTCGAGTTAAGAACATAGAATCTAATGTTTGTCGGTGGTGACCCATTCATGCATGAGCCTATGAAAGTGGGTGGGATATTGTTACATGGGAACATTTAATTATTGATCTTATTTATATAGGGAGGAGGATGATTATCAATATTATAGAAATCATAAATTATAGAATTTATGGAATGGAACCTCATGGAATTGATTTGATTTCAAGGATGGACGCAAGATGAAATTCTCATGCATCAGAATGTATTCCGGGAGAATGGGAATCATGACACACATAGTTCTGGAACATGGTGTGGTAGAAACAAATGAGGATCGAGTGACATCCTCTCTAGAAATCACATAAAATAATCTTATCTGAGTGGGAATATCTATTTTATAAAAGATATTGTGTTCTTAATATATTACATATTTAATTAGGAATCATAGTTCGATATGTGTAAAGAAATCTATCATTTAATGGAATCCAAACATTATATGGGGTAATAATTCCATTTAATGTTATGTAATATCGATTTTGGGATTTGAAATTTAAATATTTATAACTCATACAGTGGATGATACTATTTTGAAATTATAGATGTTGGATTATATGAGTGATTTCTAATTTATGGTGACATATCATTGACCTACTATATGAATGGGTGTCCAAAAAGGGGATTTTGTGACATAAAATATTGATAAACCATTGTCAATTAATGTTCTTAGGGACCTTCAACCTAAAAAACCCAAACAAATATTCCATTGATTAACATCATGATATTGGGGAAGGATAGGCCCCAAAATGATTCAATGAAGGGGTATGTGACTAGGATGAGTTATCTGAGCATCACTACCTATTCCATAATGATGGGAATCTATCCTCACAAATTTTTAGAACATGGTGTCATAGGTGAATCACACAATAGGGGGGTACACACATGATCTAGGATATTAAATGTTCTCATATTAGGAAATGAGGCACACAAATTTTATTTTTCGTAAGGATATTTTATAATGTCTTGTGTTGTGGAATCACTTTTGTTCATCCCATGTTTATCATGTTTGGAATCATTGTTTCATATGAGGTAAATCATCCATCTGTAAGAGGAATCCTAGATTTTCATGGGGTAAGGCTACCATTAAGCATCATTTGTAGATGATGTATTTTTACATAGATTATGAGTTGATATTCCCATCCCTTTCTTCCTCATAGCAGGCTATGAGGTCATCTCATCCCACTGATGGGTAAAGAAACATGAATTGGAATTATACCTAGAAATGTAGACCATCAGATAATTTCATTGTTCTTGCACCATATTTAATGGATGGGTTTGCAGTGACTCTTTGGGTGTGTACATAGACAAAAAAATCATAGCAATCCCTACACATATCATGAGGATGGGATTCAAGACAAATATTGTTTTGGAAAGAGTAGGAGGTATAGGATTAATGAAACAGTAGGGATTATGAAATTTTTTGTGAATGAGTGGTGAATGCACACAATTATAGGGTCATAGTTCTTGGACCAGTGACCATAGTTTGATTTCATATATCATGGACCAATTTAAAATAGATTATGGTTATAATTATTAGACAATGGTAAGGTGGTATCAAGGATTTATTGTGTTTCACAAAAGATTTAGTATCTAATGTGAATGGAGACTAGGGGGCTCTTCACAATAGGAAGAGATCCTAAATATAGATTCACATATTTTAAGGTCATATGTCTTGGCACATAGAGGACAATTCAAATTCATGATACTTGGGATATTGGCCAACACAAAATTTAATGTCATCAAACATGGAAAATAGGAAAGTTTGTATAACAAGTTTGTTTTAATTGAATTAATGAGTTATTATCAAATTTTCAAGGAGGGAATAGAGGACTACATTTCAAACAATTATCACTAAATAAATAAAATGTAGTTTAATGTCACAATCCATGGACCATGAAAATGGTGAAGAATATTTTAATCTCATGATTATTGGAGTAGCCGGTTGTTGGTCGCAATGGTATTTTCAATGAATAAAAGTTGTAAAATCTAAGTTAAAAGGATACCAGAAGTCATGTGCACCACATTCACAACTTAAGACAAATTTTATGTAGTTTAATATTGTGAGGCTTGGACTATAAATAGGTCCAAGGTGAAAAAGTGGTGAAACATTTGAAACTGGGCCCACTGTCAAAAACCCTTGGCATCCCTACGTATCCCATGGGGATTGGAATTGATAAACATGTATCTCATTAACAAGGAATAGTGGGAGATAGACAATGATAATAGGAGAAATCCCCTTTGATAATGGAATTATAGAATCCCATAGTTTCCTTGGGGAATCTTGATTTCATATGGGGTGTGGTTTTATGAAAATATTATACTTATAACACATGTCATCCCACTTGAATAGAGGGTAAGACTATATCCCATTTATAGTAATAATGGTTATGTATGGGGTTATAATGTTGTTTAATGTCATGCATTGGGGAAAATAAGATTTGTAGTTTAAATTTATATAACTCAAACTATAAAAGATGAAAATTTTTTATGTTCATAATCCCTGGAATTATTGTAATTATTTTATTTACATACTTCTTGGACCCCTGATATTAGTTTAATTTCATTATTCTCAAACTTGTTGAAAATAGTTTTTGGTTGTTCCACCTAGACCCTTTTTTAATATTTTATGGTTGTACTAGTTTAAAAAAAATTGTGTGGCTTGGACACATTGGTACACATAATACTAAGAATCCTAATCCAAAAATAATCAATATCAGTGTTGGAAATAAGGAGTACTGATGATATCTATCTTACACATGTATGTGCCCAATAAAGGCAAGGATATGGAGGGTTAAGAATCTCCTAATGACACTGAAATTTCTACTCAACACATGTGGATTCATTAAAGTGTTTGAGTAATTGTGTAGGAATTCCAAAAAAAATATATGGAGGTGGAAAAGAGGTGACTCAATGATTTTGAGATATGCACCAAAAAATGGAGACTAATGGGTTTTGACCAATTATTTCTATCTTCAAAACACATGTTATGCATCTTTACCAATAAAATATGGGGTGAGAAAATGATGAATAAATCATCGACCAAGTCACAAAATTTGGATCCAACATTCATCACATGAAATGCATCCAAGATTGTTCTAAAGATGGAAGGTGATCCATTTTTTTAATTAAAAATCATTATTAGGTGTCCCATTTTACATTAAAGGATTATGAGAATTAAAATATAGGAATACATAAATAGTTGCGATGGATTGGGGGAATGTATTTACAAAATACCACACTCTATGTTCTATGACCTAGTAAATTTGATAACATAATTGGGGAGTATCAGAAAGAGGGAATAAAACCCAAAATTATGGATGGGTGTCCTTAGTATGTTCTTAAATGTACCATGGTAATAGTCTAGCATCGAATGCTTATAAATATCTTATATTGGGGATCATGGAATTACACTGTTTTAAATCATGGGATGGGGATGTGGATTCATATCATTCATACCACATGATGAGTTATTTTTTATCCACATAGGGTAAGGCTACAGTTTAATATCATGTGTTGGGGACACTAGTATTTTTAGTTTAATGACATAAAACATAGTCTATGGCACTTCATCCATTTTAAAGTAATAGAGTTGGACCAATTTCATGGAATTTATGGCTGTAATTCTTAAACCCTTATTAATAGTTTATGTTCATGGTACATAAACCATATTTCATGTATTATTTCAAGGTCTTAAATCATGGACCGTGTGATTTAATACCCAAAAATACATATAACATGGTATAGTGACAACCTAGTATTAATGAGTTTAATGGGGGACCTTATACTGCACAACAGATTCCTGTGGTCACACACATACCAGATTTAGAGTCACGATTATTGAACATGGGATATAAGAATTAGGTCGTAGAGTTGGATAATGGAAAATAGTTTAAAGTCATAAGACCTGTATTTTGAAAAATATTTTATGCTCAAAATTATTGGACCTATTGAAAAATGTTTAATGCCATACTACATGGACCATAGGGTTTCAATTAGTTCATCGTCTTAATTCTTTGACGATGGACCCAAATACCCCAAAAGGAATGTGAATCATGGGGGAGTGAATCCACATCATTAATATGGGTCATATGAATCCCTTACACTAAAAACACATTATTGGGGTGACCCACACATTATTTTTAGTCAAGATGATTGTAATTGGTCTCCAAGAATAATGTTGTTGAGTTTTGAATAAGGAAAATATTTTTTGATCAATATTATGGGGCTATAAGCTCCTTGCGTGATATACTACATGAGAAACATGGTGTTGGTGGGAGGTGTAATATTCTACTCATCAATTGTGATCTAACATTATTCTTCATTAGAAGAAAACCTATAAATGATGTATGTAACATACAACACTAGATAAAAATTTGGTGGAATTTTTCTAGGTATCATCTGCATTCTGAGATCTAGGACCATATCACCATTGAGAAAAGAGTGGAGGTTACCCTTCTGGTTTACCACATTCACTATCATGTTTTGGAAAGTCATTATATTATGAAAGTATAAGAGCCTACCCTATTCAAGGAATTACAATTGAGTTTGATGGAATTATTCCATTTAGTCTTGAATCTACTATTCATAGATAGTGGTATTGAGTCCTGAAAATTTAACCTCTATTGGTTGGAAAACACTTTTTCCATACACTAGGGAATAAGGGGTCACATGGGTGGAATTTCGAGTCCTTTTTATATAACCCCGGAGGTATTTGGATTGATTTTCTGGATAATAGGCCACCATCATCTATAATTTTTTAGATAGGTTCTTGTTGAATTTCCCAAACTGACCATTTTCTTATTCATGATAATGGAAAGTACTATTATATAGGATGCTATACTTGACTTACAATTTCTTCAACATATACTCATTAACATTAGTGATATTTTCCTTAATAATAGTGTGAGGAAATATGAATCAATTTATAATTACGGTGCTCACAAACGCGATCACTGATTGGGAATTGGAATCTTGTATGGGAATTACTTCATCATATTTGGTTTATAAGACATTTTTAGTCAGAATGGACTTGCATTGGAAGTATTTCACTGGTTGGTATGGCCCTACAATGTCGACTCTCTATACTACAAAGGTCCAAGTATACAAAGTGGTATGGAGAATCTTTGATAGTCAATTAAAAAAATAGATTAGACACACATGATACCACTTGGAAAACTCAATTGTGTTGTGGATCATGGGTACCAAAACTAGCCCAACCTCCAAATCTATTGGAAGGTCATCAATGTCATCAGATTGAAAACATAATAACTTTCACAGAATTCTTTCAAAATCATAGGGGCCACATCTCCTTGTATGTAATAGGGGAGAATTAAATCAAATCCTCATATCTAGAGAGCTTGCTCAAGATTATACCCTTATGGAGGGTGAGTAATGCTGCACTCAGAAGTATTTTATGATGCTTGGATCAGTTTGATTGGAGATTTAAAAAATTATTATACTCTATGAAAGGATATTCCCAATCTGGAATCTCCACTATTGTGGGGGGCATGATGGCTTTGTGTTGAAGCTCTATTAGCCACATTATTTACCAGTTTACAATAATAATATTTTAAAATAGTTGGTGTGATGACCCTATTATAAACCACAGGGATGATCATTCCATGATGTCCATGATCTACAAGAGACACTGCTATACTAGATAGGTCTTTCGATGGATCATTCAGTGAATTTGGAACAGAATCCACTTATGGATGTGAATATAACTAGTCCATCAAATAATAAGTAAATTATAGAAGTGGAATTATCTCTTTATTTATGATTATGTAACCCATATTTACCTATTTGATCACTATCTCATAGTCTCCTATGACATGATAGAGGGAGACATCAATCTCTAAGGCCTACCTTAGACCATTAATGATCACAAGAAACTCTTCCTCAATGGAGTTAAATCCATATGAAAATAATAATGAGTATGGAATAATTAATTATGTTGGGGGAATGATAATGATTTTCAGACATACTTTACTGAGCTCCTGTACATTGAAACATCTATAGGTTGGGATCTGAGAGGAACCACCAAAATGAATATTCCAAAACAATATAAAATAATTTACTAAAATGATAGCCTCATTTGGGAAATCATTCTCTAGAGACAGTAAATTATAGGATGGATGGGAATCTAGAAAATCATCTAGTGACTACCCCTTGATAGCCTTCTTCAAGAATAGACTGATGTTGACCTATTGGAGGATCACAGCCCAGCTTTCCAACCATCCTGTTATCATGTGGATATTAAAAATATACCTAACCACAAAAATTGGAGATCATATTTGTATCACATTATGATGCATTTGAGGATTAAAATTATGTACCGTGAAAACTAACATGAGGCATATCATATTGAGAGGAGAGAATATATTCTATATTTTGGGGCGAATGTGAATGAGATAGTAGAAAATCTATTACCATCCATCATTTTTTACGAGGTAACAAAACCAAGAGATTGTTATAAGGCATTCACATATAGGACCAGAGGCTTTAAAAAATGGGTGGTATTAGAACCGGAGGACACAGGAGGTACTTCTTCATATCCTAAGCTGTGGTATGGGACTCCTCAACCCACAAGTAAATAGTACATTTCATCATGATCCTTATGAATGGATTTTACTTCATATATAGATATGTGATAAATTTAATTATATTGGTTATGTGGAATTGGAGGCCCCAAAACTATCATAGGATGAATGGGAAAGGCAATTGGATTATAGCCTTTATCGTATACGGGTAAATATCAATGCCTATGGTTCTTGACGATAAAATCATGAAACATTTTAGTGATAAACCCAAATGCACACTTCAAGGGTATCATCATAATATACTACGAACGATAGAAGAATAACACTTTCCCATGTTCCTTATGATGGTCTTGATGCTGGGATGATTTGTCTACAATGTCGTCCCCATGGAATAACTTTAATTTATAACAAATCATCTAGAAGATGTGGTGCATGGAACTCTTATAAGTGGCACCTGAATTTTTAATGTTAATGGGAATCATCTGATAGTATAAGGTCCTATAGGGAACCCTAAAGTTGATGTGAACCACATCCTTAGGGCCATCCTGATCTGATTGTACTCCTAATATCTGTCCCTAAATAAGAGGTACTAGAACCCTAGTGTTTCATCATTCAAAAAAATTTCTTTGAAAGGGTAAATCATCATTTTGATAATTGTGTATGAGGTCTAGAATTCGATGAGGACTTTGATATGCCAATTATAATTCCTAAACAGGATGATGACATATATAATTTTTGGGGTATTGGATTTTACTGGTGATTTTTTAATTGAGAATCTTGACAACCTCAACCTCAACTAATGAATTGTCATAGGGGTTCATATTTCTAGGTGGATTCTTAAATACATCATTACTCATTGGAGGACGATATAATAAATTGCAATAGAAGGGTTTGATCATAAAAACTTTTCATAACTTTTGGAAAAGATATCACATTGTTGTTTTATGATGGACACATAATGTTGTTCCTCCACTAGAAGAATCGTTGCACTAATCAGTTTTAATATTGGATCTACCTTAATAACAAGGCTCACTTAATTCAACTGATCAATGATTGTGGAGAAACCCTATTCAAATTTGGCAGGGGATCCTTACAAATATTATTTATTTTATGGGGAAATATAATCAGTGGGATTAGATTGATCATCAAATCCAATCGATCAAGGGGAGGCACTGGTTCCTTAATGGGTAGACAAAGTGTTCTCACAGACAATTTCATAAGCTACTAAAATTGTAGTGATAGGAGATGTTGATCCAATTATTTCCCACATCCATCTATGAGGTTCATGATTGATGTTAGTGAAATATTGGAGATCCAAATTACATAGATTCATCCCGGGTTTATTGAACATGTGATAATGTCATAAAATGGGTTACATAAGAAAAAATATAGGGTACATTACTAGAGTTGGGGCTTTAGGTTTCACTTAGTCCTATCCATTGTAGGTGTATGTAGTAATCTGTGAGAACTCATTTTTCTTAGTGATGAAAAAATAATTTTCTAGAGGAAAAAAGAAACCTATGAGGATTGAAATTGTAGCCTTTAATTGATGAAATGAGAGAACAAATTCATTATCCTTGTCTACCCACATGTTGAAAATATTTTCTTTCAAAACATTGGGAGCATTGATGTACTAAACCATGTATGTATGAACACCCTTCCCTTATCGTTTTTTAGTATCCACCATCAATATTGTGGGATTCAATGAAGCTAAATGGGGACACATCAACTAGGATACTCATACTCAACTATTGAGGGAGTATTTTAGGCACTAATGATATGAGGAGGGGACCACCACATACCGATGAATACATGGACTTCTTAGATGCGGGTTGTAGGATGTATAATTTGAGACTACCATTTTTTTAGTTCTCAATAAATATACACAAAAATGGGTGTTCAACCGAACCACTCCATGATATTTATTTTCATAGTTATTCATACACTAAATTTTAAGGTACGAAGGAGTTAGATCTTCATAAATCATTCTCAACTTTTTGAGGGCCTAGTTGATGACGATGCTGATCACAGAGCTAGTATCGGCAAGGTAGTGATGAATTTCCATGACATTAAACTTGATAGTTATGTACATGGGTCGTATATACCCCTTCATGAGAATTACCCCATCTTACCAATAAAACAATATGATGGATTTCCATTTAGATTTATTATACATATCATTATAGTAACCCTCAATTGCAATAACCTCTAATTAAAATTGGAGGGGAAATTTATAGTATTTTTCAAGGGCCCCATAAATTTATTTCTACAGGTGGAGGTCCTTGATGATTGAAATATCTATAGAAATTTCATTGGCGTGTTTCAACATGTCATAAATCCATGCTAAGGGAGTATTTTTTCTTAAAGGGGGTCTCCCATAACTAGGGGTGCAATGGTTGTTGTTGGATTAAGTAATAATTTATGACTTGTAAGGGAATCATTCTTCTATTGAATAGGTGACCTTCTCAGTACAAATTCCTGCAAACTAATTATTGGATGAGGATTGGATTCGGTTGGACATGACTTTTCATGGTTTTTTTGTGGGGTAAATTCCTTTTATTTGAAAACTAGGGGGATTTTCTGTAAAGACCCGTAAAATTCAAGGAAATTTTTTTTCTTAATTTTCTTTGGAATTTTACAAGAGCGCGGTTTCTGACGGCACCTGATTCTGAGGCCCGGTGTGCCCGGAATCTTTTTCTGAAGTTTGGCTCGGGAACGTTCAGTGAACGAACGAGTGGGAATTCCTAACTTTTGATCCAGTGCTCGGAATTGAAATCCGAGGGCACCGATGAACTCGCAGTGCCGATATTCGCTTAAGGAGACCTTTTCGAAAGTTGCATTTATTACGGGTTGAAAGTTAGTTTTTGGGTTTTTAGATTAAGTTAAATAAAATTTGTGAAATACAAATTTTTATTTTAACTTGATGTTTTTTTTATAAATCTTTCCAAAGGGAGTTGGTAGTGGGACCCACATCCACTTAACCTCCCTTGATAGGATTAAGTGAGGTGGGGCCCACACGAAACCCAACCTTCCACCTCCCTTTAACTCTCCTTTTAATTAATGTTTGACAACTTAAAGTATTAATTGAGGTGAGTTGTTCAAATTCAAACCTTTGAATTTCATGTGGTAAAGTTGTGTAATAATATAAGCTTAAATCTTATTTTATTCTAGGATAATTCTTTTACCACCTTGAGAGGAATTTTGGAGCTTCTCCTTATTCTTCTTCTTCTTCAACTCTGACGAAGAACACGAAGAACCTTCGAACTTCGACGAAGAACTCCACGTTCTCGGGAACCGTCTTCCGTGATGACATAACCACGACATCGACGTTCTTCTTCCGTGACGCCGACCACCGCGACGCTCGACTTCCGCGAATCGTTATCGATCATCGAACTTCGTTCCAGAACCAAGGTAGGGGATTGTCCTTTTCAAATTATGTGTTTCATTCCCTCGAACATGGAAGAATAAACCGTTGGGCGTAGTTCCAAATTTTTATTAAAAATTTGTGAAACGTTCATTGTTGTATTTATACGATTGGCCAACTGATATCGTTATAACGAGAGGAGACCGGACCGCACGAACATGGCCGATTCTCCTCCCCCTTCTAATCTTTCGTGTTGATTTAGCGAAGACAGCGCGGTGTCGTCGCACCGCGTAGGAACAAAAGAATTTATGGCCGGAGCGAGCAGCGATAAAGAAAATGCGATGCCGACGCACCGCGTCGTTGTTTACGGAAGAGACCGCGGCCGGAGATGGGTCGCGGCGGAACGAGGAGGCGACCGGAGGCCGGCCGGGCCTCCGGCGCCGGAGATCGAGAAGGGCCGCGGCCCTACGGCCGCGGCGGAGCAGCCAGGGGCGGCCGGCCTCGCCGGTCGCCGGAGTTCGGAAGAGTCGCGGCGATGGCCGCAGCGGAGAAGAAGAAGGCAGCCGGCCGCGCCAGCCGCCGGTTTGGATAGGAGGCGGGACCCGCGGGTCCCGCGTGAGAAAAGAAACGGCCGGCCTTAGGCCGGCCGAGATCCGAAAAAAGGGGGGGTTTAACCCCCCGCGTGCGGCACATGCCCGGCACTCTGGCCGCGCCGCCGCGCCGCCACCGGCCGGGCCGGGTCCAGTGGACCGGGTCGGATCCGGGTCGGTTCGACCCGGTACGGGTCGACCCGGTTCGGGCCTGCCCAGGGGGGGTCGGGCCGGGTCGGCCCGGACCCGAACCCCCCGTTTTCGAGACAGTATCGGTTTTTTGGCCATAACTTGAGCCACGGACCTCCGATTGACGAACCGTCTGCGGAAACGCGATCCTTGGATCGAGACGGTCGTTTCCCTATATCGTACTCAAAGTTTCGGAATACTTTGTGTTCGGCCGGGTTGGTTCGTTCACGAAACCAATCGGGCCTTCGGAGCGGAAACGCTAATATCTTGAGCTACGGACGTCCGATTGACGTGCCGTCAGCTTTGTTGTGTTCCTCTTAGTGAGACGGTTCTTTTGGCATACTCCGCCCGAGGTTTGGACGCAGGTGGAGTACGGTCGGGTTGGTTTTGCATTAAAAACCAACCGGGCCCCGGGGACGAAAATGTCAATAACTCTCAGACCTGGCGTCCGATCGACGCGCCGTCTGTTGCGTTGAGTTCTTGTTGACGATACGGAACTTTTGGATACATCAACTCTAGACTTTGTGACAGTTGATGTATCAGCCTCTCGACTCGTGGAGCGGATCCTCCTGTACGAGCTTGCTGTGTGCGGGAACCCTAGTGCTGGTTGCGACTGTGACTGCTACTACTGCTATTACTGCTACTGTGATTGCGACGACGACAGTACAGAGATCCTGTGTGGATTCGACGACAACGACTATAGCACTCAGCGATCCTACATGGATCAGTGCTACAGGTCCTGTGTGGGCCCGATCCTGTGTGGGTCCGATCCTGTGTGGGTCCTTGCGCTCAGCGGTCCTGTGTGAACCAGCGCCTACAGGTCCTACGTGGGCCCGATCCTGTGTGGGTCTTTTGCGGGGGTTAGTTACCCATCGATCCTTCGTGGGTCCGACAACTTAGATGGATCAGAGATCATTTTTTCGTCTTTTGAAGAAGTATACCTGTGTGAGCTGAATCCTATTGCTTTCCTGTGTGGATTGTGTTGTGCAATCCTGTGTGGATTACGTTTTGCTTTCCTGTGTGGAATACGTTTACTTTCCTGTGTGGACTGAGTTTTGCTTGGGCTCAGAAGTTGGTGCGTATTTGAAATTGATGACTTAGGTATATGTATGGGCATATACCTAAGCAGTGTCGGTTGTTACTTCGTGATTGTACCTTTCTTCGTGGTTTATCCTTTGTTGATTTGAGAGACCTTCAGGGGTCTCGGGGTTCCTACTGAGTATCTTATACTCACCCCTGCATGGGCTTTTCCCGCACTACGTTGTGTTGGTTGCAGACGACGGACAGCGTTGATCTTAGCTGAGGCTTGCAGAGCGGGATGGTACCCAGAGGTGGACCACTGGGCGGGACGTGCTCGGAGCGGACGGCGGGACCCGTGGAGCAGTGGAGTTATCTGTACCCACCCTTCAGGTGGGAATTCCAGCGGACAGCTCGGTGTAGCGGCTTTTACTTTTCAGTTGCTATTTTCCCTTTCGAGTTGTACTTTACTTTCAGTTTGGGTTTGTATACTGGCCCATTTACTTTTCCGCACTTTCAGTTGTACTCTGCTTTTGCTTAGTGTTTACTTTCCGCTTGATTACTCTGTGGTGTTTGTTTACTTTACAAAGGCAATGCCTTCCCTTTTTACCGGGATTTTCGCCTTGGTGCTAGTCGCCATCCCCTGGCCTATGGAAGGCGGGCTTGGGGTAGTCACGGCACGGACCCCGAGGGCGGGTCGTGACAAATTGGTATCAAAGGAGTTCGGTTCTACCGCGAACTCTGATCTTTTCTATGTGAAGCAATAATGTTTAGCGTATTGAGTGTGGTTATCAGTCCAGGGAGTCCAGTGTTGGTGCGGCGGCCGACGTATCCGTACACCCGGACCCTGACTTCTGATTTCCGACTTAATGCACGAAAACATTGATTGCATGTGTGTTTCAAAGTTTACTTTATGATTACTTATATCAGCTCACTAGGTATACTGTTCTGACTGTGGCGCACCAGTTTACTTTTCAGGATGGCCCCACGACGGCAGCCAGCTAGGGTTCCGAGAGTCGAGCGTGACGACAGCCCACCGAGCGACGAGGCCTCGGTGCAGGGCCTTTTGTCAGCAGTGGCACCGGCGGTAGCTCTACCCGCCGAGCCCCCGATGCTTCCAGCACCAGCCGCTGACGATGCACGTCGCCTCAGCGCACTGCATGAGTTTCAGCGCCAGCGACCACCCAGGCTTCGCGGGGAGACGGATCCCCAGGCAGCAGAGGACTGGCTGGAGGCAGTGGTACGAGTGTTTAGGCTAGTGAGGACACCAGCAGACCTCATGGTGATCCTCGCTGCGTGCCTACTACACGCAGCAGCAGGACGATGGTGGTGCTTGATGCTCCAGGTGCACGATGAGGCATCTCTACTTTGGACGGACTTTGAGAGCATCTTCCGCTCGGAGTTCGTCCCAGCCACCCTTCGTGCGGTGCGTATCCAGGAGCTTCTTCAGCTGCGGCAGGGCAGCATGACGGTCGCTCAGTACTCGGCGAGGTTTACCGATCTCTCGCGCTACTTGACTGACATGGTACGAGACCCATTCTTCCGGGCCCGGACCTTCGAGCAGGGTTTGAGACAGGAGATCAGGGCATCGCTGATCTCCCTCAGCATACCGACTCAGACAGGAGTACTGGAGCGGGCCCTTCTGATCGAGAGCTTCCTTGCTGAGTCTACACCAGCGCAGCGACCCACCGCAGGACGGCACGTGGCAGAGTCATCTGCAGCAGGCAGTTGACGGATGACTCAGGGGTCCAGGAAGACCAGACCTTTGGGCAGATGACCTTAGGGCACCGGCTCAGCAGTTCGGGGCACACAGCGAGGAGCCAGTCTTTCGAGAGGCAGACAGTGCTACTCGTGCGGCGGGAAGGGCCACATGGCTCGTGACTGCCCGACCCGCCATGCTGAGGAGCAGCAGACAGTTGAGGGACCACCGAGGCAGAGGCATAGGGTCGACCGTGGAGGTCCGCAGGGAGGAGGTGGACGAGGCAGAGGAGCTGGCCGAGCAGCAGGTGGTGGGCGACGCTTTGAGGCTCTGCCACCACCACCACCAGGAGGTCCACCCTGACCACAGGGAGCTGGCAGGCAGAGACAGGCACAGCTCCAGGCAGTAGAGGCCTACGACCACGGCGCACCCGAGATGATTCGAGGTACTATCTGTGTCTATTCCACCCTTGCTGCAGTTCTTATAGACACAGGAGCGAGTCACTCTTTCATAGCCCCTGCCCTTGTTCGGAGCTCGGAGATTCCGACAGAGCCGTTGGCTCGATCCTTACGGCTAGAGACTCCTACAGGAGCATACTCGACGATGACGCACTGGTGCCGGCAGTGTGAGCTTACTCTAGGAGGCGAGAGCTTCGGTTGGGATCTTCTTGTAGCAGCGTCGAGGCCTTACAACGTCATCTTGGGCATGGATTGGCTATCTACGGTCCATGCACAGATTGACTGTTTTAGGCGCAAGGTGCGATGTGTACGAACCGACGGGAGCAGGTTCACCTTCACCGGCGAGAAGGGAGCCTTAGCAGCACAGGATGGACTTCCGCGGAGGAGAGGACAACCCATCACTCATCAGTTGGCTAGCCTTATCCTTGGAGCAGTTGACGTGCGGAGTCCTGGTTTTCCTGCAGTGGTGGATCAGTTTGCGGACGTTTTTCCTGACGACGTTCCAGGACTACCTCCTCGCAGAGAGGTAGACTTTTATATTGACTTGTACCCCGGGACAGCCCCGATATCCACTCCAGCATATTGGATGTCCCCTGCCGAGCTTCGAGAGCTACGGGTATAGTTGGAGGACTTGCAGGGCAAGGGGTTCATACGACCCAGTGTTTCACCCTGGGCTTCCCCGATTTTGTTCGCCAAGAAGGTGGACGAGAGCTTGCATCTTTGTGTTGACTATCGTCGCCTGAACCAGGTGAAAGTGAGGAACAAGTATCCGCTACCGAGGATTGATGACCTCTTTGATCAGCTCAAGGGAGCACGGTGGTTCTCGAAGATAGACCTCAGTTCAGGCTATCATCAGCTCAGAGACAGAGACGAGGATGTGCAGAAGACGGCCTTCAGATGTCGGTATGGCCACTATGAGTTCTTGGTTATGCCATTCGGTGTAACCAATGATCCAGCAGTGTTCATGGCTCTCATGAACAGGATCTTTCAGCCATACCTCGATCGGTTTGTCGTGGTCTTCATCGACGACATTCTGATTTACTCTACGACAGAGGAGGAGCACGCCTATCACTTGCGAGTTATACTAGACACACTCCGAGAGAACCAGCTTTATGGTAATCTCTCGAAGTGCCAGTTCTGGATACGTGAGGTCCACTTCTTGGGACACGTTATCTCTGAGGTGGGAGTTGCAGTGGATCCCGCAAAGATTGAGGCTGTGTTAGCATTGGAGCCACCCAGGAGCGTGACTGAGGTTCAGAGTTTCTTGGGACTAGCTGGATACTATCGGAGATTCGTTCCAGACTTCTCTAGAGTTGCGGCATCACTCACAGCTTTGACGAAGAAGGGGAAACCCTTCGTGTGGTCAGACAGATGTCAGCAGAGCTTCCAGGAGCTGAGACAGAGATTGACTAGTGCACCTATCTTGAGGTTGCCTGAGGAGGGAGTAGGGTACGTAGTCTACTACGATGCATCAGGGACTGGACTCAGATGTGTTCTGACGCAGGAGCGGGCAGTGATCGCCTATGGATCATGTCAGTTGAGGCCGCATGAGCAGAACTACGCTACCCATGACCTGGAGTTAGCAGCAGTGGTCTTCGCTCTGAAGACATGGCGACACTACCTGATGGGCGAGCGCTTTACAGTATTTTCCGATCATCAGAGTCTCAGGTATATCTTCTCACAGAAGGACCTGAACCTGAGACAGCGGTGATGGCTCGAGTTCCTCCAGGTCTATGACTTTGAGATAGTCTATACTCCTGGGAAGGGGAACGTAGTAGCTGATGCCCTCAGCAGGAGGACGGGCATACAACTACTTGAGGAGGCGACTGAGCAGCTAGCCTCTTTGCAGATATCCTTCGTGGATAGAGATGGAGCAGCTTTCCTTCAGTCTCTCACAGTCACTCCTCCACTACTGCAGCGATTCAGGGAGGCACAGCATGGGGACGCTGACTGTGAGACACGGCGTGCACAGATATCCTCAGGACAGGCACCTGATGGTTTCTCTCTTGGAGCAGAGCACGACATCATTTTCAGAGGACGTACCATGGTACCAGTCGCTTTGCGAGAGGAAGTGCTGAGAGAGTTTCACACTTCTCCTTTGGCGGTACATCCTGGAGTGGCAAAGATGTACCAGGACCTCAGACGACAGCACTGGTGGCCAGGCATGAAGAAGGCAGTAGCAGAGTTCGTTTCTCGATGCCTCACCTGCCAGCAGGTGAAGGCAGAGCATCAGGTACCAGCAGGCTTGGTACAGCCCTTGGAGGTTCCGGAGTGGAAGTGGGACGGGATATCTATGGACTTCGTGACTGGACTTCCACAGACTTCCAGAGGTCACGACTCCATATGGGTGATTGTTGACCGACTCACCAAGTCGGCACACTTCTTACCCATCAAAGAGCAGGGCTCAGTGGAGAGCTTGGGACGTCTCTACGTTCAGGAGATTGTGCGGCTCCACGACGTGCCATCATCTATCATCTCCGATCGAGATGCTCGCTTTACTTCCCGGCTTTGGAAGGGGTTACAGGAGGCATTCGGGACACAGCTATGTCTGAGCACAGCCTTTCACCCTCAGACGGATGGTCAGACGGAGAGGACCATTCAGACTCTCGAGGACATGCTCCGCGCATGTTTCCTCGACTTTGGTCGTAGCTGGGAGGACCACCTACCCTTGGTGGAGTTTGCGTACAACAATAGCTACCACTCCACCATCGGGATGGAACCGTACGAGGCATTGTACGGCCGACCTTGTAGATCTCCTTTGTGTTGGACAGACCCTGGGGAGTCATCACTTGTGGGACCGGAGATGGTCCAGGCCACGACAGAGAAGGTCCAGGTCATCCAGGAGCGGATGAGGACAGCTCAGAGCCGGCAGAAGCCATATGCTGACAGGAGGCGGAGGCCACTGGAGTTCGAGGATGGAGACCACATCTTCTTGCGGGTCTCACCTCGATGTGGTATTCAGAGATTTGGCCGAGGCGGCAAGTTATCTCCGCGCTTCATCGGACCCTGCCAGGTCCTCAGCAGGGTTGGTGAGGTGGCATATCGCCTGACTCTGCCACCTCAGTTGCACCGGGTGCACGACGTCTTCCACGTATCCCAGCTGAGGAGATACGTGCACGACCTGACGCACATCATTGACCATGGGGAGCTTGACGTTGACGATGGGGCGACTTTTACGGAGGTCCCGGTGGAGATAGAGGATCGACAGGAGCGGGTCCTGCGTGGGCGATCGATTCCTCTTGTGCGCATCAGAAGGCAGCACGGGAATCTCCAGGAGAGCACATGGGAGCGGGAGGCTCAGATGCGTGCTCAGTACCCTCATTTGTTTCCCTAGTTTTTGATGTATCTTTACGGGGACGTAAAGTCCTGAGGTGGGAGTAATGTAAAGACCCGTAAAATTCAAGGGAAATTTTTTTCTTAATTTTCTTTGGAATTTTACAAGAGCGTGGTTTCTGACGGCACCTAATTCCGAGGCCCGGTGTGCCTGGAATCTTTTTCTGAAGTTTGGCTCGGGTACGTTTAGTGAACGAACGAGCGGGAATTCCTAACTTTTGATCCGGTGCTCGGAATTGAAATCTGAGGGCACCGATGAACTCGCAGCGCCGATATTCGCTTAAGGAGACCTTTTCGGAAGTTGCGTTTATTACGGGTTGAAAGTTAGTTTTTGGGTCTTTAGATTAAGTTAAATAAAATTTGTGAAATACAAATTTATATTTTAACTTCATTTTTTTTTATAAATCCTTCCAAAGGGAGTTGGGAGTGGGACCCACATCCACTTAACCTCCCTTGGGAGGATTAAGTGAGGTGGGGCCCACACGAAACCCAACCTTTCACCTCCCTTTAACTCTCCTTTTAATTAATGTTTGACAACTTAAAGTATTAATTGAGGTGAGTTGTTCAAATTCAAACCTTTGAATTTCATGTGGTAAAGTTGTGTAATAATATAAGCTGAAAGCTTATTTTATTCTAGGATAATTCTTTTACCACCTTGAGAGGAATTTTGGAGCTTCTCCTTATTCTTCTTCTTCTTCAACTCTGATGAAGAACACGAAGAACCTTCGAACTTCGACGAAGAACTCCACGTTCTCGGGAACCGTCTTCCGTGACGACATAACCGCGACATCGACGTTCTTCTTCCGTGACGCCGACCACCGCGACGCTCGACTTCCGCGAATCGTTATCGATCATCGAACATCGTTCCATAACCAAGGTAGGGGATTGTCCTTTTCAAATTACGTGTTTCATTCCCTCGAACATGTAAGAATAAACCGTTCGGCGTAGTTCCAAATTTTTATTAAAAATTTGTGAAACGTTCATTGTTGTAGTTATACGATTGGCCAACTGATATCGTTATAACGGGAGGAGACCGGACCGCACGAACACAGACGATTCTCCTCCCCCTTCTAATCTTTCGTGTTGATTTAGCGGAGACAGCGCGGTGTCGTCGCACCGCGCAGGAACAAAAGAATTTATGGCCGGAGCGAGCAGCGATAAAGAAAATGCGGTGCCGACGCACCGCGTCGTTGTTTACGGAAGAGACTACGGCCGGAGACGGGCCGCGGCGGAACGAGGAGGCGACCGGCGGCCGGCCGGGCCGCCGGCGCCGGAGATCGAGAAGGGCCGCGGCCCTACGGTCGCGGCGGAGCAGCCATGGGCGGCAGGCCTCGCCGGCCGCCGGAGTTCGGAAGAGCCGCGGCGATGGCCGCGGCGGAGAAGAAGAAGGCGGTAGGCCGCCGGTTTAGATAGGAGGCGGGACCCACGGGTCCCGCGTGAGAAAAGAAACGGCCGGCCTTAGGCCGGCCGAGATCCGAAAAAGGGGGGGTTTATCCCCCCGCGTGCGGCACATGCACGGCACTCTGGCCACGCCGCCGCTGGCCGGGCCGCGCCGCCACCGGCCGGGCCGGGTCCAGCGGACCGGTTCGGGCCGACCCGGTTTGGGTCGGATCCGGGTCGGGTCGACCGGGTATGGGTCGACCCGGTTCGGGCTGACCCAGGGGGGGCGGGCCGGGTCGGCCCGGACCCGGACCCCCCGTTTTCGAGACAGTTTTGGTTTTTTGGCCATAACTTGAGCCACAGACATCCGATTGACAAACCGTCTGCGGCAACGCGATCCTTGGATCGAGACGGTCGTTTTGGTATATTGCACTCAATGTTTCGGAATACTTTGAGTTCGGCCGGGTTGGTTCGTTCACGAAACCAACAGGGCCTTCGGAGCGGAAACACTCATATCTTGAGCTACGGACGTCCGATTGACGTGCCGTCAGCTTTTTTGTGTTCCTCTTAGTGAGACGGTTCTTTTGGCATACTCCGCCCGAGGTTTGGACGCAGGTGGAGTACGGCTGGGTTGGTTTTTCCTTAAAAACCAACCGGGCCCTGGGGACGAAAATGCCAATAACTCTCAGATCGGGCGTCCGATCGACGCGCCATCTGTTGCGTTGAGTTCCTGTTGACGATACGGAACTTTTGGATACATCAACTCTGGACTTTGTGACAGTTGATGTATCAGCCTCTCGGCTCGTGGAGCGGATCCTCCTATACGAGCTTGGTGTGTGCGGGAACCCTAGTGCTGGCTGCGACTGTGACTGCTACTACTGCTATTACTGCAACTGTGACTGCGACGACGACAGTACATAGATCCTGTGTGGATTCGACGACGAAGACTACAGCACTCAGCGATCCTACGTGGATCAGTGCTATAGGTCCTGTGTGGGCCCGATCCTGTGTGGGTCTGATCCTGTGTGGGTCCTTGCGCTCAGCGGTCCTGTGTGAACCAGCGCCTACAGGTCCTACGTGGGCCCGATCTTGCGTGGGTCTTTTGCGGGGGTTAGTTACCTATCGATCCTTCGTGGGTCCGACGACTTAGATCGATCAGAGATCATTTTTTTCGTCTTTTGAAGATGTATACCTGTGTGAGATGAATCCCGTTGCTTTCCTGTGTGGATTGTGTTGTGCAATCCTGTGTGGATTACGTTTTGCTTTCCTGTGTGGAATACATTTACTTTCCTGTGTGGACTGAGTTGTGCTTGGGCTCGGAGGATGGTGCGTATTTGAAATTGTTGACTTAGGTATATGTATGGGCATATACCTAAGCAGTGTCTTTTGTTACTTCGTGATTGTACCTTTCTTCGTGGTTTATCCTTTGTGGATTTGAGAGACCTTCAGGGGTCTCGGGGTCCCTACTGAGTAGCTTATACTCACCCCTGCACGGGCTTTGCCCGCACTACGTTGTGTTGGTTGCAGACGACGGACATCGTTGATCTTAGCTGAGGCTTGCAGAGCGGGACGGTACCCAGAGGTGGACCACTGGGCGGGACGTGCTCGGAGCGGACGACGGGACTCGTGGAGCAGTGGAGTTATCTGTACCCACCCTTCAGGTGGGAATTCCAGCGGACAGCTCGGTGTAGCGGCTTTTACTTTTCAGTTGCTGTTTTCCCTTTTGAGTTGTACTTTACTTTCAGTTTGGGTTTGTATACTGGCCCATTTACTTTTCCGCACTTTCAGTTGTACTCTGCTTTTGCTTAGTGTTTACTTTCCGCTTGCTTACTCTGTGGTGTTTGTTTACTTTACAAAGGCAATGCCTTCCCTTTTTACCGGGATTTTCACCTTGGTGCTAGTCGCCAGCCCCTGGCCTATGGAAGGCGGGCTTGGGGTAGTCACGGCACGGACCCCGAGGGCGGGTCGTGACATTTTCAAAGATTCTATGAAGATCAGAAACATTTTGTTTGACAAGATAAGGTCCTTGAAAAAGTAAAAACATACAAGTATTCTTGTGAGGTGTTTCCACACATTTTACTTACACACTACAGGAATATTTTTTTTCTGTAATAGGGTTTCTCTTGGTTAAGGGTATCTAAATATTCTAATGGGTTAACTAATGGGTTCTAAATCATACTAATAATGTTATTATATAGATTATATGACCTTCTACACAACTATTACTACTGAATTTCTCCTAACTAAGCCTTGGATTTGATTGGATGATCCAGGTCATGAAATGCTTGTTGATAAGCTTCTTGGTCAACTTACATAGTCAATTGTGTGGGTAAATTAAGAGGCATACATGAACAAGAGAACTAGAATGGAATCTCTTGATGAAATATACAAAAAAATTATTTCTGGTATTAGTAGAATACATGTACTGGTTAAATGTACTGAACTGAGTATTCTAGCAGCTCGCATGATCTCATCCATTGCTTCGATGTCGTCATCCAGAAGAACCGGAGGGATTACAAGGGTGTTCATCACCTTCAAGAGTCATAAAAAACCTACCAGATTAATGTAATTCACAAATACATACTGTTATTCCTCATATGTGTGATAGTCCATAGTGAGATTCACCATATGTGAATCTAGTATCTCGGGACTCAATACATGACTATGAGTGAGGGATGGATTTTTCACTAGAAATAACTGTGATTTTTTTTCACCATTGGTGTATGTTATTTGGAGACAGGGAAGGATGTATCTTAGTATTAGAAGCACTGGTCAAAGGAGGCGTGATAACCATTTTAAGTTTGAGCATGCTCAAATGGGTATAGATGGTACCATGTTTATGAGAGACCGCATTAAGAGTTGACCAGTCATCGTACTTATATGTCCAACAACTAGAAGACTGATTCTACTCACTAGAGCCTTCACAACACTATCGGTTTTAGTAGAGACCAGGGTATGCCAAATTGGGACATCTCTCAACATGACCAAACCATGATACAATTTTTTGGAACCAATATTTGGACACATATAATTATTTTATGGTGTGTTTATGGAGTCAATGGTGCTGTAATAATGGGTTCCCCAGAACCAACTTGAGTAATAGTTTTGAATACCATATCATGCATAATGATAGATGAAAATTATGTATTTGTACCATTAGAGTGTATACATTTTGGAATCAATAATAAAATTGAAATTTCCATTTATTATTTTTTGTATCGAAAGGTTATGGAGGTTCCAATGCTATAATTATAACATCAATATACAATGATATTAATCCTAAACTATATTATTTTGGAAAATATACGATTTGAGAGACCACCTTACGAGCTAACCAATCATCGTACTTCTGTATCCAACAACTAGATGCCTGTTGCTAATCAAAAGATCATTCACTACACTATCAGTGTTTAAAGAGACATAGGTAGGCTATGTTTGGACATCTCCTAACATGACCAAACCATGATACATATATTTTGGAATCAATCATTGGACACATATAATTATTTGATGGGGTGTCTATGGATTCTATCGTGTCGTAATAGTGGGTTACATAGAACCATGTTGATAAATACTTTTGAATACCATATCATGTATAATGATAGATGTAAATTACAAATTCATACCATTATAGTGTATACATGTTGGCATCCAGAATTAAAATGTAATTTCTATATGTTAATCTTTGTATCTTAAGGTTAGAGAGGATCCAATGCTATAATGAGAACCTCAATATACAATGATATTAATCCTAAACTATATTTTCATGATTGGAAACACTTTATTTTTGTCTATAAGGTGTTTTAGGTACATAATCACTGATACATTTTCTCATGAAGTTCACACAGGGTGATCTCTAGTAGTGAGATTATATGGATAGGTCTTTCAGTAGGAAAACCACATGTTTCAGGTGTCATTGGTCATCCATATCTACAAGAATGTGAATTTATCTTATAAGTTAAGGTCCTTACTAGAGTGTGTGATTTTAATGCATATTTTGATGCAAGGGAAACCCTTTATGAGGATATCATGGAGAGGATGATTGTGTTGGGTGAATCATTGTTGGTATGTCATTGATTTAATGATCAATAAACTATTTGTTTCTTCTATGTCACGGAAGTAATATATCTTGGGATCACTGATCAGGATGGAAGTACCTTCATAATTTCCTATAAAATGAAGATGATGGTAAATCAATTTAGCTAGTTCAATAAATAATAAATCATGAAAAGGGATATGAAGCAAGTATAAGTCCTATTTAATAGGATATCTAAAGCCAATGAGATTATGTTACACTAATCATGTTCATTGGTTGGTTATCATTGCTATGAAATTCCTTATCTTTTTAGGGGTTATGATGGGTTTATAGACTCCACTCTTGGTCTTTTAATTTTATTCAACTCAATTGAGATAAGGGCTTAGAGGTTCAACCACAATAACGTGTGAGGAATCCTTCCAATTCATTTTAATTTCTCTATTGGACATGGTGGGCCCCTTCACGTTGGTCTAAGATTTTTCTAAGGGTGTACAATCAAAAAATGAATAAATTAATTAATATTATTCTTGAAAATAATTATTTGGCTGAATTTATTTAATAAATGAATATATAAATTAAATTAATATGATACATAATAATATTCAAATCAACAATATTATAATATTTCATGTTTGTTTAATGTTAGCAATAATTAAGAGTCACTTTAAATAACTATATTTTATCATGTAATATTTTTAATATATATTTCAAGTTTGAGATAAAATATAAATAATATTTATGACAATATTTAGTTCTTCATAATAATATTTATTCTTTAGTGGGAGATATATTTCTGTGGGTTGGGGTACCCATCCTTGTATTTTGACTCCCATTATAAAATTAGGAAATAATCTCATTTCAGTTTCAATATTCATGACAATAAATTGAAATCCTCTATCTCCTCACACATTCTATAGAGTGGGAGTTACTCTCTAAGAATTGATTTGAGAACCCCTTTAAGGATGAAAGGCAGTGGATTGTGGTGACCATTGGGACATCGAATACATTTCCAGATAACCATGATAGCACCAAAAATAACTCCATCGATATAATTATATATTCTTGTAGTTTGTGTGGATGATTAAGAGGGGTTTATATTCAGATAATTCAAAATACGGTCACCGATGACAAGCGGTAGTTGAAATCACTTCGATTAAAAATGTGGTAAAAAATTATTTATATTTTCTATTGAATAATTCATGTGATATCCTCATGACCATACTAGGGATTAAATCACTAGAGATGATAGGTCCTTTCATCCCAGGGATGAAAAAATTTTAAATACCTAACTCATCAACATTAACTGTGACAATGGTACGTCCAATTGGTATCAGAATGATCATGTCAATTATCTGAGTCAAGAAAAATTATGTTGCAAAAAAAATTATGGACTAGTAATTAATTTGGTCATAAATCCATTAATGGTGAATCAATATGATATCAAATTGAAATGTTATGACTATAAAATTTTTCTATTATGGATTTTTTTCATTGTTTATTATATAATTAGAAGAACATGAATAATAATATTTTTTTAATGTCTAAAAAGAAAATCACAATAATCTATAGCAATTTAGGTTTGCCAAAATTCAAGTTTTCATGAAATATGTACTATTACATCCGTGGTGATTTACTAGATTATTACTTTTTAGTCTCACATAAAATCGACTAAAATTATAATTTTTCCACATCCATAGTACAGTCTTTTAAAAACATTTCCTAATTAATATAAATGGGGTACTTTTGGATGGGGTGGCATGATCTTCTGGGAAACTAAATAAACATTAGGGGAAGGGGTGTCTGGACTAAAATAAGAAAGGAAACAAAAGAATTGATGGTGATTCAATAAAAAACTGACCAAAGGAGAATAAAAGGGGTTTTGGTGGACCCTGTGTGTCTCTTGTACCACTCCATGAGCCCCTGGAATTAGTGCCTCCTCCAAACTGGCTTTCTGTTCTCCCTTTAAAGATGTAATTCCCATGGTTCTATTGCATTTCCTACAGGAGACACCCCATAGATATCCGTACCATCTACTAGAATCTACAAGGCTTCTCTATCTCTGCAAATGAAGCTCATTGTGCCACTACCACCTTGGAAAAATTGTCCCATCTACTACAACCTAGACAGAAGTTCCCCCCGCTAAATAACACATAGGCACTGATGCCTAGGATCAGATGGCCTCGCGTTGATCATATTCTCCTGTACACGTGACCGCTACATCCGACCAAATCATGGAGGTCGTCAGTCTCTTCGCACCAGTCACCTTGGTCGGCGTTTGGCTCATCTGACCAGTGCATATATGGATGTTTCCTCATACCATCTCCCTCTCATAATGGTTGTCGACTGTGTAGACCCACACCTTATAGGAAATACACTCCCACACCGCCTTCGAAACCACTACATCCACTACACAGGGGTCGCTGACAACCACTAGTACCCTCTTAGTAACATGCGTTATTTATAGAACTATTTTAAATAAAATTAACCCATTTTTAAATTATATGTCTTATAAATTAATACGGTTATAGAAAACACATTCACTTATTTTGGTTTATGATATCCACGTGGTTTCAATTTATTATTAGGAATCATTACCATTGATAATATAGTCCCTGAGCAGTGATCAAATGATTAATACAAAGAGAGGTTTTTAAAAATCCAATTTACACAGACAAAGTAATTGAAGGACTCAACTAGTAGGATTGTACCATATAAATCCCATTTATCAGAGCATCCATGGGAGGTCGAATTTTCAGAATTATCGATTGACCAATATTATTCTAATCTTTGTCAACTTAATATTTAGTGAAACTGATTGTGGGAGGAGGTGAAGATCCTTAAGATCATGACCCAAATCGTTTTCGTTGAACTGCCCCATGATAGTCCCATTATCTCACACATTACCCTTAGTGTGTTTGATGATGTTTAAAGTGATAAATAATAAGACCCATTAAAAGTTTAGAATTTATATTTTATTTTAAATAAAAATTAATATATTTCCATCCTATTTTTATGACATTATAAAAGATTTTTATTTTGATTCTACAAAACACAATTAATATTTATGGTTGACTTTAGAATTTAGTTATGACAACTACATTGATTAAATAATTTATTCATAAAATATATAATATTTTACTAAAAATGTTATTATTAAATATCATTTAAGAAATAAAAATTATTATATAATTCTGATGAAGTCAAATGTAATTTTTATAAGCATACCAATAAATGTAATTCTCAAAAACAAGTCATTTTCAAAAATGTAGTTTCTATTTTAACATAATAAATTTCACATAATTATAAAATTATTTATATTAAAAAACATTGTATTTTGAATCATGATGTTGAAATAATCCAATGGTGAATAATTATAATTTTATATGATAGTTTAAGATTCTGTTAAAAATTAAATATCATAAAAATAAACTTCTTGTTTTATGACATTAAAACGACCAAAACGTAATTTATTATGTAATATAAATGTGATCCAAGAAAAAATATATGTTTAACCTTTAAAATAATATGATTTTATTTTTATTTTATTTACTTTTACTATTCATTATGAACCCACCAATACTTGTTATATATTT
Organism: Viscum album; assembly: GCA_963277665.1. Taxonomy (NCBI): domain Eukaryota; kingdom Viridiplantae; phylum Streptophyta; class Magnoliopsida; order Santalales; family Viscaceae; genus Viscum; species Viscum album. The sequence goes on along the minus strand of OY728144.1, from coordinate 106,142,560 downwards.
TATTATTTTCCAATTATTTATTTATGTGTGTGACTCACATCTACATTAGAAAGTATTATATGATTTTCCCCCAATGTTGAGATACCAATTAGTTAATATCAACAGTATCATGGGGTTAAGAATTGAAAAGTAGAGAATAATTCTAGTGGTCCGATGGAGAAATCTAATGGTGGAATGAAATTCCAACATCCCACTTTTCAATGATGGAGAAAGAAGCACCCCAAAATTTTCTTATGGGGATGATGAAATGATTTATTTCTGGAATGGAAGAAACCATGGCTAACACTTGCAGACTTGAGAAGCCCACAAATATGATGGAGAAAAGGAAGGCTCTAGTAAACCCTATAGACATTTTTCATTTCTAAAACTTCGAGTAAATATTGTACTTTTTCAAACCAATTACTTATGGAATGGGTTTTCAGAGTAAACCAACATCCACCATGGAATCACGAGAATGATTTTCCCATCACTACCACTGAAGAGAATCCATACAATGAAGTGGTTATAGGTACATTATATATTCAAGAATTGTTAATGTACTTCTTGATTATGGTTCTACGCATTCCATAATATCACAAGAGTTGTGTGGTACTTTTGATAGAACACCGCAAAGTAAGGAAGTATTTATGATGTTGAAAACATCAATTTGTGCCATTATTACATCCCATGCATATAACTCATCCCCTGTCAAATCATTGGGAATAGATTCCTAGAGAACCATATCATACTCTGTCTGGTGTAATTTTAGGCAATTATGGTAATGTATTATCACTCCCTATATAGATCCAACATAAATTTCAATGTGATAGAAATAACTCTACGTATGGTGAATCAAACCCTAATTATATAAATGTTCCATGTGAATGATTAATATTTTTTAGCACTAAAATCTCATGAATGGATATTATTTCACTAGGAGGAATATTTGAAAGGTCAAATGATTGAGTGTAAGGAAAATATCATCCTTGAAGACATGCATGTTGTGGGTGGGTAAATTGATTTGTTTCCCAAGGAATTTGATAGTCCTCCATCAATAATAGAGTTTGAATTTTCAATATATCATATACCTAGGAATTTTGAATATTTAAGACTGTATATTAGAAGGATATTGGGGAACATGAGGATTTTAAGAAAAAGATACTAGGGGAATCTGAAAAAGGGTTCATATAACCATGTACTACACTATGGAGTACACCATTCCTCTTCATTAAAAATGAGGATGGATCAATGAGACTTTTCATTGATTATCATGAGCTGAAAAATATCACGATGAAGAACACGTATCCACTTCCCTAGATTTATGACTTGTTTGATTAGCTATATTCTGTAAAATACATATCCATGGTGGATAAGTGGTCGGGATATTACCTAGTTACTATGAATGAAGGATGATATACCCAATCCTTATTTTCATTCAAGTTATGGGAACTATGAGTTCATTGTGATTCCATTCAGGATCACTAATTCTCCATCATCATCATTTAGTTTTTTCATAATATATTTTTTGATTTCCTTGATAAAATCTTGGTATACGTAATAGTTCATAGTCTAATATAATCAAAAACCATGTAGAAGCATGTGGATAATATTATCCCTATCCTAACGACTTTGTGAAGGGAAACACTTTATGAAATGTACAGTAAATGTGAGCTCTTTTTTATTGATGTCTGATTCTTGGGGAATATCATAATGAAAATTGAATATTTATAAATCCTTTAATGAAATAATTAATAAAAGTATGGATGAGGAAAACATATAAGAAAAATATAGGTAGTTTCCATGGGTTAGTTGGGTATTGTATTAGATTTTTGTGAAATTTACTATGACTATCAAAGACTCTTACAAAGAAAACATGGAAGGGATACTTGTTTACTTGGAATGTTAAATGTAAAGAGAGATTAAATGAGCTGAACATGAGTCTTATCACTGCCCATGTTCTCACACAACCCACAAGTGGATAACATTTCATTATATTTAGTAATTATTCGAAGAATGGGATTGGTAGGGTACTAATTCTAAATAATATTTATATCCTATACACTAATGTATTTTGAAAATTCATGAGTAAAACTATATATCGAATCATATGGAGTTAGAAGATATCATATTTTCTTTGAAAATTTATTGGAATTATCTATATTGGTAGAACTGTTAGATATATACTAATCACCAGAGCCTCAAATAAGTATTCACACAAGAAATGATTAATATGTGATAAAGAATATTGTTATAGTTACTCATAGAGTACGAATGCTAAAATCAATACTATTTTGGGAAAGAAAAAAATAGTAGTTGATGCCCTATGTAGAATGAATCCATCAATACTCTCATAGATGAGATTTGAGAGGCATCCAACCATTATAGATATGAATAGGATGGACATGGGAATAATAAGAAAAATAACATCATCAATCTATGAAAACTTTATTGCTCAAAAATCACTTTGGGAAAAGATAAATGATGCAAAACAAAATGATGTGTGCATTCAAAAAAATTTGAAACTATAGGGAAAGGTAAATTTACATAGTTCAACATTAATGAAGATGGAATTGGATTATTTGGGTCAAGAATATGTCTTCCATAATATTATAAGCTAAATAATGAACTTTTCGAGGATGCACATTGTTCATCTTTCTCAATTCACCCAGGAAACAGAATGATGTATCAAGGTCTTTGAGAGCCATTTTAGTGGGATGTAATGAAGACGGAGATCAAAAAATATATATCAATGTCCCTAGTATATTAGAAAGTGAAGGATGAATCTCTTAAGTCTCAGTAGATGATGCAACCATTACAAAAACCAATATGGATCATGGAAACTTCACAACTGAAGTTGTAATCGGACAACCAAAGACATTAAAATAAACAATGTTATATGGGTCAGTGTGGATAATCTTACAAAGACATAAATGTTCATTTGGATTCAAGTGAATTTATGATTGGATTAAATTTCTTGTATATACATCATATAAGTGGGGATGTTGTATGGAGTAACACTATTAATTTTATCTTATCAAGATCAAAGATTCACCTCTATGTTTCAGAAACTTATTCAGAATGTTGTAAACATTGAGATAATCAAAAGTATGACTTTTCACGCTTAAAATGATTCCAATACGAGTTAACGATCCATTCACTTGTTTAAGTGTCATGATCATGGTAAATTGACCTAAATGTATGATGGGACCAACATCTTTGTCAAATAAAATTCTCTTACAACCACATTTTCCACTAGCATATCCAAATGGATCTATATTAATCCCTTTATGAAAAATTGTTTGGAACACCATAATGTTCAGATAATATTAGGAAATGAAAACTATTATTTCTTGAAATGGTTGAGGAAAAAATGTTAGTGGTTAAAAAATTCATCAGTACATCATAGGTTCTTAGATTCAATAGAAGAGCTATCTTGAAAATAATCATTTAGACCTAGATATTGACTTTGGAGACTTGTTATTCTACTACATATCTCTATAGAAGAAAGTGATTATATTTGGGAAGAAGGGAAAACATACCCAAATGTACAATGGTCATTTTGAGATCCGTCATCGCTTCAGGGTGGTGGCCTATCCACTATCACTCCCCCCAAACCTATATCAATTACATGATGTATTCCATGTGTACCTATTAATAAGTTACATACTATAACCAACACATGTACTCAATATAGAGGTGGTAACAATATTAAATGAAATTTCCTGTGAGGATAAGCTGGTGAATTTCATATATCGTAGAGAAAAAGTTGTACAAAATAAGAAAATTTCCCCTCTCAAATAATTATGGAGAATCCAGATGTTTGATGAAGCAACATGGGAACTGGAGGAAGTGATGAAGTAGAGTTACCCTCATCTATTATTACATAGACAAAAAAATTTCATGGTTAAATTTCTAAAGTAAATGATTGTAACAACCCAAAATATTATAAAAAATATTCTCCTAATTTTTTATAATTAAATGTATTATTAAGTAATATGGTTATAGAAAACAAATGCACCTATATTGATTTATCATATACAATTAGATTTAATTTACTGTTAAGAAGAATTTTCATTAATAATATAGCTATTGAGTAGTGATCACGTGATTAGTATAAATATAGAGTTTTGACAAAACCGATTGTCATAAATAATGGATGAGATGGCTCGACCAATAGGATCATACCATTTGAATCCAATTTATTATATATTCTAATGGAGATAGAATTTCTAGGCGTTTTCCTTGACCAATACCATGCTAAGAACCATCCACATAATATTGAGTGAAACCGTTTATGATAGATGTTCAAGGTCATTGAAATGATATCCCAAACCATATTAGCTTAACCGCCCCATAAAAGTTCTATTATGATGAACCTCACCCATATGTAATTTTTTGGTCTATTAAAATTATATGTTACAAGAATATATCAATATTAATATGTAAATTATTTTAATAGATTAATGAATATATTTCCATCTAATTATTGAATCTCTATAAATGATATTTATTTTGATCTGATAAAAGACAAATATTATTATGGGTTAATATTAAAATTCAATAAATATATCTGTTTGGATGAGTTAACGGTTTTTTAAATATATAATATTTTAATAAAATATTATTATTTTATAATTCATATTAAATATAAATATCCTTATAATTTTTATGAAGTCAAATGTAATTTTTATGGGGGTTTAAAAAAATGTTATAGTTAAATATCCATAATTCTCAATAAATGTCATATTTATTTTATACATAAAAATTCACATATATAGGAAATTATATAAGACAAAATAAGTATTATTTTTTTAATCATGACATCCAAATTATCCTATAGTTAATTTTTTATTATTTTCTGAGAGTCAAATTTTCCCATAAAAATTAAATACCATAAAAATATATTTTGTGGTTTATGACATCCAAATGACCCAAAATTTATACAATAAATAATATTAATGGGATGCACACCCAAATATATAATTTCCATTTAAAATAATATTATTTATCTTTGTTATAATTATTTTTAATATACATTATGAATCATCCATGACTTATAATATGTATTATAGTTTCAAAATCAGTTTTTAAAGAGTGTGACTCCCCACCACATTATTAAAGGTAATATTTAAACTTCATTGGATCTTTTCCTCATAAAATATATAATTGAATCCCCTTGGTTAGAAATCATGGGAAAACCCATGGTTTGTTATTTGGTTTTGGTCATTTTATAATGTAGTGTCCAAATAAAAATATTAATAAAATATCCATCATTTTATATATAAACCCACCAACACACCCATTTACCTTCACTCAATAAACTTGGACCATGTCTGTACTCTCTCCTATACTTCTTATAGTCCTTCCAATGTTCCCCCAAGATTTAAATAAGGCCATCTTAAACCATTGCAGTCACAGACTCAAGTAAGGGATCTTCCACTCTATTCTTTTTTCAAGCATTGCTTTTATGAAATGTATTTTATTTTCCATTTTTTGATAGAATATAATATTAAATATTTAGAATAAATTAATTTTTTTATAAATCATGGGCTATTCATTTCAATCTAATTATGACTAACATGATCCTTTATCTACACCAGTTTCCATATCGATATTACAGAAGGTGTTTTTTCATTATTCATGTGTCGCTTTTTACTTATTCGTTGTATTCCCAAATTTATAATTTTGGGATATTTTTTCCCAATATCCTGTTAGTTCGATTCTTATGTACAAATAATTAAATATCCCTTTCCCTCTAATCAACTATTTTTATGAATTTTTATGTAATGTGGTTATGCAACTAAAATTTCACCACAATTTTTCATTCCAAAACTATTATGTAGTGGACACCATACCCATTATTCTATCAAGGATATTCATCATTTAAAGATATGATTGTTGGTTGATGGAATATATGTATGTATTCTAAATTTCATTATTATGGAATAAATTAAGAAGATTAATTAACCCATGTCGCACGATCAATGTGGATAATATAGGAAGGGGAATGGAATGATTATGATGGGTGTTCCCAAATAGTGCTCCAATTCATTAGGTAATTTTTAGTATCATGATATTTCATGTTGATAGAGGGGTGTACTAATTCCTTTATGTGAATTTTTCCAATATTAAGCCTTTTTGGTTTATCATTTACCTATGTTTATGATTCAATGTTTTACATTATTGCTATATTTCCCATGTTATGATTATTATGATTTATGATGTTTTACTATTCTTGTTCAATTTTATTTTTCATTAATATTCATATTGTATAAAATGTATCACTTATTCCAGGATTATTTCTTTTCTAGGATTTATAGATCACCCCATTCATATGTATGTCCCCAAGATATCCCATGCAGTATAATGTTCGAAGGAGAATTTGATAATGTTAAAGAATTTTTTAATAAAACATGTTAATAATGATTTTAAAAATAGTTTTGTATCCCATATTCAAGAAGTTTTATTTTCTTCCTAATTCCAAAAGAATCTAGAATTATCAATCATTTAGGTTGTATTAAGTGTAATTTTATTTAATAAATCTAGTATTGATGTGTAATAAATATTATGGTTTTTATATCCCACACTAGAAGACATTGGACCGATGCTCTCTACAATGGAAGCCACCTCATGGACATATTCCTACACTCAAAGGACCTTGTATATGGACTCTCCTAGCCATACCTCCCTCCCAAATAGCCTCAATGAAGATGATCATCACCTCTATCCATCCAGAAATGAACGAAGATGTGATTTATAACTCTACATGGACCTGAATTACCCCAAAACAAGACTAGTTTTGTCGGCCATACCTAAAACAAGTTTGGGTGGATCCTCCTTGCCCCAAATAGACCTACATAGGCTTTTCACACCCCATTATGGGTTTTTGCGGGCTCGGTTTGACCCATAGTGGTCCATGGTGGTGTTATGGGGATTCAATTTTTATTTAAATTAATCATAATTAAAAAAAAAAACAGATAATTTAATCTTATCAAAAAAATAAATTGATTAATATATTAATTTTGGATCACAATAATAATTTTATTTCTCATGATAAAATTTATTTAATTAATGTGTTAAATTAAATTAATTTAAATCCCAAATTTTATTAAAATATATTATTTTAATTTTTAAATCATTTAATTTATTTAACACCCTTCATACTTTAATTTATTGAAGATTATGTTTTATCGCACATTAATTTAACATGCCTACTAGTCATGAGAAAATTAATGACCTATGTATATCTTCATTTAATTAATTAATTTATTCATAATTTTGTGTGAATACTATAATTAATTAAGATGTAATGTGAATCATTATTAATTTTTAGTCAAAATGCTTATTGGAATTCATGTTCAATTTATATGATGTACTTTGTGCCCCTCGTTCCCCTTACATGAGAGAGCGTACACATGTACATTGATGAGGATGATACATGATGTAGACCCCACCTGAATGTTGTGGTATTCCTTGATGAGAACCGTGTAATACGTAGAAACTGCTATGTTGTGGAGAAATCCAGACAAGTAGTGGATATATTAGATGATGGATTAGATGCATCAGGAGTCAAGTGAGGATTCGTTTACATTAGATTTAGGAAATTATTGATCAATTATGTATAAATTGATCAATCAGTTTTAGATTCTCAAGATCCATCATGTATTTTATTTCCTTTATGCATTTTGTTTACTATTTTAAGCATTTTAGTACAGTGGGAAAATAATTAAAATAATAAATAATTAAATGCATAAAGAATCTATAAATATTGTACCTATTAATATTAATTTATTTTAGAGACAATATATAATAAAATATATTAAATGAAGTATATTACATGTTTCATGAAAAATAATAAAATCCTCAAAGAAATATTATGTCCTAAACAGCTTCCATCATTCAAATTTGAGAAAAACTAGGTGTTTGGGGTGCTTTTCAGCTAATGTTGTTAGTGCCTCTTACTACCATGGTGATCATAGAACTGTTTTCGGTTTAAATAAATATATTTTTAGTAAATAATTATCCAATGTTATATTTTGGTAATTTTAGTTTTATGTGTTCATAAAATTATGTTTATGACATAATAATATAATAATTCACTCAACAAATCAATGATTCGTGCATCAATGATGTTGTCCAGACAAACACCTACCTTAAACCCTTTTACTATTGATGTGAACAAAGAATTAAGAATATGAGGGGAAGTTCAAGAAACCTTTTCACTAGAAAACTCAAGAAATAGAGTATTCTGATTCTAGCATAGAGGGTTCCAATAATTTGATTAAATACTGGGACACATTTATTTATTTATTTAATCAATAACATCAAAATTGGTAATCAAGATAAAATTTAAATATTATGTTATAACATAGTATAAAATGAAATTAATACCAAAATACATACTGTGATAATAATTGGATAAATCAATGACTTATCCCACAGGAATTTCTAGGTGTAGTTTATGTTCTTGTGCACAATACTGAAATATTAAACATTAAATGTCCTCATTTCCCCAAAATTTGTTATTCTAAATCAAGAAGAGTGTGCGTAATATAACACATAGGTGGCTCATGTTTAGATAATATAATGGTTTTTTTCATTATTCTATAATCAAAATTCGATTTCAGATGAAGATACCACATTGGGAAAAGGATGATTACACATGGTGTATCATCTTCAAGAAGATTATGATGAGAAAATGAAGCATGATAAAAATGGGTATAGATTAAATTTGTTATAAATATGAAGGATGTGTCTTTCATTACATCCCATTCTTATATCTTTTTCACCCATATACGTCAGTTTTGTTTATGAAAAAAAACTGAATAGGGAAAAGTAAATGCTTCATTACCCTTTGAGTGAGGTTCATCATTTATTTAAAGAACACAAAGAAGTATTTTTTTCTTATGGATAATAACAAGAGAGGAAAAGAAAAAAGGGAAAGGGGAAGTGTAATGCTAAAGTAACTGTTTCAATTTCCTTCAAAGAATGAGGTAATAAATATGATGATTGGTGGGTTCTCAGATTACGTAATACTTTTTAATAGGTTTCATTGCAATGAATTTAAATAAATACGAACATTATCAATTCTTATTCCATATACTTCAACAATTATAAGTATTTTTTATGACATACTTTTTGGGTATTAAATATAATATATGTATCACATATATGTATCGAAATATAGCAACTAATTAATTAACAGAAGCAATATAAGATGTAAGATCTATCTTCCAAGTGAATAAAAAAGAGTGATTCCTACGTTACCTGTAAGAATCAAATGACTCATAATTGGGAAGAAAATGATTAATGAAAAACTATTATTGAGAATTACCAAAACTATTATCTCAGATGTTGTTTGGACATAAGGAGACATTAATCCAATTTCTTGCATAAATGCTTGTTGTGGTTTCTCATACTCAACCAATAGTCTAGTGGTACTATAATCATTATCTATAAATTATTAATATAAAATAAAAGACTAATATACCCAATTGAAATTAATTTTTAATATAAAATATAAAATAACTCATTGTTAATAAAAACCAAAAGTATAAGTTTAGTAATTCATATTATTTTATTTAGACTCATTACAGATAAACACTATATTTATTATCAATATATTCACTTATTCTGTTTGTGAAAATAATCCTTTATAAATAAATGTATTGCAAAAAAAATTTAAATTTGTTCATCTAGTAATCTTAAACAATTCCTAGAGTAAGATAGTTTTAATTTTGTTCATAATATTCAATAATTTATTTAAGGAATGGTATAATGACGTATATAACTTTCAGGGAATGAATATTTATGATGCTTCAAGCTAGCATGATAAATACTATCTTAACCAAGTGTTCAATGATCATCATAATGTACTATGGATTAATTAGTAACCAAAAATTACCATATCTACATCATTAGGTTGATAAAAATAAGGATGATCTATGAGAAGTATTACATGTTAAAATTTATCAATAAAATTCATCATGTAGAAATTCCTAAATGATCATTTTATACATAAATGACTTGATGTAATTAGTATCAATGTTGAAACTTGCAGAAACATACATTATATATCAAGATGGGGTTTTAAAATAATCAAAATATCTGATAACGACATTCCATATATAATGAAAAATACATTTAATATTAGTCATGGTAGAAGAAAAAGTACATGTGTCATAAGAAATTTTTTTATTAGAATTGTTAGGGTATAATAAAATTGGGGTCATATTAAGCACTATATGAATCAAATTTAATTATTTCAAATTTTTCTTTTCAAATAAAATAAATACATATGATAGAAAAGTCATATTCATGTGTTGGAAAAAAATTATATAAAAGGGTTCACATATCTACTTGAGAGAGAGAGAGAAATATTGACTTGGGTTGATTCAATGCTGGAGATACAAAAATACTGGTCATATGAACATGTTCCACAATATCTTGAAGAAGAGGAATGTTCTTGGGACACATACTACATTGGATGGTTAAAACCATAGTGGTAGTTTTATATTCACTGCATCTAGTGATATATTATTCATTATAAATAATAATTCCTTTAAGTAAGTAATATATGTAAATTTTTTAATATTTACAAGACAAATAAAATTAAAAAATGGATTCCATGTTAAAAAGTGCAAGGGGGATTATTATTTTGAATACTACATTGAGTATTACAGTGAGATTATACATGGATAATAAAAGTGTGGTACTAATATGGCTTGATTGATTATGCAAAATCATTATTCATAATCTATTATAATTTTATTTGTCATATATTAACTCATACGATAATATTATTAACCAAAATATATCAAGAACAACTTTCATGTAAGGTCTGTATTCGACGCAACCAGGAAGGGATGGTGACATCCCATAATTCAATAAAGTTTGGAAGTTACAAAAATTCATTTTATGATTGATGTATGAAATATTATATTAGAATATAAATTTTTATTGAATTATTATAATGTGACTAACATAGGTTAGTGGGAGGGATATATATTTATATAGAAAATATATTTGGTGAAATATGAAAAACATATATTAGTTTTACATTTCGATTAAACCAGAATTAAATAAATTATCTAATGATTGAATTAAATAATAAAACTCTATTATTGGTAACGGGTTATATTGAGGAAGGTGTATTGATATATTATACCTATTTAATCATATATATGTCAACACGGTATTGAAAAAAAAGCCTCAACCATTCAAGAGGGAATTGTTACTAATTTCACATGTCCTAAATCTCTCCAAAAATACATGCATGGGAATATAAGGATATTAAAAAAGTGATTTGTGTTTTATATTTTATAGAGATCGATCAATAATGTATTCCATAATATGTAAAAGAAATTATATTTCAAAATTTTATATTATGACATGAAAATATCATTTATATGTAGGAATATTGCATGTAAAGTAGTTATTACTATCTGATTGTTATTGAGAACGTACAAAATATGTGTAATTGGTATATGGAGAGTAAGGCCCAGAAGTTATGAGTGGACAACAATTATTCTTCCATATATCAATTTGACCTTGTATGGCTATTAGGAAAAGGAGTAAAGTGATACAAGATTAAATAATGCCTTGGTATTTTTACTATTAAAAATAGAGTAAGTTATAGGTTATTGGGCCGCTAATAAAGAGTTACTAAATGCAATGATTATTTCCAATTCATGGAATAACTATTAATGGGTAATTTATTTTCTATGATGATAAATATATTACATAAAAAATATAATATTTCTTGTTATTAATGTGTAAAAAATTAAATATACTTTTCATTTCCATATATTGATACGTTTTACTCAAGGAGGTGAGGTCACATATATTCTAATTGCCATGACAAAAAAACATGGAATACCCTGAAATGATGAACATGACTCTACAGAAAGACGACTTTTATCATGTGAAAGCTGACATGGCAAGTAAAAATGTTGACTCTTGTGCAATTGGGAGTGTTGTAATATTGGGTTTCCTAGACACAACCAAAAAAATACTTTCGATTACCATATTATGTATAAAGATAGATATATATGAACTATTATTATCGTTATTGTGTATGCATTTCTATGTCCAATTTTAAATTGTAATGTTAATAGATCAATTTTTTATCAAATGGTTATAGTAAATCTGAGGCAATAAAAAGAACCTCAATATAATATTAAATGAATATTAAAAAATGACTTATCACCTAGATACACCATATAGACATGAAACAATTTACCTGTGACTATCACGTGCTAGGGTATCATAATCATTGATACTTTTTCAAATGATGATTTCAATTCGTAATCATTAGTAGTGAGATCATGAGGATAGACCAGCCAATAGAAACACAACTTGTTTTAGATGTCATTAGTTGATCCTATATATATATATTTGTATTGGTCCCCTAACATGAGGTCATTATTACTGTGTTCGATTTGGTCAGAAACTATGAAGCATGCAAAGAATCCATGATAGTGGAATTGTGTTGAGATAACTTGTGTTCGGTGCATAATTGGTGCTACAACATTAATTTAATAAAAAAGAAAGTATTTTTCAATTCTTTAATGATGAAGTAATATATCTCGGGCCTTGTAAATATGAATTGTATTATATTTATAATTACATAGATATGTCAGATGAGGGTACATCCATCTAGTTAGATCAAAAAATAAAGATGAAAGAAAAGAGAGAATACAAAAATGTTCATCCAACATTATATGATATCTAAAGACCAAGATATTATATTACACAATGTTTGTTCATAGGTTATTTATTATTTCAATGAAATTTATCTTTTTAGCAGTCTTCATGGGATTCTAGACTCAAGTTTTGGTTTATGGATTTTATTCACTACTATCGAGATAATGGCCTATAGGGTTAGACATAACAGTGTAATAAATAATCCACCCTATTCAGTGGAATAAGTATATTGGACATGGTAGGCCCCACAATTAGAGTCTGTGAGTATTCCCATAATGTATGATCACCAAATGAATAAATAAATTATTATTATACATTTAATGAAGAATTGGGATTATTTTATTTGTTAATATAATTTACATGTTAATTAAATATTGGAAATAATATTATTCAAAAAAGTTAATTTTAATATTCTAGTTTCTTTTAAGGTTTTTGAGAATTATGAGTAAAGTTTAATGACTAAGTTTTATAATGTAATGTATTTAATATATATTAAAAGTATTTATAAAATATAAATTAAATTTATGATGTGTTTTAGTACATCATAAATTTATTTCTTCGTTAATGTTTTATAAGTTTATGAGGACTGGGGAACACAATTGGGTATTTTGATTCACACTTTAAATTTTACAGAGAGGATTATTTCAAGTAAGATTTTCATGAAAATGAAGATAGATCATCTCTTCCCTCTCAACATCCAGTGATATATAGTTACTCTCCAAGTTCCAATCCAAGAATGCAGATTATCATGGTGGTAATCAGGATTTCAAATACGTTCTTGGACCACCCTTCTAGCACCTAGAATTTGATGATCAATGATCCTATAGATTTTTAGAACATGTTTCAATGATCCATAGGGGTTTGGTTTCAAATCATCGAAGCAATGGTCTCTGCAAATGAGAAGATATCATGTAAACTACGATTTATAATGATTTCCACATTTTCATTTACTTTTGTGATTTTCATAATTATCGGGAAATTCAATAGACAGTACTGGGGCTCAGATATGTGAAAAAATTGGTTCTGTTGCATCGAGGATGATAAGTGTTAAAATCCCCATCCCGCCATCTATAGTTGTGACTCTGATACCTTCATGTAGTATGTGAAATGGTTTAGGGATGCTTATGAGTCCGGTCTCCCTTGGATTTTATTCACTCAAGAAATTTAAGAATTCACTTTCACAAATCATAAATAAAGTATTCTGGAACCCATCATTCCCTGAAGGAATATTTCTGGTTTCATAGGAATGAGAATGATGATCAAGGATCCTAGCCATGATTAGGGGTTTGATCAACATTTTCTTGTTGATGTTATTAAAAATGGTAAGGAGGTTTCAAATGGTTTTATGATATATTAGAATATTTTTGAAGGGATTCTACACTTAGTGAGGATATTCTTAAAAATGGGTAAATAGCTCCACCTTCCTAGGGGACTATGAATGTACACCAACAATAGTTTGTGCATTTGCATGTCTTCTTGTAGGAGGTGGAAAGGGAAATGACAGATACTATTTTATCTCATGAAAAAAATATTCCTAAATATTGTGAGACATTTAATATAACTTATAAAATCCACCAAGTAAATTTTGGGTGATTGGGAGAAGCTCACTCATCACGTTTCCTATGCACATTTTAAGAAGTTTCTCTTTGGACATCGACATGTCAAGTGAATATGTGAGTCCATTCCACCAATAAAAAAGTATGAAAATTTGTCAACATTCATCTTATTTCAATTGAATATGATTCAAATACTGTTATATCTTGTGGTGAATCTCAAATGGAAATGGAAATATATATGAATGACCTCCCAAACCAGAATACACCCAATCAACAATTGACTATACCAGACAAATGTAGGTCCCTCCAAGGTCTGGTTGAAGGAGTTGAGTTTCTCAACCTTATACTATTATAGGGTCCTCAAGAAAGATCCAATGAATATAATAATATAATCTAGAACCTATAGTTTGTCACTCAATCCATTCAAAGGGGAAAATAATGGAATTCTAAATTCCTTTTGTTCTCGGATGTTTTCCACCCTCATCTGATATGACTTTCCATTAGGCAGGAACACCAATTGTTGTGTTTCGAGGGACTCAAGAAAATCAGTGTGAGAAACTATAAAATCATACAAGTGATAGTATTTAGACACTAATTAATTGATAGGATCATCAAATTAGGAAGACGTATGCCCCTGATCCTGAGGAGGATAAGGACGGAACTCCTGTGGATTTAGGGAATCATACCTCATTATTATACCATATCCTTCATCTTATACTCTAAAATGTTTCATGGGTCCACTGAGTTTGAAGATGGAAATCTATGTGAGGAGGAACTTTTCCCCATTGGTGAAGAAATGGGACACCTTTAGTGCAATTCCATAATTTTAGTTCTACTAGGTAATGAGTTCTGTAGTGATCCTCTATTTTTCTTCAAATTACTAATGCAACACTTCTACCATGAGATCTATTTGATGAATTAAATACAATATCGGGGTGAGAATATGGATTGATATGTCCCATTCTGTTGTCAATAAGGATATAAATATAATGAAATTATTTATTGGAGGGATCTATAAATCCACATTTTTTCATCTACTAAGTACCGAAAACACATGTTAGAGGATTTTCCTGGTATAATATCATCCCTTTATGGGAGGTCTTCACATTCATGACCTATGTCGGTTATACTATCCCTATAGTATTATAGTAGTTTTTTTAAAACCATATTAGAATGGATGTCTCCATAAGGTATCTTTCCTAATCATCATATAGGTTGGGTTTCAGTAATATTGGGCTAAAATAAATGGTAGCATACTGCTCCCTACCTTTGATCTGTACATGCGAAGATACTTCATCCGTTACTCGATGGAATATTTGGAGGTAAATTAAATATGTAAATTGATGTTTTGGTGGAAACCATATGAATTGTGGTGCTGGTCCAATGGGATTGTCTTCATATGGTCAATAATATAATTCCTCTCAATAGAGTCGAGGTGATCCTAACTTTTTTCATAGGCTAACTGAAGAATGTGGAGGTGGTGAAATTCCACCCAAATAATCTAGAGGAAACAAACTGTTTGGTCCTCTATTACTGGCTTTGAGAAGTCAATTATTAGAGTTACATGTGTCCATAACACCCCAAATAGTTGATTTGTGTCCATAGACTCTCACAAGAATTCTTTTTCAGAGGATGTTTCATACTCCTGGTAATCCTAATCCCCGATTAACACATGATAGGATGTGGGTGGTGGCATTGAAATTTAACATTTCTACTACTAGTTTACCTGGAGAGTAGTAAGTGTTTGAGTCAGAGGTCCACTACATGATTGTAAGGTTCTCAGTGGTGGTTCCAACCTCATCATCACAACCCTAAAGCACTAGGTGTCCACTTCCACCTCATTTGTGATGGTTGAAACATCTATATATGGCCCAGTATAATGATCATAGTATGATGGAATCATCGAGACATAAAAATCTCCACAACATATTGTGTGGAGGTAGTGATGATGGAAAATGGTGGAGATGAGGGTGGCTACATTAAAAGCACCTATATAGGAACCATAATATCATCTATATATAAGTACATATTGGGGATATGGAGAATGAATGTACCTCACCTTTTGGGATGACAATTCTAAATATTAATTACATTTTTATAGACTATGGAATCTTTTTTGAAGGCTCCATCAACGAGTCATCTATGAGCATAGAATCTAAGATGTCCCCATGTTTAATAAAGATGTGGAACTTTCCAGTGTTCCAAATTCAATACTAAGTGTTAAACCTTCTTCCATGGGACGGTTATTAGGGGTAGATATTGTCTTTAGTATGGGGTGGAACACCATATGTATTGGGTTTTGAGATGGGATGATGTCCTATTTAGTTATTAAATGAATGTGTAGGGCCTTCATGTTGGTTGGTTATAGTATGGGTGGACATCCATACCTGCTGTCAATGGAGTGGGGAGGACCTTAGTTATGAATAATAGAGGCATGGAGAGGACCTTTGTACTAGATTATGGTAGTATAGGAAGAACATCCAAACTAAATATTGAAGGATCAGGGATGAACTCCTATCTGGTGGGAAATGGTTTGTGGAGGACCACCCCACTAGCTCTCCTCCCTAGAGGATGGCCCGTAACAGGTGTTGGTAGTTCTAAAAATTGAAAGAGTCACTGTGGAATGCCTATGACGTGGATGGGGAATTTATCCCAATTTAGAAACGATGGATCATGGATCATATATTCAAGGGATCTTGTGAGATACACTAGTTATTGAAGGGTCCAAAACAGCATTAGATGAATCCCCATGTAGCGTAATGTCTTAAATGTATCCCAATCATTGGAATCATGTGTGTTGTACAAGGGCGGGAAGGGTAGGGGTGAAGCCCACCTAATCATTAACATGTGAGAATAGTCGGTGCTAGAATAGATGAGGTATGGTGGGATACCTTCTTAGTGTCACCCATGTCAGAGTAGTTGTAGGCGTGACTTGAGAATCACCTACATCCTTTGTATAGGGGATATAATTAATAAATATCTCAATGGTGAGGCTCTTAAAGCAGTTTGTAACCGTAATGGGGGTGGTTTCACCCAGCATGACTTTTAGGGGATATTGTGATAGTGAGTTGTTGAGGCCTCAAGGTACTATTGGGCTATATCCCAAGTGGGAATGACCCCTTCGTAATCATAATCGAGCATAAGGTAATTGTTAACCATTAATTGTATGACCAATGAAGTTGATATGGGGTGTTGGAACTGGTCTGCTGAAGATGATGTCGAATCCATGGAATCGGCATGCCTGTGAAGGATGGTTTGATCAGTGATTCTCCGTCCATGGTTCTTATGAAAACTAG
This sequence comes from Viscum album, assembly GCA_963277665.1. NCBI lineage: Eukaryota > Viridiplantae > Streptophyta > Magnoliopsida > Santalales > Viscaceae > Viscum > Viscum album. Next base: position 106,125,024 of record OY728144.1, on the reverse strand, counting down.
ATTTCTTATTTCATAATTTTTTCTCTTTATAAGGCATGTGGATTCATCCATCCGTATATGTACACAGAAGTCATTTCCCAAATCCATAACATTATATAATCTACTGAATATAGAGAGGGAGAAATGCTGAAAATGTCATAGACCATGAATTCCCAATTCTTACTTCCCCAATCCACATGTGAGTTTCTTGTTGGGTCCACTCCTTTATCAATGGTACAAGTCACTAAATTCATGACTCTAGTGAAATATCAATATGATGGAACCTCAACACTACTAGTCCCCATTGTTGAGGGTAATATTTTTCCATCATGTTCACTATTTCTTTTTCCTCCACTTTTGTTAGGCTATAACCATGTCTTACAATTTGTCTTATGTTTCTCCACATTCCCACATTCCGGAGGATGTTGAATTTCATCACATTCAATTTTGATCTATTTTCTTTTAATGAATTTGTATGATTGGGTTTCAATTACTCTTTCTATGGTTTCCTCCATGGAACTCATTGCCTAGTCTTGTTATCCCTCGTATATTTGAAAAATGTTCATGGAACTCTTTCACGGTGTCATCTCTATGTGGATTTTTTTATTAAAATTCTTCATTCGGGATAGGTTAACAAATATTTTTAGGGGAGTAACCATGTTGGGTATCTATGGGAATTTGTGGACATTGGGTAAATTGTTCAACTATGGATCATCCTTTTTTTGATGGAAAATCACTTGATTCATATAATGAACGAGACTTTTCTTACATTACTATTACATCATTTCAAAGGTAAAAAACATAATAGTAATACACAAAGGGTATCCAAATGTTTAGAGTCTTGGAAAAACTAGGACCATACATAACAAATACAATATCAAGAATAAAAATTTATTTAATTTCTTCTTCTCTATCTTCTTATTGGTACTTGTCCTCTCCTTAGTACATGTAGCCACCAGAGGATATAAATAAAAAGGGGTGATATAGAAGACCAGTAATAGGATAGATAAAAACAATATAGCATGGGGTGAGCATAATCACAACATGGGAAAAAGATCATGAATATGATAGGAGCATAATTAAAAGACATGAAATGTGGAAATGCATAAAAATAAAACATCATGTCTTAGTGGTTAACTACCACACATACTTATGAACCAATATAGCATCTTTTTCACACATCATTTCACATTAATCATGAGATTCATCACTTTAACCAATGCATTGGAGTTCTTTATAATTCTGGGCGCACCCATCACATTGAAACATTCATATTGCGCTATATAATTCTGGGTGCACCCGTCACATCATAACAATATCATCATCATGCTTTCCACATAGAAACCATATCAATAAATTTACATAACTAACCCATGGAATTTAATTGGTTTCATCTCATAATAACACATTATTAATCTTTGGTTTCCCAAAAGAAAGATGGAATAACATACATGTTACAAGAACCATCCACTTCGAGTGAGAAGTAAAAGGGGCTTTCTTAAAAGAACTGTTCTATGGGAAAACATTTTGTTTGACATAAAAACCATTGACAAAAATGTATATCCCATAAATTTAAAAACAATTATGAACAAATTATCTTTAAGGAGTAACCATATCAAAAATGGAGTGAAAGAGGGAGAACCCAAAGGAAGAAAATTGGGTTCGAGATTTCCCCTTAACTTGTATCCGAATGATTCCTTCTATTTAATGTCCAGTATAATGACATTATAATCATTAATTAGCAATTAAAGAACCTTTTATACATTAATACGGTTAATTATGGTTTCATTATATAATTTTATGTTCCTTTGGATGACTTATAGAGTTTTAAAACATTGTTCGGGGATGTTTGTTTTTATGGTTTTTCTTGGGTGGTTCTCTTGTATTCATAAATTGAAGTTCGGGTAGAACATGGGTAAACATATAAAACTAATATTACATATTCATAATGAAATCACAGAATATAAAATTATATTATAATGAGTTATAATATATACCATGTGGATGAATCATTATATAAATATTAAATGAATATTGTTTGGGTTAATTTGGGTTGTTTTTCGATCACAATGAACATGTTTTAATTTATCACTTAGTAATATGTTCATAATTCAGTTCCTGAACTTTAAATAGGAAATAATATATATAAATTATTTTTTTCAACCTTAAAAATGGTTTCATGACCAGATCTTAATGTAGAAAAGGAATAAGAAAACATGTCGTTCTTGAAGGTGATAAATTAACACCTAGCAAACAATATTCTCTTTAATCAAATAAATGGAAGAGGGAAAGGGGGTTGGATGATATAATATCCCATTAGTATCATAAAATTACATTAAATGTATAATACTATAGTTACAGTACCATTTGGATGAATGTGGTTGGGGAGAGATCACGAAATGAACTTGAACATGAATGGAAATTATAGGAGAAGAGGGAGAGGAATTACCTATTAAATCCTTCCCTTGAGATCCTCCTTAAGGAAGTTAGGTTTGGTATTTTGATGAGACCAGATGCTCTTTGAAGTGGGAGAGGGACTAGGGAAGATGTTTGGGAAGAGTTTAGAGAGGTCTTGGATCTTTAGAGGTTTGAGGAAATGAGGGTGTGAAGGGTGGATTTTATAGTGGAGGGGAGAGGGGATTCCTTAATATAAAATTCATTAGTTTATTATTTATTCACAAGACAAGGAATAGTGGTTATTCTATGACCAAGAATAGTAATTTTATCATGTGATCCGAAACCAAGTGGGATTACATCAGCATAACATCATCAATGACTCAATTAATCCCTTATTTATCATTTATTGTGAATTATCGGATTCTACTATTCATCAAATATTCAAGTATTTCAGAAAAATCCCAAAACATTACCCCAAAAGTTTTTGATGTGTAAAATCAAAAAATTAAGTCCATTTATCAAAATTACTTTTATAAATATGATTAATTTAAAATTTATTTAAAATCATAATTTACATAAAAAAACAGTTTTCAAAAATTAAAACCGATTTCATAGTGCATTCAAAAATTACGTTGGGTCTTATAAAATTATCTAAAAACTATAAGAAATTGGTTAAATATTTTATGAATACATTTTAGGGAAAATAATTTTTCTTTTAAATTAATTAATTAATTATAATTAATTATTTATGACTTACAAAATACCAAAATGTTTACTAAAGTCAAATTGGCACTTTCAAAGATGTCTAAATTTTATTTAATTATTCATGGGTAAGGTTACTATTATGTTTGATGATTTACTACTCAAAAGGGTCATATTACTATTCATATTGGTATGTTACTATTCCTAAGGTTATGTTACTATTCAACAAAAATTATTTTTGTTTCATTAGACTCTAAAAACCATCTTGATCACAACAACATGTGTCAGATTTTCGAAATTCAAAACATAGAAGTGACAAAATTTTGATTAATGGTCACTTATGACTTAATTGTTAATTATGTTCTGTTTTCATGTGATTTTATGGCATAATTATAAGAAGTGAATTTCTATTGAAAAAACATTGGGTCATTACATTCTTCCCCCTAAAGAAATTTCACCCCCGAAATTTCAATTTACACAAACAGGTGAGGGTGTTTCTCCTTAATTGTCTCTTCTGGTTCCAAAGTTGCTTCCTCAAACTTGTTGTTCCTCCAAAACACTTTGACAATATGGGTTGTCTTGTTGTGTAGAACCTTATCCCTCTAATCCAAATTTTTTACTGGCTGCTCCTCGTAGGAGAGATCATCTTCCAGTTGCACCACCTCTGATTTTAGTACATGTGAGGGGTCTGTTATGTACTTCCTAAGTAGTGATACATGAAACACATAATGAACTTGAGCCATATTTGGTGGAAGTGAAACACTATAGTCCATGGATCCTATGTCGTGAAGGATCTCAAAGGGGCCAATATACCTTGGGATTAGCTTCCCTTTCTTACAGAATCGCATGAATCTCTTCCATGTAGATATTAAACGGAATACTTTATCTCCAAAGTTGAACTCCAAGACCCATCAATGGTTGTCAGCATAGCTCTTTTTCCGACTTTGAGCAGCATTGATGTGTTTCTGGATGACTTGAACCTTCTCTTTCATCTCATGAACAAGATCAGGTCCATGTAGCATTCTTTCTCCAACTTTATTCCAACAGGTTGGAGTTCTACATCACTTTACATAAAGAGCTTCATACAGAGCCATCTGTATACTTGAGTGGAAGCTATTGTTGTATGAGAACTCAACTGATGGGAGATGATGATCCCAACCACCTTTGAATTCAATAGAGTAGGCTCTTAGAATATCTTTAGGAGTCTAAATAGTCCTTTCAGATTGGAAACGAGTTTGGGGGTGATAGGTCGTGTTGAAATTTAATTCATCACTCAAAACATGTTGAAGGATCCTCCAGAATTTAGATTTGATCCTTGGATCACAGTCAGAGACAATCGAGAGTGGAACAACTTAATGTCTCACAACATCCTTCACACATATCTTTTCAAGTTTTTCAAGTGAGAGATCTTCCCGAATAGAGATAAAATGGGCAGTCATGGTGAGTTAGTCAACCACAACCCATATCGCATTATTTCCCTTTGACATATTCGGGAGACTCGTGACAAATTCTATAGTAACATTTTCCCATTTCCACATGGGTATAGGAAATAGCTGCATCATACCATTGGAATTTTTTTCTTAACATTAACTAGCTGACATACCAAGAACCTTGATATATATTCTGCAATCTCTTTCTTCATGTTATCCCCCGAGAATTGTTCTCGGAGATCACGGTATATCATGGTACACCCATGATGGATAGAGAATGTTGAGCTATGTTCATTATCCAATAGCTCCTTCTTTATCCCAGGTGATGAAGGCACAAAAAGACGCGTTCTAAAATGAATCACACAATCATTGTCGATATTGAACTCTTGCAGCTTCCCTTCCATTACTACATTCACCCTCTTTTGTATCTCCTCATCATCCCTTTTTGATTCCTTAATCTTATCCTAGATGTATGGTTGCACAATCATTTGAGCAAGGTAGGATTTATTCCCTGTCATTATGATTTCCAAATCCATCCTTTGCATATATATGAAGATAGGGCCTTTCTCAATCCATAACATGGATAAAGGAGCGGGTTATTTTCTGCTTAGAGCATCAACTACCCTGTTCGCCTTTCCAGGATGATAGTGAATAGAGCAATCGTAATCCATGATTAGCTCTAACCATATCCTTTGATGCATGTTGACCTCTTTTTGTGTGAATATATACTTTAGGATCTTTTGGTCAGTGTATATGTCACACTTATCACCATAAAGGTAGTTCCGCCAGATTTTCAAGGAAAAAATCCCGGCTGGCAGCTCTAGATCATGTGTCGGGTTGTTCTTCTCATGGTCCTTCAACTACAGTGAGGTTAAGGCTATCACATTTTCATTTTTCATGAGTAAACAACCCAAGATTTTCTTTGAAGCATCACTGTATATCAAAAATCTTTCTCCACTTTTAGGTAGTGTGAGTACAGGTACAATGATCAGCCTTCTCTTTAGATCCTTGAAGCTTCCCTCACATTCTTCTGTCCAGACATACATTTCTTCTTTCCTTGTTAACTTAGTTAGCTGTCTTGACAATCGTGATAATTTTCTCACAAAACATCGGTAGTACCCAGCAAATGCAAGAAAAGTATGGATTTCTGTGACACTATAGGGCCTGGGCCATTCCTCAATCCCATTTTCCTTTGAATGATCCATTTAAATTCCCTCACTTGTGATCACATGTCCCAGTAACGTGACTTGATTCATCCAAAAGTCACACTTGCAGAACTTGGCGTATAACTTCTTCTTTCTCAATGTTGCCAACACAGGGCTTACATGTTCTTCATGTTCCTCCTTGCTCTTGGAGTATATGAGAATATCATCAATAAACACTACCACAAATTTGTCGAGGTAATGTTCAAAGATTCTATTAATCAAATCCATGACGATTTCAGGGGCATTAGTAAGTTCGAAGGGCATCACCAAAAACTCATAGTGCCCATACCTTGTACGAAATGAAGTCTTATGAATATCTTCCTTCATCACCTTTCACTGATGTTATCCAGAATGAAGATCCACCTTTGAGAAGTATTGAGCACCACTTAACTAATCGAACATGTCGTCAATCCTTGGAAGAGGATACTGGTTCTTTATGGTGACCTTGTTGAGTTCCTGATATTAGATACAGAACCACAATATCCCATATTTCTTCTTCACAAAGATCACTGGTGAACCCCAAGGTGATGCACTTGGACGTATAAACCCTTTGTCCAGATGCTCTTGCAACTTCTTTTTTAACTCCTCCAATTCAATAGGAGCCATCCAATAGGGACACTTTGAGATAGAAGTAGGTCTAGGTAAGAGTTCAATTGAGAACTATACCTTACGATATGGGGGAATTATGGGTAACTACTTAGGAAATACATCTCTGTATTCCCTCATGATGGTAATTTCATCAAGGTTGGCACTTTCCTTCAACACAACCAATTGGTCGTGCTATGCTTCTTCATACAGAATCAACACCCACATCATTGAAGGATTTTTCAGTGGAGATTCATGAAGTTCATTGAATTTTTAGAGGAGCATGGGATGGTTTGGAATATGAAAATATATTTCCTTTTCCCAACATTTGATATGTGCTCTATATAATGAGAGATAATCCATTCCCATTATAGAGTCAAATTCCACCAAGGGAAGTATTACGAGATTTTCTATAAGAATCATCCCACATACGCCAATATGAGAAGAGTCAAACACTTGGGTTGCAATGATTGAACCACTTGGTGTTTTTATAGATATTTATACTACAAGGTTTTGGGGCTTCGATTATATAGTTCTAGCAAACATTCATGATATAAAAGATTGCGTAGAACCAGAATCAAAAAAGACCTTTTCCATTCTTGATTGAATAGGAAGTGTACCTTGTATGACTTCATTATCATGCTCCACCTCCACAGTAGTCATGGCGTAATCATTCCCTTGTTCCTTTGGCTTTGGTGGCTGCTGATGCTGATTACACTCATGAACCCAAGGTTTAGTGAATTGGTTTGCATAGTACTCTAGATCCCTATAGTTGTAGCATTGGACCGAGAGTGGTTATCTCCTTTCATTAGCTACATTGTCTTTCATTTTCATGTCTTTTTGACACTCTTGAACACGGTGTCCTTATTTCCCACACATGAAGCATTTCCCCGTCCCATTGAGGCAGTTCCCATGGTTCAACTTCCCACATTTTTGGCATGTGGGTCATTGATTTTTCTTCCCACCCTTTTCATTAGATCCACCAGCTTCCATCTTTATTTTCTTATCACCATAGCCAAGGGACCATTCTCCAAACTCCATCTACACTTTGAGAGCACCCCGAACAACTTCTTCATAACTCCCAAAGTCTCGAAATGCGAGATCCTTTCGAAGGTGTTGTTTTAATCCACTAATGAATCTATCAATTTTTCTATCATTATTGATAACAAAACCCAATGCATACCTTGCAAGCCTTGTGAAATTTGCTTCATAGTTTGTGTGATATTCTCCTTCTTTTTTCTTGTGCTCTATAAATTCTCTCTCCATATTCGTACAAAGAGTTTGTGGGAAATACTTATTAAGAAGAATTATCTTAATGTCTTCCCATTCCATCTCATCAATTCCAACCCTTGTCTTGGTGTTCTTACTCAAATCCCACCATTGATCAGCTTCTCCATCTAGATAATAAACGACTAGGGTCACCTTCTCCATCTCAGAATAGTGAAGAACAGAAAAGTTCTTCTCCATAGATTTGACCCACTATTCCTCAACTATTGGATAGGAAGATCCACAAAACGTCAGTGGTTGTTTCCGCATAAAACATTTGATAGCCAGTTGCTCCCTCTTTGGTGATGGAGGATGTTCGCCATTATTATGGTTATTTTTCATAACCTAAGATAATTCTGTAAGCATCACCATGAAGTTTTTAACTCCACATCCCAAATAATTAGGTATTTCGTTCGGCTAATCGTTTCATTATCCCTCGCACGAGTTCTTGGCCTGATTTCTCTTGTTTCCCACCATTTTCTGAAATAGAAAAGGTTAGAACAAAAGATAAGTAAACAAGTCATGAATAACATATTAATTTAAACAATTTATACCAAAAACATAACATATTTCATCCCTATGTAAATAATATTTTGTGCATATTTGTACTTAGTCTCATGATAGAGGTTTTCTCTAGGGTTCACTAATCCTAATTCCCAAAATAACTAAACATTTCCTATCATACCAACTATAATAACCCAGACTTTTCTTACATTACTATTACATCATTTCAAAGGTAAACAACATAATAGTATTACACATAGAGAATAAAAAGGTTCAGTTTCATGGGAAAACAAAGACCATACATAACAAATACAATATCAAACATAAATATTTATTTAATTTCTTATTCTCTAGCTTATTATTGGCACTTGTACTCTCTTTAGTACATATAGACACCTAAAAATATACATCAAAAGGGGTGATCTAGAAGCCCAGTAAGATTATAGATAAAAAAAATATATCATGGGGTGAGCATAATCATAACATGGGGAAAAGATCATGAATATTAGAGGATCATAAATAAAAGACTTTAAATGTGGCAATGCATAAAAATGAAACATCATGTCTTAGTGGTTAACTACCACACATACTTGTGAACCAATCTTGCATGTTATTTACACATCATTTCTCATTTACTCATGAGATTAATCACTTTACCCAATGCATTGGAGCACTGTATAATTCCGGGTGCACCCATCACATAAAAACATTCATATTGTGTTATATAATTCCTGTCGCACCCATTACATCATACAATTATCATCATCATGCTTGACACATAGAAAACATATCAAAAAATGTACATAACTAAACCATGGAATGGAATGGGTTTCATCTCCTAATAACACGTTCAAATTCTTTGGGTTCCCAAAATAAAAAGGGAATAACATACATGTTACAAGAACTGTCCAATTTGAGTGAGAAGTAAAATGGGTGTTCTTAAAAGAAGAGTTGTTTTGGAAAAAATTTTGTTTGACATAAAAACTAGTGAAAAATATGTATATCCCAGAAAGGTAAATACAATTATGAAAAAATTACCTTTAAGGATTAACCATATCAAAAAATGGAGTGAAAGAGGGAGACCCCAAAGGAAGAAAAGTGGGTTCTAGATTTCCCCTTACCTTGTATTCGAATGCTTCATTCTCTTTAATGTCCTATATAAAGACATTATATTCATTAATTAGAAATTACAAAACCTTTTATACATTAATAGGGTTCATTGTGGTTTCATTATGTCATTCTATGTTCCTTTTGATGAATTATAGTGTTTGAAAACATTGTTCGGTGATGTTCGTTTTTATGGTTTTTCTTAGGTCGTTTACTTGTATTCATAAATTGATGTTCAGGTAGAACATGGGTAAACATCCAGAACTAATATTACATTTTATTAATGAAATCTCATAATTTAAAATGATCTTATGATGAGTTATATTATACACCATATATATGAATCATTGGATAAAAATTAAATAAAGATTGTTTGGGTTAATTTGGACGGTTTTTATATCATAATTAACATGTTTTAATTTATCACTTAGTAATATGTACATAAGTCAGTTATAGAACGTTAAATAGGACATAATACATATAAAATATTTTGTTTCAACCATAAAAATGGTTTCATGACCAGATATGAAGGTATAAATGGATGGAGAAAGCATGTCATTCTTGAAGGTGATAAATTAACACCTCACGATCAACGTTCTCTTTAATAAAATAAAAGGAAGAGGTAAAAAGGGTTTGATGATATAATATCCCATTTAGAATCATAAAATTCATGTACATGTATAACTATGGACTTATATTACCATTTGGATAATGACCGGTGGGGAGAGATCAAGAAATGAACTTGAACTTGAAAGGAAATTAAAGGAGAAGAGGGAGAGAAATTACCTCCAAAATCCTCCTCTTGAGATCCTCCTTAAGGATGCTATGCTTGGTCTTTTGATGATACCATAAGCTATTAGACGTGGGAGAGGGGCTAGGGAAGTTTTTTGGGTAGTTTTTAGAGATAAGTTTTGGAGTTTGAGAGGTTTGAGGAAATGAGGGTGTGAGGGGTGGATTTTATAGTGGAGGGGAGAGGGGTTTCCTTAATATAAAATTCATTAGTATATTATTTCTTCAAAAGACAAGTTATAGTCATTATTCCATGAGAAATAATAGTAATTTTATCATGTGATCCCGAACCAAGTGGGATTACATCATCATAACATCATCGATGACTCAATTAATCCATTATTTAGCATTTATTGTGAATTATCGGATTCAATTATTCATAAAAAAATCACATATTTTAGAAAAATCCCAAAAATTTACCCCAACCATTCTTTGACCTGTATAATCCAAAAATAACTCCATTTTTCAAAAATAATTTTCTATTTATGATTAATTTATTATTTAATTAAAATCATAATTCACATAAAAAACTGTTTTTACAAATTAAATATGAATTTATTGTGCTTTCAACAATTATGCAGTGTCTTATAAAATTATCTAAAAACAATAAGACAGTGATTCAATATTTTATTAATAAATTTTAGGGAAAATACATTTTCGTTGAAATTAATTAATTTTTTATAATTACTTATTTATGACTTACAAAATACCAAAACATTTACTAAGGTCAAATTGTCACTTTCTAAGATGTATAAATTTTATTTAATTATTCATGGGTAAGGTTACTCTTATGTTGGATGATTTACTATTCAAGAGGATCATATTACTATTCATAAGGGTATGTTACTATTCCAAAGGGTATGCTACTATTCACCAAAAATTATTTTTGTTTCATTAGACTCCGAAAATCTTCTTGAACAAAACTGTGTATGTCAGATTTTTAAAATTGAAAACATATAAGGGAAAAAATTATGTTTAAATGCCACTTATCTCTTAGTAGTTCACTATGTTGTGTTTTCATGTGATTTTAGGACATAATTATAAGAAGGTAATTTCCATTGAAAAACATTGGGTCGTTACAATGCATCTTAATTGTGAATCAAAATGAATATTTTGATGATCATGAGGTAATTGAACATATGGTAATAAGTATTGCTTGGATTTTTTACCTCTGGAATACCACAATTTTTATGGGGTATGTATTACGGGACATGGTATGATTTTATTGTATTGTGGAGATGGGTCATAATTCTATATTGAGATGTTTTGTAGAATTTGATTAATTTAGTATAGAGATAGGAACATGGTCAATGTCTTGTGGGGAAGAGGTGGTACATTAGATCACCCAATGGTGGAAGATCTGTAGTTTTGGATCAGAATTCCCCATAGAAGCAGATCCAAGAGGTGTGTCCCTATGAGGGGGGAATTAACAAATGGGGTTTCCATTGTATGAATCACAACACGATATGGAGGTTGATAGGAAAGTTTTTTAGAATTACCCATGGATATAGATATAGGGTGTAACTCCCTATAGTGGAAGATATCATAGATGAGTTAACTGATGGATCAAAACACAATATGGAGGAAGATCCAGATTTGTAGGGCCAGAACACCCCATGGGGCGGATCCAGCAACTGTGTCGCCAGGAGAGAAGATGACACAACTATCTTAACAAATGGTTGGATAAAAAGAACCCATGGAGGTGGATTCGTAAGGTGGTTCATAATATCCCATGGAGATGGATCAATGAGCTACATCGATAAGAGGGATTATATCACCCATAGGATTCCAAATTGATAAAAAATCACTGTGGAGAGAGATCCAATGTTTTGGTCAGAATGACCCATGAAGGTAGATCAACAAGTATTTTCCTTAGGGGAATGAGTTATAATGATTGATGAGAACAAAATGAAGAGGTGGATCTAAAAGGTTCATACGAACCCCCTATAGAGGTGGATCAATGAGTTGTGTCCATTGTAATTATGAATACACACCAGCGGTTACCGATGGACTAGACACCTTGTCGAGGTAGATCTGGAGTTTTGTATTAGAAATAACCATAGAGGGTGATTCAGGAGGTGTATTTCATTGATGTACATGTTAATCCTTATTTTACTATTTTGGAGATTAAACCACAAGGACGAATCAAACATACAATGTTTTGGATATATGGATCAATATAGTATGATTCCATAGTTTAAGATCATGTGACATGACTGATCCATGTAGTTTAACATCATGAAGTTAAGAAATTCATGTCATAAAAGGAGTGTATATGAGGGATGTTGTGGATATTATGAATGGAAGCTTCCCTGAATTACTGTCACATCTGATGGTTAGTAAATATGGATTGGTGTATATGCATGGAGGTTTCCCTGTATGGATGTGACATCTTTCAGATGGGGGGATGTTATAATCACATTATTGTGATACATGTGCTTCCTAACTTCAACACACAGGGTAAGAATATAGTTTTTCCTCATATTCTGAGTATTTTTTCTTCCATTTTAAATTCATAAATCTATTAATAAGATGTAGGTAGTTTTACATCATGCAGCTCAAACATAGATGGACTCACTCTTCAAGGTTAACCATTCCAATGAGAGAGTATGTTATTTAATTGGGAATCCTCACTAAGAAAGGTTCACATATTCTGTTAAAGATTTCACCTATGGTCTTACATTACCAACACTCATGCACCTTTGGGTGAGACATGGAATTGGAACTACCATTGAAGAATGTTCAATCATGATATCGACTCTAGGGTATCTATGCTTAGAAGAAATGAGTAGTAGGGTACCTATTGATAAATACAATAGGTAGTTTAATGGATTCACTAGAAGCATATTTAACTTCGTCAGGGGACCATAATGTTGTTTCATTAAAATTTGGTATGTTTCACAAAAACAAAATTCTATAAGGGAGATATAGGATATGGGATATTGTTGTATTAAATAGTAATAGTTTTATGATAATCTTGGAGTATCAAACAAAGAACATATATTTGTGTTCACCCAACCATCCATAGGAGGAGTTGTGTGAGGATCACCTCTCATTGAAAAAGTCGTGTTTAGTCATGCATGAGATACATCACACAAATTCTCTACATTTTTTGGACATATGATCAATTGTTTTGCACAATATTGTAAAAGAAAAATATTTTTCACATTGAAGAGCATGGCTTCTTCTTTCGATGGTCCTCCCCAATTGTGGGGCTTGATTTTATTTATGGAAATAACCTCATTGTATCTCATCAGGCGTCAAAAACGAGTTATGTGTGTCTCAGTCCATTACTAATGGGCTATGATCATACAGTATGTCTTGTTGGACATTACCTTTGAGGCACAAAGGTATGGTTGCAGAATTTATTTTCAAGAAACATTGTGTTGTGGATCATAAACCATCAAAAATATAGGCATTGGACATGGATGTGAAATCATAAATGGTATTCTAAATGGAACAATATGTATTAATTTCTGCAAAAGTCATGTCCATGCAGAACATTATATTCTAATGAACACACAATATCATGTATGAAACCTGTTCGCCCCCCTCAAAATAGTCCTATGGGGGTTTGTAGTGTGTCAGCTTACCCAAAGGTGGTCATCTGATATATGAGGTGATGTGTTGGTACCAAAGAAGAAAATTTGGAAGTAGTTTTAAAAAAGAGTAAAACTTGTTTGTTTTATAGTTCATAGGGTTGGTTGAGGGTGACCTAGTCCCATTGTGTATATAGTAAATTTCAAAAATATTTTTTAGACATTTAATGTTGATATTGAGTGTTTGCAATTCTATTTCATTAAAAATATTCACAACACAGAAATTATAGAAATTAATGATAGTAAATGGTTTGTCCCTTAGGGTGTAAAGTTACGATGTCATTAATTTTAGTCATTATTTGAAAATAAACACTTATTTTTCTAGATGAATGTATATATGTTGAATAAATTTTTCATGTTCACAGTTGTTCACTCCATGTTAATTATTTAATTATCAAATTATTTTTTCCTTATTTTATATTAATATGAAATCTAATTCCCACAAGATTTTAAATATTTTCCCACATCTATAATTATCTCATTCACATCCAATTATACCTTGTGTTCTATTTGTACAAATAAGTGGAATCATTTCTCATATATCAACCGATAAGGGATCATTACATGCGTTGTTTTTTCTATACAGTAAGACAAAAATATTTATTCCAATTTTTTTTAATCATTAATATTTAAATATGATTTATTTATTAAATTCCATTAATCACCCTATTATAGTAATCACGTTGTCCAATCGTTTTTATATGATATGGTGTTTTGGTTTTATAGAACATTCCCTATATTTACATCAAATCATCGATTTTCCTATTAAAAATTTGGTTCCTTTGGTAAATTATGACTTATCTTCATATTACAAATATTAAAATGATATTAGTCCTAAAAAGTTAGTTTAATAATCAATTTTGATTTCCGTGTCTTCCACATATTTTGGAATATAATCTATTACTAATAAATTAAGTGAATATCCAAACAGAATAGGACAGAGAACCATTAATTCTATGCCTCATGACCCAAATATTTTATAATAAATTACTGTTAATTCTGGAAATTTAGGTCTCTTTGATATACTCCTTGTGAATTCAATTTTTTATCATTGTTTTAAATATTTTTCGGAATCTTTAAAAAACATTTTCTAGTAAATTTAAAATTCTATAACATTCATAGAAACTATTTGTGAAAAATATTTTACTAAACAATATAATATATAATCAAATTTTATTATAAATTATACTTCACAGTTGAGAAATTATAACATAATAATTTGAGAATTTTAATTTTCCCAAAGGTATATATTTTCCCAAATAATAATATTTTTTTATATTTGAGTGTTAAAATTTATTACAGATTTTGATGTGATGTAAACTGATATGTTACATTAAAATTTATGAAACCAACCAATAAATATAATTCTACTATATTAAAATAAAAGTTTCTAAATTATTTGGAGAAATTAAATGACCAAGTTTCTTCAATTTATTACTCAGGTGTGTGGGGAATCATGCTAGAGTGATATACAAGGAGATTCCATCAAGTATTTGCACCATTATTTAAAAATCAAATCCTTATTACATAACCATCAATCTCACCCACCATATATTTTTTCCAACCTTCTTAATCAAGTAAAAATGTTTTATATGGTTAGGGAAGAAAAATTAACCAGTACCAAATGATATGATCTGAATTCACAAAAGGGGTAAATCAACTACTAATAAACTTTTTTGAAGATTTAAATTTGGTTTAGAGTTTCCCCATTTTTTTCATTTAGAATATAAAATGTTATAGATGTTGGTATATACATTATAATAGAGAAAAATAATTACTTGGTCTGGAGAATAAAAAATCATTTGAAATGGGTGATTCAAATATGTGGTTGTATGATAAATTTTATGATTACTTTTCTCTTTATGTCATAAAAATAATCTATTCAATTATCATGAGAAAAGAATTAAATTTTTATTAAATTAAGGAAATAAATTATGATTTAGTTAAGAGGGGTTGGTCTAGATAGTAACTATGGAGGCATAATATGATGAAGATTAATGGAATCTCATTGAATGATATTAATAAAATATTTATGGAAACCACCCTAAAAGAAAAATAAAAAGGTAAACTATATTGTTTGATCTACTTTTGATGCTATATGTTCCCCCACAATATCCCCTTATCTCTAGATATAGGGGATATCATCTTTTTGGTGTGTATATATTGAAATTTCCTTGTAGTATAAGAGTTAATTCATTGAATGGAGAGGATTCCTAAGAGGAAATTAACAAGAAATAATTATTTGGATTTTATTGTTGAAAGGGAAATGTTATTAGAGAAGAAAATGCTAATACTAGTAAACATGTATTGGAATTTTTCTGAAAGATATGATCCCTATCTGAAGATGGATAAGAAAACCATTATAACATATCCATTTAAATCCTAAACCATTCCTTCGAGAATATTTCTTCCTTGGATACATGATACTTCCATCTTCAGTTTGAGTGCCTAATAAGGAGGCTTCCACAATTCATATGCTCCATAATTCTTTGGGCTATACAAGATGAATTCATCAATAAAATTAGTATTATATATGTTAAATAAACATATAATATGATCAAAATTTATAGAGGTGATGTGGGATATAATAGGGCCAAGTAGTCTGGTGTTGATGTACCTGAGGATGGGATATATGTCTTGGTGGTGGGTTGCAATTCAGGTATCCAAAGCCACTCAATATAAAACCTCAATGACGAAAATATTTCCATAATAGTTAATTAAATATCTAACATAATCAGTAAAACATGAAATGAATAAATTATTAGAATATTCTAACCATGCATACTTCCCCCATGAATGATCCAAATGAAAAAGGCCTAATCACCATTCACACACAAATGGAACACTGATTCAGATATAAAATTTGACTCGCATGGGTATTTTAAAGTGATTTGAATGCTATTTCTTTATAAATAATCATCCATATGGTGTTCCAAATTTATGTAAATCCAATGAAGAATATAAAATATAATGGATATTTATATGAATTTTTTTAACATCATGTGGTAATGTGGTATTGTGGAGTATGTATTAGATAAAAAAAGTGACATAGGTGAAGGATCTAATTGACGATGGATTGTAGATTAAATGGTATGGTTAATTAGCCATAAGTTTATGGTTGAAGATTTTTTTTATTCATTATTGAGTTTTTCATCCACTATAGAACTAAAATTATTGTCATGTAAAAAGGATGTGGTCTAAGACATAGAATTTAAGGAAGAAGAGAACAAGGGAAACCTACCAATCCTTCCAATTTGAGATGTGACCCATTCTATCAGACCAATAGTTATTTCCCACAATTTCTCTAATAATGTAATCTAGTCCTCCCTATATATGTCATATGAAATAATGCTCATACTTTGAAAGAAAATGCATTACTTCTTCAAGATGAACATATCCTAAAGATACATCCCTATATCTACATCACATGATAGAATATATTATAATCATATGAAGTTTTCGGATATGATGTTGAGGTTAAATAACCCCTAATTAATAGATTTGACTAGCTTTACCCAGTTAAACAAATTATTTTACCCCTCATGATGAAAATCCCAATTGACAGAGTTGAGAAAGTGTTCAATATTATAAATGGTGTGAATTAAAGGATTGTATACCGGAAGGACATACATTAGGATAAAAGGATGATAAATATTAACCTGAGTTATACATTACAAAACTGAGAGTAAAATTATTTTATAATACCAGATCCTTATGTTGTTTTTTTAATACTTCCATCAAAGTGGTGAATTTAAATCATTTTTTAGGAATTCTAGGAACCAAGAAAATCCTTATGAGATTTTTATTTGGACATACTTATCTTATCCTCTATGAAATTTGAAATCCAAAAACTATAATATTCTTGGATGAATATGTTAAATTTTTATGCACTTACTATATATATATTTAAAATCATTAAAATTGAATTTTTAATGTTGTAAATAAATATTTCTTAAATCCTTAATGAATATTTTATCAATTATTTATTAGAAAAAATATCTAATTTTATTATATAAGTATGGTAATGATATATATCCTCAAATTTAATTTTGCACATGTGAACCGCTATCCTACATTTTAAAATTATATGTATAAGAGTAATGTACATATCAATTAAAATGTGAAACATTAAATGATTCTATAAATGTTTTTTTTCAAAAAATATATTCAAGAATTTATCTATACATTATAAAAAATAATACAATGTGTCTCTAAACCAAATGAAATTATTTTAAAAAACATTATGGAAGCACCATTAAAATCATTCCATATTCATTCCATATTCTATTAAAACGTGCCATATTCATTAAAAAATTTAATAGATACAAATTATAATTAAATATTTCATGTAATAAAGTGAATTTTTTTTAGTAGACTACAAGTAAAATTGGAACCTAAAAATACCCCAAAAATCTATTTTAAAATCAATTTTGAGTTTTTAGAGACACTGAATAAGAAGTTTAATAAATATGTTCTATGGATAAGTTTTTTTACCTGATTCAATTTTCACCATTTAATTAATACAAACAAACGATTATTCAATATAAATTGATTATGAAATATTATTCATTATTCTGAACCATATGTCTATTCTTCTAGGTAACTTCATGAATTTAGTAAATAAATTACGTATTAAAAATTTGGTTAGTGGTTTTATTTTCCAATAACATTTGAATTTCTTTTTTGACCACTTCCACTATTGGTTTTTTAAAACTTTTATGAGTTTTCTGTATAATATTTTATTCATTTTCTAGAACAATAACAAGAATGTAGATTTTCGGATTAATTCTATGTGTTCCCCCAAAATTATTTCTTATAGCTTAGAAATTTTATCAAAATATATTTTTTTATAATAAATTCATGACTACATTAAATATTTCTCAAATTAAGTTCTAGTATCAAGTTTTCTTTTATAAAAAACAAGAACTAAATCTATAGGTTATGTCTACAATTTTTTATTTTGTTTATTTTACTCAATAAAAGTGTATATTATTTTTATGTAGCTCAATGACCTTCATATCCTATATAATATATGGACTATCATCCTATTTTTCATTGAATTAACACTCATGTACAATAATAAAATCATAATTAACCTCTTCCTTATATTATGAACCAAAATATTCCACAATCAACCCATGTGATTTATCAAAATTCATATAACAAATATTTTTTCAAATATTCAATTAAATCTGACATGCTAGTTTCTTCTTAGTGATTATATCTGTCAGAAATTTATAATTATATTTTTTTTTATCCTCTTATGATAATATTCTAGAAAAACATATTAAAATGGGATGTGTTATCCCAAAACTAAATATTACAGTACCTTCCAAGACATTTATATATTCATTTTATTTTCAATAAAATGTCTATTAAACGATGGATGAATAAGTTGGTGTCATGTATTATTACATTTTTATCATAAAAATCAACTTGGAAGATCACATTATACACTCTATTAAGAAAAAATTGAATAACCACTATAAGAAATGAATTATTTCCTATAATTAATTAAATAAAAACTCATATTGGTAGAAATTATATCATCTCTAAACCATAAAATAGATTACACGACATTTCATTAATAACTTATTCTATATCACATAATTCATCAGTGAAGGTCATTAATCCAACAATTTACAAAATTAAAAATATCTATATATATTGAATTTCATTAGGATGATATACTGTGATCATTTTTGAATAATTTCATCATATATTCACTCTATTACTCCATTAAAGTCCATTATTTTATTTCACGATTCAAAATGGATCATAGAATATTCAACAATTTATTTGGGAACCTCAATAATAGTTATGTTTATTTAAAAATTTTTAAAATTTTGTGGAATTTATTTTTTTATTTTTTCCACATTAATATTATTTTATTAGATTATTCACCATGGAAGTTGAAATAGAATTACTTCTTTTTTTCATAATAAATTATTGTATGTTTTTTTATTTCATTTAACTCTTCTGAAATCCAAAAAAAACATTAATGTTTAGGTGAACCTAGAATTCCATTTATATTTATTGTGGATTATTTCCCATGATTATTATTTACATATAAAAAAATTGACTTAGTATAACCAAAAGTATTAGTTTCTTTAGGATTATGTTAAATAAAAAATTAGTTTTTAAAAAATATAGACATCAAAACAATTCAATATTCTCAAATTATACCATTTGATACATAGAAAACATAATATAATTATTCATAAATTAAGGAATAAAAACATAATAATTGGTGAGATTAAATTTTTAGTATAGGTAAACATAAGAGATATCAATTAATGATCATATGTGATAATGAGATAATCATACAAGTATGAACATTAACTATTTTTCTTGTTAATAAAAAAAAATTTCAGAAAAAATATAAATATATATCAAAATCCAAATCCATTTAATAAGGATTTGTAATAATATGATACATGAGTTATAATAGTGTGAAAACATGTGTGAATAGTCAGAAGCTATGAAAACATAATATTGGAATAATAATTTATCATAAACATAAGAATAAAACTCATAATACATTTCATGGAGAATCAACAAGACACCCATATCAAAATTGACAAGGCTAGGAACATGCCTATAACATAGAATACATATTATTATAACTCATTTCCCAAACCCAATTTTGACATGGGGAAATTACTGGTGTCATATCTTGACCTTATGAGACAAACAAATTCCACAATAAATTAGTATGGAAATAATATATCTAGAAATCTAAAAACATAAAACCATATATATCATAGCCACAAGAGCATGAAAACATTTTTAATTCCATCATAGCTTAATTAGCCCAGTAATGTGAAATTGATTTCATGAAAACCACTGTAAAAAATTATCCTAATACATACAGGTAAAAAATTTGGATTGTATCATCATAAAATATCCAATAAGATATATAAGAATATTAAATGATATCAAAAAAGATTAAAAGTATTTTTATTATATATTTAGAATATTTATTTTCAAATAAGAATATTTAATATTAAATTTTCATAAATCTTACATTGATAAAATAATTTTTAAAATATATAAAACGAAATTATCAGGGAATTTAGAAATCATTGAGTGTAATTTTCTTAAATAAAAGTGGTGAATATAAAAGGAAAATTTCTTCTTATGGAATTTATTTAAAAAATTATTTCCCTTCAGAATTTTGAAATATAATTAATAAGTTTTTTAAAATGTATTGTGTATAAAATAGTAAGAATATCCCATTAAAATATTTTTAAATAATTTTTAAGAATATAGAAAGTTACCATAACAATTAAATATGTGTAGTTGAAGAAATTAATAAGATAATATAGATAAAGTATAAATGACAGCGAAATATTATTGACCAAAAAAATTGTTAAGGATGATCCTAATTTATGAGAATTATTTACATTGAATATTAATCCATATTGATTAAATGTATAATAGATACATGTTAATCTTGTGAATAACTAGAAAAGAAGAAATTATATTGGGTTTATATTGAATGAAAAAAGAATTTACCCATATAAGAATGTAAAGATATAAAATATAAATTTCAAAATTATAGTAGTAGTATACCATTTTCATTACTCCCAAAATCTATGATAGTGATTTTACCACATGATGAATTTTCTCATTCTCAATAGGTGTTCATACAAAAAAAGTATTTAAGATTACTTATTGAATTCCGGAGCAATTGAACTACATTAAGGGATATGGGAGAGGAAAAGTACATATAGATTAAATAGAAAACACATTTTTTTTTGTGTGGACTAGGTGGTTTATAGGAGGTGTCCTTTTATTATTGGGTTTCTATAATAATTTCCAAAAATCCACATTTCCTAAGGTGTAAAGTTGAAATTTTTAAAGAATATGGATAAAATTTTGATAAATAAAAGATAATGGTCATAAATCCCATCATATAAACAATATCAAGATAAAATTAAATGATATTATATGTCATTATGACTATGTTTGTCCATTTTTACCCAAATTTAACTTTACAGTGTAATTTCTTTTTACCTCGATACATTGTTTTTAAAAAAAATTGGAAATAATAGAATACCATTATTTCAAAATATTGATTAATTTTTTTGAATCCATTTAATTTATTTCTACTTTTAAACATGCTTATTTTTAAATTTTCTTGAAAAAATAATAATATATATATATATAACTATTTTTATAAAGAAAATATTTTATTTATTAAGTGTTATTTTTGTTATTCCATATATCTTACAAATTTTATTAGTCTTAATCAATTTTTCATAAAATAGATTATATTTATTATTTTAAAGTGACCAATTTATCTTATTAAATTAAAAATATGAAATACATAAAATTATTTTTTAGGAAAATTATATTTTTTATCATTTTAATTTTTTTATCACATCCTATTAAAATTAATTACTATCCTTCAAAAGCATAAATTTTACAAATATATTAGTATGAAAATAATTAATTTAAATTTT
Source organism: Viscum album (assembly GCA_963277665.1). Taxonomy (NCBI): domain Eukaryota; kingdom Viridiplantae; phylum Streptophyta; class Magnoliopsida; order Santalales; family Viscaceae; genus Viscum; species Viscum album. Next base: position 106,102,993 of record OY728144.1, on the reverse strand, counting down.
CAAAAAGATTAAATATTTATTTAATATCAATAATAATTTTATCACTTAATACATAAAAAAATTTATTTTAAAATATTTTAAATAAATATTTTATTTTTGTTTCATTATTTGTTATTTATGAATTTTATTATTTTTAAATTTCTTACAAATAATTACATAAATTCCAAATACATATTGCTTACATATATACCCAATGATCTAATATCTAATTACTATAGTCATAATGACCATATATCCAATGAAAACATATCCAATGATAATATATGATAGTCATTTGTCATTCCAACATATAAAATTAATAAATCCTTAAATCTATTGATTTTATTTACTTTTATATCAAAATTAATTATATATATACAATTTTAGCATTGTTACAATGTTATATTCTGGGTATTATCATTATGAAAACAACTACATTAATAATTTATCTTCATGATATTTTTGATGACATGTGGATTTATTCCACATTTTTTATTTTTATATATTGTTTCATATTATGTTCTAATAATGTATTATTACTTTTTATGCTTTGTAAAGTTTTTGCTGAAATAAAATGTATTAATTTTTTTCAAATTTTTTTTCATGTGAATCATGTTTCAAGTAGATTTTATTTGTTTCATAGAAAACAATACATAGAAACATTAATAGAAGTTAAATTATACCAAAATAATTGAATTTTTAATAGGAATTATAATAATATGGTGAAAAAATGAGGGAGATTCTATTTCAATAAATATTCTAGATCCCAAATAACATCCATAAACATATGATAATATCATAGTACATTAACTAGCTTGGTGGTCATGATTCATTGAACTTTATCTCTATTAATAATGATATGGACAAGTTTTCAATGGAAGGTAGGTAATGACCTTGTTTAATTATGGCTGAGATCATTACATGTGATGAATCTGGTATTTATTTCATACAAAGTGATAAATGGTACACATCATGAACTTGGGTGATATTCAGTGGATGGGTAAGATACTAATATTTCATCTATAAATTATCATGTATTTAATATGTTTTTTGGTATTAAAGGATAAATATTAACTTTGTACTAAATGTAATAACCCTATTCTATTATTTTATTCAAAGGAATACATTATCATCAACTTAAAACTATATATTTAATCAATGGTTTTTAGATTTTCTCTTTAGTGAAATTGGTGTTGTTATAATGTTCTCCTAAAACTTTTGAATCATCTTAAACTTCCCTTAAAAAATATATGGTCTGGAGAGTTTACACTATCCCAATCCTTCCAAACAAGTTAGAGTTCCACACCACATCAGATACATATACTGACATGGTTCCATATTTTTAAAAAAAATTGAAACTATTTTTATCTAAGATATATACCTTGAGATGGTGTTAATCCGAATCTCTTTTGAAATACATCAACAATATTATAGAATATCCGCAATAATTTGAAATCTATTTCAGTTTTAACAATATTTTAATGATGATAAAATTTTCTTATCATTATCACTATATCCAATAATTTTCTAATACAATTCAAGAACACTAAGGTAAACAAAAAATCATGGTTAGATATAATTTCATGTGGTACTCCATTCAAAAATACTGAATCCTTTATTTATATATTGTAATGTTGATCAATTGAGAAATAATTATTAATATTAATAAAATGTATTGATTTATTAAGGTGATAAATCAAAAACCATATAAAATTATATCTATTATAGTCAAATGAAGACCCATGAAACAATTCATGGTGTTGATTTATCATTTATATACTGGTATTGGTAATAGTTTCATCACCCATTCAGTTATTGACTTTCATCCTTTTCTTATTACCATACCAAGCATCATGATGCATACTATGGAATATGACCCATCATATTATCCTAGAATAATAACACTATGTGATCTCTATACATCATTATTCTCTTCTATGAATAGTGAATGATGAGAAATTGTCATTCTTCACAACTACTTCATCAATTTCAATACTGAATAACATATATTCCATTCCCATATATTATAATTTTATTTTTGGTAATGCAGATCTCTATAATATTTTGTATCTTTTTCTGTATCTCTATATCCACCTTTTGTTCCTTATTGACCATTACATGGATAAGGGGTAGAGATTTAATTTGGGAATGATATGATTTATCCCTTTTCATTAAGATTATGAGGTCCATACTTTACAATTTCATTAGTTTTGGTTATCATTAAATCATTTTCTTGGATAAGGTAACATGATATATCATACATGATGTATCAACCAACATGTTTTTGATTCCATATTTTTAAGGTATTGAGTAGTTATTTTCCTTGATCAACTCTTACCACATCCTTTGGAACACAGTCGACTCAGTCGATGTGATTACATACATTATGTTCTTGTGATCTATATATATTTTATACTTTTCAACATTATGCTAATTTCTTTAAATATTTAATATAAATAGTATAGATTCTAGCATTTAAATATGTGAGGTAAAATATGTATTAGGAATATTTAATTGACATGAGGCATAAGGTATCACCCTGTCATTTTTCAATACGACACATCCGAATGACTTATTGAATATATCATAACATATAATGAACCCTTATTCTATCTATGGTAAAATGAGTTTATATATAGTGGAAATAGATCTATTGAAATCATTAAAATTTTCTTTATATTTATCTAACAATAGGAACAAAACTATCATGTATGTAAGAAAGGATTGTGTATTTTATTGTTTGTGAAGTATCTTAAAAAAACAAAAGTATTCATAGAAACCATGAAAAGATATCCATGTTACATTGGTTTGTCTAGGACATTCGGTGATCTCCATATTATTTTATAGAAAATAAGGTATACACCTTCCTATTATTAAATAACAGAAAAATAATGCCTTCTATATTAGAATTATATTTTGAAAATATTATCTTATAATTACACAATTTTCATGGAATTTTTTGTGGTCCTATGATAATAGTAAAACCCATTCACACTCATGTCATATATGAGAATATACTTTAAAATGAATACTAAAAATTTACTATCATAATATATGAATACTATATTCACTAGATCTATAATTATGTCATAGGCATTTGTGACTCCACATAAAATCAATTATAATTCATAGAGTACGTATCTTTTTGGAATTGTTTTCTTTTATACATATTATCTTACAACCCTAAATTAATGTTATATAGATCTAATGTAAATAATTGATAAGTACTAGACCAAAGAATTTGATCATAGAAGTAATCAATATGTGGCTTGGGATACATATTATTGATTGGGATTTTTAATAGTTCCTTATAATGAATGTAATAACACATTAAACCATATTTATTTATAAAAAATGTTGGCAGGTGCACACTATAGAGAGGAACTAGGGCATATAAAACCCATTTAAATATTATCATGGTGTTGGTAAATTAGTTTTTGGTAATTTAATATAGATCATTAAATTAAAATTCTTTTATATATGAATGTTACTATATATGATTTCAATTGAAAACCCAACCCTATTAATGGGGAGAAACCATAAAACATTTTAGGGAAAAAATTATTTGTTCTCAATTGGTTTATTATCAACATTTGGTTTCCTCCATATTATTTGATCATCATAATATACAATATTTTGAATTAAAACCCATATTAGTGAAATAATTCCCATACACAGTTCAGGGAATTCCTTACATTAATAAATGGTCAATGCTTGAATCGGTATATAAAATGTCAATTTAGTATCCAGATAATTAATATTTTTTATTAGTACATATATACATTCATTTACCTCAAACAAAATAGACGTTATAATAATATGATTGTTGGAAATAAATTACCACAAAATTATACTCAAAGGGAGTTATAAAATTTAGATAAAATCATCTCAACACTATGAATTTTTACTAATAATTCAATATATTGAATTTGGGGTGGTGATTTGATTCTCTAAATAAAAATTTAATATATGATGGATTAGGTAGATAAAAAATTAAATAAAGAATTTATAACTGTAGTTTGAATGGTGATTATATTTTCCACCAAAATTTTATAAAAAACATCATTAGTTTTGATTGATTATGAATTCACATTATCCATTTACTTTTAGAGTTGATGATACTATTTATATTCATTAATAATGTTTTTGGTGAAAATTTTGGAATAAAGATCATACTCAATAAAACTAATGCATTATATTTTTTGGGGTATTTCATATAATCTCTCAATCTATCAATTTAACTAGTTGAACATTTTATATTTCATGAGAATTGATATTATTTATGTCCATATCTTCCACACATGAAAAATTTACATATTCCATAGATAGAGTTCTATAGTTCTTATTCTAGTTTTTTTTAATACATGAAGAGTTATTTTTTATTCTCTATAGGTATTGTCATTTGAGTTTCTTAAAAACCCATTTTATCTTCATAATACTAATACAATTTCACAATAAGGAGTATTCAATCTCTATTATTATATTGATATATTATAGAAAAATTTCAATATATGAATAATGGTCCCTTTTATCCAATGACATTTATGGATCTTTTATAACGCCACTAGTGAAATGATCTGTTATTTTTATATGGTTAGTGATAGTTCCAAAAGTGTAGCATCCATGTTTTGAAATTTTCTATTCATAGCATCCAATTTATTTATACTAATTTTATCAAAAAAAGATATTATTAATCCATTTTCATTTTTGGAGTTATGGGAAATTTTTGGTGAATAATATTTTCTTAAACATATCTCATTATATAGATAAAATTACATTCTTTTATATTTTATTACTAATGAGGGTCCACCATTAATTATCAACACCATACAAATTAAAAATTAAAATATGAAACAATTCATTCTCTGAATATTGAATAATGGATAATATATTTCCTATTTATGTATATAATTTATTGGTGATTATTGGGTTTTAAGACAATTTTATTAGGGTATATGTTTATTAATAAAAGAATAATTTAATAATTTATCTTCCATGGTGTGTTTGGTTGTTCGATTTTATTCATGTCCTTATTCATTGCTTGAGAATGTTGGGTGATCATTTCCCTGAGCTTTGATACACATTCTCTCATATCATTTTATCCACATTTGGGAAGTCATCATAATTTCCATCACACTCATATTTAACTCAATTCCTCAAACATCCAACCATTAACTAAAAACATAGTTGCTAATGTTCTAATAATCATAATAAGAAATCATATTATAATTAAAAACAATCATACATTTTCCTATATTTTGATTTCTCCATTTTAACCTATAATAGTTTGGCTTATTATTATAATTATTATTATTAATCATAATCTATTTTAAGTTCCACCCCATTATTCTTCATAACCAAATAAACAAAATAAACTACACTCCTCTCTGTTTCTTATTGGGGTTACACAAGAATTTCATACCTATATATTAAATAATTTAAGATGAATAATTATTTCATCTCAAAATAAAGAACACCCCGAAACATATGAGTTTGTTTCTTTGGATATGATATATATTAACATATTTTTTACATCCGTGTTAGTATCACCTAAAAATAGTATTCTCACATTATAACATTTATAAAATACCTACATAATACTCAATAATTTAAAAAGGAAATGGAAACATAAGAAAAGTTGAGATAATATTATTAGTAATGGTAAAAAATAGAGATATTAATAAAATAACATAAATTAATAAATTATTAGCTTATAAGTTTGATAATAAAATCATATTCCATGATCATAAAATGGGAGAATGATAAAAAAAATATATACATAATAAAATGTGATTGGAGGTAACATGATTTGGTATAACACAATTCATGTGTAACACTAATAGGAAAAACATGTCAATAGTCATGATATATCCAAAATTAAAATTCGAAAAATAATTTTGTATTAATATAATCATTGAAATCATAATATATTTATGCGATAAAATCCAAAATATTTATAGCATAATGGAATTGGATAACTATCTAATAATAATAATGTATAATTTTATATAAATTTGTGTCCCATATTATTTTACTTGGTATTACCACCTGTGTCCTATACTAATTTCATGAGATATAAAATATTACCCAATATAGTGGAGGGTTATAAAAACATCATAGAATAATAAGCCATTTTTATATGTTTTACAAACTAGAAAAACATTCTTAATTCCATCATATCTTAATAATCCAATGAAAACTGAATGTGTTTTATGAAAACATTCATTTAATTTAACTATAATTCATAATGAGGAAAATGGTTGATGATACCTTGATAGAACATCCTCTTGAGTAGTAATGAATATTATGGCTATTAAAAACAGATGATAATCACTTTTTTAAGATCATTAAATAACTTAATTCTAAAATAATAAGAAATATCATTTATATTTAGTAATGATTATCTTAATAGAAAATAATTTAAAATTCATCATGATTGGGAATTACCTTTTCAAAAATAAAAAAAAACATTGAGATAATGTTCGTTAAATAAAAAAATGATAATTATGAGAATATGCCTTCATATAGAAATCATTTAAAAACGAAAATCATTTCATTTTTTTAATAAATTCAAATGACTTATAAAATGACCCATTGTAAGGATAAATTGATTCCTTAAAAATGTAAATTATGTCAAATAATATAGAAATAGATATCAAAAAAACATTTATGTATAGGTAAAAATGTTTATAGTCATATAAAGAATGTATAAATGGAGGATAATTATTTTTTATAAAAAATATAGGTAAAGTGAAATCCTTATTTAAAATAATTTTTTTGGTTTATTTGCGAACCAATGAGAGGAAAAATGGTATGAATACATGTAAAAAAAATTAAAAACCATTGTAAGATTAGTATTAATGTATTTTCTATATAAAATTTGTTCAATTTCTACAATTAATAAAATAGAAAAGGGAAAAATAGATTTCTAGTCGATAATAGAAAAAAAACAATACATTCATTAATAATGGTTATGAAGGTTCATTAACTTATGGATTTATCTACTCTATTCAAAAATGGGTTCTTTTACAATGAAGTATTTTTTATTTTTCTTCAATACAAAATATCAAAAAATTCTAGAATGTGTTTATGTGAATTAAATTGGTTATGTATTCAAGAGGGATTTTAATGGTTTTATTGGTTTGGTAGGGGTAGAGGATGTGTCCTTTTATAATAAATCATTAATTTTTTTATCCAAAACAAACATATTTGAAAAAAATTGAAAAAAAAAATTTCAAAATAGAATTGTATAAAAATTTGAAAAATAATTGAGATGGGACAATCATCTTCTAATCCAAAAAACTTAGAGAATGGTTTTAGTGGTATTTTAACTCTTTATCATATAGTTTATTTCTTTTTATCCAATTTTAAATTAACCATGGAGACATAATATTTACCTTCGTAACTATGTTCTATTCCAAAAAATTAATATATTATATTTTCCTAAATTTATTGATTTATTTAAGAATTCGGAAAATCAATATTCTAATCACCCCTACAAATATAATAATATTATCTTTTAATTGAGAATATAATATATCAAGTTTAGTTTTAAGAAAAATTACATTTTAAACACTAAGTATACGTAATATTATTTCAAATCAATTACCAATCAAATTAATATTAATCTATTTGTTATAAATTATATTATTAATATTATAGAAATTTAATAAATTATTTTATTAATGAAAAATACACAAATGTTAAAAACATATCTTAAAAAATATCATAAAATTAAAATAGTTTTATCCACATATTTTTATGATTAACTATTCTGCTTATAAAAAAAATATTTTTTTCAATTCCATACTATTAAAATAATTAAAATAATTATAAATAAATAAAATAAATTTTAATTGAAAAATTAATATTATTATTCATCCTAGAAAAAATAGATTTTTATAATAAAATTTTTTAATAAAATTTTCATTTTTACATATTTATTTTTTATGAATTATATTTTCTTAAATATTTTTCATCCAATTACAAAAATTGAATATAACAACTAGAAACATCCATAACAACATGCCAAATAACGAAAAAACACATTTCCATTGAAAATATATTCAATATCCTTATATAGAATAGTCATATTTCATTATGATATATAGAATCACAAATTTCAATAGACTAATTAATCATTTTTTCTTATCTCTACCAATATGTTTAGTATATTTCTAATTTTTTTCACCATTTTATTGTTTTATTGATTGTGCAGTCTAGATTAAAAAATATGAGAATAATGATTTTATGTTTGTGATATTTTTATTTATATAACAATTTTATCCACTTATACTTTTCTTAATGATGTTTCATATTTTATTCTTATAATGTTTTAATATTTATACAATATTTTAATATTATATCTTAATAAAATGTTTCATTGTTCATTTGAGGTCATTATTGTATGTTATAAAATATATTCAATAATGTATTTATTTTAATTGGAAAAATATGTAATATAGTCACTCAATGCTATATATTTTTATTTCTCTTTTGGGTTGTGACTATATTTACTTTAATATTTAACCTCATCCTCTTAAGATCACTCTTCTCCGTGTTTTTCATTTATGGGATTTTTTTTTATTTAATAAAATTTTTCTATACTATGAATCTCATTTACAATCATAAACAATTCCACGCCTACATTTATTATTGAATTTGGGATGGGTTGAGAAGGTATATATTAAATTTTTAATTTCAATATTTACACTGATATTCATATATAATATTCCAAAAAAATTATTTCATTTTGTGACAATGGAATACTATGATCTGTGCATTTTTTCTTTGGGGTTTCTAAATTGATTAAGGGATGGAAAAATTACTTTATTTTCTAAAATGATTATTATTGTAAGACATTTTTATTATATAGATACTAGTATTGTTTTTTAAATTGCATTGGTTAATAATATTATAGATTAAATAGTGATAGGTCTTTTGATTCTTATTTTTAAATCCATATTTGACTTTGGAGGTGTCATTATAAACTTTTATAGGCTACTAAAATAATCTTTATTGATATGAATCAACACAATTTATTGATCCTTTTATGTTACAAAATTTTCCCATAGAATAAGTTAAAAATTTACCACAAAAAATCCCTAATCTGATTTCTTCAATGAATTTTGTAAAGAGATCTATCAAAACAAAACATTAGGTCATCAAGTTACAATTTTTTACGGTGATTATATTGAACTAATATCATGACATCCCCATTATCAAAAACCTCTAGGAATAAATATTGGGAATTTCAAGTGATATTTTCAATCTTCACTCTATATTAAATAGGAACATTTTCAAAAAAAATCCCCTTATAATGATTCACACATTATATTTCCTTACTTATCCAATACTACAGGAATATTTTTAACAAGGAAATAGGGTTCAAGAATTGAATGATGGGTAAAACCTTATAATTTATTTTTCAATCTTCCTTATTACTCATAACATGTCACTCTTGTGGAATGTGCTATTATATATTTATATATATATATTTGTATAGTATATATAATTGGGGGTGGAATGAATCTTCGAATAAAATTAAATTGAAGAGTATCCTTGCCCTTGAATATTCTAGGTGGTAATCTATAAATCCATTCTTGGTTGAATCATTCAAAATAAAATTGAAAGGATCAATATTTGAGTCATTTTTCATCCATTCCATATGGTTTAGTTATATAATATACATAAGTGAATTAATTTATTTTTGATTAGATCCTCACAATTAATTATATGAATCATTGTAAAATATGAATTAATATAGTCTTCAATTAAAATATTGAGATGAAATATATTTATGTTAATCTTTTTATTTGGGTAAATGTAATGATGTGAACCCAAATCTCTAATTGTTTATTTCATTTTTTTATCCATTATATAACATTTAAATGGAATTCTTTACTTTTATCATGAGAATATCATCCCCACGGTGATGTTGAAGTGTAGTATTTATTGGAATCCAAATTAAGGTTGTTGTGGCACATTCATTTCAACCAAAAACGTTTATGAAAAATGAGGATTTAATAAATTATAATGTATGGTAATTAAATTTTATACTTACACATGAAGATATAAATATTTGATTAAAGGTATAAATTACATTTTTTCATAGTTTTTATATCCTCTTAGTATATTTGGATTTATTTGATGGAGGTTTCGGGTGTTTTGGAAGTAAAATATAGGAATTTTGGAGATGAAATATATACATTCATAAAATTCCTGAAAAATATAATATATTTTTGGATGTAGAATATTTAGAAAATACATGAACATAATAAGTTATATGTAATATGTTGCATCAGTTTCATAGGGTGGTTTCCATGGAGTTATAATTAAATTTGGAAAATACATGGAATGAGTTGGATATGTTTAATAAATATAGAGTATTATAAATATAATACTAAAATTTAATAAAGGGATATATATAAATTGATACATAATAATTACATACCCCAACCATAGTAGCCCAGAGTCTGGGTCTTCTTTATTACATTTTCATTGGATACATGGAGTTGAATCCAAAAGGACAGAATATTTTAGTATTCATTGTAAACTAGATAAATTGGTGAGTCTTGAATTACATTTAAAAAAAATTATAACATATTTTTTTCTATAATAACATTATTCCATCTAGCATATCATTGTACGTCAATCATAAAAAATTTCATGGAATAATGGGTAATGAAAAAAAGGGTGTGCCCAAATTCTATGAAAGGGTTTTTACATAAGATGTTATCATTAATAAATAAATTATATTCAATAAGTAATGTAAAATATGGAAACAAAAAATATATGAACACACATTACATATAAATAACTTACTAAAATAATCAATAGAAATGAATATATCTTAAAAAAAATTCTGTATAATCAATAACATGACTATCATAACGTGAAAACGTTTAATCCATATGTATAGTTAAATAGAAAAACATGCATTCCATTTAAATCAATAAAATAATAATTAAATACATGTAGAGATATTATCATTGGGAAAATCTAAGGAATAATAATAATTGAATTATCAATCACGAATATTCTAATTTATTGGACACCCTGATCTCATAAATCATGATACCTCTACCAACAGGATCTATCATCAAGATAGTTTAAAAATAAAGTCTATAAACTCATTTACCTTAGACAATACAAATTATTACTTTCATTAGACCTATCGATGAATCAATGAGTAATTATTATTGGAACCCATTAATGTATGCATGTCCATGTTATTCCTCATATATCAAATAATATATTTAATTCAAGAACAACAAGCCTTATCGTAAAATATATATTGCGTAATGAATACAAATTTATCAACATTTATCAATAAACAAAAATAACATTCATTAAAAAACACCATATATAGAAATGATATATGGTTTAAGATATATTAATATCCTTGAAATTTTATTTGGATAATTTGGGGAAATTTAATTTCCACATGAAATTTAATTATTCCAGTGAAATTTATGGAATATTAAAATGATTAAAGGAAGTTGATATTAAGAATTATTTTGCTAAAAATGATAATAACCCATTTAGAGGAATAATAAGGAAGGAATTAATACATCATATACACATTAGAATAAAAAATAATGGGTTGTCTTCGTTATTGAATATCAATAAAAATGGTATTTAAATTTTTTTGAGGAATATATTCTTTTCATTTTCAAAAACCATTTTTAAAACTAAAAAAAAATGAAAACAATTTCCCTTAAAAATAACATTTTAAATTAATAATGTGATATTTGAAAAATTTCAGTTGTCATGATAGTTAGGAATTCTATTTCTTTTACATATGACAGAAACAATATTCCCATCCTTTATTTAGAAAAAGGATAATGAATTTTTTTTGAAAAACACATATAGATTCCTTTGATTTATTTAAAAAATTAAAAAATAGTTAAAAATATATTTAATAAATAATTTTTAAGTGTATGAAAATTATTTTCAAAATAATTTTAGAAAATATCATTTTTTATGGAAAATGAATTCTAACTAAAGAGATAAATTATATCGTATTTTCATAAAAAATTCTCATTTATATTAACATCAATATGTGGGAAAATTGTGCTATTAATTTAAAAATTCATAAATATTTATAGTAGAATAAAATTAATCGTTTTATTTTACAATGTTAAACTAATTTCATTCAATGTAAATTCATATATAAACAGTCCTGATGAAAATAATATTGTGAAATAAACCATTGTAATGATCATAAGGTTGAAGTGAGAATTAATAAATGAACAAAATATGTGTATTAAATGTAAATATAAAAATTTTTGTAAATAAAAAATTAAATATTAAATATTAATTCAACACAAAATTTTACCACAATGTAATAATGGAAGAAGAAATTTAACCCAATAAATGGAAATTGAGTTAAGAAATCTCGTATCCCACACTTCCTTATGGTTTTAATCTGATTTAAAATCATGTATTATGGTTTTTAACAAGTAATTTGAATATAAAAAACCCATATTAATATTTTTAATAAATTATATGATCCTTTTATAGCATCTTATCAGATATTCTGTAATTATAGTTCATTATTTTGAGTGGTAATTGTCTTGTTTTCTTATGTCTGTTTATTCATGAACAATCTTGTTCGTATCAATATTAAATAGTTACATAATATCTATACTAATAATAATGATAAATTAATCATATTTTTCAATTATTTATAATTTTCAGACCCTGAATGAATGATGCTTTTTAGAAATTATGTATGTTATCATCCTCGAGATGGTAGGTCGTACGTATGCATTGGTAATGTTTCCATTTTTCAAATATCATTATAGAAAGGTGTTAAGTAACATTTTATCTCTACATAATGATATTATTATCATAAATACCATTTAAGTTATTTAAATATAATTATTTATATCATCTATGTTGTTTTGTGATGAAAAGAGAGTCACATCACTTCATGAACGCAGTTGTCCACAAGTACATGAATTATGTTATCATCATTATGCAAGTGAACATTTAGGGAATAAAATGGTATATTATCTTATATAAATAATAAATATTTAATTTATATCATAATTATTTCAATTATATGACATTGTTTTATTAACATTTTCATCGTTACCAATCATGTAAATTGATTTTGAAAAAATGAATCACATAGCTTCGCGAGAAGGTAGGTCATCATAGACACAAGAAACATTATATTATAACATTATGAATTAAATGAAATAGATATATATTGTGTAATTAAAAAATAAGTATAATTATATTATAAATAACATGTTTATATATATACTTTAGAAACATCACAATTCACAACTATGGGAGGTGTAAATTGGGAAATGAATGATATCGGGTTGTGAGGTAGTAGGCTGCTTCACACACAAATAATTAATTTTTAACCCATTTTATGGAAGTGGAGATTGTTCTAGGTCATTAGCATGACATAAAAAATATCATTATAAAGAGTATAATGAGGTTATTATATCATCATGGTATAATAAAAATTGAAGTTAGAGGAGGAATAACTAAACCAAAACGAGCATTAAATAACATTAACTCTTCTTCATGTTACCTCATTAGGATTACACTAGATCATTAGAAAGTTAGATTTCATCAAAAAATAATCATTATAGTATGAGGGGAGTAAATTTTAGAAGTGATATTTTTAGGTATAAGATGAACTAATGGGGTTTGAATGTATGAATATGAGAAGACTGTGTGGTTTTTTATATGTGAGGTGAGTAGCAAACATGAAATTGTATGAAATAAAAAATATATAACCACATTTTCCCACAAACAAAGGACCAATATAGAGTAATATAAATATTTATACATGATATTGTAGAAGTAATTCATTTGATTATATTTTATAAATATTTTGAGGACATTTTATCCATTATATTTTAAATTTGTCCCTATGTAAATCAAAATTTACCTTCACCATGATAAGTATTTTTACAATTTTTACTATTCATATTGCAAAAAAATGAAGTTCAAATTATTATATAATATTAAATATTCTAATTCCATATATGGAATCAATTTTTTATTATTACGTTCATAAAAATCATAAATTGTTTTATTTAAATGTAATCCCATAGTCGAGACTAGAAAGTGGGTTTTCAAAGAGAAAATGTTCAAACATATACAAAGATTTCATATCAAAATTCGGAATGAAAATATTCAAAAATACCAAAATAAAATTAAAATATATATTTATAAACTAATTTTACATTAATACCAATAAAAATTATAATTTAACATTATAATTAATTAAAAAATGTTAATTTTCAATTAAATTTTGTCATTTGTCACTATTTATTGAAAAAATGATATATCTTAGAAAACTCAAAAAACATCACCCAAATATAATTTGAAATGATGATATAAAAAATGATTTTTATGTTATATATTAAATGTAATTTATTTATTATAATATATATTTATATTTTTTACACAAATTTCAATTAAACATCTTTTAGAAAATAATCCATTTTTTAGATAAGATTATTTTTCATTTAAATGACTCAAATTTTATTCATAATGAATAGATAAACAATATATTCATTATTTAATTATATCTATTCATAAATTCGAATTTAACTACTAGTTTATCAAGGAATAATATATCAAATTCCATTAAGACTGAACGTTCCATGTGTTGTACGCTATCAAAAAAGATTAAAATTAAAAGAAATATATTTCATGTACTGATTAAGATAATTTATTTGTGTCAAATATACAACCAAAAACAATGTTCACATTTTATAATTTTGGTGTGTCACATTCTCCTTGCCGTAAATAAATTTCATCCTCACAATATAAACATGATATCAATAATAAAGGATTTAACATTTGAAATTTCATTTGTTTAAAACCCACAGGGTAAAAAGATTTAATAGACAATCCTATTGATAAATGAAATACAAAAATACAATGTACACATGACTAGGTTTTCATGTCATATAACATTATATTAATGTAATGATATGGACATCAATGAAAAAAATTAATACTTATAAAGAATCACATGTCCTTGATCACATTATAGTGAATGATCGATGGAATGTTATTAATCTCAAAACTATATATCTAGGATGATTTATAAAAACATTTGATTCATCAAATATGAATATAATATGGTCATATTTTTATTCTGAAATCCTTTTCCAAATGTTTAGGAAACTTTTTTCTATCTAATAATATATCGTAATATATCCTCATCCTATATTTATATTTCATAAGTACAATTTCAACCTTCGGTTATGCTTTGATCAATTTTAAATTCATCGATAACTCCCAGAAATGAATATCAAAAATGGAGTATTTTATGCCTAAAGCACTTAAATTAAATTTTACCAAATCAAAAGATCCTTAAAAAAGTGAAAATAATTCTTTATTGGTATATATATTTTCCAAAACCATTTTTTTAGAATATGATTTCTAAAATAAACAATAAATCTATAAAATTTTAATGTAACATGACTATTGCATTAGTAATTTCTATTTTTCATATAGTTTAACATTAAATAACAACATATTAAAAATCATATAATCTAGGTTACTTTGAAGTGATAAAACCTTATCATTCGTCAAATGTGCATTCAAGAACCATGACCTTGTTAGACGTGATGGTTTGTCACTCTAAATGTGGGTTATAATTTTGGTAAAAAATTATTTGTATAATTCCTATAACATTATGTCCTGAACCACCTCCTCGAGTCATGACCCTTATCATATGACCCCATGGGTCTCCTATAATACCTTGGTTTCCTTCCCAGCACACCATATGCTATTCCTCTCTAGGGTCTCTTATCAGACTAATGACTATCCCCACAGGAAAACACATGTTCTTTTAGTGTGTTTTTTCCTCACTGGCTCTGATACCATTTGTCACGACGACCCGCCTCCCCTGGTCCTGAACCTTATCATTTGACCCCATGGGTCTCCTATAATACCTTGGTTACCTTCCCATCACACCATAGGATATTACTCACTAGGTTCACATTACAGACTAATGACTGCCCCCACGGGCCAACACATGTTCTTTCAGTGTGGTTTGTCCTCAATAGCTATGATACCATTTATCACGACCCGCCTCCCTGGGTAATGAACCTTATCATCTGACCCCATGGGTCTATTTTAATACCTTGGATTCCTTCCCATCACACCATAGGATATTACTCACTAGGGTCTCTTATCAGACTAATGACTGTCCCCACAAGCCAACACATGTTCTTTCAGTGTGTTTTGTCCTCACTCACACACACCCTGGGAAGCTTCCCAGAAGGTCACCCATCCTAATTACTACTTCAGACCATGCATGCTTAACTGTGGAGTTCTAATCAGTCATGCTTCTTAAAAGAAATGTGCACCTTGTTTCAATGATTTGTAACATTTAGCCTTTTAAGTCTCACTTTTCCAGAGGTGTTACACATTCCTAAAAAATATATGATGGGAATCGATTAAAAAAATATTCCATAAATAAATTTTTACAATGGTTTTCAATTCAAAATTTTTTAAATGTCTAATAGTATTATTTTATTATTATAACAATCCCTTTAATAGACATATTAACCATAAAGGATATCAATAACATAAAAATTATATCTATAAAATGTGTGTGAATTATTCGTTAAATAAAATTTACACTAAATCATATACTAAACATATATTTCCCTTGAAATATTCTAAATTTTGGTAGAATCCAGACATAAACAACCTAATAAGGGGGTTTTAACAATTCAAAATAATGAAAAACATTAAACTCATTAACCCATGATGGTATCCAGAAAACACAAGTAAATAATGAAATATATTCTAATACAACAACCTGGGTCAGTCTCCCTGGTCTCCCTCTTTCCTTTCAAAATCCATCTATTTCGTGTGTCATTGGGAATATGATTGGAATATATATACATTCTGATCGGAGAACAGAGGTCCTGTGTCACCCTACCTATACAAGAATTTGTGTTGAAGTCGATGTGGAGAGGCCACCTGTGCATTTGGGTGTGGATCACAGATGGGGAAGAATTCTGGTGGAAGCAAGAGGTCATCTTTGAGTCTAGTATGAGTTACTGTGTAAATTGCTGTCGATTTGGTCATCTTTCTCCTATTTTTCACGGCAGGAATGTGACTGGGAATTTCTGCGCTGTCGAACTGGGCGCTGGTGGATCTGGAAACAATGGTATGGATCAGTTGCGGGTTGCGGTTAAGCCTGGGATTTCCATGTGCGGGCAAACGTCAAATGGTGTAAGTGAGGGGAAGGTTCTACTGTCATAGGTCACGAAGAAGGATGGAATGATGGTCTCCTATGAGTAAGGAGTGAGGGTGAATGGGAGGTCGCATCTAGATGTGGAAGGAAAGGTTGTACAGGCTCCTGCAGCTGCAGCTGTGGTGATAGAAATGCATCCTTCATTGAATCTGACTGTGTAGTAGGACTTTGATCACCTGAAAGCGAATCTTGGGGGCAGGAAGCAATCCTTGCCTGATGTCAATGGAAGTGGTCAAATGCAGGTTGTTTCTGTTTCAACCCATAACCAGTTTGAGGTGATGGAAAATGAGAGGAATATTCCCACTGAAGAAGGCTCGCAAAGGGCTGAGTCTGAGAGGATGCAGATTGTTCCCTTTTATCACCCGGAAATAAGTGAGATTATTCTTGGGAAGGAGCCTCATGATGTTTGTGGCAATGATATTCCCCTTCAATGCATCAATCCGACTGATGTGCAATTGTAGTCAGCGGTGGGAGGTGTGTTTCAGTTTCAAAGGGTATGTTTAGTGGTGGATCTGATTGATGCCTCACTGGAAAATGGGGAAGTGTCTCTGATAGTGACAAGAAGAATGTGATTGATGTCGCCATAAGATCTTATAGTGATATTGTTTAAAGTGAAAAAAGTAAACTGATTGTAGGTGAAGGGGGGATGACTGCTCAATCAAAAAGACGGACAAGAAAATATTACTCATACCTACCAAACCCAGCTACTACCAGCTCATCCACCAAGAGGGAAAACTTTTCATAGGATGTCAATGGATTGAATAAAGGAATGCAATCTCCTAAGGCATTTCTCGCATTAGAAAAGATGAATTTGAGGAGGAAGTATGCTAAGATTTTGATGCATTATGAAAGCTCAGAGTGGGAATCGGCTAATGCAGATGAAACTTTCCATTATGAATATGGTAACAGGGATGATTTCTATGATTTGTAGTTTCCTTGTTGTGCTTTTCTTGTTTGATGTACTTTTTGGTTATTTTTATAAATGGTCAGAGGTCTTCCTCTAACTAAGCTTTTAGGTTATATTCTTATAAAAGTTATCAAAATACTTATCTGTATCATGATTATTACAACCAAAATAACATTGGTAATATATGAAACTAGGTTTTCACTTAGGTATGGGTCATTTAAATTTTCGGTTGAATTCTTTTTTTTGGACCTAATTTTGATTCCAATTGAGTTAGAGAATGTCTCATGGGTGTTTAGGTCTTAGGTGGATAAATAAAATGGATTCTAGGAATAAATGGTCATGCCGTATGGTTAACTTAAATAGTGTAAAGAAGGAATCATGATTTTTTTAATCCCTATAAGGATGGACAATATGGTAATATACAGCACATGGTTTTCCATAAATATGTGGCTTGGGACACACGGTAGTGCAAAAAAGTGGGAAAAAATTGAAGAGTCATTTTACTTGCTTAGTGCACATTTCACATAACTATGTGTCTTAATTATGATTATTCTCCTTGAAATAGCATATCATGCACAATTTGTACACGTTTTGGGAAAAACTTACTGCCAAACCATGTAAAGGATAATTTTAGTGTAAAAGAATGGTTTCTCCATTGAAATATCATTTAACTCAAACCCATGACCCATTAATATTATCTAGTGGAGGTAGACCCGTCTTTCACATTCTTTTATCCAAAAAGCTAACCATTCTTGTTTTTGGTATTGATAATCTTTCTAGATTCTACATCGACTGTTGTTCATCTCATCGTTTCAGTGTTGGTACATTCTAGATTCCTTTTTAAACATTCTTCATTTTTTCCTACTAAAAATTCTATTTAGATGCATGCTCTTATTCCCCAATTTCATAGAAATTATCCATTCATAAGATCAACTCCCCACAAATCCAAACTAGAGGATGATACTAGATTAGGAGAGTCATATGATCCTATGGTACTTGTTTTATAACTCATAATTTGACTTTATTTATTTTGGAAAAAGTCTTTTGGGTGTACCGATTTCATTAGGGGCCTTATGATAAATATATATGACTCACTTACAATCATTAAGACCATGTTCTATGATCCTTGGAATATATTTCATTCATATTTTGTGGTTAATCACCCATCTACCACCACCCCAAGTAGGGTTTTTTTGATAATTGAGTTTTTTGTGTTTTGAAACCTTTAGGCCACCATTTAGGTGTTCTTGAGCATGAACACTCTAATGATAATTATGCTTATAAAAATACCCATTTAATTGATGAATGGATGTTATATGGATGATCCACACCTGAATATCCTATGTTATGTGGTTAAATCAAGATAAATCAATGTTAAAATTGTATTGTTATGTATATGGTAGACATATGAATTGGAATAATTTAATATAATATAAGGCTTGGTAAAATTTCTAAATAAACCCTTCTAATATATAATTAAAGGTAGAAGAATAAACTTAATGATTTAAATATGACATAAATAAATCATACGGTTTCATTCCCCCTGGAAATTTCTACTAATGAAACACAATCGATTAAACCATATTAAATATTAATATTTCATAATTATAATGTTTGATAATTTATTTAAATTAATTACATATGAGGTTCATAATTAAATATGAGCCTCTGCAACATTATAATCGATATTTGACTCTAATTAGCTTTTGGATTCCCATGGTAATGCTTTTAGAACTCCAGGATTCCATTTTGATTCAAGGATTCTCGTTGCCTTGTTTTAGAACCACTGTGGAACCCAATCCCCCTATATATATGGATTCATGATATGACACCTTAGGATCTGTTATTTAATATTATACAATGACTTGGATACACACATTATATCCAGCATTGATTCTATAGATATGGGGTCCTTGGTTATATCCTGGTACCATGTAATAGATTATCTTGTTTTACCTTGGATGTGTTCCTTGGACTCTGATAGATCCCAGTATTGTGGAATCATATTGATGATGCTACTTGGATTAGACTCTTCCCCCTGAGCCAGGCCACTATTCATACCATTTTGGAAACCCTTGAGGTCTCAGATTAAATTTCCATTACATTGGAATACTTCCCTTAATAATATTGTAGATGCCGAAAAATGCTCAAGGGATGAAGAGTGTTTCAACCCAACAGAGTGAAGTCATATTCAGATTTGAGGACCCTATCCAGGTGGCCCCCAAAGGAGTCGTGCGGAAAAACTTCATGAGTGCGTGACAAAAATATGTCATGCATGGAAAGCTCTGGGATTCACGAGTGTTCATCGGCGGGGGCGTGAAATATTTCGCACCCACGCCACGCATGATTGACATTTCGCGCTACCGACATCGGCACACAATTATTTTTCACCGACATATTTCCAGTGCACCTGAACACATATATATATAAGGCGACCCCTTCAGGCAGTATCTGCTTTAGCCTCCAGTATTGATGCCACCTGTCTCTAGAAAACCACTGGTCCTTTATGTGACTACCCTAGAATGATCTATTCGCAACCTTCTCACCCTAAAGAACAGCCTGGGGATGTATAACATCCTTTACTCCCCCAAACACATGGTCCTCAATACGAAGACCAGATACTCTCCCATTGAGAAGAGTAACCTTGTGCTGGTATTCACGGTACAGAAATTGTGACATTACTTACAACACAATGAGGTAAAAATTTTGTATCAAGTAGACTCACTGAAGCACATTCTGAAATTCCCCATGTAGATAGGTCATCATCCGTTGTGGGTAGTGGTTATTCAATAGTTCGATATCAGGTTTGTCTACCATAAATCTATTATGGGGAATGCATTGTCAGATTTCCTTAATACCCATTTGGATCCTACTGACCTATCATTGGATCTCGATTTACAATATGGGTCAATCCTCTTAGTATATCATTTCATCTTATGTTGGCAGATGCACTTCGATGGTGCTTCGTGAAGCCCCACCACCAGGAGGCTCAATGGCCCCAAGCACAAAAGGGTAGGCTTGGGTATCGTATTTATTACCCCAAAACATGCCATTGTTCCATACTCATTCCAATTGTCATAAAGTTTCATGAACAATGAGGCATAGTACTAGTCTCGTATCATGGGCCTTGACCTGGCCGTCAAGATTGATGTACCCAATTTTCAGGTTAAAGGGGATTCTAAACTAGTCATCAAGCAGATCAAAGGTGACAATGTCTTCTAAAATCCGGGGCTCCTACCATAGTTGGAGAAAACTCTCCAGCTAATGGCCTGGTCCCTATCTCGTCCAGAAGTTAATCATGTCCCATGATCTCATAATGGTCTAGTTGACACCCTGGCCAGCCTCGCTTCATCACTTACAGAACCCGATAATGGTGATCTGATTATCCATCTGGCACATCGGAGAGTCATTGCTGTCATCACCCCAGGTGACGACGACGGCCTACAGGTGATCCATCTTACCACCAGAGCCTCCATGTCAAGACCCCCAGATCCCACACATGCATTGGATGAAGTGACTCTTGAATGGAGAGCCCCCTTTGTCGAGTATCTCCAAAATGGTTACCTCTCTACTAATTGGGCCGAGAATGAGTGAATCTGACACCGCACACAGCAGTTTACTCTCCTGAGTTGTCCTAGTCTTGAGAAGATCCTCTACAAGCGCGGTTTCAATGGTTTTCTCCTCCATTGCATCTATGGAGTCAATATTTATCATGTCATACAGAAGGTTCATGCCGGTTCCAATGGGGCTCATCAGACAGGTCCGAGGATATCTCAGCAGATCCCGAGACTAGGGTACTTTTGGCCCTACATGATCAATGATTGCATCAAGTTCACCAAGTGATGTCATGCATGCCAAGTTCATTCCATCATTGTGCATCGTCAACCAGAGCCTCTCCACACTACCATGTATTCTTGGACCTTCACAGTCTAGGGACTGGATGTCATGGGACCATATCCATCGGCGACAGCTCGCCAGTCTAGGAACATCCTGACCGCTACATAATTCTTCTCTAAGTGGGAAGTGGTAGTTCCACTCAAGGAGGTCAAGGACCATTCCATCATTTACTTCATGAGCCCTAATATCATCTATCGATTTCGAGTCCCTCATGCCTTCCTCACTGATAATGACACCAACTTCCATGCATATGAGTGGAAGAAGTTGTACACCAAGTACAATATCCGCTCTAAGCATACCTCATGCTATCTTATGCAAGAAAATGGGTATATTGGGGCGTTCAACAAGACCCTATCTAACATTTTGCAGAAAATGGTTCGTCAGAACAAGAAGTGTTGGCTGGAAAAGCACCCAAATCCCCTCTGGAATTATCGGACACCGACTCGTAATTCCAAACAGGTGACCCCATATTCCCTGGTATATGAAACAAAAGTCATCCAGCTTATCGAGATTTAGTTTCTTTCATTATGAACAACGTTCTACGACTAGAAGGTGCCAGATAAGGTAGCTGAAATTCATCTGGCTGAATTGGAATTACTTGAAAAGAATAAGCTTCATGCCCTGCACAACCTGGAAGGAAACCAAAACAAGATTTCCAAAGACTTCGACAAGAAGGTCCACCTTCGATCATTCCTGAAAGGTGATCTAGTATTGGACCTCAGGACACAAATGATACGTTTCAGGAAACCACCCATGTTGGAGCCCAAATGGGAAGGGCTATTCGTTGTTCACATGGTTTACCCAAATGATTCATACTCACTAGTGATCATTGATGGGGATCACATAACTCCTCCCACCAATGCCAAATTCCACAAGAAATATTTTTCCTGAGAAAACTGATCTGGTAGGACCCTAAACTGTTTGGTCCCACACGAACCTAAACTGGTCAGCCCTACTTTACATTAAACTGTAAAAAGTCCCACATGATGATAAAATGTATGTCGTCCTGCAAGACATTAAACAACAACATTAGAACTATGTACGGCTTGATTCTCATCTGCATGAGATATATCGGAATGCTCAGACATTCGGTCTTGAGCCCAGCCTACAGGCTCTTCTCTTTGAATATCCCACCTATGTATAGTTCTCTTAAAGGGTCCCTAAATAGTATAGTGTAGTCTACTTTATCCACACTCATGTCAGGATTACAACGGTCTCACCATGTTCCCCCTCTATGTTCTTCTATCCTCCCACTTCTTTACCGAAGGACGTTAAAATGCATGGCCTTTTAGAACTACGTATAGCTTGATTCCCATACTCATGGGATACGTAGGAATGCCCAGACATTTTGTTTATCGGCCTAGCCCAAAATTCTGAATTCCCCCTCGGGTTGGGACATATGGTGGTATAGGTTTTTCCCCCAATTCACTTCGAGCTCATCTCGATCCCGCCATACATCCAACTCCCTGGAGATTTCCATCACTCACACCGCCCTTATTGACATTAAAATGCATGCACACAGCTATCCTTCGACCACTCCTTTGATTGGGAATCCATCATATTTCACAACCAAAAGGACCCCTGAATGGCATGGATTCTCGGCCCCAGGGCTTTCCTATCGTTACGGGCTACTTACCTTGAGGATGTTGAGAAACAAATGGATACAAGTCCCGCATAGTGAATATGGTTAGTAGTTGATGCTCGTCTATTGTTCCCATTTCGGGTCACACTATAAATAAGTTGTGTTTCAAACATGGTCATTGGATATCCTTTGTCATTCTCACCACCCCCGTAGATCCCAAACATTGAGTGTGGTGGTTCATCCTACGCATTGTATCCTTGAGTTTAGACTCCCTTCGAGCGATGACTACTATTAGACACATATATGATAGGGAAGTCGAATATGACTCCTTGTTTCCCACACCAAGCACAGATCATGTGGGATTAGGAGCTGTGATGAGGTGGTAATAGCACAAGAGGTGATATGGCTACATTTGGTCGAGATGACCAACCTCATGTCCTTAAACCTCTTCGTGCTCCTCACCCATGTTCTCATTTAGGATTGTGTGGTGTGGTGTGAACTCATGTCCTCATTCATGTCAGGCTATTTCATCAGGCCACACATATCCCCTTGAGATATCCCTTCATTCATTTATCATCTCTTCTGGGAGCACATGTCGTACCATGCTCAACATGACACATCATTTGGGTTTCTCTCACTCTCCATATCTAGAATGGCCCCCGAATGGAATGGATACTCGACCCAAGGGCTCTCATACTGTTACATGTTAATGCCCTAAAAGATTGCAAGTGATAAGTTGATGCATGTCTTGTGTTGAGAATATGGTCAATGGTCAACCATCAATTTTTCACTCCCTTTTGGCTCACATAAGGGTGTATACTATGTTGCGAACCTGATCAAAAGTTTCTACAATCATCGTTGTTTCTTTGTGGTCTTCCATAAGAACGATGATCCACCCTTACTGTCCCACACATATGGTATTAAACAAGGCATATAAGGTTTGAGCTCTACGAACCTAAACTATGATCACTATTGTCCTCACTATAGGACGTTAACCTGTAAGATGGACAAGACGCTCCATACATGGCCCAACCTCAGGCCCCATGGCCTTTTCGGGCCCCCATCTCATGTTCTCATTTAGGGTTATATAGTGTAGTGTGGGATTATGTCTTCATTAAAATAGGGTTGCTCTCCGTGACGTACACATCCTAGAATGAGATATCTTACCCCTTTTTTCATCCTCACTGCAAGATGGTAAATGGAAAGCTTGCCTGGACTTTCTATATAAGGCCCGGCCTCAAGCCCCTTTGCATTTTCGGGCCCCAGGGCCATGTTCTCACTTAGGGTTGTATGATGTGGTCTGGGATTATATCCTCATTCATTTCGGGTTACATGTCACATCGTACACCTCCATTGTGTGGACTATCAAACCCATTTGTGTCCTTATTTCATGATGGTAAACTTCACATTACCTTCTTCTAGATCAACGTGTGTCTTGATTGCCATCCTAATAGGATATGTTGGACCATCCGAACGTCTAGACATCGGGTCCATCCCCTTCTCTTTGAAATATCCCTTTCACCTAGGCCCCTTGGCCTGCGCTTTCCTAGTGATAGGGGTATGTGGTGTGGTAGGGGCTTATGTCCTCATTCACATCAGCTCTATAATAACCACTCCATGAGCCTCTTTCTACTAATAAGTTCACTATTCCCTTGTTCTATACTTATCTTTTCAAATTGGCCACTATCAAGATGAGCCCCTCAACCCTCTTCCATGATTCACCAATGTTCCCGAGAGTACTCTGGTTCAGCGTTTGGTGTGTCATATTTTACCTTGACATGCTTTTACCTACCTTCCAGGCTTCGATTTCCCCTTCATTTGGGCTTCCATAATCATTGACACCCGAAGGGACCCCGAAATGGTATTGATGCTAGGACTGAGGGCTCTCCTACCATTACAGGCCCACATCCATGATGGTTTCAGGTGACAAATCGATACAAGTCACATTTTTTGAATATGGTCAGAGGTCAACACTCATTTTTTTGTCCCCATTTCGGGCTAACGCGGTATGTATGCTGTGTTTCGAACATGATCAATAATTATCCCCCATTGTCAAGCCAACCCCCTCAATCCTTGAATATTGGTTACATGATTCACATTATTTTCCACCCCATCATGTCCAAATTAAATTTTAACAGTCCTGACACTATCCCTCAGTGTGCATTTACACATTAGGTGGAAAAGTCATGGTAAATGCATCATTCGGAGCTCCACATCGATTACACATTGGCGTGAATCCCAGTAATTTCAAAAACCTCTTCTTCCCTTGTATCCCACACAGAGTTTGGCTCATGTGGGCTTAGGGATTGGGTTGAGTTCTGCACTGACTCAGAAGGATTTCACTCCTCTATGGTCTGAGTTCTAAGACCTTAAACAAAGATATCTTTTTGAACTACGTATAAATTGATTCCCATTCTTATGGGATCCGTAGGAACACTTAGACATCTTTTCTTCATGTCCAGTTCAATTGGGAGATAGTTTCTGCTACCCCTTATCCTATAATATTTCCTGGCCCCTCGGCCCAGGGTTTCCTCCTCATAATTACACACAGTATGGTGTAGACCTTGTCCCCATTCAAATCAGGTATGCTTTATCACACCATACGCATCCCCTCTGGAAACTCGTCTCTCCTATATATTTCTGATGCATATAACATTAAAATATGATGCTTCATCCCACTATAATTGAAACTGTTGCGTCTATCCTGCACGATGTTAAAAATGCATGGTTGGTCCCATCACATGACCCTAAACTGTGACATTTTCATCCTAGACGCACGAAAAAAAACAGCACAGCCCCGTGATATCCTCACTCGAGGATGCATCAGTTTTTGTATCGGGCATACAGCATACCATTGGTCAACACCTACACATGGGTTGATTTTTGTGGTGATGATTAGACTTTATATCCTATGTCCATTTCTACACAAAAAAAACACTCATTCATCCTAAATGAAAAAAAATGATCTATCAAATACTGCTTCTTTTGGTGCAAGGGACATACCCACACAAACTTTTTGAACTATGTATGGATTGATTACCACCTACATAGAATACGTAGGAATTACCGTGCACTTTTACGTGGTCCAAAACTAACATATGTTTTTCGTCACTCAACCTGAAACCTTCCCCAAGAAGTGCATGGTGATCTAGACCATGTCCTAATTCACGTCAGGTTGCGTAATTACATCATCGTGTGTCCTTAATTTCCCACCATCTGTGGTTCGAGCTCTATGACCATAAACTAAGACCACTCCTCGTCCTTTCCACAAGACGTTAAATAGAACAACATCTTCCAGAACTACGTATGGATTGATTCCCAGCTTCTTGGGATATGTAGGAATGCCCATGCATTTTTGTGTTTGGGTCCAATTTTAGGGATATACAAATCATGTCCCTTCTTTTTCGGCCACTTGGCCCAAAATCATTTGAGAACATGTGGTGTGGAGAATAACTCTTAGGTTCTCATTAATTTCGGGGTTTTCAATAGCAGCACCATGTGCTTCCAATGGCTTTTCTCAGTGTAATTCGAGTTCTATGACCCAAAACTAAGATCTCCCCATGGGAACTGTGTGTCACGTTTGGCTATTTCACCACCCTGCACACAGTCCATCAAATCAAGCCCCCTTAATGATCCACCATAGGACCTTATGTTGAAAGCGTGCGACCCCAGGACCCTTGTCCTAGGGAAGGGACTCAACTCCCTCTATCTGATACATCTCATTGTTTTATTTAGATGTGTTTTTACAAAGATCCCAAATCGTGGAATTTTCATGAGGACATTCCCATCCTTATATTTCCATGCATCATGAGCCCGTTATTTGGATCCTCATCCTCTTCCACATCCGAAGGGATCCCCTTCACGGCCCAGTATCATGATTCCTCGGCTCACCTACCATTTCAGGCCAATTTTTCTAAAGATCTTGGACCACATTTGTGACAGGTCTCGTGTTTCAAACATGGTCATCATTCGACCCTCATTTTTCTATCCCCGTTCTAGGATAACACGATATTGATACATTATTTCAAACATGCTCAACAGTTATCCCCTATCGTCACACCATGATTATTATGGTCCAAATCTCGAGCATCATGACTCACTCATTTCCACTTCTTTATGTTCATGTTGAATTCCAACATACTCATCCTTACTTCTTCATGCATCTAGGTGAGTTCTATGGATGGGTCAGCATCATTGGGACGACATTGTCTGAGCATCCCTTCACCCCTTATATGTTCTTTCCTATGTCCGGAAAGTCCCACCACTTCTTATGGTTTCCCACATCGAGTACGACTCATCTGGGAATAATAGTTTTGGTAGGATGTGTACTGGAACAACCATTCCCTTCCTCATCCGACATAATTTTAAGCTGTGCTCTCAAAACTACATGTGGCATGATTCTCATTCTTATGGGATACGTAGCGATACCTAGGAATTCCGCCTAGGTCCTAGCCCCTGGTTCATTAACCCTTCTACCCCCTTGGCCCCGATCTTGGTCCAGGTAGTATGACCTTTAAACTATGTGCATTTTCCTCCCCATATGAAATTAAACTACGTGTCCATCATCCTTATTGGTTTGAACTAAAAGTATTGATCATTACTGGTCCTTACCAGAGAGGTATTTTTCAGAATTATGTTTGATCCCATATCAGACCAATACGTCCACCCAATGTGTGTACCCCACGATGGTGTAATTTCAAGAGTGTTGAATTCCAGTTGAACAACCCATCACTCTGCACTCCACGCTTTGCATGCCCTTTTATTTAGACCCTCGTCCCATTTCACATCTAAATGAACCCCCTAAAATTTTGGATGCATGATCTATGGATCACCTACTATCATGGGCTAAAGCTCCATAATACTAATGGATAACATTTCGTGTCAAGCCCCGTGTTTTGAACATGGTCAGTGCTACACCCTCATTTGTTATCCCCATTTCAAGATAACGTGTTTAGGATACCGTATTTTGAATGTGGTCACCATTAATCCTTCATTGTCATGCCACCCCAATAGTGTTATGAGTTATGGGTATCATGATTCACATGTTCCACTCCCCTATGTTTGGATTAATTCTAACACCCATGGAGTTACCCCATCCGTGCATAAGATCACAATGGGAAAACAATAATTCGACTATTCTTAGAGCTTCATTCTCTCATCAGGTATCTCCAATTTTTTTGGGAAATCCTAATCAGTTTTCCAAACCCAGAGATACCTAATGCATGGTTTACCTTCCCACATTTTAATAGAGTAATAAGGCTTTCATCCCTTGTTTCTCACATCAAGCCCGACCCACGTGAGCTTAGGGAATGATTGCTGGACACTCCACGAATGTCATAGGAATGCAATAAACCCACACAAATAATAGCACTCATGCACGCAGCTAGCATAAAATAATCAAATCATGAAGTTACATTCAAAATATACATGCATTACTACACATGAGGGTTTATCCATCCCATGGGTGGGTTAATCCCATCAAAATAAAGTTACAGCTCCACCACCCTCTGGCTTTTGGCATCCAGGATTTGTTGCCGCATATTCATTTCTTGCTCCTACTCGGCATCGATGAGGTGAAATTCATCATCCACAGTCTGTGCCCTCTCTACAATGGTCTGGATAAAGATCATCTCATTCGAGGCTCACTTCATTACCACTTCAACTTCTGCTAGTTGGTCCTTCAATCGAAATATTAGCTCTGATTGTGCAGAGGGAGTGTGAGTGCTCATCTTCCCAGACTAACAGTCACTGAACTTCACTTTCAGCCTCCTAAATCTTCTTGATGTTCACCACTATCCTCTGCTTCTATCCCACACCGAGTCCATAGTCATACTATTGAATCTTCTCTGTCATAAGATCTAGGATGAGCATGTGAGGATGCTGGGGATCCACTCCCCTAGAACATAGTTCATAGAGTTGTGAGCGAAGTCTGTCCATCTCATCCTGTCATTGTGTTTGGGGGTGTTATTAATGAATAACGTAATTAGATTCCATGATCAGCGATGGAATATTATGTTGTTCTTTTCATCAAAGGTTGTTTCATCATAGTCAACACAGTTGGCAGGCCCATATGTGGGGAACACCCTCAGGAACTAGTCAGTAGGGTCTACGTATGGCATTTGATAAGGCGTGGTGGGACCCAGGATATCTGATCAATCCCCATCATTAGATCCCATCTCATTAATCTCAAAAACATCCCCACTAATAGTCCCTCTAGAGATCAGGATCACCGTAGTTCGATTAGTCTAGATATCTTCTTCCATGATCTCCAGCATTCCCCTAGGAAAGGCACTACCAGAAGTCCCGACCAACCTCGCTGTAGAAGCCCATGCCAATCGAAGAACTTTATACACCGAAAAGGGGAGAATGAACGTTAGTTAACATGGTCATGGGATAACAGTCACAAAATTGGAAGAGAGAACTTATATAGATTGAATTCCTGCTCTTGTTCTTGGGTTGATGTCATCGGGACCCTAAGGCATGGTCCCCCCATATATTATAGGACAATCTGAAAACTCCATAGGGGTCACCGCATGTGTCCTAACCCCACTGGATGTAGCAATTGATGTGGCCATAGGCGTGGATTCCAAAGGCCTCTCATCTGCATCCACTGAGAGACGATAATGGGTTTTGTGTATGAGACTCTCATGCACAGTTCAAGTATTAGCAAGAAGTCCACAATGACCGGAGAGTAGACCCTAAGGAAGGGGCTTGGGATCTTATCTCAAGGGACATTGCAATGTCTTCAAGGTCCGAGTCTGGATCTCTAACTTCTCCATCCTCCAATGGGATCCCTATACCGTCCTTGTCCCCCTTGGAGGACTCATACGATTCATTTGGTAGAGGGAAGCACTCTCTCAATTCTGCTGCCGACAACTGTGGTGAGACGGAACATTACTAAAATACCTTGATAAGATTTTTCATTGGATGAGGAGTACCCTAGGAATGCACAAAGTCTTCCAGCTCTACTAGTTATTTCTCCGCCTCCGCTTGTCACACCGCAAAGCCGGCCCAGATTGGGCATATCCCTGAAAAATCCATCCCGAGATGGTTCAAGTGTTTCCACATCTCAGACGAACTGAGGAATTTCCATTTGAATTCCTAGATGTCCCAAGCCTCCTTAAAGACAACATTATCTGGCATGTCTATATGGCGCAGCCACTCCCCTGGAGCTTGGGGGGTATCCTATAGAATCCTCTCAGCAGCCTCCCCTCTGGATGAATTTTTTATTCTAGAACTATTGGGTCCACTACCACTATTGGATCTATCACCACTGCCTCACCCTCAACTGGTGCAGGTCTCGCCACCATGGAAGCCCTGCCACCGTGAGATACCTTCTCTTCCTTCCAGCCCCAACCCTGATGTCAGTGTGGCTCACCATCAATGACCCGAATGGTTGGATACTTCAACATATCCCCTTTGTAGGTCACCTCCCATCTTTATGCATAATCCTATACAAACCTGAAGATATCAATAGGTGGAGGTAGCTCATTCCGCATCTTCTGGTCTTCCCGGGTGACCATGAGCCACATATGCCTCATCACACATGGCTGTTCTTTGTCGCACACCCCTATATAGACCCACGGGGTTAGTCGCTGCATTCACTGAAATTGATGGTCAAATCGGTGTGGGGTGTACGGCTCGAAGAGGGGCTCACGGTCCACCCTTTCCACCAGGAATCCACCTCAAAAAGCCAAAATACGAGACCAGTGCCCTTCCGTTCCTTGGCCATCATCAATAAAAGCACCGTTTGGTAATGAAAATGGGTGAAAGTTGAATTCCTCCATCTTCCACACCCGGTTCGGTATTATCAGTGTGGTCAGCTTGGTCAGAAAGCTTCCCATGACATTTCGAATAAATGGGTGGATGTTCGATCCCAGAGGAGAGATGGGGTTTTTGTACTCATAAAACCCCTATCATGAACCACTATCCACCCATACAGAAGGTGGAATGGCCCGCATAACCACTATGGCCTCTTCCCCTCACTGATGTGCCACAACATCTTTTATAGCTTGGTGAGCATCGGGTTCCTGAGGTTGAATCACATTCATGTCACCAACATGGATACCATGATGAATGTGCTAGTTCGCACTCCCATGTTTGTAACCCTCACTAGTAGGATCCAACCACAGATAAGAGCCACGAAGAATGTCTCCATCCTGACTATCGGCTGCTGCACAGTGCTAATGCTAAATCCCCAGTTTTTTCACTAACTTCCCTCAAAGAGCCTCTAGTAAGCATGCTCCTTGCCTTGTTGATCCCCCTTCAAGCATGTTCGAGGCCTCACCAGAAATTGTATGTCTTACAGGAAGTTCAAAAACTGTTTGAACCACCATCTAAAATGGACATCCCTTACTACTTCTTTGTCCTCTCCTGGGACCAGCTCCATCAATTCCATCTGTAGCTGCGAAATTTGCTCTGGATCCTCCCACGCACCCATGGCGAGGAGAAATTCCACATACATCGCCCCAACATCAGGACCCCTAATATTTGGTGCACATCCAACAAGCTGATACATACCTCCCCGTGGTGTAGGTGGATGGTATTGGTCCTTGATGACCACTTACTCAGTAACACTGGAATCAGTGGCTTCGGCTGATAGATGGGAATCTAGGTGGCCCAATCCGCCACTTACAAACCCCCTCTCCTCATCTCAGCCCCAAAACCATCACATTAGGTTCCTACCCAGTATTCCCAGGCCTAATAATCTATGAACTTACCACCATGGTGAAGGTCCCACTTCTCAGACCATCCCTTCCCTGGTTTACACAAGTCTACCTTCACGATTGTCTAGTACATAGGCGGTGACATCTTCGGCTGTAATGCCTTCCCATCCACGTTTTTCAGGTGGTTATAGAGGAAATCAACATAGACAGGTGTGGAGTCTTCTCGGGCATGGAAGTCAGCTTCCCTGAACCATTGACACTGACACGACGTACTCCTAGAACAGTAAGTTGGCTCGTCACTACTTGATTCCGGAATTAAGACATCATCCCTCAGCCTGAAGCTGTACAAAGGAAACCTATTTCATAGTGGTTAGTTCTTCTAGGTCTCCGATAGCAGCTCCACCAATGAACCATGGTTAGAGTGGCTCTGAATTAACTCCCCTAAGCCAAAACAATTTTACATATCCTCCTTTGGGCGGCATCCACAATGACCCCTGGAAAGTTCCACATGAGTCATTCAATTTGAAATTTGAGTGTTTCATGTGTTCGGTTCGTGAATCCCTTTCGCGAAGCAATGTCGCAAAGCTCATTCAAAAAGAACATGTGTAGAACCCTTCCCAGCATTCATGTGCAAGATCACAAAGCACTGTCACAGAGTCGAAGAGTCGATGTGTGCTGCAGAGCTGAAGACCCGATTCCCAGAGAGCAATCATAGAATATGCGGAGCTTCGAAAAACGAGAGCGCTAAATGCCAAAATCGTGTAGGATAGAAATGAAAAAAGAGAGGTCATCTCCCCTTTTTATTGTAGTTGGTCTTCAGAGCTTCACGGTGCATCTAACCCATGACGAGATCGATGGGTTACTCAGTTTTCCCATAAATTCCTGGCATTGTGAGCCTCCTTCACGAGACAACTTCGCGAACGACTGAGGTTGGTGATTGACCATCATACTTTGTCCCTTGATTTCTCCACAGATCCATGTCTAAGGGGGGACATTTTTTGATGCCAAAATTGGCGACAGAGATGTAAAAATGATAGTGTCAAGGGGATACCTCTCAAAGACCATTCACAGAGCCCACGTTACCCCACATCCACCATAGAGAAAGGGGGAAGGAGTCTTTGAGAGCCAATTTGATGTTCACGAGCCCGCCATGGAGCAAGGTGGCTAGAGGCTGCACGATCCAACTTGACGTTCATGATCCCTCTATGGAGCAAGGATATGAGCGGCTCCATGAGCCTATTTTACATTCGAGAGCCTTCCATGGAGCAAGGAGGTGGGATTCTCCGCAAACCCCATTGATGTTCGCGAGCCCGCCACGGTGTAAAATCCATCTTCGCGCAAAGCGAGCTCTACTTCGTGGTGCCTCTTGCATATTAATATAGGGCTCCCCTCGAGCCTAAAGGAAGAATAATCCAACCTTCCACCTTCTAATCTCTCTAATAGAGAATCACTTCTTGCTCTACGAACCATGATATCCTCAAGGTACCTTTTCATTGCGAAGTACCCCCCCCCCCTTTGCTTTAATTGAGCCCCTCTTCTGAGAGGGATGCCTTTAACAAAGCCCATGAGCCTTCATAAAGGATGTAAATCCCCTCGGGGACTTGGGTCAGCCTGAAGCATTTATGCTTTGGGAAAATCCCTCCACACAATCATGACCCACAAGATATGGCATGGTCACTTTTCTTTGCGAAGCACATTTCTTTACAACACCTTACCTCACTAGACACCCCTGCTTCATGAGGCATTGCTTCGCAAATGCATTTCTACTTCATGAAACTCCTCTTATATGCACCAATTACATATGCCTAGGCTAAGAGATTTCACTACCATAAGCACATCCCTTTACAATGCCCTTCCATATAATGGGTCACTAGAGCTTCAAAAGGCTTATACATTTGAACCCCTTTGCTCTGTAACTCATTTTCCCCTTATATCCCTTCATGTTTCCATGAATCAATTTCAAAGTCCCTTGTATGATACTTCTCATTGCATTGCATCGCCTCATGCTTCTTCACATAGGTATGCTAACAGCTATTGCTTCTTCACATAGTCATACTAATGTGGACCCCCGATGGTTCAGTCCATAACACTCCATAGCCACAGTGTTCCCTGTACCTCCTCTGCAAAAAGGTGTAGAGGGTGCCGGTTATATATGTCCTAGGGGAGTAGAGTAAACCCACCCCATCTGAGCTGCATGACTTTAAACTACCAAACACCTTCATCCTCAACAAATGATGTTAAATTGTGGCCTCGCCCCATGTATCATACGTGGGTTACCCCACCTTGGACAATCTGCACACCCACTGGTCTCCAAGAGACTGATATCATTCCTCACATAGAATGACATCCACTTTATTGGAGCGGTGTTGGTCCGGGAGTAAAGGGAAGCCACCCTGGTGTAAATCCCCTAACTTTCCTTGCAGGAGGCAGCACCCCGAATCCTCCTCTCTTTCTGGGTGCCAAATCTGTCTCCCACTGGGCTTTATCACCACCTAGGCCTCCTCTTGGGAGTCTATCCCAATATCTATCTCCCTGGGCTGCTAACCATGCGTAAGCCTCTGTTTCCTCATTAGGCTACCTACTATGCGTGGCCCTAGTATAATTCCAACTGACACACCTTTGACGATGTGATCGTCAGGTCATTGGTGTCCCTTGTTTCTCACACCGAGCATGAATCACATGGGCTTAGAGAAAGCATCGACCATGACATCCTATCTGGGCATCCTAGAGTGTAATCCCCACACCCCATTCTTGAACTACCTGGACTTTGATCCTTTCCAAGGCAAGGTACGTAGGAAGCCTCCCTGAGGATCATGCCCAACACCCATTGGTCCCAGATCCTTTCACGTCGGTCCACTGAAAACTTGGGCTACCATGGAGCGTAAGCCTCTAAATTCCCCCATTCCACGAACTACAATGTCTTTGATCCTTGTCTCCAAGATAAGGTATGTATGAAGCCTCCCTAAGGTTCATTCCCTACAACTAGTCACTCCGACCTCCTTCACATCGGTTCTCCCACTCCACCTGAAATACATATACTTTGATCCTTGCCATGGAAATGTAGGTATGAAGACAACTTAAGATTCAATCCCACCAACCATTGGTCCCAAGTACCTTCACATCAGTTCACCAAACCCTCTTGAACTACGTGGTCTTTGATCCTTGCAATGACAAGGTGCATTGGAAGCCTCCCATAGGATAAAGCCCAACACCCTGTCATTCCGACCATCTTCACGTTGGTCTACAAAAACCTTGGGCATCCTAGAGTGTAAGCCCCACACCCATACCTAAACTACGGGGCCTTTGATCATTGCCAAGTCAAGGTACGTAGGAAGCCTTCCTAAGGATAAAGGCCCACACCTAGTCACTCCGACCCCCTTCATGTTGGTTGCCACACCTCCTGAACTATGAGGTCGTTGAACCTTTCCAAGGAAAGGTATGTAGGAAGCAACCATGAGGTTCAATCCCACATTCTATCTGGGCCCCAGGTCCTCTATCACATAGGTTCAACCCCGTCCTATGTGACGTTAAACTGTGGAACTCAATTGGAAGTAATCCATTGATCACAATTCAGCGTTAAGCCATTGTCAACCTCATTTGGCAATAAGTTGTTGAAGTCCCCAATCGACAAAAATCTGTTGTCACATGAACTATGCAGACATTGATTCCCTACCACGAGGATACGTAAGATGGATACATGAGTTTCAAGACCAAAACCCACATCTCATCCTGATCTATACCTAGATCCCATGTGTTCTAGGAAAATCAAACCCCGACCCGGAGGTTCTACCTTCTCCGAGTCCCATCCATGAATCCATTCTCACAGGCCACCTCGTTAGGTGTCCCAATGTCCCATGTGAACTAGGAATGATTTGTTCCTTTCCAAGGAAAGGTACGTAGGAAGCCTCAACGTGGTTCAATACCCCCATCAATCTGGGCCCCAGGGCATCCTTCTTGTCGGTTTAATGACCCCTATCCCACAAGAACAATGTTGGTTTGATCCTTGTCTTATAGATAAGGTTTGTAGGACTCCTCCCTATGGTTTGACCCCGTCTGGCGGTAAGGCATTGCGAATCCATTCAGTGGTAAGGCATTGTCATCTCCATCCAGTGGTAAGGTGTTGTGACCCCGTCTAGAGATAAGCCATCGCGACCCTATCTAGCAGTAATCCATCGACATCCCCATCCAGTGGTAAGCAATTGAAATCCACAATCGGTGGTAATACATCATTAGATGAACTATGAGTACATTGATTCTCTGCCACATGGATATGTAGGAATCCTATTTGGGTCTCATTCCCAAATGAATCATCATCCTCATGGTGGTTCCATCCCATTCACCATCTAATTCATTCACCACTCCATTATCCATCCTGATTCTTAACCAAGCCTATACATCCCGGTGAGGTCATGAAAACTCACCACCTCCCTTTATCAATGTTCCCTCTAGGGGTTTCACCAATCTGATCCACTTTAATCAGTGTTTTAATTAGTCCAACCCATATCTGTTGGACGTTAAACCTACGACATACCATGTGTCAATCATGGGAAGCTGAGGAAAACCTATGATCCATGCCTAATACATAAGACTTCCCTCATTCGACGTGGGAATCCTCGGGCTTCCATGCCCTCGAGAAGCCCTATAATAAATGGAATAAAACTAGACATGCTAGTGTCCTAGCATCTAAACACACCAGTGATGTCTAACGTGACTACTCCCCTAACTGATGGTTACTACCCTAACCAGACCATCTGGAATGTCCCAACAGAAGTAGAGTAATTAACTATTGTCCATGAAGATATGGCACTAGGAAGAGTTTCACGAACAACATCTTAAATATATAAGGGTGGCCCAAAATAGGTGATGAGTTCTAAAAAGGAATCCACAGAAGGAAGAACCGACATCCCATCATCCCATTTTGATCATGGAGATAACATCCCTAAACTAAGAATGGATGCCGCACGCCTTTGGAAAGTGACAATGCTGGGCAACGAAACCTTGCCTTTATTACTCTTGCAGACAGATGCCCACACCCCGACGAAAGGGTCAGAGACATTATTCATGGTCTACACATTCTTTTATATATTTAATGTTTAGTATAACAATCCAAACACTGCCAATAATCATGGATGTTGATATGTCATTTATAATGGTAAATAGGGAAACTATTGCATCCCATTAATATAACACCTCCCCTATGAAATTTTGCTGAGTGAATGTCCCAGAGAACTTCATCATACTCCCTATGGTGCAATTTGATTCAATTCATGGCATTTATTGGTTTCCCTATATAGAGAAAACATAAATTGAAAAGAGTGGGAAATCACTCTCCATATAGCGAATCCACCATTGATTCTGTACATGTGCAAGGAAAAGACTGTACTTTCTATAGAACCACCATCTCAAGTGTCGATATTACTTCCCTATGATCATGTGTATCTTTCGTAGATGATTTTGTATACGGATGTAAACATCCTTCAAAACATACCTATTATGAGGGAATTCACTGAAGTGTTTCCCATGGAATTTTATGTTCTTCCACTTAGAAGAGATGTTGATTTCGTTATTGATCAACACCTGTGTCATTTCTAATATCACAGACTCTATATAGAATGGTAGATGTGGAGATTAATTAGATAAAGGAACAACTATAACACAATATGGATAATGGTTTTAAAAGCCCAAGTGCTTCACCATGGGCTTTACCAGTCCTCTTTGTTATGAAGGTGGGTGGGTCAATGAGCCTTTGCATTTATTATCACGATCTCAAACAAATCGCGATAAAGTACACATATCCACTGTGATGAATTGATGACATGTTAAATTAGCAATGTGGGGAACAAGAATTCTCTAGGGTGGATATGTAGTCTTGTTATTATCATGTACGGGTGAAGAAGGAGGATATCCCCAAGGATTCATTTCGTACAAGGAATGATAATTATGAATTCATAGTAATTACTTTCAAACACACTAATTCTCCTGCAATCTTCATTAACATGATTAATAGAGTCTTTAGAGATTACCTCAAAAAATATTTGGTAGTATTTATAGGTGATATTTTAATATACTCCAAAACTAGGGAGGAGTATGAGAAGCATCAAAGAACTATACTATAGACAAAGAAAAAGGAGAATCTCTTTGAAAAGTACACCATGTTTGAGTTCTAGTTTAAGGAGGTCTCATTAATGGGACATATCATCACAAGAAATCAGATATTTTTGAATCCATATAAGTAAAA
Organism: Viscum album; assembly: GCA_963277665.1. NCBI lineage: Eukaryota > Viridiplantae > Streptophyta > Magnoliopsida > Santalales > Viscaceae > Viscum > Viscum album. The sequence goes on along the minus strand of OY728144.1, from coordinate 106,064,467 downwards.
TCAAATTGATGGATGGATGAGGCCAACATCCATGATAGATATCTGTAGATACCTTGGGTTCACTGGAAATTATTAATGATTTGTGAGAAATTTATCACGATTGTCAAACCATCTTACAAAGATATAATGGAAGGGTTTCATGTATTCATAGAGTGGAGAGTGTGGAGAAAACATCAAGTAGTTGAAAAAGAGGCTTATCACTATACCTGTGCTCACACAACACACATGTAGAGATGCTTTATTGGTATTATTGAAGATTCGAAGAATGTAATGGGTTGTGAGTTGATGGAAGATTATAAATAAATTGCATATGTTTCAAGGAAATCGAATGTTCATGAGATCAACTATTCACCACAAGATCTGGATTTGGCTGTAGTAATCTCCGCTTTAAAAATATGCCAACATTTTCCATTTGGGGAGATGTGTGAAATATATACAGATCAAAAAGTATCAAGTATATTTTCACACATAAATAGATGAAAATGCACCAATGAATATGGATAGAGATGATAAAAGTCTATGATTGCTCAGTCCATTACCACCTTGGGAAATGGAACAAGGTAGTAGATGCTCTAAGTAGAAAGGACCCAGTGATTTGATAATTGATGAGAATTAAAAATGATCCAATCTTTTTTTATTTCACAAATATGGACCTGGGAATCATAAATAAGGGAACACAATAAATTCTTTCACAAATGATTGGTCAACCATATCTTATGGAAATGATAATGGTTTCTCAAAAGAATGATGTGGGAATTCAGAATAATGTGGAAGAAATTAGAAAAGGGAAATAATTGGGGTTCAATGTTAATGGAGAAGTAATCATGAGATTTGGGACACGAATATGTGTTCCATAAAATTAGGAGTTAAAGAGTGAACTAATGGATGATGCACATTGCTCGAATTTCTCCATTCACCCGTGAATCACAAAGATGTATCCAGAACTCAGATATCATTATTGGCGGGATAATGTGAAGAAGAAGATCATTGAGTATAACTCAACATGCCTGTTATTTTATCAAGTGATGTTTGAGAGGAAGATGTCTAAAGGGTTGATGCAACCATTACCCATAACAATGTGGAAATGGGAGGACATCACCATGGAATTTTTTAATGGACTTCCAAATAAGTCCAAAAGAAATAATTATATATGGATATACATTAGAGAATTGGTAGGCTACATGGAGTACCTATATATATTGTATCCAATCAAGATCCATGATTCACCTCTATATTCTGGAAGAGTCTCCAACACTCTCTAAATACTTAGCAGAATATCAGTACGACTTATCATCCTCAAATTGATGGAAAATATGAGCAGGCAATCTAAACACTTGATGAAATGTTAATAACATTCTAAATATCATTAAAAGGATGATGAGATCAACATCTTTCCATGGTTGAGTTCTCTTACAATAATAGTTTCCACTCAAGCCTCCAAAATTTTCATTATGAAGAACTTTACGGGAAGAGCTGATGAACACCATCATGTTTTGATGATGTTGGGGAGAGAAAATTATTAGGTTTAGAAATGGTTGAAGAAATGGTGGAGAATGATAAAACTATCTTACTGCACATTAAACCAGTTCCGATTAGACAAAATAGTTGTACTGACAATCGTTGATGAGACCTAGAATTTGACGTCGGAGACATGGGATTCCTCCTCAAATCCCCATGGATGAGGGTTATGATATTTGGGATGAAGGGAAAGCATAGTCCAAGGTACATTGGCCCTTTTCAGTTCCTTGATCGCATTGGATCAATGGCCTATAAACTTCCATTCCCACCGAACATATCTCTAGTACATGATGTATTCCATGTATCATTCATGATGAAGTAAATACCTAACCCATCGCACGAACTCCATCTAGAGGTGGTGCCACTGTAGAATGACCTCTCCAATGAAGAGAAGCTGGTGAAGATCATATATTGTAGAAATAATGTTATACAAATTAGAAAATTCCCATTTTCCAGTTATTATAGAGAAACTAAATGTTTGATGAAAAAATATGGGAATTAGAGCAATTGATGGAGCAGAGTTACCCTTATATGTTTAGTATGGGAAAAACAATTTTAGGGTGAAAATTTTTAACTGGGGAAGATTGTATTGGATCAAACTTTTATTAATAAAAAATTATTTTGATCTAATTAAATGTCTTATTATGAAATTTTTTTATATAAAACATATTCACTTACTTGGTTTTATGTTTTTGGTTTTTGAAATACTATTATGAATTGATACCATTTCTAATATATCCATTGAAAAAGGTACACATGATTAGTATAAATATGGGGCTATAACAAATTCAATTTACTCAGACAAAGGAAGTGATAACCTCATCCAGTAGAATTACTCCACATGAAACACATTTTTTGGAGCTCTAGAAGGAGGTAGCATAAATGGGCTTCGCTCTAGACCATGATCATGATGAGCTTCAACACATTATTCTTGAACAGAATCTTTTATTGGAGAATTGGAAGTAAATAGAGATTACCACCTGACCGATGTAATCCGAGCCACCCTAAGAATCTGTCACCCTCACACACCTTACCCTTAGGTATTATGCGAGTGTTATAGGGGGTTATGTTACAAGACCCTATGAACTATGATTATGTGCATTATTTTTGTGTTGAATAAAGTATATACATTCCTTTTATTATTGTTACTTGTAAATTGGTTTGAAATCACAAATATTATTTTTATTTCATATTGAATTAAGAAATATATACTGATGGATTAATGGATTTTTTAATTAAATAATATTTTAATAAAATATTATTAGTAAATTTATATTTATTTAATATAAACTATAATATAATTTTTATACAACAGTAATTGTATTAAGGTATGTAAAATGTTTTCTATCAAAACCTATCAATTTTCAATAAATAACAGTTTCCATTTTTAAAGTAAAAATTCTCATATATAGAAAATTATTTATATATAATGTATATTATTTTTGGAATCAGGACGTTGAAATTATCCAATGTTTATTTTTTCGTAATTTTCTAAGATAATCGATTTTTTTTGCGGAAAAATTAAATACCAAATAATTATATAATGTGTTTTATGACATCATAATGTCCCAATAGTGATGTAATAAAATACTAAGAAATTAATATTCACCCAATATATGTTTGTTTCATTTAAAATAATGTAATTTTATATTGGATTGATTAATTTTATGATTCCTTAGTTTACACTCTGAGACTTATAAAATATTTTGTCATTTTAAAATGACTTATTTTATAGTGTAACTCACCTCCACATATGATAGACTAATATTTAATAAGTTCTACCATTGGAATTATGAAATAATGTATTCCAATCACATTTGGAATAATCAATTATTAAAAACCATTGTTTGGTTGGTGGTTTTGAATATTTAATTATATAGATTCCAAAACCTAAGTTTGTGAAGTATTAAGGAATTCCCCTATCTTTCCCTATATTCACACATCCATTCTCTAACATATCATTAAACAAAAATCCTTAAATCCCTTCCCTACTCTTCTCTACTCTCTCTATAATCCTCCCATTGTTCCCCAAGCTCTCATTAAGCCCCTCCACATGCTCTTCATGTCACACACTAATGTAAGGGATCCTCACTTTCCTTCTATTCTTATTTGTGTCTATGTTTCCTTATATTTATATGCCATTTTTTTCAATTAAGAATGTTGGGGGTTTGATTTAGAACCTCTCATATAGTTGTTTCATTATGTTTTTATGATTATAGTCCCCTTTATCTCTCATTAATTCCTCCCATGTAAACCGGTTACCATGATGAAATTAGGTAAGGGATTTCTATCGCATCATTTACATTCAAGAAATTATTTTATATTATGAATTTAATATCAATTACATATGTTGGGGTATTCTGTTCCATGACCAAAATAATTTTTTCTCATGTATAAATTATTAGAGACCACATTCTATCTCATCAATTCATTTTATTATTTCTATTTGATTTTGTTTTGTTGTAGAAGTTACACCGAATTTCCCATGAAAAAATCATCAAGTAAGTGAGTACCAGACCAATTTCTCTATCAAGGGTATTCATATTTATGAAAATATTCATATTTAATGGTTCATACATGTATTTATTCCAAATTCACTTGTCATGGAATAAATTATTATTTAAAATAATTCTATGTTATATGATCAATGTGGAACACTTATGCATGAAATGAAATGTTTATAAAGGGTAAGTCCTCATAGCCATCCAATGCATTGGGTAAAGTATAGAATCTTGATACGTCATGTGAAATGGGTGATGAATTATGACAATTCATGTTAAATAAGTGTTTAATCATGCTAATCATGTTCAATAGGGGTTTACTCAAGAACCATGTTCAATGAGCCTTGCCTCATGCTAATATCACGTTAAATGTTATTGCCACATCTCCATTTTATCATGACATATCATGACATTATGATCATATTTCTTTTATTCTCCATTAATTTTCCTATTTCCTTAAATTCATTATATTCTTCCTATTATTTATTATTACTCCCTTACTAGGAGTTGCATCTCACCATTTTCTTATATATTTCTTCATGTTATCCAATGAATTGAAAAGTATGAAGGAATGTTGTGGTAATGTAATAGAAGTTTTCTATAATGCTATTGTGTTTAATGATAGAATTTTACATGTAATTTTCCTTATTTCCCAAGACACTAGACCTCATGATTCACATAGATGTCTTAATTGAATTTTTAGTTGATAAATTATGTTTATGTGTGAAATAAAGAGAAGGGATGTTATATTCACCATTGGGTGACTCACAAGTTATGTGTTGTTCTTGATTATTATTATTGACGTGATTTCCTTTCATCCATGGACCAATAATATGAGGGCAAGGATCATTTTAATTTTCATAATCATTGGCACCTACCATTCTCATGTAATGAATATTTCCATGTTGTATAAATGCATTTTACTGTATATTAATAATTTATTTGACTTTGATTGTAGAGTGATGTTGTTGTAGATATATTATCTCTATTATTTTCCTTGGATGATTTGGATTTATCACTATTATCAATTCATGAGGTGTAATGGGACCTCATTGGTTGGAATTGGTAATTTAAAATGTAGAGCCATAAGATTAAAATCATATGGGTTTTATTTTTAGTGATAAGGTGCGTTTTCCATAATTCACATGGAATGGATAAACAATTTATACGAACCGTGATATATAGAAATAACAAATACCACTGAATAGTGACTCTTGGATTGTGAAATGAAATGTTTTCACATCATTATCAAAATATTTTATGATTATGAAAGGTAATGTAAATAACCAATAAATTAAATATGAATTGACATAAATGGTTTCAGGTTAATCACAGGGAGAAGAGATATTGGCACATAATATATTGAAAACCATGTATCACTTAAATTATGACTCATGGACACACATACTTCTATATAGGAATTTTGGGTAGTATAACTTTACTAGTAGGACCTTTCAATTCAATCATATTCAGATAGTCTTACTGTCTATTTCCATAAAGAATCTTTGAAGTCGTGGAGATGGAATTAGTAGACCAATGCCTCGACGAAGTCCACGTGTCAAGAGCCAAGATGGTTAAAATTACCATGATCTTGACATGGTGGTCCCTGATATACTCCTATTAGAACCCAGAGTTCTAGTTGTGGAATTTCATATTATACTTGATTTGAGCTCTATCACTAATGTTATGGATAGTTTCTTGAATCTGATGAAAACCCTATATGGTTCTCCATAATATGAACCTATGATGGCTAATATAACACATGAGTTCCAGCATAATCATCCCTATACCATCATAAGGGATGACAGTCCATAGGCTTTTGAGTCTTGGATAGAGTCAACATTGGTTATCTTTGGGAATTTGGAGAATCATCCATAGTAGTTGTTCATGATTTCTTTGTACATGCTATGTGATTCGTCCAAGTGTTTTTGGGATGTAATTACACTATTTGGTCTAAATCATGGAATGATATAAGATTATTTGCAGAATTCTTTCTATGATAAGTTAATTCCTTATATATTGAGAGCAGACAAAGCTAGAGTGTTCATGCATCATGGGAAGGGTTCTATGTTTGTTATGAAATATTCAGTTTATTTAGTTTGTTATTCCATTTTCACCGCTTCTAGAGTGTGAAAATCTTTAAAATGCTAAAATCATTGAGTAGGGGACTATGTATTCAATCCATACATAGGTGAATGCCTTTCCCCTTCATACTTTTTCAAAAATAGATAGGCATTCCCTTATCATTGAGGACAACCTGAGGAAAAAATCTATACCATCAATAGGGACCAGTACCACGACATGCTATATGTTCTTCCAATAGAAGGAAGTAATCTATTGAGGTTTCTCAATCGCTCTGTGGAATCCAGGGTACCCATGTTGTTTGATATATGTTGTGGAACCAATTTGGATGATAGGAGAACATGAAACATCAATGTAATAGATTCCCTCTCGAGTGAAATAATTGCTACTGTATGGGGAATCTTCTTATATTCTATCAGACTGTTAAACCATATTATATTGGGAGAGGTTATGCACTATCTATACATTTATGGGATGGTTATTTTTTCACTATGTTAGGTTAGTAATTGGAATAACACCAATATGAATGAACAGAGAAAAGGTCATGGTCGTGGTATCCAAACTCCATACAACCCGTAATACCAGTAGAGTGGTTTTGATCATGGTATTCTAGTTTTAGCAAAAGGTTCTAGATTTGGTCAGTTTAATGAATTATAGATAATAACCAATGAACAGTCTAGAGGACCAAATAATGTATGAGTTACTATTATAATAGCCTCCACATTTGTATGTTTTGTATTTCATGTAGGTTCTTCATAAACCTTCATCTCTTTATTTATCATGGGAATCCTTGGGCTGTAAGTATGGTATTACTATGGTGTATTGACCCTAGATAAAACCCTTGGGAGTCCTTTCAAAGGGAATACACCATTTTATTGACTATCCCCTTGAGGTAATAAATTACCCTTTCATATGGGTATTCTTTTTTAGATGATGGGATTTGATGTAATTTAGGGACAATTTTTTGGGTTCATTATCATAACATTGTATGCTACTATCACTAAAGGTTATTGATTACATTACTACTGGATAGTATTTGACTATGAAAGAGTGAATGGGATATTCATGATAGTATAGGTTGGATAATGAATCACTGTCTAGGTTGAGTGAAGGCCGACATTTATAATATATTTAACGAGGATGAGGGTTTAATTAACACTGGATTCACTATAGTAGTTGATTATTTCAAGGATGTCTTTCCAGATTAATATTCTAGAATATTTATTTAATGATATGTAGATTTAATGATTGATATTGTTCAAGAAGAACCTCCAAACTCCATTCCTACTACATTATGGCACATAGTAAGATCTATGATCTCATGAGACAATTATATGATTTTGATGGCTGAGGTTTTATATGGACCAATATTTCCTCTTATTGTTCGTCCATGATTTTCACAAAAAAGGTAGATGGGATCCTGTGACTATGTGTGGATTAAAGATAGTTGAGCCAGTTTACAATCAAGAACCAATATCCACTACCTCAAATATATGATCTCTTCGACTAACTCTAAGGAGATAGGTGGCTTTCAATGTTTGAACTGAGATTGGGATATCATTGGTTTCTATTCGATCCATTATAAATTCATCAAATAGAATTACAAATTAGGTATAATAATTATGAGTACCTTTTTATGTTGATCAATATTATCAATGTGTCCACCATTTTCATTTCTATAGTGAAAAGGGTGTTCCCTTTATCTGGATTATTTTTTCTTGGTCTTTCTGGGAAATATGTTGGTGTATTATCACAGTCGTATTGACCATTCTATGAAGCCTGAGATCATTTTGAGTACTATGAAATAGCATCAATTTTATTCCAATATTGCTAATATGTGCTTTTGGATTGACAAAGTTAACTTCTAGTGTCATATTATCTATGATAAAAAAGAATATTTGACCCTGAGAATGTAAATGTTTTGGTCTCCTAATACCATCCCAAAAATGTGTTTGATAAACATAGTTTCTTTGGGATTGATTCATATTACATACTTTTTATTCAGATATTATTATGAATTTATTCAACTATTATTAGTATTACAAAGAAGGTTGTTATATTCTTATTGTTAGAAGAGACAGAGAATTCCTTTCAAGAGATGAAAGGGACTCTTTTCTGGAAACCAATTCCGATTCTTCTAGATCTTGGAAAAAGTTATCTCATATTATATGATGCATCTGGAATTTTAATATAATAATTTTTGTTGTAGGAGGATATATTAATTTTATAATAGTTAAAATTTTTACGGAATCATGAGGAAACTTTCTTTATGCATGAACTTCAGATAGAATTATATTTCCTTACCCTATGGTTCTAGAGTCATTATATTTTTTGTGAGAACACTGTTCTTTATATGGACCACCATATCAAAAAATATATCATTTCAAAGCATGAATATAATAACAAAAATTGACTGTGGGAGGAATAACTTTAGTCCTTTGTTTTTGTTCATTCTTATATGATTATGAAGGGAAATGTCATTGTTTACGTATTGAGTCAGAAAACTCAGGCATATGCCTTATGGGAATCCCATGATGAAAGGATGTTGATGGACCTATTTTCTAAGATTCATATTGAATTTCAGGATAGTGAAGATCAGTCCTATCTCTCATCGTTGAATTTTGCCCCATCCTTCATTGAGATTGGTAATAATAGGTAGGTTTTAGATCTTGAGGGATTAGTTCCCTAATTAGAGTGATTTTTGAGATGACCCACCTCTAGATTGGTTTGTGGATAGAAAAGATATTAGGCATATTCATGAACAAGTCTGGGTTCCATTAGACATGTTATATTAATATATGTGATAGTCACATTACTTATATTGGGAAGCTCATCTACAAATATCCAAAAAGTATTGAGATATATGATGCCATTATTTGTGGGCTGGGATGAAGCATCATACAATAGGCTTTATTACTCGGTGTTCCACTTATCTGTAGGTGAAGGTGACCAAAAGAGACCTAAATGATTGTTACAACAACATGTAGTAATGGAAAAGAAAATGGAGGGATGTTTTATGGATTTTGATTTTGAATTACCTATATCTCTAAGAGTTAGGGATATTGTGTGTGTTGTCAATAAAAAACTGATGAGAGTAGAACACTTCATTCCTATTGTGGAGGATTTATCAGTTTATAAGTGGGGATTAATGTATGTCTATGAGGTAAATTAGCTACAAATGGTCCCTTATACTATAGTTTTAGATAGGGACTCTAATTTTAGGTCATGGTTCTTCCAATGGATATAGAATTCTATGGGTACACTTGTTCTTCTGAGCACAACTTTTATCCCTCGACCGGATCGACCATCATAAAAGGTGATTCATGTTCAAGAGTCATGCATTCATCATGTGTCTTAGATTTCAGTGGTACCTGGTACAATAATATCTCTCTTCTCATGTTCCCCTATAATAATAAATTCCAAGCGACAATTAATATCTCCCATTTTGAGGCCTTGTATAGTTGGAAGTGATCTTCACCCCAACAATAGCTATAAGTATGTCAGGAAACCATAATGGGTTCCCTCTCATGTTAGAGACTTTGGAGTAGGTTCAGATAACTAGGAAGTGTATGTGTACAACTAATCCTAGATAGAAATCCTATGTTGATCATCCATGATCATCTATAGGGTTCAAGGTCAGGGATCATGTTGTCCTTCAGGTGTCACCCATGCCATGTAATAGACTGATACTAAGGAAAGGGAAGCTATCACAACAGTTTTTCATATTGTTTGATATCTTTGAGAGAGTTCATTGGATGACCTATCAGTTTAAATTACCTAATAGGTATAGTTCCATGAACAACGTCTTCTATGTTTCATATCTTCACCATTATAATGCCAACTTATCTTCTACTTTTCATCCTAACGATGTTTTTCTAGAAATTGATGATTAATTTTAAGAGTATCTTATACACATCAATGCAAATGTAAGGAAATATTGACAAGGGTAGTATATTCCATTAGTGTGGGTGCTATGGGGGGAACATCTCATTATAGGAATATTTTTGAGATAGGTAAGTCATATATTCCTAATGGAAATATTTTTTCTCAGATAGTGTTTCACCACCCATGGATGGTGAACATGGAGACAAGTTCCTTTAGGTGGGTAAGAATGCCAGAAAACAATTTTCACTTATGTATTGATTCTATAAAATTTGGTGTAATTTTTTATTTTTGACCTATTATGGATGACTAATGAGCCAGTGATAGTGTCAAGGGTGTGTATGGATTATTCTTTGCTCGAAACCCCTGTTTTTGGGAGTAAAAAGGCATATTGAATGGTTAGTTTAAATCATGAAAGGCTGTAAATTGGTGTTATATTAGGAACACTATTTACCATAACTATGTGAATTGTTCCTCAAAACTTTGTGAAAAACTATAGAAAAATTCTAGAGGCATTTTTTCTGGTTGGAGAAAGTTTTACATAATCCTGTGGCCTGACTAGGTTTATACCACTTCCAAATGCTACACATACCGGATTTTCCCATAATATTGAAAAACAATGTGGCCAAACCATGTGAATGATTTTTTGGTTATAATTACGATTTCACATTTAAACTATCTTTTATAACAATCCAACTTCTAATTTATATTTTCTAGTGGATGAAGCGACTTTTATACCTCATTTGAGCCATAAATATAATTACTCTTGAATTTGAGACTGATCATCTATATGGAGTCTGAATTAACATTATTTCAACTTATTGGATCTATGACACAATGTTCTTGATTCATTTTTAATCATTAATCATACTTCTTTGTATCAATGACTCTATTTAGATGATGGCTCGTATGCCCCAATTTTAGGGAATTGATATTTTATTTTTATCTACTATAATCCATGCCAAACTACAAGCTGATATTGGATGAGGAGAGTCATATGAGCCTATGTTTTTTGGTTTATAACTTATCCGTTTTCTTTCATCATTTTAAAAAAAATTTGTGGGTGCAATTAATTTATCTAGGAATTAGCTGTAAAATTAATATACCTTTATTATAGTTGTTAATATCATTCTCGATGATTCTTTAAATATATGTTATTCATAGTTTATGTTTACGTCTACAAAATCAACCACCCAATTTAGGGTGTTGTCCATATTTGAGTTTTTTGTGTTTTGACACCTTTGAAACACCGTTCGGACAAGCTTGATCTTGAACAATATAAGGGTAAGCCTCCTTATAATATATAGAAATCGATATTATCAATGTAAATTACCATGATGATTCACACTTGACCCATGTAATGTATGTCATAATATCAAGATAAATATATCTCAAAAAGGGAATATAATGTATATGTTATATATATGTATTGTCCTAATTGAATATAATCGAATGCTTGTTTTCATGTATGTTTCACCCCATTACAATTATGATGAAAGGTAGTGGAATAATCCTAATAATTTAAATGCAACTAAAATTAATGATATAGTTGCATGACATTTGGCCTTGTCAAACTATTAAAATGAAATTGCATGATCCCTATGAAATTTTAAGATAGAATAATTACAATACGAGCTAATTGATTTAAATGAACTTAATATAAAGTCCAAAATAGATGTCAACATTTAAAAAATTGTATGGGTGTTTAGAAAAAGGATATATGATGTATTCACGAGGTAATTCCTTCATCACTAGAGGACGTTTTTCTGATTCAAGGATGTCAGTCTTTTTAGTTTAAAACTAAATTTGAACAGGATCCACATCTGTCATCATATACATAGTATGACACCATAAGATCCCTTATTAACTATTATAGGATACCGTAGATACACTCCTTGGATCTAGCATGGACTATATGGACACGATGTTCTAAGTTTAAATCCTAGGTCCTAGCCCTAACATATCCCATTTTACCTTGTGTATATTTCTTGGGTTTGATAAGATCAGAATATTGTGAAATTCCCTTGACAATAATACTTATATTGCACTCCACCCCAGAACTACGATGTAGTTACATTTGATTTTATGAACCTTGAGTACTCAACTTCCATTTTCATTATATTTGAACCATTTCATCATTAATATAAAAACATGTCACCTTTTGACAACTTGCAACCATACTAGTAATATAGAGAGGTTATGTCAGTGATGGATAGGCATGAAATTACTTAAATATATAAACAAGTACTTAATTAATTAATGAATTGTTTACATTTTTAGACACCACGTGAGTGTAGAATAATGTAATTGGGTATTTATGTTATTGGACTGCATAATTTTTTTAAAGAATTTTCAGACATTGTTTCATTATATATTATGTGGACATGATGTTATATACATTGTTGGTGGTGTAATACTAAGATTTATCTGACAATCTATTCATGCAAAATTATTAACTGGGAAAGCTATATATATGTAGGTTTGGACAATGTTAAGAGAGTTGATTCAGACACTAGATTACATGTTGCATAGGATTGCACTTGTAGCAACTAACAGAGTTAGAGATTGGGATACTTGGGATAGTTTTTGGATTATTTTCACTACTTTCGTATAGAATTAGTTTCTTCATCATTGTATCTAGGTTTTCTAATATTATAGTGAGATCACATATTATTATCATATAATGCATCTTTTTATAAGTTATTCATATTGTTTTAGTGTTTGTTCATTTTGTTTTCTTCTATTTTGGAATCTATATTCATATATTTTTTGTATTTACATGTTATTATATGATTTCTAATACAATAAACTATAGTATTGATGAAATAGTCTCCCTAAAGACACACCCTAGAACATCATGGATAGTTGGAATCCTCTAAAATTCAAGGAGATGTTCTTGAGGCCATGTTTCCAACTAGGGATGGGGAACATCTAAGTGTAATCAAATTCTGAGTCAGCATAGGTAAAATACACTAAAAATTAATTCATTAATCAAAATAAATTAATACATCATCCATTTTATTTCGATTTTAGTCATTCCATATTCAATGGGTTATCTTTGAAAAAATACAATTCAATATTTTAATTCACATGTCATCTAAATTTAATACAATGAAATATAAATGGATCCGAATGATCAGATTTATTTCTTTCTGTTAAAATCTTCTTTTTTCCGTAGGTTTTCGTTGATTTTATCCAATTTCTCCACACTTAATGAATTTTTCCATTCCTTTTAGAAAATTTACTTGGTGTATCTTCTAACATTTCCCACTTGATGGATATTGAGCTGTAATTACTCTTTGATCTCCAACACTCATTCTCATAATAATCGATGTAATTCTTTTATTTGGTGTTAATGGGAGAAGGTTAAGTTATATGTTATTAATTATGTTTTCATAAAAATATTTTAGCATAATAAAAATAAAATTAACATTATTTATCATCCCATTTCGACAGTCATTGTCTCCACCTTGTCCTTTGTTTTAAAAAATAACAAGGTTTCTTCTGGATCTATTCATTTGTTAAAAAAACATAGCGTGAATTAAAATATTTTTAGTGGTAAAACCATAAAAAAATTCATAGGAATTGTAAATCATGTCACATTATTTTCAATATAAAAAAAATAGTTTTAGCATAATTAATTCATTTTCGTTATCTCTTAGAATCATTCATAATGGATTTTAATGAAAATTTTAATTATGTAATGCATATCACCTGAGAGATTAAAACTAGGTGAATAGTAAGGCATATTTTCCTGAACCATGTGATGATTGGATCATAACCAATACACACTTTTCAGATCAATAAATTCTAAGTATATCTATGCTATAACCACATCTACATGATTTATCCATACAATGATGTATTTTATGGAAACTCCATATAATCTCTACCTTACCGAAACATTTCAATATTCATGTATACTTATTCTATTATTTTATCATAGGGATATGATCCGAAATATAGGATGTCCTAAATCCAATTTCCATGCTTTGTACTAAACATCCCTTCATACTAACTGTAGTGACCCCAACCCTATTAGTCCAAAGAAAGAGTCTTCATTATTATAAGGGAATAGGATTTGAGTAATCACATCCTGATAAACTGAATAGTTCAGTAGTCATTGTAAATTATATACATATGTGAGTATTACAAAAAATTATAAAACAAAAATTAAAACCTAATATTCTTATTAAAAAATTTATTCCCTATATGATATCCATTAAAATAAATCAACGTAATATTATTGGAATACTGGGGAAATGAAAAATAATTAAGGGAAATCTCAAATTCTCAGTAAGGGTTAAGTATAACGAAATCTATCATGATTAAATAAATCATCATCCATATTTAATGAAAAATCCTACAAGTTAAATATCTAAACACACATTCCATCTAAATAATGACTTGAATAATCAATTGAATGGTAAATACCTAAAAAATTCTATATAACCAATAATATAACTATTATATCTGGATATGGAATAATCCATATTGAATCATAAATTACTGAACACACATTCCATATTATTCAATAACTATAAATTAAATGCATTATGAGGTAATATCATTATAAAAATCACATAGATAATAACAATTACATAATTCTCAATAAAGGAGATACTTAATTATTGGATGTCGTGATCTTAGGAATAACGACCCATCTATCTTCAAGAACTATCCCCATGGAATTTTTAAACTAAAGGACAAATATTAATTTTACTAAGGCATTCCAACTAATTCATCTCATGAGGAATGTCGATTTATTGAGTCACTATCTATAACTAAGCGGAAAATGTGTCTTAATGTCTTAATATTTCTTCATATATCGAAAATAAATTAAATTCATGAACATTTTACCTTATCATTAAATATCCATATTAAGTAAAGAATGATTATTTATTAAAATGAACACAAATTAAAAATAACCTTTATTTCATGATATTTTATATTGAAATGATATATTCTTTAAAAAATAAAAATATTCATGACAATTAATATACATATTTAGTATAAATTAAATATGGACATGAAATTGAATAATTCAATAGAAAATTAATTAATACAAAAATGAATCAAGGAAGATAATTTCAATACATTCTTTAGTGAAAATGATTATGATTCAACCAAAGGTAGAATAAGTATCGTAATAAGGGAACATATACCATTTAGAGTAAGAATAATTGGTTCTTTTCATTAATAAATATAAATACAATAAAAATATATTTATGAAAATTATTGCAAAAAATCTCATTTTACTTTTGAAAATCATTTTTTGAAAGAAAATATACACAATTTTTTAAAAATAATATCTTTTAAAATAACATTTGAAACTAAAATATTTAGTTCTAAAACATTTTATTTGTCATGATGGATGAGAATTCTGTTAACGACATATAAGTGAAAATAAATATTCCCAAATTTTATTATAATACAAACCACTATTGTTTTAAAACATCAATGTAGATTTATTAAAAAAATTAAAAAAACTAAAATGTGTCAAAATGTATTTAATAAGTCATATGAAAAAGGTAAAAATATAAAATATTTTTGAAAACATTGGTTTAGAATGAAATAGATATCTTACTGATGAGAGAAATGAAGTCATATTTCCTAAAAAAATATTTTACAAATTATTTTAAGAACCCAATGGTGGAAGATAGTAATATTACAAGAAATAATAATTAATAACATGTGTAGATGAAAATTTATGATTTTAGTAAATAATGATAATGAAAATATCATAACGTTTAAGTGATAATTTATAAATGTATTGATTATGTGTATCACAATTAATTAAAAATGATATAGTGGAAATAAAATATAAAAGATTAAAATGGAATTATAATAATTATCTTAGAATTATATAATCAATGATCTAGATTTTTGACCTTGTTAGTGGAAATAATGTTAATAAATTTCTCACCTCAAGATTACTTTTGGTTGAAAATGATTTAACCTAATTTATAGTGGTTTTAAATAAGTTATAAACTTATAACATAACAAAATTAAATTTTATAATTTCATATATTATCCTTTTACAACATATTCCCACCCATTAATTTATAATATTTAATCATTTTAAATGTTTTGGGGTCAATTTTATTATTTTCTCATGCATGTTTCATATTGAATGATCAAGTTTACATGAATATTATAGAGTACCATCATCTCTAAAATCATATTCATTAAATGATTATAATATTTATTTATTAATTACACTTTTAGTAGCCATCAATAATGAATTTTTTGTGAAATGATGTGTGTCACTTTCATAAAAAAGTTTGGTCGTACGTACGCATAGGTAGCATTTCCATTTTTCAATGATTATTATGAAAAGGAGGTAATTAATTTATTATTGTTATGATATGATAATAATTCCAGAAATACCATATTATTTCATTAAATATAATTGTATATTTAATCAATGTGATGTGCTGATGAAAAGAGTCGCGTTGCTTCATGAAAATGATATTCCACACACATATATATGATATTATCATTTTTATGTGAGGGAAAGGTTAAGAAAGAAATTGATATATTTTGTTTTTTATTTATAAATAGTAAATTAATATATTAAAGTTTTCACTTTTATCTCATAAATTTATTAGCATTATCCTTTTTACCTTTCTTGTAAATCATGTGTGAAAAATGAAACACATTGGTTTGCGATGTGGTAGTCCACAGTGCACATGACTGGTGTAATCGTATCCCCTATGGAATGGAAATTTAAAATTTATATTTTATATAATGTATAGAAATGAATTATTATGTTCTAACATTCATATATAAACTTTATAACCATCATAATAGTAAATTGTGAGTGCTGGTAATTGAAAAATGCATGACATCGGTTCGTAAGGTGGTAGTCTTCCGTACACATGAATGCTAATTTCATAACCCATTTGATAGAATTGGTGATGATTGTTGATAATACCCATAAAATAAAAATATCTATGTATTTTTAGGATACTAAGGTAATTATATTATCATTTTTTAATTATAATTAATATATGTTTAGGAATAAGTATATAAAAATGCTCACTGTTCAACATTACTTCATATTTGGGTAACCAACTTAGGATTTCACCAAATCCTTAAAATGTTGGATTTGTGACAAATATAAGGATTATAGGTTTATGTTAGGGAATATAGGACGTTAATTATTCAGTTATTGGCCAAACTATAATTACATGAAGATGTGAAGATGCAAGGAGAGGTGATGGCCTTTTATAAGTGAGTTTAGTGGCTCACATGTAAATTTATGACAAGAAAATTATCTACCGATGTTTTTCACAAGAAAATAGGGCCCAAAATAATGTATTATCCCATATAATAAATTATATGGTCGAAATATGTCCATATAATAAATTTTATAAAGGTTTTGAGGTTATTTTATCCATTATCGTTTCAGATTAACCCATGGTAAAACAATTTTTACCTTATCTACGGTAAATAATTTTTACAATTTTCAATATTAATTTTAGTAAAAAACATTATTGACCATATTATATAATATATTATATGTTAATTAAAAATATGGAACCCATTATTTGAAATACAATTCATAAAATTTGAAATATTATAATTTAAATTAAGCTCACCGATGCGACGAGAAAACGTGTTTTCAAAGGGAAAATGTTCACAAGATTATATTGATTTTATATAATCTTTTAAAATGAACATGATTATAATGACATAAATTATATTATTATATACATATGTTAACAAGATTTAGTTTTAAAATAATTAAAAATATAATTTACCTTTATTAATAATTTAAATGAAAAGTTAAATTTTAATTAAAATTTCGTAGTTATTAATATTCCTCGAAAAATTAAATGATTCATAAAAATAAAAAAATTAACACAAACATAATTTTGATATTATGATATAGAAAATAATGTTCATTTTATGAAATCAATTTTCTAAAAGTGGTAAAATTAATTTTAAATTATATGTGCAATGGGTGAGTAACCCGTCATTTAGAAAAAAAATAATGATTTTTAAAAAACATTTATTTTATTTTAAATGATAAATATTTTATTTATAAAAAATAAAGAAAAATCGTTTTCATACATTATTTAGTACTTTTCATAACATTCAATTTAACATCTAGGCTATAAATGTATACTATATTACAGTCCATTTAGTCTTTTTGGTTCATATTCTACAAACTATATGGGAGATTAATTTTAATGAAATATATTTTTTGTGTTGTTTGAGATAATTGTTTAATTTGACATATGATATTGAATTAAATGATCGTATAATATAATTTATGGGTGTTACATAATATATAATCTCTCGACTCAGATTCAACTAAATGGTTTCCCAGAACCTGTGGATCACGTTGACTCTTGGACATCAACACAAATGCTAAATTCTCCAGACTATCAACTAAAGTGTAGGGTGTGTCTATGGGTATAATATTCCTTCATGAAAGAGTAATGGAAAATGGTAGTAAAACTATTGTTTAATATAGGTTGAAGTAAATCAATCTGAAAAAATATATCATCCAATACCTGAATATAAAAACAATGACATAAGTAATATCATATATAATGATATGTCACATAATGTATCTACAATGCTAGATAACATGTATACAATAAGAAAATACCATAACTGTATCAAAATAAAAAAATGGCCCAAAATAGATATCCCATATTTTATCATGAACCCCATCCCCTTTGTAAGCTCACCTACTCCAACTAATTTCACAATGTCAAGAATCAAACTTTATGTTCTTTCCTTGGAACGTATATACATCTATGGAGTTTCTTTGGGTAACTAATGGTGGACCGAATAGGGTGTGAGATAACACAATGTAACCCACCACCAATGGTGTCTATAAAAAAATCCATTTATGATAAATAATATAACAAAGTGTGTATTATGAAAAAAAAATATGTCAATATTAAAATTGATAACAAATGGAAAAGTAATAATTATGAGTGATACATTCAACACTAACAAGGGTGTCTTCAAAATAATGTTCGGTCTCTGAATGTAAGGGTAATAATAACAATTATCAAACCAACTATGACCTCACTGTATAACCATGTGTAAACCACTTCCACATTAATAAGATTTAATCATGTATATAAATATCATCATATACATTTCATATAACCATGTGTAGACCACTACAACTGGAAAGCCACAAAATTATGTATAAAACGGTACTCATGGTCTTCATGTATAAATAATTTATCCACAATGACCATGATATGTAATCCAGAATGCGGACCCAATAAGAGTAGATCTAATATATATAACTCAAAGGAATCCTTATCGAGTTCTAGGAGAATCATGATTGAATCTCAGTGAGACTTGGGTGGGATCTAAGGGGATTTCCAAATGACCATGTCCAATATGATCCTGATAGAGATGGATCTATGAGGTAGAACAGACAAAGGATGCTGATGGAATCAATACCAAAAGATAAATCACATATAATGCATCCACCTTAGTGATCAATATGAAATGGAAAACTATCTAAAACATCTAATTAAATTAGGATCCAATGTATAACCATAAAAGAATCCACTACAATTAATTTCATCACATTCATTCTACAATTCAAATTTCCAAAAATTAAATGAGTTCATCCAACTCATATAATAATTATCATTTAAATAGTTAAAATAAACTTATCATTATAAAATTGAAAAGGATGAAATCCATCTCTTATTCATCTAAAAGTTTCAATTCAATTTATTAAGGTCTTCCTCTATGTAGGCCAATACACACACACAAAATGGGTGTAATAACAAAGGTAATATCAATGAAACACCATATTACTGGCCTAATATGGGGAGAAAACCACAAAAAACTCAAAGGAACTAGTGGTAATCCATAATATGTTATATTTCATCCAATTATGATATTAAATCCATTTCTGGGGCCCCACTGGAAAGTATGGCATCATCCACAATAGCAACTAGGCATATAAAAGACCAATCCCTGACAGAAAGGTATAAAACACTAACCAAGGATGAAAATATTTAAATCATCTAGCATAAGCTTCTAAATTGTTCTAGATCAGAAAAAACTAATGAATGTATAATGATCCAAAAAATATATCATATGAGCATTCCCAAAAAAAGCACAACAGATTCCAAGACAAATGAATACTAACACTAGGGGAATAAAAAACTCACTAGAATATATACAAAATGACTAGTGATTAAAGAAAAGATTTCTTTACATTGAATATAGTGTCAATACTATATTAGGATTAAAAGGGGATACCTACATGTGAGAGAAGGGAGTGTGAGAATTTTGTGCAAAAATTATAGGCCACATATCTTAGTTTGAAATCTATCCTTAGTAATATACCTTACATGCAAATAAATTCCATGTCATGTAACGATTAGGGTCTTCCTCCCAAGAAAAAAACATTTCATTATGTGAATATGATTGCTCAATCCACTATAATTCTTGTATTTAATACTCATCTTGTATCCCAATTCCATGACATATAACTAGCATTTAGATAGCCTACATCTCTGTTGCCTATTTCATTCAAGAAAAAAACCAACCAGACTATGACCTATCTTATGGTCTAATCCATAAATATAATTTAATAAGAGTTTAACAAGAAATTAAACAATTATTCCTCTATAAAAAACTATAGATCTTATAATCCTCTATCATTTATGATGTTAATCCACAAATTTTCCATTCATTTTTGGTCAAGAATATCCTGAAAATAAATCCAGTCTTTGAGTGTGTATGTTTAACTCTCTTAAACGTCTCATCCTCTAATTGGTCATTTTTCCATAACACCCATTGTAGATGAATTTACAGAACATAGATATCATTTTTTATCCAAAAAATTACATGATTAGGATTCTCTTATACAGACACATAAACATATTGATCCAACTCTTCTAGATGTAGAGTGTGATATGTTTTTGAGTGATAACAACACATCTGTAATACATGGAAGATATCATGCTAATAATAAAATCATTTAGTTATCTACAACCATTTGGATAAAAAATTACTCTCTCCATAATCACAAATATGTGGTCATATCATGGTAAATTATTATCATGTCTCAAAATATGCCTCTGTCCTATCATCAGTAAGATATGAAAGAAGAGATAATCCCTGACCTCATACTCTTTAGGTATACAATGAAGATAGATGCAATATTTTTACTAATATATTACCGTATCCCTCCACTTTTGGGTCAGTTGTGCATACAAATATGTCTCTAGAATGATACATGTTCATAAAAAAGTAAGACCACCTACCTCTAACTAGAACAAGGGTCATTGGATTGGCCTTCCATTCAAAGGCTCATTATATCCAGTCTATATAGTCACCTAGTGACTATTATTGTAGGATAAATAAAAATTGGTATAATCCTCTACCAATATCCCCCAATATATAATAGTCTTTCCCAAAATATTTCCTACATAACCTTTATCATACACAATAAATATCCACTTGTATGAGGGTGGTATATCATGCCCAGAAGAAACCATGCATCCAAATCCCTCTATAATCCTTGTTAGAAACAATTTTTAAACTAGAAATACCCATCCAATACGATGCTCTTAGTAACCCCAGGAAGTAATAATACCTCATGGATACTGAACTACCCATGATCATCCACTAAGAAGTTATCCCTAATCAATATGAAATGAGATCCATTTTTGACCCTATCCACAACAACCAACCCAACATCACTACCTCAAAGTGACCTTAAAAACTGGTTATGAAATCGATCATGACATCATCCAATTTCCACTCAAGAATGGGTTACTACAATAATAGTTTGAATTTATACATATTTGATTCTTTCACCTAATTAAAGCTAGAACACCTTTTAACAATTCTAACTACCTCATATTTAAAACCCATAAACTAGTACCGACAGTTTAAATAATGATATATCTTAGTGATAAAGGGATGTTATGCTGAAATAGAGGCATGAAATTAACACATCATATTGACATGTATTTCCACTAGAACCGAAATACAAACATGGGTACATATAATTTCATCCTCTCTAATATTCCAATTAGGATGTGGGTCCTCACCTACCACACTCTCCCATTAGACTAGACCTAGATAATCAGATATATGCCTCATCCTCACTCTATCTAGGAAGGAGTAGTTCATAGTTATAAATGAGAAAAATATTTCACTAGAAAATTATTCTCCTCTAAGTGAATCTCAAAAAAATCTATAAGCTTCCACGTTAGACTAGCCTCCTGATTTGTCTATAATAGAGTTCACCTACTAAGTGTAGTGGCCAACACATTAAATTTCCTAAGATTATAGTAAATATAAAATTTTATGGATTATAGGTACTCAGCAAACCGTATCTACCTCATATTCATATTATTCTTTTTAAATATATTCATGAATAATATTTTCATCTGTGTACACCATAAAACACTCTACCAACAAATAGTCTCTCCAACTGTGCAATACATGTACTACCGAATCCAACACAAGATTTTGTATCAGGTAGTTATTCTCTTATCACCAAAAAATCAGTGACCCATGCACCAAAACTATATCCACATGTATCATAATATCTCTTAGCCTGATACGTAATGTGTGGAAATACATAGTGCAGGTAATGTCCAACTCTAACGGAATCATGATTGGTAATTAATTCATACCCCTTTGAGATCGTAAATGTGTGAATTACATATCATAGTTAGATGTTATCATATTTAATAATTTGAAGTTATATGTAGTGAATATATTTTTGGGTTAATATTTCACTAAATGAAATAACATGTTATCACATGGTGTACGAGTATGATAAAATTAATTATAATTTTTGTAATCATATAATTGAGAGAAATAATTTATTGAATTTTGTGAATTATTTTTTATTTTTTTCTTTAAATCAATTAATATAGGATATTAATAAAAATATTGTAATATCCTTTACATGAATTACATATCAATAATGATTATGTTATTATCTTGAGATAATTAATGGGATAAAAATACTTATTATTGAAAGGGATGGATAATTATTATTATTTTAGGAAATGGAAATAATATTTTAAAATATGTATTTAAAATTGTAGTTAACAATTTTAAAAATGTAGTCTAATAATTTATCATACACAATATTTAATGTATCTAATAATCTAAAAAATTATAATAGAAATGTTATACTATATTATTTCATGTTATAGAATAATTTTGATTATTCTTGAAATTAACATAAGGATTGAATTATATAATCACATGCAGTTGTGTAATTATTATTTGAAAAATAAAATTGTATCATGAAATAGTGTTAAATCGCATAAAAAACTTTATTATAGTGATTTTATAATTATAAATATTAGAGAATCAACATGGGCTTTATAAAATTATATTGATGACTTAAAATTCACGATATCATGGTAAAATTATTTTTTGGGACACTATGATAAAATGGGATTATTATTACAACATTATATTTAATAGATAATGTGTTATATATTTGGATTCATTTTTTAGCTATTT
Source organism: Viscum album (assembly GCA_963277665.1). NCBI lineage: Eukaryota > Viridiplantae > Streptophyta > Magnoliopsida > Santalales > Viscaceae > Viscum > Viscum album. The sequence goes on along the minus strand of OY728144.1, from coordinate 106,040,987 downwards.
ATAGAATTGTATAATGACTGAAGTAGATAAAAAAATATAAATTGGAATATTATTATTTAATAAACTTGAGAGGTTGTGTAAAATTATGACTTCATGGGTTATAATTGTTTAAATATGGAAATAATGAATAAAGAATGTCAAATTGTCTTTAGATATTTATAGACACTAGAATAGGTTTCTTAAAACAAGAAATAAACTAACAAAAAATTTATTAATTCATTATGAAATTAATGTGGTAGTTTGTTAGAGGAAAATTTATATGGGATGATTGATCCCATTCTTTATTATGTTAAGCTTGAATACCTTTATGTTATAATGGTATATAATTTTAAAATTATATATGGAAGAATTTATTTTGTTTCTATATATTCTATAGATATTGTAACATTGATGTGAATAATTGATTAAGTAATAATATTTTTTATGATGACGATGGTTATATGTGGCATGGGTTGTGATGGTGGTGGTGGAATGATGTATTAGATGTGATGATCTTGGAATGCGATATTGGATTTGATATTATGCATAGTGGTAGAGGAACCCTAGTTTGTGTGATAAGTTCATAATGTGTATTATTCATTAATGATGAACTCTATCAGGATAAATTCTTGATGTTTGACGGATATATTTTATTTATGATCATTTTCTATCTACAATATATATGCATTTCCCTACAAGTGGATCTCATGTATTGAATATTAGGACGATTCCATGTGTACCTGAATGATTACAAATTATACTAAATTTATTAAAAAGGTATGCCAGTTATTGATTCATACTTATGATGTTGACAGACTTTATAATACAAATAATGAATTAATAGTGGTGTTGGTATATTGATCAGAAGAATAAAATGATAATATTAAAAATGGAGATGGAAAAATATTAATTAATTGATAATGAATTAATTAATAATAAACTATATGAATGAGATATTATTTTATATCTTTACCATATAGGTTGTAGTATATAATCTTGTGTAAAAATAGAAGCAAACAGTCATTATTCTATGTAATTTTACATAGTATGGTTATGTGTGATATTTTTCTATATTTTCTAATTTCATATGAACACCACACATGTAATATTTTTAACCAAAAATAAATTATTTTAGGGTGTTTTTCACCAATATCCATGTCGATGAGGATACATATGAAGAATACCCCTCTCCCCTTCTATATCTTATGTTATCAAATTATGTATTGGTATTCCAAGTGTTGATTCACCATACCTGTGTGTTGCACACTGTTAAAGAATGAGGTTATAGAATATTCATATATTAAAAATATGGTATTTGAATGATTTTTTCATGTGTGTTAATTATGGGCTACAATTTCATGAACAATAATATATAATACATACGTTGTTGAAGAATATCAAAATAAAATTATTGTAATATGTAGGATGTGGATGTGATGATATGTTGTATAAGGTCCATGATATGATAAGGATGGAAATGTGTTCTTGGGTCAGACTACATATAGAATAAATGATGGTTCCAAATCTGGGATGTCAAAACAAGAGATAAGTAAATTGATGGGTATGTGTTTGTGGAGTACAAAAACACAGATATATATATATATATATATATATATATATCTGTGTGTGTGTGTTTGTGTGTGTGTTCTCAATATTATGGTCTATCTTTGGTGTATCATTTGGTGTGTGATCCCGGATGAGGATGAGAAAATTGTAGTTTACTAGTTTGGGTGACTAGTTAGTTTTATTATCTTTATTGGTAATTTGAATACATATTCTATATTTTTCATGTGTGTTTTAAAGTGTCTTTATATTTTTATTTATTTTCAACATATTGTAAATGATGTTTTGATCATTATTTTTTCCAAATTAGTTGATATTTATTTATAGATGTTAATTTATGATTCTTTGTAGAAATTGAAAAAATAAAATATTTTAATAAAATCACTTTTTATGCTTATTTAGTCAAATGAAACTTTATATTATTTTTTATTTAATTTTATTAAATAATTTTTTTTTTTTTCTTTCATGTATTTTCTAGGATTTTTCTTTCATCAAAAATATATATGTTATATAAAATTATTCCAGGTAAGATGCTTTTATCTAGACACATATGATAATTTGTGGGATGGGTATAATATAAATTGAATTTTTCTCATAAGAAAAATATCTTTTTATTATAGATTGATTAGTATTTTTTATTATAAAATATGTTCGATAAATTTATGTAAGAAAATACTTACATAAGATAATGTTATTGTGTAATATATTATAAATTTTTTAGGGAAAATTATAAAATATTATTATATCCTCATGTAAGATTTTTTTTAATAGCCCCATACACAATATAATATATTCTATGTATCACACAACCAAAAATAAATGAAGAATTATAATGATGAAGAGGTTTTAGACCATATTTATATGATCAAACCACACTCAAACACAATCAAAATGAATATTGATGTGTTTGATATGCCAAAACTGGTGAATTTGTAGATGAAGGACTCCAATATGAGATAGACTGAAGAGGGTGATTTATTATTTTGATTACACTTCAAATATGGATTAACAAATAGAAATATTACGTTAGTGAAAATAAACTATTTCCTTGGTAATCGATAGGGTTGATGAGAAATACTGAAGATATCTATTTATTCAAATCATTTTCAAGGCTATAAAGACTCAAACTATAATAGAAATGAAATATGGAACTGATAATATTGAATCATTAGAGGATTCTCAAGCATGATATTGATGTTTATGGTCAACTAAAGCAATACTAGATGTTACATAATCTTGTGAAGAGTGATTTCAAGGCTCTTTGATGTGATAATTGATGCATGATTATAGATATATTTCACATGACAGAATTTGAATATGAGATTTGAAATCCTTTTCCATGTTCTAGTTTTTTAGATATATTATCGATGATGGATTGGGATATCCTACATCCATAATATTGATGACACATGAATGATGACGAACACATTCCATGAGAAATGATAAACGACTGACTCAATTTTTTAATCTGTCAACTTTAATTAAGAAAAACTATTGGTTTGAGAACTAAAAGATGATGGAATACAATGAGTTTGGATAATGTAATATGGAAACATCATACAATTATTTTACAATATAAAATTAGTGGATAATTTGGGTTAGAATAAATTGATGTATTTGGTCACCAAAGATTAATACTAATAAATGGTTAAAATAGACAACCGATGGTTTGTTTGAGATCTTTGGGAATCATTAATGATGGAATGTATGTACTACATTCATCAAAACTAAATATAAAAATGATATATATTTTTTGAATTGGAATATTGAATTATAGGTTATCTGGGTTCTTGTTTAATTTGGGTATTTTTGATGGAAGGTGTAGGAAATAATTATTGTGAAGGGAGAAATTACATTTGAATAGTTTTTACATGAATTATAGATGGAGGAAAAAACGACCATGTTACACATAGTAAAAATTACTATATGGATATAATATGAGGGTTTTCAATAAAATGATGTTTATAATATAAAAAGGGGTAAAATATATGTGGACTTACACATTTTTTTCTATAGAAGGATTCTTAGAGAGGTCAATAAGTTGTGCTTGGGAAGACTCAACAGGAAAATTATATAGCTTAGTCAAGTGTGGAATATCAATGGAACACCCATTTTTTCATTATAATTGTTTAAATTTTGCATCAATTTTTTTTTAAATTTTAGGATATTTTATTACTAAAAATTGAGCTGGGTAATAATATGGATTCATATTATTTCATCAATATCATTTTTGTTTTTATGTTTCAATTAAATCAACATCTAGTTCTTTATATTTGATTAGTTTTTATTTAATAAACTAAATATTCAAAAAATTTCTAGTCATTATAATTAATATAGGATATTGTAAACATGATTTTTATTTGATTACTTTATCACAAACAATTAAATATGATTCAATCGAGCACCCAAAATTCCATTTTTAATTTTTCCTCGACCAATCTCTTATATCATTCATCATATATATGTTTTTGATTTCATATCATTCAAATAAACTTATTGATATCTTATTTATCCCCTAAGTTGAATTTTTATCAATATTTAATGGGTTTTGATGTTTTTTAAGTTTCTCTCTTGGTTTCTTTATATTTTTCGATCATGCCATCAAAACTACCTACCTATAAGTTAAATAATATATACACCTCTATATAAGTAGTTTTCTGTTTGAAAAGTTTATGTAATAAATGAAATATTATCAAATATTTGGTGACTTTTCTAGATAAGGATTCATAGATGGAATCCTACATTTTTATTACAAAAACATCACATTACATGGAAGTAAAAATTATATTATTTAATGTTTTGTATCATTTTAATCATGAACAAAATACATTAAGACATAAAACATTATTCTAATCTACTTAAAAGGATTCATAAAAGTTTCATACTAAGTAAATTTACAACATCTCATGACCTAGGTACATACACCAAAGCAAAGAACTGAACATGTTGCCATGTAAGGAATAAGAATGAGAGACAATTTATTTGTCATCATGAGAAATATCAATAAACACACGAGGTCTGTAATTATGGAATTGAATGGGAACATGAGGTATATCATAATAAATACAAAATTAATCATAACATGGAATTTTTTATACAATCATTAAATGATTAATTCATAATAATATCATCATATTTTATTAACAAGGTTTCTTTAAGGTAAATATCCAAGTCTATTCACCAAGGTGTCACAAAAATTTCATCTAAAGAGATTTAAATAATTACCAATGCATTAGACTTTAATAAAGGTGAACCCTTTATATATATTAAATTAATGTGAGTCCCATATATCATAATCTAACATTACATTAATAACACTTAGAGAATATATAACTTCAATCTTATTAAAATCATTGCGTTTAAAAAGTGCATAAATACATGATCAATGTGTCATTTTTAACACATAGAAGGGGACTGTTGGAATTATGTATGTTAATACAAATATCACATACATAAGTTTTATGTGAAGTTGAATATCCTAGGAAATGAAAGAGGATTATGTATCCAAAAAAAATAATTTAAAACATAATATATTATATATATGGGGAAATTTGAAAAGTAAATTTTTTATCATGATAGGTATAAATGTGTTTTTATAAAATATAAAAATTAATGGGGAAAAGGGTCTCTGATTTATAATACCTAATTTGTATGTACGTTTATGATAAAAAGGATAGTAAATGGTTTTGAAAATAATATTTTAAAAAAATATACAAAATGATTTTCTTGAATCGAAGAGAAATGAAAGATAATTTCCTAACCTTGAAGAGATACTAATAAATATTGAGTACTAGAGTCTTGGGGATGATGCAATATAGTGAGGACTCCATGGGAGTAAAAACTACAATAATATCATGAATGGTGGATTTTTAGTGAATGTAAATAGATAAATGAGTGGGTATTTATATCATAGTTGGGGAATAGATTAATAATTTAATAATATAGACATTGGAAATATATGATGAGGAAAAATAAAAACCATTGTCTTACCCATGGATTACCCCTATGGTTTAAGAAATTTGGGGAATATTTTATGTTTTTTTATCTCACATTTGATGAGAATTATTTTTTACTAGTTTTTTATGGAAAAATAATGTTTCAACAATGAAATATTTTTATGGTACAACTCTCTAATTTAGACTATGGAAGGTTATTTAAATGATTTAATATTGTTCAAAATATATTAGAATACTATATATATTTAAAATTTTATCTTTTAGGTAATAAATTTTATTTTATTTTGTTAAATCATAGTAATATAATTATGAAAACCTTAAAAATAATGACAACCCAAAACCATATTTTTATGATTAACAGAAAAATAATGTATTATAGAGAATTTCATCAAGTCGCCATATCTTAATTTTTTCTTTCTTAGTTTTTTAAAATATGTTTTATTATCAGAATAAAACTCTATATAAGATAAATTTACATTAAAAAAAACATTTTTGTTAATAAATAAACTATTTTTAGGAATAGCCAAAACTTTGAATCATAAAAATTCTCGAGGACACAATAAAATTATATTATCATTTCTATTTAAACAATAGTGTTTCTGTCATAATATTTCCTTAAAAAAAATATTATTCAAAACACCTTTGTTTCTTATAAAAATGTGTACCTTTTTTGAAATGTAAAAATTGTGTCTGAGAATTTGATTTATCAAATTTATCTTAATTAAATATATATTTTATTAAGTAAAACAATTATAAAAATGAATTGATAAATTACTTATTTTATTTGTAGAAATTAATTACAAATTAATTAAAAAAGTCCAAGTCATTTTACCTCATAGAACAACCATGTACTACTTAAGGGTAAGGATTCCTATGGTGATTGATTCATGGGTTGGCTTGGCTAACATCGACCGAGTTCTAATTTGAACAAACTTGAACTCAACCTGAATGAAATTTCAATCAACATTTTCTTGTGGAAGCTCGGATTATGCTAGGTCTATGGTGAAACCTCATGATGCTACCTCTCTCCCATGTTTTGGCATATGGGATTCATATGATTTGACTATACTGGAATAGTCCATCAATTATCTATTCTACATTAATTATCCTTTGTTAATACCAATTATAAACAACAATTAAAATGCTAAAATTTTTAAAAATGGTTTTAGTTCCCAATGGTAAATTTCTCTAAAGTATATATTGACTAACAATCATATTTGGACTATGTTCACATAATATTCAAATCCAAATGGTAAAATTTCTCTTTATATTATATAAATACCACTTAATTGTTGTATTCAATATTTACTACAATCATTTTCATTGATGATGATTTGTTTACTAATAGTTTGTTTTATTTCTATTGTATTAGGGTTATGATTATAATGGCTTGGAGTGATACATCATTTCCTTTTGGGGACTAATGTACTGATCAATATTAATGATATATGTTTTTAATGTGTATAATATAATATATCACACATTAACTTATTAAAAAACCAATTAAAATATTTGGGCCATTATATTCATTCCCCCTAATGAAATTACATCCATAAAATTTCAACTCATACACTCATTTGAGGGATTCTGTGGTTACTTCTATCTCATTTTCCCCTCTAGTTCCTTCATCACATCTTCCTATTTATGGTACCTACTTATCACTTTAACAAGTTCAGTAGTCTTGTTGTGTACAAAACTGTCTCTTTTGTATATTATCTCAACCGATGGCTCCTCATATGAGAGGTCATGTTCTAACTCTACCACCACCAAATTCATTGCATATAAGGGTTCAGTTATGAACCTTCAGAAGATAGATACATAGAATACATCATGAAATTGACATATTTTTGGTGTGAGTTCTTACGGATATGCCAATAATCCTATGAGATAAAATATTTCATAAGTGTTAGAATACCTAGGGGTAAGCTCCCCTTTCATCCCAAGATGTATGAATCTATTCCATTGTGATAATTTAAGGAAAACACTATCTCTATCATTGAGCACCAAATCCCATTAATGGTTTTCAACATAGATTTTCTACGGACTATGAGCATAATTTATATGATGTTCGATGGAGTGTACATTTATGTCATCACTTATATAATATCGGGCCCAAGAAACCACTTCTAACCATCTATTTCACAACAAGCAGGAGTTCTACATATATTTCCAAGTAGAACATAATGTGGTTAAAATTAAAGGCTCTATTGGAAGCTGTTGTCGTATGAGATGTCAAAACATTGGAGGTATTTATCCCATCCACCATTAAATTCCAATATCCATTTTCTTAGTACTTCCTCAAATTTACTAATAAATGTGTCATATTTTCCATCTATTTGGGGGTGATAGGTAGTAATGAAATTCAACATAATATTTATATCATGTTGAATATATAATCTTAATATAGATGTGAACCACTAATTACAATAAAAATTATAGAAAGTAGAACCCCATAAAGCCTCACCCATTCCTTTAGGTATATCATGTAATTTTTTTCAAGAGAATAAGAATCGAAAATAGGGAACAAATGGATAAAATTTGTGAGCAATTCCACTACAACTCATATCACCTTGTTTCTATTGGATGTCCCTAGGAGACAGTTTCCAAAGTCCATAGTGAAATTATCCAACATCCATGTTGGTAATGGTTTTGGTTTCAATGACCTTTTAATTTTTTTTACTCTTCCTACACTTGCTTACGAACAAAGAACCTTTCACTGTTTCCAGTAATCCCACTTTTCATATTATCCCACCAAAAATGACTATGAATGTCCCTATAAATTATATTTATTCCAATATGTATAGATAATGTAGATCTATGAGCTTCATCCATCATCTAATTTTTATCTCTGGGATATATGGAAATGATATCCTTGAATAAAATTTCCATAGTCTATATTGATTAGTACTGAACTTAGGAAACATCATATTTTTCAAATCCTCTATGTTCCTCCGTAAAAAGGATAATCTCTTTATGATTTCATGATGTTCAATAATAATGATGGTTGAGAAATATTTTGGTATATGGTCTTTGATATCCCATCCCGTAAAATTCCTTTGTCAAATTTCACAAGGTCCATGATCAATGGTTACAATTGAATCATCCTCATATTTTTCGTTATAGGGTGTTTCCTACAGAATTCCTTACCGACAATAACTACTCTACCTGGATGATAAATAATTAAAAAGTAATAGACTTTATGAAGTTTCAACAACCTCATCTGACTTTAATTCAATTAATTTTTTGGATAAAATATAATTAAAATGTTTTTGGACTCTATATATATAAAATTTCTCCCAATAAAGATAGTGCCACTATATTATTAGTTAAAAAACTATTGCAGCTTTTTCCATGTCCTGAGTATGATAATTCTTCCCATGAGGCCTTAACATTCGAGATGAATATTCAATCACCTTGTCATTTTTATATGGTAGAACCCAATAACATTCATATATTCATCAATCTAAAAAGATAGTTATAGGTATGAGGGTAGAGTTAACACAGTTTAAGTATCCACTTTCTTCCTCAGTTCATAGAGATATTCTTTATAGTTCCTTGGCTAGCTGGACTTATATCTTTTTTCTGTTAACTAGTTTAGTGGGCTATAAATTCCTGAAATTTGTTTCAAAAACATCCAATAATATACTTTTAAAAAACGAAACTAGTAATCAACATTATTATTGTAGGATGAGGCCACTCCAGTATGGGCTTTGTCTTAAAAGGATACACTATGATTCCGTCATTTGTTACAATGTTCCCCATGAGTGAAACTTGTTTTAATCTGAATTCACTTTCTCTGAATTTTTCTTATAGGTTATCGTTTCCCATTGTTTTTAATATAAACCACATATGATCCTCACGCTCCTCAAATAATTTATAATATATCAGAATATCATAAATAAACACTACCATGAATTTATAAATGTAGTCATTAAATAATCTATTCATTTAATTGATAAATATTTCATGATAAATTGTCAAGGAGATGGAAATAACAAAAAAAAATTACAATGACAATATATTTTTAGAAGTAAGTATTATTAGTATCATCATTATTCTTAATAAATTTTGGATAAATATGCTGAATATCAATATTGTAGAAGAATTTATCATCATGAAGTTGGCCAAATAATGCCTCAATCATTGTGAGTGGGTACTTGTTCTTCATTTTTATCCCATTAGGTTCTCTATAATCAATTCATAGTCACATTTTTTTATCCATATTCATCATAAATAGAACAATTTCTCCCAAGGATACATAATTGGTTGGGTAAATTCCTCATCCAAAAGATATTATTTTTGATTATTTAATTATTTTAGATCTATATATATATATAGGGTCTATGATATTGGCTTGGATCATATAATAAGTTAAATTGAGAACTCAACCTCCCTATATAGGAAAGTCTATGTAATTCCTTAAGAAATATATCAATGTATTCCTAAATTATGTGTAAATTATATATCTTTATACTATATTTTTATTTTCCATTTTCCCTGATCATCTCCATAAAGAAAACTATTGGGTATTCTTCATGAAAAAACACATTTAGATATTTCTATCCTTAGATAATAACTATTGGTTTTTCATTCAATTCTACTATGATTTTATTTCTTCTATAATTTATTAGAGAATTATAATTAGAGAGCTAGTACATCCCTATTATATAGATGAATTTCATCATGGAAATGAATACATTATTTTTAATGACATTGTTCTCACAAAAATCAATACTAGTGTTGCTATATTCTATTGATTCTTGGATAATCCGTCAAGGAGTCTTGAATAATAACTATAATATAATATCTCTAGATTGATTTTTTTTCATTGAAAACATGAGGGAAATAATGGAATTTGAAAAAACAGAATGATAAAATGTATTTGATAGCTTTGGGATGACAACTAGATTACATTATACCACATAATTTGGAGCCTATAATTCAACTGTCAGGACATAAAATTCCCAACCTCCACCCATTTCTTATTTATAGGTAGATGGTTATTTTCCTCCATTGTCACACAATTTTTATTGTGATTGGAAAATTTTCCAAGCCTTCCAGACTAGAAGAATTAATCAACAAGGTTGGTATGAATAATCATCCATTTTATTTAGTGTTGAGAATTTGGCGATTCACCTCACCTTGATATTTCAGATCTATATGGTCATCTATAATACAGTAATATAATTTTCCACACCAAAGAAATCTATTACATTAAGGATTATTCCCACATTTATTTCACCTAGGATGTTGAATATTCCTTCCTACACTTCCATGTTAAATGATTTACCTTGAGTATGGATCTATTGTTATCTTATTTTCATTATTTTATGTAACCATTTCATCTCTCCAAAAAACAATATATAATTTTTATAACTCCACACTATCTGCTCATAGATTTCACATTCTGGATTTTCTAGAATAATCAACACATGGGGTCTAATCCCATAGATGAATCTATCAAACATTACATAAGGATCCATAAAATGCAATAGGTTCATCAAGAATGTGTTATAAATTTATTCTCATAGCATTCCACTGATTATATTTCCTAATTATTTAATTCATGTAATTACGTCTTGATTTTACATAACATCGAACAAGGGAAATATTTGTCATAAAATATTACACTAAACTATTAAAAAACAATTATTTAATGTATCTTATAGGAATAATGATTTTAATCTGTGTCGATTACTGATCAAAATCCCCTTCAATGTAGTATAGCTTCTAGGATACATTATCTTGTTCAGAAAAATAGAGTATATAAGTGATATTTTCTATGGATATTATCTATATTTTCAAATTCATGGGTCAGTAGATCCACTGATATAAGGTCTTCATTGATGGATGATGGCAACAATAGCATGGAATTACCTTTGGGGTGAATATAGATACTCAACATGTTTCACATTATTATTAATAACTAGATATAGTTAATTCAACATTCTCATGATGGTTTCTATTTCAACATCCATTGGAGGACTTTGAGCACATCGTTTGTAACATTCAACATTTTTTTAGTTCCTCATATTTCCGACTATTTTATAAAGAAATAAATAAATAGTGATAAATGTGTTTCTTTTAAGAATCATATAATTGGAATTTTTTTTCTTAAATCATAATGCTTAAATATGTTATTCATTAACAATGGTCACATTTAATATATATCATTCATAATGGTTTACATTTAGATGTTATCAGGTGTTACCCCTAGATACAACAATTCTAGATCATCATCCACTTGTCTATTGCAATACATGGAATAATTTTCTCAGAATACAATTACATAATACATCAACAAAATACCTTGATGTTTTATTATAATCAATATTTTATCTAGGGTTCATAAAAAAGGGTTCATATTACAAATTCCATCAAATATATAATCATTTATTTGATACCAATTATATAATTACAGTTGTTTTTATTACATATTATTTTCATTACATGGTTGAAAATTGATTATCTTTTAAAGATTAGTTTCCATGATATGGGGAACTCAATATTAGAAATCCTAAAACATTATTATTATAAAATTTAATCTATTATTCATAGGTTCATTATAAGAACATTTAATAAATCACTTATCCTAGGGACATACATCAAATGAATGTGGTGAGCCTAGGAGCCAGTTAGGGAATTACCAAGGGAAATAGTTTACCTGTAATCATGACAAAAATCAATAAAAACATGATGAATACCAGTTTAGAATAAAGAAGTGAACTTTAGTATTATCATAATAAAAATAAAAATAATAATTTCATAGAAATAAAGATATAATAATTAAATGATACATTCATAAGAATATGATCGTGGTTTAACAGCAAGGTGTCGTAAATGAATGTTAAGAAGGATATTCACCAAGGTATCATAAAACATTTCACCAATGGATTTTTTAACCAATGCATTGGGGAACTATCAGGGAGCACCTATAATATGTGTTAATTAAAATGATCCACATTGATTATAATAAAACATTTATTTAATAACCGATGGAGAAATAAAAACTTATTTTCTTATCAAAATCAAAGTATTTCCAAGTCCTAAAATACATGATCAATATGTCATTTTAAACACAAAAAATGGATTTTAGGTTTTATGTGTGATATTTAACAAATGAAATAAATCATTTTATGATTATGGTGAGTACCCAAAAAAATAAAATAGGCTTGTGAATTCACAAAATAAAATAAAATTAAATATCTAATGTAGATAGAAAATTTGAGAAGTAAATTAGTCAACATGACCTATATAAACTGTTGTTTTATAAAATTTTAAAATTATAGTAGACCCAAGTTTATCACTGAGAAAAAAGTTTTTTTATGTAAGGGTACGATTAAAAGTATAATAAATGATAGTGACCATAACATTTAAAAGACATATAAAAAAGAGTTTCAAAAATTCAAGAGTTAGTAAGGGTAATTTCCTTACATGGACGAGTTACTCATAAATATTGAGGAATGGAACCATGGGTTCTTAACTAAACCTTTATATGACTACATGGGAGTAACAAATATTAGAAATATTTGGAGTATATATTAATAGTGAATATAAATCTATAAATGGGTGTGAATTTATAGGAAAATTGTTGAATTTTTTAATAATTTCTAAATATAGACTTGGAAATTTTTGTTTTTAGAAGAACCAAAATCATTAACATACCCATGGGGTTTTAATTGGTTTGGACGTATTAAATATATTTTATGTTATTTTAACCCCCAATATAAAATCAATTTTTTTATTTATTGTTTATTCATATAAAATTAATTATTCTAAAATGTAATGTTATTAATGTTAAAGTTTCAATTCTATACATAGGAAAGTCATTTAGAGGAATAATCATTGTTTAAAATATATTAACCTAATTTATATTATCAAAAGAAAATATTTTAGTTATTAGATTGTTGTTAAATTATTTTTAAATCATTATGACATTATAATGAAGTTATTGGACTTATTAAAAACAAAAAACAATATTATTTTCATTTGTAGAAATAATAAAGTATTTTAAAAAATTATCATAAGTTCACCCAAACCTTATTTTTACATGATTATTTGGAAAAAAAATTATATTATTATATTAATTATATAAAACTAATCATTTTAAATATAAAAATAATTATTATTTATATAACAAAACAGGTAGTTTTATGGTATAGTTAAATTTCTCACACTTAAACATTTCTGAGGCTAAAATAAAATTATTTAATTATTTCTATTTAAATATGATATTTTAATATATAATTTCATTAAAGTATAAATTATTCCAAATAGCTTATTTTATTCCATAATTTTACTTCTTTTTTATGTGTAAAATTTTATTTAAAAATAAATTTATAAAATTCATCTTAATTATATATTTATTTTTTTAAAAAAATAATAAAAAATAATTTATGGAATGAATATTTATTAATAAAATGTATTATAATTTATGTTACTAAGTCCTAATCTTGTATCCCCTTATAACACCAGAATATGAACTAAGGGTATGGGTTGTTATGATTATAAATTTATGGGACTTCTCAGCTAACATCGACCAAGTGGTAATTTCAACTACCAAGAACTTCCATCATATGATATTTCATTCTTGCTTCACTATTTACAGAATGGCTTTTGACCATCCAAGGGTGAAACCTAGTGATTCTAACTCCCTCCCTTGTTATAAAAAATGTTTTTCATATGGAATGAATTTAGGGGTTGAGTTCATTTTATCTATTTTGAAAAAAATTATCCATTTTTATGATGACTTATAAATTATAATTATAACAGTAAAATTATTACCCAAGGGGGTATTTACCAATGGTCAAAAATTTTAATGGGTATACCGACTAACATTCATATTTGACTAATGGTCTTACAATGGTAAAATCATTATGGTAAAATTTCCATGTACATTTTATAAGTACCACATAATTATTTCATTCAATATTTACTATAATAATTTTCTAATATATTTATTTGTTTACTAGTGTATTATTTAATTTCTCTTTTGTTGGGGTGATGATTCAAAAATATTAGAGTGATCCATATTATACAATTTTGATGACTATAATGTTAATAATTATTAATGAGACACGATTTCATTGTATATAATACAATAAAACAAAACATTTCTAAGTATAAAAAAATATAATTTGAAAATTATTTTCAATTATATCTGTCATCCATGAGTATTAAAGTTTTAATATATATATATAATATTATAAAACTATATTTATAATTTAAAAAAAAACATAAAAATGGTTTTTTATGTAATTTAATGTCTGATGTTAAATGTTTATTGATATATATTACTTGACGCACACTAAGGCCACATTAAAATAGTTAGAACCTTCAAATGTTAATGTAGAAAATTTTATTCAATCACTAGGATAAAAGAAATAACAAATAAAAAACAATAGATAATTTACCTGAAGACTGTGATTAATAATATCAATAAGAACATATTGGTAAAGGATTTGAATGAACTATTTTTATGGAGTACAAATTCCTCATGTTTCAAATAATCTATATTCGATTAGGATATCCTAAATGGATTTAAATTATTATCTCAAATAGTCATATATTTCATTATTTCCTAGATTAATTAATGAGGATAATTAAAACCCACTGGCATTCATAATGGGATTATACAATAATTTACCAAAGCTTCCACTACAAAGGACCTTTAAATATTAAATAAGGATGAGAATGTTTCCAATTTATATCAATAGAAATACATTAAACTAGTTTTTGGGGGTAGATGAAAATACATATGAATCATGGGAAGAAGTTTATAATTATCATTCCAAAAACCTTTACCCAACATTATTAAAAGGAGAAAAAATAAATAAAATACAATCTTATATAAATATGATAGAGAGTTATTTCTTAAAGATTATAATAGGTATAGGGAATATCATAGTTTATTCCCTAACAATAATTTCTCTTTACATTCCATCACAGATATCTTCTTTAAACGATTTCAAACATTAGGTGGAACGTGGTTTATCAGTTATCTAGTTGAAATTATAATGAAAAAACATATGATGTGCTAAGAAATATTTTTAATTTCCATTCCATAATCTCTCAAAAAAATCTATTGATGAATAATGGATAATAGGGGAGTAAAAAAATACTAGATTAAGGTCTAAAATTCATGAGACAGTAATTCAAATAAACAATTAGTTCTAATCATTAATGTACCAAAATAATAATCTATGTGAAAAACAAATTGGCCAAAAAAATAAGAATGGATTAATAATAGAGATAGATAAATTGTGAAGTCTACTTAGACACTCAAGAACCTATTTTTACATTGATGAAATTCCAACCTAACTACTCTATAATTCCAATTTTTAGTTATAAAGTCCATGGATCCAATATAGGTATGATAAAATTTAGAACAATTATAATCCTTGATATATAAACCATACCATTTTATCCTGGATGGAACAAGGAATGAATAAAAAAAATACTACCCTTGGTTAACAAAAATAGTCACCAAAAAAATTCCAAAATATTACTAGGGCATAATCTTCAAATAATTGAGAGCACGCATGGAAAATTCACATACTATTTTCATTATAATATTAACTTACATGATGCAATGTCAGATTCACCCAGAGCTAGCATGAGGAAACAAATCTTGATTCAAATTATATAATTCATAATAGAGAGTTTAAAATGGGTCCATTAGATTTAAATTAATCTTTAATAGATAAAGGGAAACATACTTAATCTAAAACAATAAACAATTAGAAAAATATTATGTATTTTGTTACTAGGATATGTTTTAAAACTCATGATCAAGATATACTTTATTCTATGAGTTAAAAATTAGAATATTGACGAATATGGACACTAAAATTTGGGTAACATACAATATAGAACCTTAGATAGTATTACTAAAGTAACATAATGATAATTTAGATGGACAATTTGTTTGATAGCCAATACAATAAGTGACACTGAGATTAAACAAACCACGATATACTGTTAAAATATAATTATTTAAACATTACTCATATAAACTATTCATTAAATTGGTGACTACGAATTGTAGAAAATAAAATATATTTAATTATAAATATTATAATTGATATAAATATATAGATGGAATCTTAGTAAATAGACAGACATTTTTTAAAAAAGATATTTTTCTGTAAATAAATAGGTTTCCTTCAAAAATGATTTTTATTGTTTTTTTATAAAATAAAATAATTTATTTATTTAAATTTTTTAATTTAATTTGATAATAATATTTTTTTAAATAATAATATCAATATTAAATTAGGGTCAAATTTGGGTATAATTCTGAAATTTTTTACTTTATAGTGAATAATTAAAATTATTGGGTTTTCAAATAATGTGATATCATTTAATTAAGTCATTTTTAAAAGGATGAATTAATATTGGATTTAGTATTAAATTAAAATATGACACATTTTATTTATAATTTTTTAATTAATTTCAATTTAATAACAAATTGTTTTATTTTTTTATGAGTTCATTTTTATACAAAAAATGCTATGTATTGGAAAATGTTTTATATGTATAATGTGTATCTATTTTAATTAATTAATATGACCCGTATTAAGAATATATTTAAATTAAATTAATATATTATATATATATTTAAAATAACATAAAATAATTTATTTATTATTTAATGTCATAATGTTAATTTAAATCATATAATTCCTAAAAATTGCAATTCCTGAAAAACTTTTTAGACTCATTTTATAGGATAAAGTTTATATTTAATTATAACACATATGGGATTCGAATTTTATAAAATGGATTCCATTTATTGGAATAAGAATAATTATTTTTTTAATATGGTTAATATTTTTTTGTCATAACTAATAGTACAAATAGTAACGAAATATTTTCACCATAGATATGATCAAAAATTAAAAAAAAAAATTTCCTTATTGAAATATTTAATGACATGTTTAAACAATTGAGATTTTTGATTTCTGATATTTTCAATGAAAATATAAACCCTAACATAAATTATTTATAAATTTTTGGAGTCACAAGACTTAAAGGTGACTTTCCATTATTGAATAGTTTTGGGTTTTTAAAAAAATAACACTCCTAAGAATATATAAAAGGTCACAATATCCCTTCAATTATTTTAACATCTCAAAACATTGGTATTTATCAAACCACAAAAAATATGTTCCCTACATCATTATAAACATTATAGATATTATTTTATTCCCATAATTACTCCATTATGTTACATAAAAACAAATTCAATGGATGTTCTTCTAAGAGAATGTAATCATCTCCACTAGGCACCTTCTTTTCTCCATATTATTTTTTCAACCTCAAAATATGTATTAAAAATTACAATATAAGAACCCATGTATCCCATATATACTGAGCAGTTATTATGTATATGAAATAATATTTATCTATCTTCTCTTCAATAATGTGGGACAAAAAACCGCATTGGTGTGTATTGCGACCAAACACTGTACGGACTAATATAACTTGTTTTTCATCATTTATTCTAACAACTATTAATGAAGATCATTTTACATTTTTTATATTATATTCTTGTAATATCAATCATTATATAAAAATAAATTTACACATACACTCTAACCTTAATATCCATTGAAAAATTATAACATCATTCGTATGTACGGTTGACTAGAACCTCACGAAGTTATGTGACTCATTTGGTATTACATCACACGGTTAGAATGTGTAATTTTATTTAAATAATTTATTTGATATTAATTATATTATGATAATTATGGAAATAAAAAAAATAATACAAACATTATTTATACCATGTCCTTTAAAAAATGGAAGTGTTACTCTTGCATATGTATGACCTACCAACTCTTTGATTGGAACATAGTTGACTTTTCATATACATATTTAATGATTGGTTTTGAAATTTTAATTGATATATAAAATTTATAGTTGTGAAATTAATATTATTATTCTATAGATAATTAGTCAATTACGACTTTTACAGTTTTCAACAGACCAATAATGTTTTGATGTTATTAAATTAGCATCCTCGATGCACCTGATGAGGAAAAGATTGAATAAGAAATTAAATAAGTCATTAAATATGGTGTGAATGGTTTAAGTATAAGTTATTAAATTTTTAAATGATTATTAGTGAAAACAATAATTGATATGCATTTATTACATAGTATATAACTGATATACACATAAGGTTTTCACTGAATATTTGATATTTCACGTATCAGATTTAATTTCGGGAGACATATTCAATATTAAATAAATTTTTCCTTTATGTGGTATAAATTCTTCACCATTGATATTTATTGAAATTGATCTCTTTATATTGATGATATTTAATGTTAAATTTTATTCTATTTATTTTTTGATGCCTATGATTCAAAATTTTCATTCTAGTAAGGAATTATTTCAGAATGTTATCATTATTCATGATTATTTTTGTTTAAGTATACCTTAAGGGAATTACTTATTTTTCAATAATAAACCCAATTTATTTTCTTTTAATCTATTTGTTATTAAATATTTCATATTATAGTAATATTTTCCACAAATTGGTATTTAAAATGATTCATAAAATTATTTTATGAAGGAATATTTTATTCATATTTTTAATTTTTTAAAAATATTTTGAATTCAATATTATTTACATTTTTTGATCAAATTACTTTTTATCATTTTTACCACTGTGTAAAAGGAATATTTTTTACTTATATAGAATTTATGAAATTACCCACTTTCATGGAAAAATAAAACCTTGAAGCATAATCTATATTATTACATGGTTTATTTGAATGATTTTTTTAAAAAATATTTTGGAAATTTTTAGATTTTGAAAAACTTGTTTCAAAGTGAATAGGATATATTTATGAAGAATTATTCCATGTAATATTTTAAACATATTTTCATTAATAAAGTCATCCTCTTATGTCATGTATTTAATATAAATTATGTATATATGTCTCTCACACATGTACGACATTACTATCTATTCGTTTAATGGGTTAATCCATGCATTATGTTCATTTATAAAAAAATTGTTTATGAAATATATTTTTATTATGATATGAGAAAGTATTATGAAACAAATTTATTTACATGGGTAATTATTACATTCTACCTCATAATTGAATTCATTTATGCTCCACAAAAAATCATGAATATTTTATGACATTGGCACCTAGACAACTCTTTATTTCATTGTATAAAGAATTATTCTCATTAAGTGTAATGTATGGGATTATGGAGTAAACATAATTCATTATGAGACTTTTTAAAAAATGTGATATTATCTAATAATTTATCCTGACTCTTTTATATGTATTTGTTTTTGTTTTTTTGTTATATTTCATAAAATTACTTTACCTTAGGACACCATATTATTTATCTTATTCTTTAATGTGATTTCTCATGTCCCTTTTCTTTTATGATATATTTTTACACCTTGGACTCACAAGTTATCCCTCATTTTCATGTTTATTACCTTACGAGGATTTTTTCACATAAATTTTTTCTTTGTATTCCCCATGTTATCAAATGTATTCTTATTTAATAAAAATGATTTTGGAGACATTTTTTTATAAAAATAAATAAATATAATTTTAGATTCACTTATTTGTATAATTAAACTAGCCTTACAGAGATAGTAAGACTCATTGTCTCTATGTTTTAAGTAATGATTGTTTATGTTAAAAATCAACTAATTCTATTTGTAAAAGGATATGGTCGATATAGCAGTTATCATAGAATGATATAGTTAATATTTGGGATCAGGAATATAAAATAGCAATGAGAACCATAGGTATAAGTGTAAATAAAATTATAATTATATAAATATATGATGGAATTTCAGTGAAGTGTAATGAAAGCGGGTTCCATGAAATTGAAACTTGGTCTTGACAATAAAACGTTATGTGGAGCTAACATAGTCATAAATAGATTTAATAACCAAAATGTGGGTATTGATCATGACTAGATCATCCTCTAGTGTACAATAATGGGCCTTACTACACAACTTGTTTGATTCTCCATGGGGAAAAGTATTTAGAAAATAAAAATCTCTTTATGGACAATTATAAATGGAATGAACTAATTGTTAAGTTATAAATCCTAATAAGAAATCTTACCATGGGTTACCATGATTTAATCCTTGATATATAGAAGTTAGGATATACATATCATTTATAAGTTAATACATCCTTCATTATATTTCCCCCCTTTTGTATATTATTGATCTAGTATATTTCCTCTATTATTATTGTTATTTTATGGACGAAAATAAGAAAAATAATATAAAAACCCAATTTTATAGGAAATATAATGATTTCCATATAGAGATTTCTAACAACATGGGAACAGATGTTAAAAAAATAATTTAAATAATTGCAGGAGGAATATATCCATTCCATTATAAAAAACTCATTTTAAATCATATAGAATATATTTTTATTTTAAAATAAATATTAAAACATATAAATGTAGATTCAATGAACATTAAGTTCATTACTTAGGTAAATTTTGTTCGTCTAGTATATGTTAAAACAAATATATCTTTCACATTAATGGTAAAAACTTATTATAATTTTATTTCGTAAAATAGAATACAAATTGCATTTCAAAAATTTCAAAAAAAAATAAAACATGGGCCAATATTCTATTAATAAATTATTTATAATTGATTATACAATTAATTTTTTTATAATAAATCTTTTTATAAGAAAATGGTTGTTGACTGAAGAGATAAATAATATAGATCATTCATAAAAACATTTCTTTAAACTCATGAGTAAAAAATGGGGGTAAAATAGAGGAACAAATTTTACCCCCATTACATAATCATAGGAATGGAAATTTACTTAGTTTCCATGTAATTTATAAAATAAAATTTCAATGTTGGAGACTTAATCACAAATAATTTGGATAAATAAAGAGATTATAGAATTAAACTATTTCAACATTGGTAACATTGAAATGTATTCCCAAAAAATGAATATAATTAAAATATAGTATCATAAATATTAAAATATTCATGATATAAAATGTCACTATGGAAGTATATTTACATTGTATAAAATTAAAATGATCTATATCATAATATATGTCTCAATGATGGAAAAGGGAGGAAAAAAACACTTTACTCCTTTGGTAATTATGAAAATATAAATCCAAAGAAATAGAGATCCTAAAATAGATACATAAATACAAATAACATTTTGTAAAAAATCATAAAATAAATTTAATTTTTGTGGATACACCAAACATCAAAATATTTTGATAATATGGTATATATATAAGATAAATATAATCTACAAGCGAAAACAGTTACATCCAATTTGATTTATCATGATTTTTAATTATTTCCATGATCAATAAACTAATGATAATTATTTAATTTATTAATAAAATTTTTTATGTTTAATATTCTTTTAATTTATCTTATTAATATTTTATATATGATTATGTAATCAATTAATTTTATGTCAGATGTTTTCACAATATATGGATTATATTTCAAAAATGAATTTGGTATATTGAAAATAGTAAAATTTGTAATTATAAAACATATATGTAATAATAATGCTAAAATAATTACCATATTTCGTCATATAATATAATTAAAAAAACTAATAATGATGGTTATTTGAAATAGACTAATTTTACAATCATATAGACTGTAATACGTATATACACATGAGTACTGCTTCCATTTTTTCAATAATAATTTATAAAAGAATGTGTGTAATATAATCTATTTAAATAATAATAATTATATAAAAAATAACATAATATTTAATTATATATAGTTATATATATATATATATATCATTTTTTGATGTGGTGATAAAAAAAGGAATCACATCACTCGGAGAAGTTAGCAGTCTAAACATTCTCAAATGGCATTATAGCTTTTTTTTGAGTGAAATGGTAAGAAAAAAAATAATATATTATATTTTAATATGTATATATATGTCATTAATATATTAATAATATAATTTATTTATCATGTATTTATTATAGTTACCCTTTAAAAATCCATGAAACATGTTATTGGAAGACAAATCACATCACTTCGTGAGGCGGTAGTCCTCCATACACATGAGCAACATTGTCATATCTCTTATGAAATGGAATGTGAAAAAGAATTTATGATATAATAACTCAATAGGTATAATATATGTCAAATACTATATATAATATTTATATCCATCATAATACACAATTGTGATTGGTGTTAATGGGAAATTGAAAAAAATCATTTTGCGAGCTAGTAGTCATCTGTACACGTGAAAGGATATTTGGTAACCCATTTAATGGAAGAGAAAAAGGATATATATAATTAAATTAAAGTAAAAAATATATTATATTTATTATTCATGGGTAATTATGTAATAATTATTTAAGTGTAAATTAATTATATGGAAGAAGAAATACAACAAAAGCTCTCATTAAAGGATGTTACATCTTCTTCAGGTATCCTCCTTGGGTTTCCATCAAAGTAATTACTAAGAAATATTTATATAAAAATGATGGATTATAGAATTAATAGGGTATTTTTAGAATTAATTTGGGCATATACTGGTCATTCCCTAGTGGTTTTAATGTGTTAAGAAGAGAGGTTAGTGGGTGACATTTTATAATGGGTGAGATGACACCCATGGTGTTTTTAAAAAAATGTGATTTATCCCAAATATTTCATAGCTAAAATGTGTACAAAATTTACCAATATGTAGACTTTTGGTGTAAGGGGATGATTATATCTAGGAAATAATATCTATACATGTTTATAAGTCATTTATACCATCATATTTTATGTTTAACCCCTGGTAAACCATTTTGAACTTAGTAGAAGTGGATGATTTCAACAAGATTCACTATTTATTTTTTCAAAAATTTATGTTAAAACTTTTATATAATATAAAATATTAATATTACAAAAAATAAATACATTTTCCCAAATTCCGTTCACTGGAGTGAAAAAATCATCTTAAAAATAATATCAGAGATGCAATTAGAATGTGATTTTATAACTATAAAATGGTTAATTGTTTGTGAAGTTTATTTTATTTTAGATGTATATGAAATTGAAAAATATTAACTATATAAGATTAATTTATATAAAATATTAATAATTTTAAATTAAAACCAGTTTAAAATAAAATTTTAACATATATATATATATTTTTAAACAAATAATAAGTTATCAATTAATATCAATATTCTTTCACCATTATGCAAAAAATGAATGTTTAATAAAATTATAAAAATAATTCCCAATATAATATTGAAATTCATATTTTAAAAAATTAATTTTTTTTCTTTTAAAAATTTTTCCAACAATTAAATTAATATCAAAACTGGGAGATGTGGTGAAAAGTGGGATTTTCAGAAGTGTATTTTAATTAAGCATAAAATGATTTTTTTTATGAATTATATGTAAAATAATACTAATGGAATGAATATAAATTTCAAATTATTGACATAAAATCTATAAATTTAATTTATAAATGTATTAATTATGTATTATTTTAATTAATTAAAATGCAGACTCATTATGGACTTTAAAAGTGTTTAAAAAAACGACTTTTCAAACACAAAAATATACTTATTCTAAAAGCAAATATAATATGGATTATAAAAAATTTAATTATATTCAATATAAATAATGAATACATATGTTATATTGGAAAATATTAATAACATATTGGAACGTTTTTAATTTATTGAAATGAAAATATAATTTTACAAAAAAGCAATATTTTCTTCAATTTACCATTTTTTTTTCAAAAAGTCCCAAAATTGCACCCAAGGTAAATTTTGTTACATTGATTATAGATATGATTTTATTTTTATGAAATAAATTTTTTAAATATTCCATGAATTTATTAAAATAATGTTTTCAATGTATGATGTGAAAATAATTCAAAAAAAATAATTTTGAAGAATAAAATCACTTCACTAAAAATTGATAGATTATTTACGTAATAATTTTTAAAAAATTATAGTTACTATGAAATAAATTTACATATATATTTCATAATGTATTAAATATAATTCATCCCCACTAATTTGACAGCTTGGTGGTGGAGGTAATATGTATCATGTGTCATTTGAGTTCAGTGTTGCGTGTTGTATATTATATCCAACAAAAAAATATATGGGTTGTGGGTACTGGAAACTATTGAATATATTAAATTTATATAAAAATAAATAAATCATACAATATATGGGAGTTACATTTCATTCTAATCATATTGTTTCTTTTCCATTATGTTATGAGATATACTTTTTTTCTTTTAAAATCATGAGGTGTAATATCCCCACATTTAATAAATATTGACCTTGCAATTTTAACATTATCTCAGTAATCAGAGGACAAAAATTTGAAAATATATTATTTATAAAACCACATTGTAAAAAATATTATAAAATAATCTATTTAATAAGAGATAAAATTTAATTACAATGATCATATAGAAAAACTAATAAATCCGTTTCCAAATAGGATAGAAAAATAGGAAAATAAGAAAATAATAAATAATATACAGATAGATTGAGGACATTTATTGTAATAATTTGAATTATTAATGAAACATTATGTTCATAAAATCCTAAAATCTTTGATGATCTAAAAAACTGTTGGTTTATAATAAATGATCATATTTGAAATTTTTTTAATGATCCTTTTCCATTAGTTGAGTAATTAACTAACCATCTAGACAAGAAGAATATTGAGATACTTTTACTTTATGAGTATACTTTTATCCTTTAATCTATTTCAACCACAACCTCGTCTTTTTCTCTAATGAATGTGTACTCATGATGAATTTTTCTTTCTTGAAACACTAAAATAAACTTGTAAATACCACATTTCTATAAAATGGATTAAAATATATTCCTCTTATCATTAAAATATTACCAAAACTAGAATAGTTAGACCATGTTACGATAATTCCAAAAATGAATAAACCATTATACGATATAATTATCATCATGATTCAATTGTAATATCAAAATTGGAAATAAATAATTTTATATCCCTATACGCCAAATAACCTCAATAATTATAAATTTTTGACTGTTTCTACCTCAATGGTAATCTCATTTCTTCCCAATTTAAATCATAAAATTGTAGTGATATTCTTTTGAAGTAATGTTAATCACATAGCCACAAAATAAAATTTAATTAATTTTGTAATTTATATTATAATACATGTGTTCTAAATATATAAGATAATTAAATCCTTAATGATTGTCACTACCTTTCATATAATTTCTCCAAAATCTAAAATTGTACATCATGTTATACTATAGATTTATATTTACATCATCGTATTAAAAAACCTCCTAAAATTTCATTTATCGCATTATGATCTCATTATTAAAAACCTAAATGGGCTATCTAGGACAATGAAATTACCATCATTCTTGGCTTATATATTTTTCATGGTTGTTAGGTCGTAATTTCTATGATGAAGACACAAATGGGGTTGAATTGTTTCCTTTTAAAATTTTAACAGAACTATTGTTTCACATCAATAATAGAGAAATATGGTGGTGTTTCCCTATTAGATTATGTGTAGTGAAAAAAAATTGAAAATAGAGAACATTAATTTATAGTGGTTTGGGGCACAATGATCTTTTAGTCCACTCCACCAATCAACCTCTCTATGGGCTCAGTGAATTTCACTTTTCAAGTTATTTTTTATAAGACTGATCCACTACTGAATGCACAAAATTGTCACCCTTAAAAAAGAGGCTAAAAATAGATCCTTCTAGTTCTTTTATAGAGATCCATAATATCCAAAAAATAGATTGAGAAGCTGAAACTTCCCCATGAATAAAACTGAGTAGTAGATACACAAAATATTCAATAGAGATTTATTTTCTTAATAATTTTAAACATCATAGTTACAGACAGCTACAACTGATAGAAGATATATCCCCATATTCATAAGAATAATAATAATTGAATTATATTAGAAGAGATCTGGTTTCACAAGAGATCATCAATTTTAAGAGAAATAGATCATATTGCTTCAAGAATTGAACATGTTTATCTCCCAAATATAGTCCTCAATTCTATGTTTATTGATTTTTGTAGCACTGTAAATTAATAAGCACAAGAAAACTCAAGGAATAAAAAATATCAAAATGGCTGAGAGACAGACTGATATACATCGAAAAACATCAAACATAGAACGATATATATAATGATATATCATGCAGTAAGATTTTAAATCCATAAAAGATGCATGATAAATTAAGTGAATTCGAATTCAGTAATACAGCTCAGAGTAGTCATAACATGCCTCGAAAATAGGAGAGTAAATCTATATTATTAATGTATCTTTAAATCATTTAAGACAATCTTTCAATCAGTCGAAATATATTTTTAAATTTAATTGATATTCATAAAATAATATTATTGAAAACTCTGAAATGTTGTCAATTCTAATCTCCGGTGTTGAAAAGTCAAAGTTAAGGTTCCTTCACAGAACAAAAAAACACCAAACATTGGATTCAGGTATGTAGTGTTCATTATTAGAACATAAGGTTGAATATGTAAGGTTGATCACAAAAGTATGGTAGATGATCCGTACTTTTTTTCTCAAACTTATGTTTCTATACTTACAAAGGGTTCTTTAACCATACATTTTCTCACTGAAAAATGAAATGTTTCATTCAAATGTAATATTATTTAACCATATATTTCTTCTAGAATAATGTTGAAAAAAATATGTGTGTATCGTTTTTCATAATCATTAATACAGACATAGGGTATGATCCTTATATTACGATCTTTAGTATATATAATGAACAGTTATTCCAGAAAATGATAAATCATGAACAGTGTTTCCCAAATATGCTTAAGAGCATTCAAAAAACAGTAAAAAGTATTTCTCATGAATAAAATCCTGAATATAATTCCAAAATAGAATTATAAAGAATATAAAATTTCTGAAAGACACATGAAATAAAATGATTAGTAAAACAAACAATGGTATTTTTTAGCATCAAAATAAATAATATTTATAAGGAATTGTTGATACAATACATGCCAAAAATGTACCCATTTTGGATGATCAGAAAACCAAAAATTAAAACTACAAATTTAGTAACATAATTTAGAATTATGTAAACATACAGTGAAATAAATTCAAATTGACAGAATTATTTCCATAAAAATAAATGTATGTGTTTATCTAATTTATCCCCAAAAAATAAAATATTGTGTTTGGCCAAATTTCTACAACCTTGTTGTGAGATCAAAAAAAATGGCAATAAATATATTTAAAAACATTTAATGTTGAACAGATTAGAAAGTGAACGGTATAATGCCCGGATAAAAGATAAAGAATACGAGATGTTTGGCTATTAGAAAAAAATATAAAAAAATATAAAAATAAAGTAAAAAGGAAATAAATATAATTTCATTAATTATAAAGTGTAAAAATTAAAAAAGGAAAAAACTATGAAAAAGAATAGTCACTATTAGAATGCGGTTAAAATTTGGGTTTCCGTACAAAATAATTGGGTAGGAGTTTAATCGGTTATAGTTCTAAGAATTTCTAGCATCTTTAAACAAGTCCTTTATCAACCTATCACCCAACATCATTACCAAAAGTCTATAATCATGATTAACATGAAAATCCTCCACTATAATGAAATTCAAAATGTAATGTAATATATCATATTTCTTAGTAAATTGTTCTATATTTTCTATAAAATGATTCAGTAAATGTCTGATACTCTATTCACTCTAAGTCAACATATCAATAAGAAAATCTTGATTGTCTAATAAAGATTACAAAGGAGAACTATTGTATTTAAGGACCTGAAGACAATCGTCCATGTTTTCCATAATAGATGTAACACCCTGAAAATGCCTAATTAAATATTGATGGTTTTTAGGGGTAGAAGTGGATGTACTATTATGATTTAATTATATTTTAACTAAATAAAACTCACTTCCCATGTACAACTTAAAATATGCAATATCATTCTTTGAAACCACTTCAGATCTGATCTTCCCAATCACATTTAACATGTAACTCTTAAAGGCATAAAAATACCTTCTATAAATAGTATAACTATTTTGGTCATGGATAATTGTATTTTCAATTTCTAGCCCCTACTAGAGAGTCACATTCTCATTCTGAGACTAGATTAATTTTTTCATAATTTCATCAACTTGGTGAGATGATGAATTAGATGTCTCTTCATCAGAATTTAGTGCCTGATCAACAAAATTAAGAAAAAGATTCACCACTGATATCTCCACATATTTTTCATTTGAAAATAATATATTATCTAATACATCAATATGATCTCAAAAAACATGTCCTAACTCTTCTATATTTTTATTTTCATCGACATATGTAACATCAGTTACATATTTCTAGTCAAATTTTTTATTTTTAGGAGTTTTTTTATGAAAACAATCTTCTTTAATATTCACTTGTACTTGATCACTGATCAGAGGTATAATATGAATCTATCTATCTTGAAAATCCACTATTATTTCTTATTCAATAATTAGTTCATCTAAATAAACTGAACATATTGCTTCTCTAGAAGGCAACACTTATTCTTCATCAAGCTGAACATCTCTGTTTTTTGGTTTCATAACTAGTCTATCTTGACATTTTTCTTTTGAAGCTTCATTATCTAGGGTATTAAACCTAATCATTCACATATTTGGTTATCAAATTAAATATTTTCGCGATTCTACAACACCCTCCTTTAGAACAACACCTTTCTCCCCTTGAGAAAAATCTCATTAGCTTTCTTCTTCATCAGCACCAATGGGTAAAATCGTGAATTGACTATACTCCAGAAAAAATCCAAATTTCAGTAGTGTCCCAGCATTTAAAACATTTCTATGATGACACATCATCCTCGAATATACTAATAAAATCATAACATTTTTAAATATAATTCTTTATACTATTCATCAATAACTATAGAAATTCAACATATCATCTAGTAGGCACCAGTAATGAATATACCTAAACATATTTCCCAGAAAATGCAGAAACATTTCACATTTAAATAAAAACATTAAGAAAATTTCAAGGTAAAAAATATTCTCTATTGCTGCCATCCTTGGTGCAATACCTGTCTAAATGAACATAACCAAGATATTATGATCGACCTCAATATCCATAACGAACATTTTGTTATCGTGCGTTGAGTTAAACAGAAAGGTCACAGTTTATTGGGAATATTTTTTACTGCCTCTAATCGATCAAATATTGTAGTGAAAAACTCTTTCATGAGTTCAATATGTGGCTTGTGAAACATGATTTGAAGAAATAGAAAAATCATTATCTTCAATATATGTAAGCATAATATCTTCAGTATCACCAAAAATGAACTATACACTATTAAAAGAATTGTTTAGTTCTACCTTGTTTATGAAATTTGTAATTTATTTCATTAAAAGTAGTCACCAGTCCTTGAAATGTCAATGCCTATTTCAGGATCATATTCGTTTGATATAAAAAATCAAAATCAACCCATTATCCTTGATGAAATTTTATTCTTGTAACATGTTGTTTCATTGGATCACTTGTGGATCCTTCTTCGACTCTCTAGGTTTTTGTCAATTCCAAAATCTAAGCATCTGATATTTTCAGCATCTAGGGATTGGAATACAAAATGAGGGTTTCAGGTTTGGCAAAAAGTATTTTGGTTAAATAAGGCTTTTTATGTCCAAGGGTTTCTGATAGGTGATGCATCTCTTCGTTTCCCATGACAAAGAGTAATTAAGAAAAAAATTATAATAATTATGAGGTGTAAAAAAAATTATGTTTAAATTAAATTACTAAAATATAGTAAGATAAAAATATGAAAAATAAATTTTATTTAATTAATAAACATAAGATAAAATAAAATAAAATAAAATAAAATAAAATAAAATAACATATTTTGAAATTAAATAAACCAATCTCATACTTGGTTAAATAAAAAAATATTGTGGGATGTGGTTTAGTGAAAATATTATCTAATATATATTTATTATTTAAAAATTCTAAAGATATATCCCTTTTAAGACCATGGTCTCCTAGAAAATGATGTCTTATATCAATATTCTTAGTCCTAGAATGACTTATTTGATTTTTTGAAATTTTTATAGCACTTGTATTATCACATAAGATATCTGTAGTATACCAAATAATTCCAAAGTCCATTAGTTTATTTTTTATTTAAAACACGTACACATAAGAACTGCATGTGGATACATATTATGCTTCGACTGTTGATAAGGAAACTGCATTTTTCATCTTACATAACCAGGATAATAATGATTTTCCTAAGAGGTGACAGGTTCCTGATGTGGTTTTTTTATCTAGTCTACAACCTCTAAAATCTATATCTGAAAAGGATAATAAATTAAAATCCCATGTTTTTGGATAATGATGATATTGATAACAGTTCCTTTTAAATATCAAAAAGTCCTTTGGACATCAATAAGATGTGATTCGTTAGGATTTGTTTGAATCCAGGAACATAAAAATACTAAAAACATAATATCAGGTCATCTAGATATAATAAATAATAAATTACCAATTGTACTCCTATAAAACTTTTTGTCCCCTGGTTTTCCAACTTCATCAAAATCAAGTTTAATATTATTACTCATAGGAGTTGAATATGTCTTGTTGTTCTCAAGACCAATGTTTTTCAATAAATCAGTAAAATAGTTTCATTATTTTAATAATTTTCAATAAATGTTTCTATAAATTTTAAGTCATACAAGGTAATTTAGTTCTCCCATCATCCTCATCTCGAATTATTTTTTGCATGAGTTTTGAAAAAATTATTACAATCTTTTTATTTGTTGATCCAAAAATAAAAATATAAACATCGATTTGAACTAATAATAAATTAGAAAATACTCTTTTCGTAAAAATATTCTGTTATTCCAAACCAATAGTAAAACCATATTAAAAGAAAAATGAACATAATAATTCATACCAAGAACTAGGTTCTTTCATAAGGCCATACAGAGCTTTAGTAGTTTTAAAAACAAAATCTGGTTTTTGAGAATTTTTAAAACATGGAGGTTCATCAACACACACATATTATATTAAATAATAATTTAAAAATTTATATTTGACATACATCAAATATAATTGAAAATTCATATGAGATGAACCAGATAAAATAATTCTAATACCTTTTACTCTAGCTACAAGGATAAAGTATTCTTCATGATATATACCTTCTTCCTGACTTTATCCTTTAGCTAATATTTTATCTTTATTTTCAGTTATAATCCATTGATAATATTTTTTATTTCTAAAGACCCATTTTGTTCCTATATTTGGATAATTCTATAGTCTTTCAACTAATTCCCAAAATTTGTTTCTTTTAAACTGGTTCAGTTCTTCGTCCGTTCCTAACATCGAATATTCATCTTTTAAGGCTTCTTCAAAAGATTTATGTTCATTTTGTGATAGAAAAGTAGAGAATTCAACTATTTTTCATGTATTTCTTATATTCCTTATTCCTATGTCAAAGTCTCATATAATATTTTATAATAGATGATTCATTAGTGTTCTACAGTGTGAAGGCAATTCAATATTAGGATTATTCGTATCATGTTCTTCTGAACTAAACTGAATTTCATTTTGAAAATCATTTTTTAGGTTTCCAAGTCTCATGTTTTATGAAGAGTTAGTAGATTCATAAGATTCATCATTATCTTTATTAAAAGTGTCAGTTTCGTCAAACATTCTATGAAATAATTCTTCAATATTCCTTTAATTTTTATTAAATACTCTATAAGCTTTAGAATATTCTTAATATCATAGGAATATTTCTTCATCAGATTTTAGATTGAACATACCTAGATTGTCTATCACGACCCATCCTCGGGGCCCGTGCCGTGACTACCCCAAGCCCACCTTCCATAGGCCAGGGGCTGACGACTAGTATTATGGCGTAATTCTTGGTAAAAAGGGAAGACATTGCCTTTGTAAAGTAAACAAACACCTTAGAGCAAGCAAGCAGTAGAAGTAAACACTAAGTAAAAACTGGGTACAACAGTAAGTGTGGAAAAGTAAGTGGTCCAGTATTGAAACCCAAACTGAATGTAAAGTACAACTGGAAAGGGGAGAAAACAACTGAAAAGTAGAGCCACGACATCGAGCCGTCCACTGGAAGTCCCACCTGAAGGATGGGTACAGATAGCCTCCACTACTCCTCGGGTCCAGCGGACCGCTCCGAGTACGTCTGCCCAGTGGTCCACCTCCAGGTACCGTCCTGCTTTGTAAGCCTCTACCATGATCAGTGTTGTCCATCGTCTGCAACCAACACAACGTAGTGCGGGAAAAGCTCGTGCATGGGTGAGTATAAGCTACACATTAGGGAACCCGAGAACCTCGAAGGTCTCCCTGAATCCACAAGGGATAAACCACAATGGAAAGATACAATCACGAAGTAACATCCGACACTGCTTATGTATATGCCCATACATATACCTAAGTCATCAATTCCAGTTCGCTCCAACCTCCGAGCCCAAGTACAACCCAGTCCACACAAGAAACCACAACCCAATCCACACAGGAAAGCATAATGTAATCCACATAAGAAAGCAAGTCAAGATTCAGCTCACACAGGTACACTTCTTCGTATAATGATAGAGATGATCATATATAGCCACTGATTCCTCTAAGCCGTCAGACCCACAAAGGATCGATAGGTACTAACCCCCGTAATGACCCATAAAGGATCTG
This sequence comes from Viscum album, assembly GCA_963277665.1. Taxonomy (NCBI): domain Eukaryota; kingdom Viridiplantae; phylum Streptophyta; class Magnoliopsida; order Santalales; family Viscaceae; genus Viscum; species Viscum album. Next base: position 106,007,752 of record OY728144.1, on the reverse strand, counting down.
ACCCAAAAAGGTTCGATAGGTGACTAAACCCCACAATGACCCACAAAGGATTTGACCCACAAAGGATTTGACCCACTAAGGATTTATAGGTAACTAACCCCCGCAATGAACCACAAAGGATCTGACCCACAATGAATCGATATGTAACTAACCCTCGCAAAGACCCACACAGGATCGGACCCACACAGGATCTGTAGGCGCTGGCCCACATAGGACCGCTGAGCACTGACCAGATCAGACCCACACAGGATCGGTAGCACTGATCCACGTAGGATCGCTGAGTGCTATAGTCGTCACCGTCGAATCAACTAAGGATATCTGTACAGTCGTCGTCGTAGTCGCATCCAACTCTAGGGTTCCCTCACACAACAAGCTCATTCAGGAGGGTCTGCTCCACGAGCCGAGAGGCTGATACACCAACGGACACATAGTCCAAAGTTGATGTATCCAAATGTTCCGTATCGTCAAAGTCGACGACACGTCAATCAGACGTCCGGAGCACAAGTTATAAGCGTTTTTGCTCTGAGGGCCCGGTTGGTTTCATGTACGAACCAAACCCGCTGAACCCAATGTTTTCCAAAACCTTGAGTGGGATATACCGAAACGGCCGTATCGATCCAAATATCGCATTGCAACTGACGGAGCGTCAATCGAAGGCTCGTAACTCATGTTATGGGTAACAAACCGAAAGAGGTTCGGTATTAGGGGGTTCGGGCCCGGTCCGACCCGACCCGATACCCCCAGGGTTGGCCCATACAGGGTCGATCTGAACGGGGTCTAGGTCCGGCCCGCTTCGGCGCGGCCCAGCCGGGGCGTAGCCCGGCCCGGCCCAGGCGCGACCCGGTTTGGCGGACAGGCTAGGCAGCCGGCCCGGCGCGCGGCATGCTGTCCAGGGGCTCGGCCAAACGGCAGAGCCGTTTCGGTACGGGGGGCGTGCTACCCCCGCATGGAGAAACCGCGACCCCTTTATGGGGACGCTCAGCTAGCAGGTCGGGGGTTACGACCCCCGGCGTTTTCCTCGAACTGACCGGCCCACACCGACCGGCTGGCTGCACCACCACGGGACCGGCAAGGGCCGGTCCCCTTGCTCCGATGCCGGCGGCCTGGTACCGGCGGCTGGTTCCGCTACTCCGCCATGGCCAGGAACCGGCCACGGCCTTGGTTCTTCCGGCGCGACGCGACGGCACCGTGCCCCTTCGACGTGGCCCCGCTCCGGCCGCGGTGCATTAGTGGTTCTCCGGTGCGGCGCGACGGTGCAACATCTTTGGTTTGTTTTCAACGACGCAGTGCGACCGCGCCACGTATTGGTTCGTCTTCAACGGAGCGGAGAGACAACACCACGCTTCTCCCCCTTTCCTTATCAAAATTCTACGCAGTGCTTCGGCACCGCGTTGCCTTGATCGTCATAACAAAACCAACAACCAAAAAAAAGGGGAGGAGTGTCAGCCGTGTTCATGCGGTCCGAGCTCCTCCCGTTATCACGATTACAGGCAGTTCATAGAAAAGGAGAAAGGGATGGAAGATTTCACGAACTAACAAATAAAGTAAAACCCTACCTCAACGCTATCGTCGAATGAGTGTTCATCGTGGAATTAACCGTTGCGGAATAAGAGGATCTCCGCGGAAGAAGAAGATCGCCTCAGAAGAAGAGAATCGCCGTTGGCTTTAGGTGATCTCCGAGTAAGGCGTCACTCTCCGTCGTCCACCTTCGGAGATTGGCGTTCTTCGTCGGCGGTGGTGCTTTCTTTGCGTTCTTCGTTGAAGAACGAAGAATATTCTCTTTTTCTCCCAAAGGTTTAACACAACACAAACCCCAAGAATAATAAAATAAGTCCTCCTCTTATTTTATTATCAACCTAAGAATTTGAAATTTAAAAGATAAGAAACGCACAATTAATTAAACGAAATAATTGTAACAATTTAATTTCCCAATTTAATGGGTCGTTTCTTAACCAGAAAAACATAAGGTTTGACTTTCATTAAAAGGGTGGTTGTCGGTGCGTTACTTAGGAGGGAAGAAACGGTGGGGCTCATGCAGGCCCCACCTCACAAATATCCTACCAAGTGGATAGGATATTGTGGGTCCCACCTTATTCTCTTAACTTAGGTTAAGCGGCTTAAAGTGAAGTAAAATAAAATTGTCACACCCCTTTTATTTTATTTCATAACTTAACCCCCAAAAAAATTAAAAACCACACCCGAGCAAACACAACCCCAAAAAAGGCGTTACTAAGAAAATACCGGTGCTGCGATTCCACCAGTACCCTCGGAATTCGATTCTGAGCACCGATTCAAATGTTAAAAACCCCGCTCATTCGTTCACTGAATGTACCTGAGCTAAACTTCAGAAAATGATTCCGGGCACACCAGGCCTCAGAATCAGGTGTTGTCAGAAACTGTGCTCTTGTAAAATTCCCAAGAAAATTAAGAAAAAAAAATTTCCTTGAATTTTACGGGTCTTTACATCACTCCCACTTCATGGTTTTACATCCCCGTAAATATACATCAAAAACTAGTGAAACAAATGTGGGTACTGAGCACTCATCTGAGCCTCCTGCTCCCTAGTTCTCTCTTGGAGGTTCTCGTGCTACCATCTAATGCGCACTAGAGGAATAGACCGTCCACGTAGGACCCTCTCCTGTCAATCCTCAATCTCCACCAGGACCTCCGCAAAAGTTTCCCTATCATCAACTTCCAGCTCCCCATGGTCAATGATATGCATCGGGTCATGCACGTATCTCCTCAGCTCAGATAGGTGGAAGACGTCGTGCACCCGTGCATCTGAGGTGGTAGAGCCAGGAGATAAGCCACCTCGCCAATCTTACTGAGGACTTGGAATGATCCGATGAAGTGTAGAGACAACTTGCCGACTCAGCCAAATCTCTATAATCCACATCGAGGTGAGACACGAAAAAAGACATGGTCGCCATCCTCGAACTCTAGTGGCCTCCGCCTCCTGTCAGCATAAGAATTCTGCCGGCACTGAGCTATCCTCATCTGATCCTGGATGACCTGGACCTTCTCTGTCATGGCCTGGACCATCTCCAGTCCCACAAGTACTGACTCCCCATTGTCTTTCCAACACATAGGAGATCTACAGGGTCGGCCGTACAACACCTCGTATGGTGCCATCCTGATGGTGTAGTGGTAACTGTTGTTATACGCGAACTCCACCATGGGTAGGTGGTCCTTCCAGATGCGACCATATTCGAGGACTCATGCACGGAGCATGTCCTCGAGAGTCTTAATGGTCCTCTTCGTCTGACTATCTTTCTGAGGGTGAAAGGTAGTACTCAGACGTAGGTGCGTCCCGAACGCCTCCTGCAACCCCTTACAAAGCCGAGAAGTAATGCGAGCATCTCGATCGGAGACGATAGGTGATGGCACATCATGAAGCCACAAAATCTCCTGAATGTAGAGACTTACCAAGCTCTCCACTGAGCCCTGCTCCCTGATGGGTAAGAAGTGAGCCGACTTGGTGAGTCGGTTGACAATCACTCAAATGGGGTCGTGACCTTTGGAAGTGCATGGATGTCCAGTCACGAAGTCCATAGATATCCCGTCCCACTTCCACTCTGGGACCTCCAAGGGCTGTACCAAGCCTGCTGGTACCTGATGCTCTACCTTCACCTGTTGGCAGGTGAGGCATCGAGAAACGAACTCTACCACAACCTTCTTCATGCCCGGCCACCAGTGCTGTCGACTGAGGTCCTAGTACATCTTCCCTACTCCCAGATGTACTTCCAAAGGAGAACTATGAAACTCTCTCAGCACCTCCTCCCTTAAAGCAACTAGTACCAAGGTACATCCTCTGAAAAGGATGTCATGCTCTGCTCCAAAGGAGAAACCATCAGGTGCCTGTACTGAGGATATCTGCGCACGACACGTCTCATAGTCTGTGTCTGCACGCTGTGCCTCTCTGACCCACTGTAGTAGTGGAGGAGTGAATGTGAGAGACTGAAGGAAGGCTGTTCCATCTTTATCCACAAAGGATATCTGCAAAGCAGCTAGCTGCTCTGTCGGCTCCCCAAGTAGCTAAACGCCCGTCCTCCTACTAAGAGCATCAGCTACCACGTTCTCCTTCCCAGGAGTATAGACTATCTCAAAGTCATAGTCTTAGAGGAACTCAAGACATAACCGCTATATTAGGTTTAGGTCGTTCTGAGAGAAGATATACCTGAGACTCTAATGGTCAGAAAAGACTGTAAAGCACTCGCCCATTAGATAGTGTCACCACATCTTCAGAGCGAAGACCACTGCTGCTAACTCCAATTCATGAGTACCATAGTTCTACTCATGCGGCCTCAACTGTTGTGATCCATAGGCGATCACGGACCGCTCCTTCATCAGGACACACCCGAGTCCAGTCCCTGATGCATCACAGTAAATCACATACCCAACTCCCTCCTCTAGAAGCCTCAAGATAGTTGCGCTGGTGAATCTCTGTCTCAGCTCCTAGAAGCTCTACTGAAATCTATCTGACCACACAATGGGTTTCCCCTTCTTCATCAAAGATGAGAGTGGTGCCGCAATTGTGGAGAAGTCTAGCACAAATCTCAGATAGTATCCAGCTAGTCCCAAGAAACTCCGCACCTCCATCATGCTCCTGGGTGGCTCCCAAGCTAGCACTGCCTCGATCTTCGTAGGATCCACCGCAACTCCCGCCTTAGAGATGACATGTCCCAAGAAGTGGACCTCACGTATCCAGAATTGACACATTGAGAGATTTTCATAAAGCTGGTGCTCTCAGAGTGTGTCTAGTAAAACCCGCAAGTGGTAGGCGTGCTCCTCCTTAGTGGCCGAGTAAATCAAAATGTCTTCGATGAAGACCACGACAAATCGATCGAGGTATGGATGAAAGATCCTATTCATGAGGCCCATGAACACTGTAGGAGAATTGGTCATGCCTAAAGGCATAATCAAGAACTCATAGTGGCCATACCGACATCTGAAGGCCGTCTTCTGCACATCCTCATCCTGAACTCTGATCCGATGATAGCCTGACCTGAGGTCAATCTTTGGGAACCACTGTGCTCCCTTGAGCGGGTCGAAGAGGTCATCAATCCTTGGTAGCAGATACTTGTTCCTCAATGTCACCTGTTTAAGGTGACGATAGTCAACACAAAGTCACAAGCTCCCATCCGACTTCATGGCGAACAATATTGGGGAAGCCCAGGGTGAAACACTGGGTCAGATGAATCCCTTGCCCTGTAAGTCCTCCAACTGTACTGTAGTTCTCGAAGCTCAGCGGGAGCCATCCGATATGCTGGGGTGGATATCGGGGATGTCCCGGGGTACAGATCAATATAAAAGTCTACCTCTCTGCGAGGAGGTAAACCTGGAATTTCATCAGGGAAAACATCTGCATACTGATCCACCACTGCAGGAAAACTAGGACTCTGCACGTCAACTACTCCCAGGATGAGGCTAGCCAACTGATGAGTGATGGGCTGTCCTCTCCTCTATGGGGGTCCATCCTGTGCTGCGAAGGCTCCCTTCTCACCGGTGAAGGTGAAATGGCTCCTGTCGGTGCGTAAACATCGCACATTGCACCTAATACAGTCGATCTGAGCATGGAAAGTAGATAACCAATCCATGCACAAGATGATGTTATAAGGCCTCAAAATCGCTACAAGAAGATATCAGCCGAAGCTCTCGCCACCAAGAGTAAGCTCACACTGCCGGCACCAGTGCGTAATCGTCGAGTCTGCTCTCGTAGGATTATCTTTCCGTATGGATCGAGCCAACTGCTCTGTCAGAATCTACGAGCTCCGAACAAGGGCAGCCGCTATGAAAGAATGACTCGATCCTTTGTCTATAATAATTGCAGAAAGGGTGGAATAGAGACAGATAGTACCTTGAATCATCTTGGGCGTGCCGTGGTTGTAGGCCTTCGCTTCCTAGAGTTGTGCCTATCTCTGCCCGCCAATTCCCTGTAGTCGGGGTGGACCTCCTGGTGGTGGTGGTGGTAGAGCCTCAAAGCGTCGCCAACCACCTGCTTCTCGGCCAGCTCCTCTGCCTCTTCTGTCTTCTCCCTACAGACCACCACGGTCGACCCTCTACCTATGCCTGGGTGGCCCCTCAACCATCTACTACACCTCGGCACGGCGGGTTGGGCAGTCATGAGCCATGTGGCCCTGCCCGCCGCATGTGTAGCACTGCCTGCCTCTCAAAAGACTGGCTCCGCGCTCTATGCCCCACACTGCTGAGCCAGTGTACTGAGGTCGTCTGCCTGAGGGTCTGGTTTTCCTGGACCCATGATTCATCCATCGACTGCCTACTGTAGAAGACTCTACTATGTGCTACACTGTGGTAGGTCTCGCTGCTGAAGAAGGCTCAGAAAGAAAGCTCTCGATCAAAAGGGATCTCTCCAGTACTCTTTCTTGAGTTGGAATACTGAGAGAGAGCAGCGATGCCCTGATCTCATGCCTCAATCCCTGATCAAAGGTCCGGCCCCGGAAGAATGGGTCCCATACCATGTCTGTCGAGTAGCGCAAGAGATCGGTAAATCTTGCGGAGTACTGGGGGACCGTCAAGATGCCCTACCGCAGCTGAAGAATCTCCTAGATGTGCACCGCATAGAGGGTGGCTGGGATGAACTCCAAGTGGAAGAGGCTCTCATAGTCCGTCTGGAGGAGATATGCCTCATCGTGCACCTGGAGCATCAAGCTCCACCATCTACCTACTGCCGCGTGCAGTAGGCTCACTGTGAGGATTACCATGAGGTCTTCTGGTGTCCTCACAAACCTGAAAACTCATACCACTGCCTCTAGCCAATCCTCGACTGCCTGGGGGTCTGTCCCCCCATGGAACCTAGGTGGTCACTGGCATTGAAACTCGTGCAGTGCACTAAGGCGAATTGCATCATCAGTGGCTGGGGCTGGAAGCATCGGTGGCTCGGCGGGTAAAGGTACCACTGGTGCCTCAGCTGTCAAAGGGCCCAGTACCGAGGCCTCGTCGCTCGGTGGGTTGTCGTCACGCTGAACGCTCGGAACTCTAGTTGGATACCATCGTTGGGCCATCCTGAAAGGAAACAGGTGATCCATGGTCAGAATAGTATACCTATTGATCTGACACAAAGTAATCACAAAGAAAACTTAAATCACACATTCAATCAATGTTTTCGTGCATTAAGTCGGAAATCAGAAGTCAGGGTCCTGGTGTACGGATACGTCAGCCGCCGCACCAACACTGGACTCCCTGGACTGATAACCACACTCAATAATCTTAACACTATTACTTCACATAGAAAAAATATCAGAGTCCTGAGTTCTACGGTAGAACCAAACTCCTCTCATACCAATTTGTCACGACCCTTCCTCGGGGCCCGTGCCGTGACTACTCCAAGCCCGCCTTCCATAGGCCAGGGGTGGCGACTAGCACCAAGGCGTAATTCCTGGTAAAAAGGGAAGTTATTTCCTTTGTAAAGTAAACAAACACCTCTGAGCAAGAAAGGGGTAGAAGTAAACACTAAGTTAAAACTGGGTACAACAGTAAGTGCAGAAAAGTAAGTGGGCTAGTATACAATCTCAAATTGAAAGTAAAGTACAACTAGAAAGGGGAAACAAAAACTGAAAAGTAGAGCTGTAGCGTCGAGCCATCCACTAGAAGTCCAACCTAAAGGGTGGGTACAGATAGCCTCCACTGCTCTTCAGGTCCAGCCGACCGCTCCGAGTAAGTCCGCCCAGTGGTCCACCTCAAGGTACCGTCCTGCTCCGCAAGAATCAACCACGATCAACCCTTTCCGTCATCTGCAACCAACACAACATAGTGCATGCATAAACCGTGCAGGGGTGAGTATAAGATACTCAGTAGGGACCCTGAGACCCCTGATGGTCTCCCAGAATCCACAAAGGATAAACAAAAAAGGAAAGATAAAATCATGAAGTAACATCTGAAACTGCTTAGGTATATGCCCATACATATACCTAAGTCATCAATTCTAGTTCGCTCCAACCTCCGAGCCCATGTACAACCCAGTCCACACAGGAAACCACAACCCAATCCACACAGGAAACCACAACCCAATCCACACAGGAAAGCATAACGTAATCCACATAGGAATGCAAGTCAAGATTCAGCTCACACAGGTATACATCTTTATATGATGATAGATATGATCAGATATAGCCACTGATTCATCTAAGCTGTCGGACCCACAAAGGATCGATAGGTACTAACCCCCGCAATGACCCACAAAGGATCTAACCCACAAAGGATCGATAGGTAACTAACCCCCGCAATGACCCACAAAGGATCTGACCCACAAAGGATCGATAGGTAACTATCTCCCGCAATGACCGAGAAAGGATCTGACCCAAAAAAGATCGATAGGTAACTAACCCCCGCAAAGACCCACACCGGATCAGACCCACACAGGATCTGTAGGCGCTGGACCACACAAGACCGCTGAGGCCTGACCCACACAGGATCGTACCCACACAGGATCGGTAGCACTGATCCACATAGGATCACTGATTGTTTTAGTTGTCGTCGTCTAATCCACTGAGGATCACTGTACAATCGTCGTCGTAGTCGTAGCCAGCTCTAGGGTTCCTGCACACATCAAGCTCGTTAGGAAGGGTCCGCTCCACGAGCCGAGAGGCTGATACATCAACTGAAACATAGTCCAGATTTTATGTATCCAAAATATCCGTATCATCAACAAGAACTCAACGCCACAGACGGCGCGTCAATCGGACGCCCGGTCTGGGAGTTATTGGTTTTTTCGTCCTAGGGGCCCGGTTAGATTTTTTTAATTCAAAACCAACCCGACTATACTCCACCTGTGTCCAAACCTTGGGTGAAGAAATCCAAAAGATTCTTCTCATATAGATGAATCCATCAAAGTCGACGGCACGTCAATCAAACGTCTGGAGCTCAAGTTATAAGTGTTTCCGCTCTGAGGGCCCAGTTGGTTTCGTGTACGAACTAAGCTGGACGAACACAAAGTTTTCCGAAACATTGACTGAAATATGCTGAAACGACCGCCTCGATCCAAAGATCTTATCTCAACTGACGGTGCGTCGATCGGAGGCCCGTAGCTCATTTTATGGGCAACATACCGAAAGAGGTTCAGTATTAGGGTGTTCGGTCCCGGTCCGACCCGGCCCGATACCCCCAGGGTCGGCTCGTACTGGGTCGATCCGAAATGGGTCTGGGTCCAGTCCGCTTGGGCGCGGCCCGGTCCGGTCGGCGTGGCCCGACCCCGCCGGTGTGACCCGGCCCTGCCTGGGCGCGGCGCGGCCCGGCGCAGCCTGGGCACGACCCAACCCGGCCTGGGTGCAACCCGACCAAGCATGGGCGCGGCCCGGTATGGCGGACCGGCCAGGCAGCCGGCCCGGCGCGTGGCGCGCTGGCCAAGGTCTCGGCCGAACGGTCGAGCCGTTTTGGTGCGGGGGGCGCGCTGCCCCTGCGTGGAGAAACCGCGGCCCCTTTATGGGGACGCCCAGCTGGCCATCCGGGGGTTATGACCCCCAACATTTTCCTCGAACTGGCCGGCCCGCACTGTCCGGCCGGCTGCGCCACCATGGGGCCGACAAGGGTCGGTCCCCTTGCTCCGATGCCGGCGGCTCGGTGCCGGCCGCCGGTTCTGCTGCTCCGCCGCGGCCCGGAACCAGCAGCGGCCTTGGTTTGTCCGGCGTGGCATGACGACGCCGCGCCCCTCCGCCGCGGCCCCACTCTGGCCGTGGTGCGTTTATGGTTCTCCGGTGTGGCGCTACAGCGCCACAACTTTTGTTCGTTTTCAACGGCACGACGTGATGATGCCGCATCTTGGTTCGTCTTCAAAGGTACGGAGCGATGGCACCGCACTTCTCCCTCTTTCCTTATCAAAATTCCGCGCGGTGCTTCGGCACCGCGTTGCCTTGATCACCGCAACAAAACAAACAACCAAAAAAAAGGGGAGGAGTGTCGGCCATGTTCGTGCGGTCCGACCTCCTCCCATTATCACAATAATAGGTGGTTCAAAGAAAAGGAGAAAGTGATGAAAGATTTCACGAACTAACAAATAAAATAAAACCCTACCTCAACGCTGTCGTCGAATGAACATTTGTCCCGGAATTAACCGTATCGGAAGAAGAGGATCGCCGCAGAAGAAGAAGATCACTGCGGAAGAAGAAAATAACCATTGGTGTTAGGAGATCTCCGAGGAAGGCGTCACTCGCCGTCGTCCGCCATCTAATATTGGCATTCTTCGTCAGCCGTGGTGTATTCTTCACGTTCTTCGTCGAAGAACGAAGAATCTTCTCTTTTTCTCCCAAAGGTTTAACACAACACAAACCCAAACAATAATAAAATAAGTCCTCCTCTTATTTTATTATCAACATAAGAATTTGAAAATTAAAAAGATAACAAACAAAAAATTAATTCAAAAAATTAATTGTAACGATTTAACTGCCCAATTAAATGGGGCATTTCATAACCAGAAAAACGTAAGGATTGACTTTCATTAAAAGGGGGGTTGCGGGTGCATTACATAGGAGGGAAGAAACGGTGGGGCTCATGCTGGCCCCACCTCACAAATATCCTACCAAATGGTTAGGATATTGTGGGTCCCACCTTATCCGCTTAACTTAGGTTAATCGGCATTAAGTGAAATAAAATAATATTATCGCACCCCTTTTATTTTATTTCATAACTTAACCCCATAAAAAATTAAAAACCACACCTGAGCAAATACAACTCCGAAAAAGGCGTTTCTATGAAAATATCAGCGCTGCGATTCCACCGGTGTCCTCAGAATTCGATTTCGAGCACCTGTTCAAAAGTTTGAAAACTCCGCTCGTTCGTTCACTGAACGCACCCAAGCTAAACATTGGAAAATGATTCCGTGCACACCCGGCCTCGGAATCAGGTGCCGTTAGAAACTGTGCTGTAGTAAAATTCCCAAGAAAATTATGAAAAAAATATATTTGAATTTTACAGGTCTTTACATTATCATTGCTATCTAGGATATACACCTTACATCGCAAAACATTAACAAACATTACCTTATGCTTTCAGTTATTGTAATGTTCGAATGGTTTCTTTTGAAAATATATGGAATTAAAAGACTCTTTATTAAATAAAAGAATGTTCTTACAAATGTTACCCAGAGATAGGTAAGACGATTGTATTCATTTAGCAAAGTCTCATACATTTCTTCAATATTTCTATTTCTTCATTCAACAATAACATTTTGTTGAGGTGTTTTTGGTGCAGTGAAGGTGTGTTTAATACAAATTATTTTGCAAAAGGAATTGAATTATTGATTCTCAAACTCTCCACTATGATCACTTCTTTATGATATTATTTTAAAACCTTTTCAATTTTGAACTCCACTAAAATAACTTTCAAAAACCATAAAACGTTTATCTTTTAGTTTTAGAAAATATCCCAAGAAGATTCTAAAATAATCATCAACTAAAATACATAAATATAATTTTATATCTAGAAATTCTAGTATAGATGGTCTAAATAAAACCATGTGGATAAGTTATAAGGGCTTTGATGTTGCAATTTTGTTAACAGATTTGAATGAAGATTAGTTTTGCTTACCAATATAGCATGCATCAGAGAAATTGTCACCTTCAAACGTTAGACTTGGAAAATCGTAACACTAATTGTTTCTTATATAATTTATGTAAAACATAAATATTACAATGAACAAGTATTTTGTGCCAAATTTAAGATTCATTTATATTAGTAGTTAAAAAACTAACTTTTTATTTAGAAACTGAATATAGGTAAAATGTGTCGACATTATATATTCTTGGTTCTCTAAATTGAGTAAAACAATCATTAAATACATAACACAAATTGTTAGAAAAATAAACACAGTATCCATCATCACAGAGTTGATTGATACTTATCATGTTATATGTCACCCCTTGTACATACAGTACATTATTGATTGAGACAATCTTTGGATCTCCAATTATTCCAAGTCTAATTATCATTCCTTTGTAATTATCACCAATGATGATAAGACCTCCATTAATTGAAATCAAGGTATTGATGTTCTATGGACTTCTAATCATGTGTCTAGAGAATCCACTATCTATATGACATACTTCTTTTCATTTATGTGACATATTACCTACAAACACAATTTAAGCAAATTATTTTTTCGACCCATATCTTTTTGTGTCTTGCAGTGTTACCTAACAATGATTTATGAATCCGAATCTCCTTCATTTTTTCATGAAACTAGTCATTTAATTTAGATAATTTTTTAAATCAAATCTCTTTTAATTAAAATTATTTGAGGATTTCTCAAATATAAAATTTCAGTTATATGTCCTTCTGTTCCACAAAAAAAAATAGCAAAATTTGTATTGGGAACAAAAATAATTTTATAGTAGTTTGGATTTTTCACCCGTAATGCCTATTCCAGATCATTTATTTTTAATGAAATCATTACCAAAAATTTCATTTAGTATACTGTTTTCTTTTTTAAAAACATGATCAGCACTTATATAAGTATTTTCTTAATTGTAAACTATTTTAACCTTATTTTAATGGTCAGTACATTTTGTAGTAGATGAGATAAATTTTTCAACGAACTCTTGATTTTGTTTATGTAATGTATACATTTCTCCTAAAATAATATTATAAATATATTTTAAAGATTTTTGATTCATTAATAGGGATTCCTATCATTCTTATAGAATTCTATAATAGGTATCTATTTTAACATTTGAGTAACAAGATTCAAAATCAAATGAATTGTATGGTTATACCTTCTCTTCTTCATCCATAAAGCACATATTAGCTTTATGATTAGATTTTTCCTTCTCTGAATTTGAGATTGATGTGATTCTAGAGTCTTCCAAAACACTCCATGTATCTTTCATAGACCATTTTCCTTTATTTTCACAGTCTTAATATTTATGAAACTTTTGTTTTGAATTTATATTTTCACTTTTTTATTGATGACTTTCTGGTATTATATGACCCAACATTTTTCATTTATAGCATGTAACTTCTCTTTACACTTTCTCATCCTTTTCGAATGGTTTACTAAATCCTCTCTTTTTCCTATAAAACATTATAATGTTTTTGGATAATTGAACTAGATTGATATCAGAATCATATGAGTCTAAATTTCGTTCTTCTTTGACTTCTTGTTTCATTTTTATGTCCTAGTTTTGAGATGTAACATTTAATGAAGTATTTTCCTTTTTCACTAAGACTTTGTGATCTTTAACTTCCTTTTTCATTTCAGCTTCATACAAAATTATACTCCCAATCCATTCCCTAAATTTCACATTATTGATATGTACTAATTGGAATATTGTAGATGAGATTACATTGCATAGATTAGGCAGTACTCATAGTACATTCAATGCTTGATCATCATGTTTGATAGGTTCACCTAAGACTTTTATGTCGTTTATAATTAATGTGATCTTCCATTCTAAGAGAGATTATTTCTCCATAATCCATTCTGAATGTATTGATCTTCATTTTTTTATTTCATATCACATTTGTCTTATAATGTCCAGACCATCATAAGAAAATGCAACTGTCTTCCAAATTTCATAAGTTGAAGGTCATTGTGAGACAGAGTTGAATTCCTCTGGTCCAAGAATACAAATGATATCATTCATTGCTTTATAATTTATTTCATACTCTTCCTCTATTTAAACAATCCAGGCATTGTGGTTTTCATGAATTTTGTAATTATTAACAATCATTGATTTTAATTTAAAACCTAGATTTCTCTAATAAACTATCATAATTGATTTCTAGCATCCACTATTTTTACCATGGAAATATAGAGCCCAAACAAATGAAATTCCTTATTTACTATTATACATTGATATTATTTTGAATATTATCTCTGGAATGTTAGAACGCAAAAAAACATGTTGAACCTATCTTAGGATACTAAATGTTAGCTCTGAATAAATATGATAAAGGCAAAAGTGGGGGGGGGGGGGGGTTGTGTCCTTTTAAAATTTCCACAATATTGTCATTTAACATCAATAGAAAATAGAGATTGTGGTATTTCTGTATAAGATTATGTGCATTAAAAAAATAGAAATCCAAGCACAGTAATTGATATTGGTTCAGGGAACAAATAACCCCCAGTCCACTCCACCAATAACCCTATCTCTGGGCTTGGTGAATTTCCCTAGTCATGTACTCTTCCCATAAGACTAATCAACAGTTCAGTGCAGGAAGTATTCAACCTTAAAAACTAGAATAAAAAACGATCCTTATTATTATTTTATAGGGAATTAAATATCAACATCTTAGCATGAGAAGCTGACACTCCTCTATTACTAAAACCAAGATGATGATACTCAAAATAATCAACAGTGATTTATTGGATATAGCAGTTTAAACATCATAGTTGCAGTAGCACACAACTTATAGAAGATATATCTTCATCATCAGTAGAATAATAATAGTTAAAATATTTCTGAAGAGATCCTATTATACAATAGATCTTATATTTTAATAACAGTAACAAAAATCGAGAATCACACATCCATAATTGAATATGTATTTCTCCAAAATGTAGTCATTGTTTTTGAGAATCTCGATTGTTGTAGCACTGTAAATTAATTTTACAAAGAAAACTCGAAGAATAAAAACTATTAACATAGCTAAGAGGTATATACATAGATATCAAAAACATCCAATGCAGATATATATATATAATGATATATCTTATAGAAATATTTTAGATCCACAAAAGACGCATGATAAATCGAGAGAATTCAAATTCAAAAATATAGATAAGAGTCTTCATGAATTACAATAAGAATATGAGAGGAAATATCAATAGTTAATGGATTATTACATGATTTAAGAAAATATTTGAATCAGTAAAAATCGTGTTTTAAATCTCCCTGATATTCTATAAACACTGTTTTAGAAAACTATGATAATGACATAAATTCAAATCTCTGGTGATGAAAAGTCAAACATAAGGTTCCTTCACAAAATGAAAATAACCCAAACATAGTGTTCAACTATGTTGTGGTTATTCTCCGAATGTATGGTTCACAATGTATGGTTGATCAAAAAATTATGGTTGATGATCCATACAATTTGATCACAAACATAGGGTTCCAAACATACGTTGGGTTTGTTAAACCTACTTTCTCCCTTAGATAATCATAAATTTTTATTCAAATGTATTGCTCTTTAACCAAAAATTTCTTAAAAAATAAGTTTGATAAAACATACATGATGATCCTTTATCATAATCATTAGTACAATCATATGTTATGATCCTTATGTTACATTCTACAGCGTAGGGATCAAACAATGATTCTAGAAAATAAAAAACTATGAATAGTGTTTCCAGAAGATGATTAAGAGTTTTCTGAACAATTTATTGAATATTTATCATGAATAAATACATGAATATTATTCCAAAATAATAATTATACAGAATATTTACTTCCTGAAATACATTTGAAATAAAATAATTATTAATCATACAAGTGTATTTGTGAGAATCAAAATCAGAAATATTTATAGAGTATTGATTAGAGAATTCATGACTAATAATGGTATCCATAACAATAATGATAACCTCACATGAAAATATCTAAATCTCCCCCATTACTTATACCATTCAATCTATTCCATCTATATTACACCATGACTCACAATTCCATATCAAGTGCTAAAATATAAAAATTTATATTTCAACATATGATTATGATAATTGTGAACCATTTCCTATATGAAACCCATAAAACATAAAAACGAAATATTGGATCAATTTAATTCAATTGGACCATTTACGTTTAGGGTTCTATATAATTAGGGGGAACTCCTACATAAACAATAAACATTTAGTCAAATGAGGACTTCTCCCACAAAACTAGTTTTTTTATTTCAAATTCTATTATTATCATCATCAGACATATGAAATACCTTAAAAGCATAATTTTTAAGACCTATTTATTTTTAACCTAGGGAAAATTAATCATCGGAAGGTTGATATAAAAATTCACATTACGTTAAAAAAATAAGCATTAAAAAATTAATGCCATATTTGAGTATAAGAAGATCACAATGGGTTGATGATAGAATCAATGTGCATGAGTATAACATAAGAATACTCACACCCATAAATACATGGATAATAAAAAATGTACACATTTAATAAGACCTTAATAATGTAGAGAGTCATAATAATCAATAATCATGGTCTATTTGATAACAATCCTAATATACTAAAACATCATAATCCCTTGGGAAGAATAGATAAAAAATCATATCTTGGAACATAATCTTCATAGAACGCGTACATAACACCTACAAAATATTTAGAATTGGAACAATCATATGGGCTACTTCTAATATAATTCATCGCAGAACATAAGTATTACATAATGAATAGAAGCACAAACTAGGAACACCCATCACTATGTTGGTGAACCCAAAATATATAATGTCCATGAACCACAACGTGAATACTATAAATATAGAATTAATCATAAAACACATAAAAAATAATTATTCATCAATAACCTGATTAAAACAATAAATATATATTGGGTTCATGTAAATCTATTTGAACCATGGTTTTATCATGAAAAATAATGGGTTATATAAAAATATTTTTAAAACATGATTAACACGAGGAAAAGATACATGTTCCATAAATTTTTTTTTAAATAATGATAATATATCTATAGAAAGAATGGGGATTGTATCATTATAAAATATTCTCATTAAGGAAAAATCAACAACCATGGTTTTTCACATTGAATAACAGAAATACCACTAAAATATATCTAAATAAATTTTGAGTAAAGTAAACGTTTTATTTTGAAAATAAATTTTTTTAAACAAAAAATTCCAAAAAAATATAGCAAAAATCCTTTTCAGAAAAAACCAAATTTGGATCACATAAAAGTCACTTTAAAAATCATTGTCTTTTTTGATGAAAATCTCCATTCATTTTTTTATAAAAACTTTTTAAAAAATATTCAAAATAATTTTCATTGAAAATTATCCTAAAAACATATAAATGGATATTTAAGTTAAATAATGCTAAATATTTATGGAAACATTTTCATATCGTACATGATCAACTAAAGATTCCATTCAAACTTTTAGAAGAATCCAATAATTCATTATTTCTGAAAATAAAATTAAGATTAAATTTTAAAATTTTATTAAAGAGTCTTACATGGGAATGTTTTCTTCAATAAATCAACTAGAAATGACTAAAAACATTTTTTATAATAATTTAAGAAAAAAATGTTTTAGAGGAATAAGTCATTTCATATAAAGATGGATATAGATATGTTTTTTCATAAAAATATTGAGTACATGAAGTGAAGAAAATGAAGGTAAAATTTTTAATCACATGAAATAATTAATTTTCAAGAAAAACCTTGATAAATTTGGAGATAAAGATAAAAATAGTTTAATATTGGAGAGTTGGTCACATACAACCCCAATTAATAATGATATTGTACTATAACACTGTTAATACTTTTGTATAATTGAATCACAATCCCCATTAAATAATATCATTAAATGAAACATAAAGTATCCAAAAAATATGGATATTCCAGAAAAAAAAATTAATTATGAAATTATTTATACACCTCATAAAATATGATAGTTTAAAAATAGAACAAATGTCTCAAAGTGGTCATATTGAGAAAGAAATACCATACAACTTTAGTAGCTCTAAACCATAAACATCATGAATGGTGGATCCTAAAATGGATATTTAAATAAATATAAAATAATATATAAGAATCATAAAATAATTTTTTTTGGAATTATATAAAGAAATCGGAAAAATAAATTATAAATTTTTCATACATCTCATAGATGTTAAAGTGAGATGTGAACACCCTTGCCTAAAGTATGATTCAACATGATATTACATTATTTTCATGGATAATAAACGTCTGTTAAGTATTTAATTCCCTATATAAATTTATCAGGTTTACTATTCTTTTTTAATTAAATTTATTTTGTGTTATATTTGATTAATTAATCTTGTAGATTTACATCATATGTTTTGACCATATTTGGATTCTGTGTACAAAACAACTTTGTTTGGTTCACTATGGTCAAATATGTCAATATATAAACATATAAATAATAATAAAAAATCCACATTTATATTATTTAAACATCAATTATTCTTTTAAAATCAATTATGAATTACGGTTATAAAAAAGAACTATTGTTACGATCATGGAGAAGGTAGGTCCTACGTACGCTTGAGTAAAGTTTCTATTTTTCAATTTTCATTATTGAAAGAAGGAAATTAATATTTTAACATTCCCAAATTATATTTTATCCTAAATACAATATTTTTTTATTAAATATTTTAAATATATTATTATTGGGATGTGATGATTACGAAAGGAATAGATTTGCTACAAGGAGGAAGCAGTCAACATGTCCATGAACGACATTATCACATTTTTAAATATTAAAATGGTATGAAATAAATTTTTTATTGTCTTTAAAAAATGTTAAATATTTCATTATGATTACAATTATTTTATTTATATCTCACATATTTATAATATTTACCATAATTTCCATCCATGAATTGTGTTATTGAATAGAGAATCACATCTCTTTGTGAGGGAGTACTTCATCGTTCAAACGAAAGAGGTTATCGTATCCCATATGGTATAGAATGTAAAAAAAATACATATGATATAATAACTACATAGCTATAATTATTTTATAAATAAAATAATTTTTATCCATAATCATACCCAACTATGAGATGTGTAATGGGAAAACAAATGACATCATTTCACAAGGCGTTAGTGCACTGTACACACAAATTATGATTTGTATCCCTTTTTTGAAATAGGAAAATTATCCAGAACCGAATCTGGTCGCCATAAAAACAGCACCAAACCCTGCTCATGGAAAGGCCCGAAGGGCATTCCCTATCCCCACGAGCGGGAAAAAGTTCCCGTGTATCATAAAAATTCATTTGGGAACGGTTTACCTGAGTTTGGATTCAGAAAATAACCAAACAAAAAAACAAACCAAATCGGAAAGATTATGCCAAACAAGACTTAATAAAAATTCATAACAGAGTATATGGGATTAAACAAGACTCAATAGGTTTGAAGGTTTATAAAATTAGCAGAAAAACATATCCCATGAGACTCCACATGACAATGGGTCATCACCCACGAGCCGTCTCCACAACACCATACCATAGATATAAACTAGCAACCCGAACTGCCATCGCTCAAGACCTTTCCATTGTCTGTGTCAAACAAGATCAAGTATAATTATACACAAATGTGTAAGTAGGGTGTGAGACTAATCCCAATAGGATATCACCCAAGGATTCCATGTTATAGTCATTATAAAATAAAAACCTTCCAAGATTTTATAAACCGAAAATGGTAGCATTTATTTCTAAAAGTGAAACTTTGAAATGAAACTAAATTTCAATGGGGATAACTCTAAATAATGTGTGAATTTTAATAAAACATGAAATATACTGGTTTTCACATCCCAAAATACCATAAGGCAAGGATAAATTCCAAAAAGGGCACGAGCACCAAGCATTGGAACACCCCTAGGTATTAGTTAGTTGTGGGCCCCAAGTACCTTGTACCTCTGTGAAAGTAAGCATAATAAAATTCATTCCCATGCACGAGCCACTAGTAGAGAGCATGAGCATAACCTATTGGTTTCCAATCATCCCAATTCTTGTTTTGTTAGTGTTATCCATGTCAATCTTGCTAAGTGAACCATGGTCAAAACCCCTCCTTTCACTAGCGTACTAGTACATGTCAGCCCACCCAGTTACACCGGCTTACCCTCTTGTGATCAAACAATTTCCTCATGTTATGAAAATAAATTTTAACATATAATCATTAGTTCTGGTCACACAAATTTCAAATAGTATCTACACCTTCTTTTCACCTTTTATATAACCAAATAAACAACTTAAAATTTCCATAGAACTATTTCAAGAAAAGTATTCAAACATTGCACATAAAATTCATTTAAAATCACACATTAAAAATCCAATGGAACACAATATTATATGAAACCAGAAATTTAAAAATCAAAATATTTTTATAAATCCATTCCATGACTTATTAAACAACCCAAAAAGGCACAACAAAGGTTGTACAAGTAAAACACCCATTTTTTCACAAAATTGGAACATAAAAATCAACCGCTTTGAAAATGCTACCCAAATAAATTTTCACTGAAATAAAAATGAATGATGAACATATAGGAAACAAAAATACATCAAGACAACTCATTTTAAAATACCTACATATGGAATCACCTACCAAAAGAGTCAAAACCCCCAAATCCTTAGGTGTCACTTCAACCACACCTCCGCTGCACCACAAGGGTGTAAGAGTTTACCTAAAACAAGAGGATTGGACCAAGAAACTAAAAAATGAAACACTATGTACGAATAACTTGATTCTAAACATTTGGGGATTCAATAAAAATGAAGAAACCCTATGAAAAATGGAGGTATAAGGAAGGGAAGCAACTTACTTGAGAAATCTGGACGTTTTTTGGAGCTCGAGAGGTTCAGCCCTAATTCGCGATGCGTCTGAGCTCCAGATAGAGGGAAATTAAGATGGGAATGGGTCTGGATTCAGTGGGATCATGTGAGAGGTAGAATCACTAACAAATGATAAAAATTCAAATTTTTATTAAAGAATTAAAAAACGTTATTAAAACTAGAAATGAGCTTTCGGGTTGGTCCAGATACCTAAATTGATCACCCAAATCGAAGTTGCTAATGAATTTTCATGGAGCCCAAATTTCTTTGGTGGGTTGAAGAGTTAAAAGAAGTTCATTTTGGAAGTTTAATGGGTGAAAAGTGTTTCTTAATGAAGGAGTTATTAAAGAATCAATATTTAAAAAAAACCGGAAATGGGCTCTAGGGTTTGCCCAAATTTAGTAAACCCACCATTTCTTTCAAAATGCATGGACAACTACCAAAAAAAGAATGTAAAATAAATGAAAAATGACTTTTAAAATATTTCATGTATGTGACCATTCTTCCTACCATGAAGGACTTTCCGTCCTGGAATGTCAACCCAATGCTTGATTGGAAAACAGGTTCGGGTACTCTTCCTCAACCCATGACGTTTTCTCCCATGTCTTGTGTGTATCAATCCAATGATGCCAAAGAACATGGACTAGTGGAATAGGATTTTCCCTAAAAGCCTTTTATTGGAAGTCCAATATTCGCACTGACTGCTCAAAAATAGATAAATCAGGCTCTATATCCAACTCCACTAAATTCAGCACATGGGACGGATCCAAGTTGTATTTCCTCAACTGGGAGACAAGGAAAACATTAGTGATGGATGTCAACTAAGAAGGAAAATCCAACCTATATGACACCTTACCAATTCTATTGGTGATCTAAAAAGGTCTTATATACCTCAGCATCAACTCTCCATACTTCCCCAAGCGGCGGTAAACTAGACGAAGGGCCACTTTCATAAATACCTGATCACCCACAGAAAACTCTAGATCTCAACGCCTCTTATCAAAATATGATTTCTGGAGACTCTGAGCTGTCAATAAATACTGCCTAATCAAATTTACCATATTATATGTCTCTTACACAAGAATAGGTCATAACAGTGATGTCTCACCTACGTCAGCCCAACACAGAGGGGACCGACAAGGCTGACTGTAGAACGCCTCAAAGGGAGCCATTCAAATCAAGTATTTGTAACTGTTATTATAAGAAAACTCGTCCAATCCCAAATGACTATCCTACGAACCACTGAAATCCAAGTCACATGAAAAAATCATGTTTTATTGGATTTTATTTTCCTGCTAGGATGGTACGCTGTGCTCATCATTATTTGGGACCCCAAAGTCTTCTAAAGGCCTCCCCAAAACCGAGAGGTGAATTGAGGGTATCTATCTAAGACAACTGCTGATGGAACACCATGAATCCTTACCACCTATTGAATATACAACATGCCCAACTCATCCACTTTAGTAGTATCTCCGATAGGAATGAAGTGGGTTTATTTGGTCAGATGATCAATCACCAGCAAAATAGCATTCTTACCTCGAGGTCTGTGAGGTAATCCAATAATAAAATCCATGGCAACCTTGTCCCACATCCAGGTAATAATGGGTAACGTCTGAAGCAAAACAGAGGGCTTCTGGTGTTCTTCTTTCACATGCTGACAAGTATAGAATCTCAATACAAATTTATCAATGTCCTGTCTCACACCTGGACACTAGAACTATCGACAAACATCATAGTACATCTTGGTGGAACCGGGGTGGACTACACACTGTAACTGGTGGCTATCATACATTACCACCTTCCTCAGAGATAGAGGCACCACTAAACGGGCCTTGAAACACAAGATACCCTTTGGGGAAGAAGACCAATTAGAAGACATCTCCCCCCATGAATAATCTGTCTCCATCAATGGCATAACTCTTCACTAGGCTGCTTTTGATGAATCAATTCTAAAAGAGATGTGGTCAACTGAATTCTTGACAAGAATGCACTTCCACTGTGCTCCTTAGTCTCCACACGCATCTGAGAAAAGAGTTCCATCAGAGTCCAGTCATCACTGGACTTACTCAAAGACTGCACTAGTACTTCTCTACCCAAGGAATCTGCTACAACATTACCCTTCCCCGGGGTATAGATGATATCAAAGTCAAACCCCTACAGGTATTCGATCCAGCGACGCTGCCTCAAATTGAGATCTTTCTGTTTGAAGATATATAAAAAACTATTATGATAAGAGTAGACCACAAACATCTACCCATCGAGGTACAGGTGCCATATCTTTAATGAATGAATTACCACTGCTACCTCTAGGTCATGGGTCAGATAATTCATTTCATTTGGCCGGAGCTGGTGAGAGCCATACGGGACCACATGATGGTCCTGCATAAGCACACACCCAAGACCCATACCGGAAGCATCACAATACACCACATAACATTTCCCAGACTCTTGAAGGATAAAAAATGGGGCGGTATTCAACCTCTTCTTCTACTCTTCAAATGGATGCTTAGGATTATAGGCTCCATACAAACTTACCCCCCTCCGGGTGAGCGTGGTCATGGGCGAATCATGGCAAAAGAAATCTCGAACAAACCACCTGTAGTAACCTGCCAGTGTAGAGACCTGAAGCTTGACGTAAATAGACATTACATTAATTTTGTGGAATACTTAGTACATAACAAAAACACACACACAAGGATCGTAATAGTTTAGTGTCTTTGGAAACCTGGAATGTAATCTTCTAATCGTGGTGAAAGATCTTCAAAATCTCCCATAAATATCTTCCTTTTTTTTATACCTAAAACCTTTATTTATATCCTGGGGAAACTAAAACATAATAGGGTGAGCTCAAATGCTCAGTAAGGGTAAACAAAATAAATATCAATCACATCATATTTATAAGAACATAACATTTTGAATATCTTAACCTGCAAAAGAGATCATAATATCATAACATGGGATAAATCATAGTAGTGAAATGTAATCCCAATAATCATAACATAAAACATGAAACTTTTTTTTCATACACACATAATCACAGGGAATCATATCATATTAGTCAAGACTCATTGCTAAGACTATCTTAGTGGACAAAGTCCATTTCTGAACCGAGTCACCCTCATTTCAGTCCGGTTTCACTGAACCGGTATAGCCTACCGTTCCAGCCATGTCTATCTCATGAGATATAAAATCTTTACCCAATGCATTGGAGGGAGATATAGGTCCCACCCATCTCATAATGATACCATTCTTATGTGTGCCACAAAACCATAAACCATACATCATAGCATAATCCATATTATAAAAATGGGAATCTTAAACATCGTGACATCATAAAACAATTCATATAAGATAAAGGAATTCATAAAAATATAATTCCATCATAACATAATAAAATAAATATAATAATAGGGATAGAAACAGAACCCTTTATTATCATAGATGGAAAATAATTTTGATAAAACACTTGAACTCCATTCTTGAGGAAAATATCTTTTCTACCTCAAAAACACTATTCCGTTCATAACATGTCGTACGATTCTAAACTAAAATAAGTTGATTAAAAATAAAAATTAAAACTTGTAAAGGAAGATTCTTGAAAAAAAGTTTTAAAAATCCATTCATGCCGTATAAGTTAAAAAAACATTCTTCTCGTACTTTTGTCAGAAAAGTCAAAAAAGTACCTCGTACGAAAAACGACAAAAGATTCCATTCATATCTTTTACTAAAACCTCACCGAAGGGTAAAATAGGATTTAAACAATTGTAGGTGAATGGAAATAATATTACATATTGAGGAAACATGGATGTGGATGATAAAATACACCCCAGTAAATGCCAAAGTATAAACAATCTCGGATAAAAATGAGATTGTGATATTTCCCTTACCTTAGGTCTGATTTGCTTCGTAAGTGTCCAAACCTCCTGTATAATGATTTAAATAATGTCCTTTACTTATTACAGAATCATATTAATTGTTATGATATCATATATGGTTCACTTATGACTTTATATTACCCGTTCTTTTTTAAATTACATGTTAAAGAGCGTTTTGGGTAAAAAATTTCATTTGTCGTCTGTGTTTTGACTTGTAATTATTCATATGATTACTTAGATCATGATTAATTAATTCAAAAATATAAAACATGGTTTATATATAACATATATTCAGAATATACATGTATATAATATGTCAGTAAATGGAAATAAATACACCGTTCTTGGAGACTGTAGGCCTTACGTACGCATGAACCCTGTTTTTGTTTCCTTATTGAGATGAAAGGAATTAAGTAGATGACATACATATATATACATATAAATCCAGTATCATTATTATTTCATATATTTCATGATTAATTATTATATGTACTTTATAATCATTCATGAATTGTTAAAGTGGAGAATGAATCTCATCGCGTCGTGGAGATGGTAGTCCGTACGTACGCACGAGTGATGATATCATTATCATGATCGTGGGACTTTATTGGAGTGTATGTATACTATTTCATAATCAATATCACTTTAAAATAATTATATATAGTTATTATTTACACCATTATACCCATCCAAGAAAGGTGGTGGTGGAAAATAGATTTCCCCACGATGTGGAGATGGTATTCCATAAGTACGCACGCGCGGTGACTTTGTTTTCCGTAGGATGGATAGATGGTGAAATAGGGTTGTTTCATACTTATAATGACATATCATTATATGAGTGATACTAATGTTATTACTTCATAATGAAACAAATAAATAAGAAGAAGTGGAAGAAGAAATAAAGATTAAAGAATCGGTAACGGAAATTACCTCTTCTTTGAAGCGCCTCTTTGAGACCACCTCTTAGGGCACTAAAATTGGTCTTTGAGGAAGACCAGAACCTCTAGGATGTTTCAGGGGAAGTGGAGAAGAGAATTTGGCAGAGGTTGGCCAAGCCTGAAGGCTCAATGTATTGTGAGGAAGAGAGGGAGGGGGTTCCCTTTTATAAGGGAGGAGAGGGGCACCTTTGGAATAACCAAAAATATTATTTTATTATAAAGCCAAATTAGGTTTTAAATAGCTCCAAATTGATTTATTTTCAATCTATGGTAGGGATGGGTCGCAATACTCTCATCCAATAGAATTTAGACAAGTTTAGGTTCCTATTTTATCCTTATCATTTATATTTAACTTTAAGATAGATAATTTTACTTTTACCATGTCTTCTTGTTTTCTTACACTATAAGGTTAATAAACATACTATATCAAGCCAAACGAACACCAAGTTGTTTATTATTAATATATATAACCTTATCTAATTCATTTGGCAGAGCATTTGATTTCTAGGAATAAAATAACAATTAATAATATAATATTTTTTTAAAAACTATTTTATTTCAATTTTGACACTATTTAGGAATTAATTTTTGTGAAACTCATAACAGATTGATTAGTTAGAAAAAAGATAATTAAATCAATAATAACATGTCATATTAACATATAAAATTAGTTCAATTCATATAAAGTCTTAAATTACATTTATTTGGGTATTTATAATATCAATTATGTCAATATTTCATTAATAAGACAATTACTACATCATCTTTGTGTCATAATAAATGATAATTAGTTAATCCCAAAAAATTCTAAATAAATTCTTATGATGTATATAATTGTATTATATTTCTGGATACTATTCATTTTCGAAGTTTCATCAATTGTATCACTAAAGTAAAATTATTATACTTATAAGATTTAAGAAAGTGAAATGTTGTCAAATTCTTTGGTTTTAAAAACAATTAAATTATTTCCATGTACAAAATTTCAATAAATTAATCTAATCCGACCCTTAGGTTATATGGGTCAACTTTTAGTCAACCAATAGGATTTTGACATGTGCTAGGGTAATTTTATAATATTATATTTACCCTTAATTACCCGATTTACCTTTAATTATGGTAAATAAAATTTACCGTAGTTACTATTCATAATTCCCAAAAATAAAAAGTAGCTTATTAACATAATTTGGATCCACTGATTACAAATATGGAATCCATTTTTCCAAATTTAATACAAAAAAGTTGCAGAAATTAAATTAAAATTAATCCCGTTGTCAAAAGAAAACAGGTTTTTCTTTAAAACATTGCAAAAGATTGAATTGATTTATCCTACGAATTCAAGGTAGAATCAATGATAATGACATACATTATATTAAATGGTAAAAATATATTCTATTTATACATTAAAACCATTCAATAGTATAATTTAACCATATAAATTGTTGTGATGAAAAAAGTTGTTTTCAATTAAAATATAGTGTGTTTTTACTATTCATCAAAATATGAATGTTACTAAAATAAAATGAAAAATTTATCCAAAATAAATTTTTATTTCATGATTCCAAAGAATAATTTTATTTTGTAAAATTGAACTTATAAACATGTCAAAAACTATATTTAATGTTGGTGCGCCATCAAAAGGCGGCAAAACTGCATTTTTTGAAAAATACTTATTTTACCAAAAAAATTTATTTTGTTCTTATACCATGTTTTAGAAAATGTGAAAGACAAATAATAATGTTATAAGATTTAAAATTTGGTTAATAATATTCATAACGGCTAGTTCATAATAATATTATAATAATATATCGTTGTTTAGTAAAACCCAGTATTGCGTACAACACACGCTATCAAGGAAGGTCGTGATTGTGTGTAATGCAAGCCAAGTCAGGGTTGTGTACTGTGCAAGAATCCTTCATTGTTTCGTATAACATAATCCAACCATATTTCATTTATACATTGAATATATATATATACTCAATGTTGCGTAGAATAACTATTTTCAAAATTGTGTGTAACACGATCCAAGAATAGTGTCGCGTATACTTCAAGCTAATATGGTGTTGCGTATAGCGCAAGGTAATATTGTTGTAGCATAAAACACAAGACATTAATTAAAAGAATATTTTTCATAAAATCTCAGGGTGTTACAGCCAGGCCATGAAAACTCCTGATCTCAAACACGTTCTTCAGTTGATCCCATGACATAACTACACTGATCTTCTTGAGATCCACCGAAACTCCCTACTCTGAGATCACATGCCCCAAAAACATCACCTCCCTGACCGAGAAGGAACAATTGGATAGCTCTTTATAAAGGTGGTGATCTTGCAGAGTTCCCAAAACAATCCGCAAATGCTGCCCATGCTCCTCCTCGGATCCAGAGTAAACTGGGATTTCATCCTCAAACACCACGACGAATAAGTTGAGATACTGGTGGAACACCCTATTCATGAGTTCCATAATGACCACTGGAGCATTGGTCAATCCTAAAGGCATAGAAAAATACTCATAATAGTCATACCGACATCGGAAGGCTGTCTTCAAAATATCATCCTCTTTCACCATGAGTTAGTGATAACCCAAACAAAAGTCTTTTTTAGAAAACCACTTTTCCCCCTTCAACTAATCAAATAATTCATCTATTCAGGGCAAAGGATATTTGTTCATTATGGTAACCTTATTCAACATCCTTTAATCTATACACAACCGAAGGGAGCCATCATCCTTCTTTGCAAAAATAATAAGAGTGGCCCAAGGAGAGACGATCGGGTGAATGAATCATTTGGATTCTAAATCGTCAAGATGTATCTTTAATTCCCTCGGCTCGGTGGGGGACATATGGTATGACGGAAGAGATATAGGCTGTGTCTTCGGTGCCAAATCAATCGAGAACTCGACGTCCTGATCTGGGGGAAAGCCTGAAAAATCATTTGGAAATACCTTTGGGAACTCATCCACTACATGAGGTAATCCACCCTCAAGAGCATTACCATAATCATCTAGAATGAATGATGATGGTTGGAAGATAAAATTCCCTAACTCTGGGAGTGGAGGTCCCGCACGACCTGACCAAGGGTCCCATTCCCCAAGAAAAACGTGTAGACTACCATCAAGTTCTACGAAACTCACCCGACATATATAGCAATCGATGTGCACCTGAAAATGTACCAGCCAGTCCATGCCGAAGATTACATCAAAAAGGTCCATATCCAAGACAATTAGGTCCCACACCATCTCCACCCTTGACACGAAGAGTTCACATGAATGAAACCTGAGACCCTGCCCCTTCTTCATTCCCAGTGGCATCACCAACTCCATCGCAAAAGATAAAAGCTCAGTTGGTATGTTTAGTGTTCTCATAGTACGTGCAGATATAAATGACACTGAAGCATCAGTATCAAAAAGGGCAGCAGATGAAGAAGATGAAATCAAAATGGTACCTCGGATGGTCGATGTCCCTAAATCATATCTTACTAGTTCCTGCTCCACATAATGAAGATGCCTCGTCTCTGCCTAAGAATGACCACCCGCCTGTGGCTCTGACCTAAACTGGCTATGTCAAAAAGATTATCCAGCCCTACCACCACAACCACCGAACCGATATCCCCCTATCCTTGATGGCTCTGACTGAGCTGGTACTCCCCAGGGATCCATGGATCCTACCCCACTTTGATGTGGATGCACTATCCCACAAAAGCATTTCACGTGTCCCAGACCTCCACACTGGAAAGAAGTGTTTGGAGGATGAGGACATGCTAGATGTATGTGCCCTATCTTCCCACACTAGTGGCACACGACAGTCCTCGCATCTCAAGCCACCGATGAAAACTACCTGGAGGTTGCCTAAACAGTCACCACCTTCTTTCCTTGCTCTTCATGCTTCCTCTTCTTTTCATATGATCTACTAGTGCCCATAGAAGATACCACTCCAAAGATCCCAGACTTCCCCCTCTGCTCAATCTCTACCATGAAAGCATGATCGACCACCTCAACATAAGATCCCAACATAAATAGGAAGATCTGTGAGTAAAATTCTGGTCGCAACCCCTTCTCAAACTACCGAGCATTAAATCTCTCATTAGAAATAATGTCAGGTGCATACCACACTAGTTCAGCAAAATAGTTATCATATTCCATTAGTAAAAGATCTTCTAGGAACTATCCATGAATTCTCAAGATCTGTCATAGGACAGAAACTCTGGACAATACTGATCATTGATGATGGCCTTAAAATCTCTCCGGCTCATGTTTTCATGCTTCCCAGATTGAAGCACCAATTCCCACCACGTACGGCTGGGACCCTCTAGCTGAAAAGAGGCACATTTTACCATGACCTCCTTTATTGTGTCCATGAAATCGAACATACACTCTATCTTCTAGAGCCATTCCTATACCTCATGAGGTTCTGAGCTACCTCATAAACAAGGGGGTTTATTTTTCATGAACTCATGGGACTTATCCTTCCTAGGTCCAGACTCATATTCTATGGCTGGATTAGGAGCCAGAAACACTCCCGGTCCCAAATCCTAGACAACCCATACCATGGATTCTATCATCCTTTGATCGAGTGGTGTAAGAGAACTCTCTCTAGATTCCTCGCGTGGGTGAGTGGGAGCTTTCCGGGGGGCATGTTGCCACAAGAGGCAACAGTCACAATAACAAAAATCAGTACAATAGTGCTGAATATTTTACGAATAACATCAAATATAAATAATCCGAACACATTAAAATAGTAAAATAAACAACTACTTCACCACACTCGATGTCCACATGCAGTTTTCATCCGACACGTCTCACATGGATGTGAAGATAAAAAAAATTCAGACAACCAATGGTGACTCACGGTCTGCAATGAGGGGTGCGAGCTAGGAACCATACTCATGACAAATGTCCAAGCCCCAACAATCCTAGCTCCTGTATAGCCAGAATCATCCCAAAATAATAATACAACTCAACAAAATTAACCACCTTTGATACCATTTTGTCACTAACCGAATCAGGTCTCCATCAAACTGGCACCAATCCCAGCTCTTTGTAAGGA
Source organism: Viscum album (assembly GCA_963277665.1). Lineage (NCBI taxonomy): Eukaryota > Viridiplantae > Streptophyta > Magnoliopsida > Santalales > Viscaceae > Viscum > Viscum album. The sequence continues at coordinate 105,977,401 of OY728144.1, read as the reverse complement.
CCGAAGGGTGTTCCCTATCCCCACGAGCTGGCACAAGTGCCGGGTATCATAAAAACTCATTTGGGAATGATTTACCCAAGTTTGGATTCATAAAATACCCAAAAACAAACAACAAACCAAATCTGAAAATTATGCCAAACAGTACTTAAAAAAATTCAGAACTGAGTATATGGGTTTAAACAAGACACAAGAGGTTTAAAGGTTTATAAAAGTAGCAGAAAAATTATCCCATGAGACTCCACATGAAAATGGGTCATCACCCATGAGCCGTCTCCACAACACCGCACCATTGAGAGAAATGAGCAACCCGAACCGCCATCACCCAAGGCCTTGCCTTTGCCTATGTCAAACATGATCAAGTCTGCTGAAACCCATTGGTGTAAGTAGGGTGTGAGACTATGTCCAATATGATATCACCTAAGTATTTCAAGTGATAGTCATTATAAAATAAAAATCATGCAAGAGTTATAAACATAAAATGGTAGCATTTATTTCTAAAAGTGAAACTTTGAAATGATAATAACATTCAATGAGGATAACATTAAAGAATGAGTGAATTTGAAAAAAAAAATTAAAGATACTATTTTTCACATCCCAAAATACCATAAGGCATGGATAAATTCCAAAAATATCACAAGCACCAAGCATTGGAACACCCCAAGGTACTAGTTAGTTATGAGCCCCTAGTACCTCGTACTTCAGTGAAAGTAACCATAATAAAATTTGTTCTCGTGCACGAGCCACTAGTATGGACAATTCCCATAACCTAGTGGTCTCCAATCATCTCCATTATATATTTGTTAGTGTTATCCATGTCAAACGTGCCGAGTGAACTGTGGTCAAAACCCCCTCACTTCACTAGCGTACTAGTACACGTTAGCCCACCCAGTTACCCGGGCTTCCACTCTTGTGATAAAACAATTTCATCATGTTATGAAAATCCATTTTAACATATAATCATCAGTTCTGGTCACACACATTTTAAACAGTAGCTACACATTCCTTTCACCATTTATATAACCAAATAAACCACTTATAATTTCCATAAAACAATTTCAACAATAGTAACCAAACATTGCACATAAAATTAATCTAAAATCGCACTTTTAAAACCCAATGTAAACCAATATTATATGAAACTATAAATTTCAGCATCAAAATATTTTTATAAATCCATTCCATGACATATTAAACAACACAAAAAGGAACAACATAGGTTGCACATGTAAAACACCCATTTTTTCACAAAATGGGAACATAAAAATCAACCGCTTTGAAAATGTTACCCAAATCAATTTTCACAGAAATAAAAATGAAAAAGGAACATAATGGAAAACAAATACAACAATCCTACTCATTCTAAAATACCTACATATGGAATCACCTACCAAAAGAGTCAAAACCCCCAAATCCTTGTGCGTCACTTCAACTGCACCTCCGCTGCACCACAAGGGTGTAAGATTTTACCTAAAACCAGAGGATCGGACCAAGAAACAAAAATATGGAACCCTAGGTACGAATAACTTGATTCTGGACATTTTTGGATTCAATAAAAAAGAAGAAACTCTATGAAAATGGGAGGAGGAAGGAAGGCGAGCAACTTACTTCATAAATCTGGGCGTTTTTTGGAGCTCGAGAGGTTCGGCCCTAATTTTTGATGCGTCTGAGCTCCAGATAGGGGAAAACGAAGATGGGGGTGGGTCTGAGTTCAGTGGGATCATGTGAGTGGTGGAATCACCAACAAAGGATAAAAAATTAATATTTTATGAAAGAATTAAAAAATGTTTTTAAAACTAGAAAAGAGCTTTCGGGTTGGCCCAAATACCTATATTGATCACCCAGATCGAAGTTGCTAATGAATTTTTAAGGGGCCCTAATTTCTTTGGTGGTTTTAAGAGATAAATGATGGTCATTTTGGAAATTGAATGGGTGAAAAAGGTTGCAAAACAGAGGAGTTATTAAAGAAACAATTTTTTAAAAAAAACTGGAAATGGGCTCTCGGGTTGGCCCAAATTTAGTAAACCCACCATTTCTTTCAAAATGCATGGAAAAACCCCAAAACAAAAAAAAATAATGTAATATAAATGAAAATTTTATTTAAAATATGTCATGTATGTGACCATTATCCCCACCATGAAGGAAATTCCACCCTGGAAAGTTAACCCGATGCTTGATTGTAAAACAGGTTCGGGTACTCTTCCTCAACCCATGAATTTTTCTCCCATGTCTTGTGTGTATCACTCCCATGATTCCAAAGAACTTGGACTAGTGGAATATACTTTCCCCTAAGAACCTTTTCTTGGAAGTCCACTATTCGCACTGAATACTCAAAAATAGATAAATTAGGTTCTATATCGAACTCCTCCAAATTCAGAACAAGGGACAGATCCGAGTTGTATTTCTTCAACTCAGAGACATGGAAAACAACATGGATGGATGCCAGCTGAGAAGGAAAATACAACCTACATGAAACCTTATCAATACAATTGGTGATCTCAAAAGGTCTTATATACCTCAGCATCAACTTTCCCTTCTTCCCTAAGAAGTGGTGACCCAGACGATGGGACACTTTCATAAATACCTGATCACCCACAGAAAACTCTAGATATCAACACCTCTTATCATCATATGATTTATAGCGACTCTGAGATATCAATAAATTCTCCCTGATCAACTTGACTATCTTAGATGTCTATTCCACAAGACTAGGTCCCAACAACGATGTCTCAACTACCTCATCCCAAAACAGAGGGGACCGGCAAGGCTGACCATAGAGCGCCTCAAAGGGATCCATTCTAATCGAGGATTTGTAGTTGTTATTATAAGAAAACTCGACCAATCCGAAATGGATATCCTATAAACCACCGAAGACCAAGTCACATGAAAAAAGCATGTATTATAATTTTTTATTTTCCCTCTATTTTTGACCATCTTTTTGAGGATGGTACACTGTGCTCATCTTAATATGGTACCCCAAAGTCTTCTGAAGGCCTCTCCAAAACTGAGAGGTGATGTGGGGGTCTATATCTAAGACAACTTTTGATGGCACACCATGAACCCTTACCACCTATTGAAAATAAAATAGGCCCAACTCATCCACTTTAATAGTATCTCTAATAGGAATGAAGTGGGATTATTTGGTCAGATGATCAATCACCACCCAAAATAGCATTCTTACCTAGAGTTGTACGAGGTAATCCAACAATGAAATCCATGGAAACCTCATCCCACTTCCAGGTAAGAATGGGTAATGGATGAAGTAAAAAAGAGGGCTTATGATGTTCTTATTTCACTTGCTGAAAAGTATAGAATCTCAATACAAAGTCAGCAATGTCCCATCTCATACCTAGCCACCAGAACATTCGAAGAACATCATAGTACATCTTGGTGGAACCGGGGTGGTCTACCCACTGTGACTGGTGGCTATCCTACATTACTAACTTCCTAAGAGACAGAGGCACCACTGTACAGACCTTGAAACACAAGATACCCTTGGGGGAAGAACACCATGCAGAAGACGTCTCCCCCATGAAGAATCTGTCTCGATCAATGGAATAACTCATCACTCGGATGCTTTTGATGAATCAATTCTAAAAGAGATGCGGTCAACTGAATTCTTTACAAGAATGCACCTTCCACTGTGCTCCTTAGTATCCACAAGCATTTGAGCATAGAATCCCATTAGAGCCCACTCATCACTGGACTTCCTCAAAGTCTGCACCAGTACTCTTCTACTCAATACATCTGCTACAACATTACCCTTCCCCGAGGTATAGATGATATCAAAGTCAAACACCTGTAGGTATTCGATCCAGTGACGCTGCCTCAAATTGAGATCGTTTTGTGAGAAGATGTATGAGAAAATTTTATGATCAGAGTAGACCACAAACTTCTCCTTAAAGAGGTAGAGGCGCCATGACTTTAAATAATGAATTACCAACGCTAGCTCTAAGCAATGTTTCAGATAATTATTTTCATGTGGTCGGAGCTGGTGAGATCTATACGCGACCACATGATCATCCTGCATAAGGAAGCACCCGAGACCCATACCAGAAGCTTCTCAATTCACCACATAGCCTTTCCCAGACTCTGGAAGGATCAAGAATGGGGTGGTAGTCAACCTCCGCTTCAACTCTTCAAAGGATGACTAGCATTCTAGGCTCCACACAAACTTAACCCCCTTCCGGGTGAGCGTGGTCATGTGTTAATCAAGCCAAACGAAATCTCGAACAAACCACCTATAGTAACCTGCCAGGCCAAGGAAACTCCTGATCTCAAACACGTTCTTTGTTTACTCCCATGACATAACTGCACTGATATTCTCGAGATCCACCGAAACTCCCTCATCTAAGATCATATGCCCCAAATATATCACCTCCCTGATCGAGAAAGAAAAGTTGGATAGCTTTTCATAAAGGTGGTGATCTTGCAGAGTTCCCAACACGAACCAAAAATAGTTCTCATGCTCCTCCTTGGATCCAGAGTAAACCAGGATGTCATCCATGAACACCACGATGAATAAGTTGCGATACTGGTGGAACACCCTATTCATGAGTTCCATAAAGACCACTGGAGCATTGGTCAGTCCGAAGGGCATTGAAAAATCAATTTTTGAAGTAAAAATAATGAAATAGGAACATAATGGAAACACAAATACAACAATACAACTCATCCTATAATAACTAAATATGGAATCACCTTCTAAAATAGTCAAAACCCAAAAATCCTCGCACGTCAATTCAACTGCACCTCCGCCGCATCACAAGGTTGTAAGATTGATCTTAAAACCAGAGGATTGGACCATGAAACTCAAAACTAAAACCCTAGGTACAAAGCCCTAGATTCTAGAAATTTGGGGATTCAATAAAAAAGATGATATCCTAAGAAAAATAGAGGATTAATGAAGGGAACAAACTTACTTGAAAAATCAGGATGTTTTTTAATACTCGAGAGGTTCAGCAATAATTCATGATGAATCTGAGCTCTAATGAGGGAACAAAGACGATGGGGGTGCGGCTCAGTTTAGTGGGACCATGTGCAAGGTGGAATTGCCAAAAAAGGATAAAATATGAATAATTTATGAAACAATTAATTTTTTTAAACTGGAAATAGGCTTTCAGGTTAGCCCAAAAAACTAATTTGATAACCCAAATCCAATATGCTAATGAATTTTTAAGGGGACCAAAATTCTTTGGTGGTTTGAATAGTTAAATGAAGGCCATTTTGGATGTTTAATGGGTGAAAAAGGTTGAAAAAGGAAGGAGTTATTAAAGAAACAAAATATATTTTTAAAACATGAAATGGACTCTCGAGTTTCCCCAAATTTTGAAAACCCACAATTTCCTTCAAAAATGCATGGAAAACCCCCAAACAAAGCAATAATGTAAATTAAATGAAAAATACCTATAAAATATGTCATTTATGTGACAAAAATGATTATATTATTATATGAAACTAATAAAATATCATTATATGGATTATATTGTGTTTTATTTATAAAAATGTTTAAAAATTAATTTAAAAACGTGGATAAATAAAACAAATTAAAACATTAATTGTGGAACGTTTCTTATTAAATGTGTATTATCCATAGGTTTGAAACAATTTCCATCAGAAGTTGTATTTGTGCAAAAAATAAGTTTGGTAATGTGATATTAGAGACATTTGGGAGTTATATGGTCAGGTATTTTCCAAATCCATTTGGTTTGAATGTGTTAAGAATAGGGGAGTGGGTTGTCTTCTTAAAGTCTTGGAGAGGACTAACCTGTTATTTATAAAAAGAAACGAGTGCTCCCTTGTTTTTCATATTTCAAAAGGGTCCAAAATGGGCCATTATAGGAAATTATATTTTTAATAGTATAGACTTGTACATTAAATTATATATATATATATATATTTATATATATATATTTATAGGTCACATTTTCCCTTATATTATATTACCCCTCGTAATCCCATTTTTGTTTTAAATAAGATAATTAATTTTGTCGTGATTTACTGTTCATTTAGTTTAAAAAGAAAATTAAAATTATTAAATATTATAAATATATAATATTAAAAATATGGAATACATGGCCCAAAATTCCATTCATATAAGTGCAAAATTTAAATATAAAACTAATCCTGCAGACGCTAGGAGAATGATGGGTATTAATTTGATAAAGTTCAAAAGATTAAAACAATTATATCTATGAGAAATATGAAACTTATTACATTGTACTAAACTAGATTAATTGAAATAAAATTGAACTAATGTTATAATAACTCCAATTTACACTTTAATTTAACCTTATAAATAAATTAAATGAAAATAGAGTTTTCAATTAAAATTTTGTAATTTTCAAAATTCATCAAAAAAAGAAAAATTTCAGAAACATTTAAAAAAATCCAATTTAAAGTTTAAACTGTTAATAAAAAAATTATCTTGGATAATAAATACTTTTATTGTCTAAAATATTAAATAAAAAAACCCCCAAACATGATAAAAAATGATCTTTTTGAGAAGTGTATTTTTCGAGCAAAAAATGATTTTATATTAACATTATTAATAATAATAAACATTTTATGAATATAAATAAAAATTTAATGATATATAGTAGGTATATTTTAATTAAATAAATCATTTGAAGTTAATATTTTAATTTTTTTAAAATAGGGAATCAGTATTCACTAAATTTTTTTTCATTAAAAACCTATTTTCAATCACAGAAATATACATATTATAAAGTTATATATATAGTTTATTTTAAAATAATTAATTAGATTAAATATAAATAAATAATACTTATATAACTTAAAAAAATATTGAAAATTGATTTATTTTTAAAAATATCTTTATTTAATGAACATAAAACATAGTTTCACAAAAATCAATAATTTTTTTACTATTAACTGAAAGACCATTATTTTTGGAAAAGTCCTAAAATTTCCTCAGCCATAAATTTTTATATATCGATTAAAAAAATTATTATAGTTTTATTTAATTAATTTTATAAAATTTTCAAAAAAATTATTTTTTAAGGAATGAAAGGAAAATCATTTTTATAGAAAACATATTTTCAAAGAATAAAATCAATATACAAATAAATTATTGATTATGTACCAAAAAATTATCAATACATTATTTTGAGTAATAAATATAAATATAAATATAAATATATATATATTTATATTTATATATCATAAAGTATTTTATATTATTCATACCATCTAATTTATCTGGTAGGCTATTACAATAATATATAATGGGTAATTTTAGTTTAGTGTTTCCTACAGAACATTCCATCGAATAGAAAAATATATGTATTATGGGTACAACGTGATAATAAAGAGTTTTTTCCCAAGTTATATATATCATAATGTCACAGGGAATTATATTCTCATCTTATACCATTGTTTCATGTCCATTATGCAAATGATTAAAATTTTCCTCTTTCAAAATATCGGTGTGTTACCCAACGCCAACCACTGCCCACATGATATACTGGTTAGTATGACATTATGTTTACTAATTTATTTTAATACAAATTATGTTCATTTAAGGAAATAGATTACAGGATTAATTCTCTTTAATTAAAATGATTTTTAGGTGATTATTAATATTTTGGTAAATATTTAATTAAGTTGAGGAAAATAGAAACTATAGGTCTAACAAGATACATATCATGAAAGATCGGTTGGAAGGAGAAAAAAGTAATTTTTTTTATGATCAGGTTATATAATTAATAGGGTTAATTATTTATTTAATCATTTAAGTTAAGCATTGAATTTTTAGATTAATATAATGGTATATATATTTGGGATTTCATCTTACAATGTATTATCTATTCTATTTTTGGATTATATATATATATTAACGGAGTATATTATTTCCTTTTTTTAGAATATAAGATTTCTAAAATGTTAATTTTAGTTCTTTGAGGATGAAAAAATATTGTAAAATAGTTTTATTTAAGTATGAAAATTAAATTATTTTGAAAATACATAAAGTGTTCAATTATATTTATAATTGATTATTTTAATTTTATGATCTCAGTTATTTGGGAAAAGTATCCCTCATCTTTATGAAAATGATCTTCAATTAAAAATATTATCCATTATTGATAAATCTATTATAAATGTTGTCTTAAAAAATAATAAAGGTATCATATAAATTTATATTATTTCTAAATCCTTTTCCTCACATCAAACAAATGTGAAAATATGTGGAATCCTAGTTATGTGATGGATTTCATATTTCTAATTCCCACTTTTTAGATGAATTTTTTTATTTGTTTTTATCATGTGATTGATCCAGAAAGTAATTATTGAATGTCAAACCCATTACTTCTAAGAACATGTAAAATATACTGGGAAACAATTTATTTATGGGTTATAAAATGGAGCACCCAATTAATTTAATCAATAAATTTCATTAATATTGTATACAACACATATCACAAAGTTTAAATGAATCATGAAAGAATATTAAAATATTATTATTTAAACATGACTGTTATAACCTAGTTATTAAACTATCATGTATTAATATTATTGGCTAATTTAAGAAAAGTATATATAGTCTCTAATTGATATAAATGTATAAATAAAGTATATAGATATAAAAACTAAACATTAATAAAGATATTTTAATATAAAAAATATGTGTTTCCATAAAAAATGTTTTTTATTTATTCTTGTGAGCAAATTTTATTTTTAAATTGTAATTTTTTTGAAATTTCATTTTATAAAATTAACATCATTTTGGAAGTAAGAATTTAAATTTTAAATTAGATTCAATTTTTTTGATATTTTTTATGAAATATTAGATTTTTTTGTGAATAATAAAAAATTTATGCTTTTTCAAATACTCCAAATTATTTTCATAAAATAATTTAATTTAAATGTCTGTTTTATGTTTTGTTTTGGGTTAAATATAAATATGATATATTCTATTTACAATAGTCTAATTATTTTCATTTTAATAGTAAATTTTGATTATTTTGGTATCATTTTATATTACAACTTTGAATCATGGATTTAAGAAATATATTTTTAAATCTATCATGTTTATTAAATTTAATTAATTAACATATCACATATTAAATAAATAATAAAAATACATAAAATGATAAAAAATATAGTTATGTGAATTTAAATTATTATAATGATGATTTCCAGTCAAAAAATTAATATAAATCATCTATTTTTAGAAATAAATATTTTTTGAAGATATATTGCTTTTAAGTTTTATGGGTTAAATTTAAAATCATATTATTTAACTTTTCTGATATGAATTTTATAAAATGGAATATATATTTTTATTTTTCACAGTTAATATTTTTAAATAATTTCACAATAATTTATGTGATGATGAATAGTAAAAAATAACACATTCTAGTCACTGTGGTGAAATCCAAAAAGGTAAATGTGAGTAATGTTAATGTTATGTTGAATAAAATTTTTAAAACATGATTATTTTTTTATTATCGATTTTATAGTTGCCTATATCACACTTCCAAAGAATTATTTATCAATTTTAGAGGCACATATCTTGAGAGTGAATTCGTATTATTGAATAGTTTTTGGTATTTAAAAAAATGTTATTCCTCCTCAATTATGAAATAGAACCCCTTCCCTCACATATTCGCACTACTAATTCCAGTTTCAATTTCCAAATACTATAAAATATCTCCCCGAATCCTTCAAAATATTATATAGTTATTTTTTATCCTATAAAGGAATCCATATGGTCCTTGAAATGAAATCTAGAAGAGGTTCTTATAATACAAGGTAATTATCTTCCCCAAGATCCTTATTTTTTAACATATTCTTTTTCAACCTCCAATTATGAATTAAAAATTCAAATATAATAATTTTTTTTATAAAATATTCTGATTTATTACTATGGTGATGGGATATTAATTATTCATATCCTCTTCAATAAAATAGATAAATGAAACTGTTGTTCAGGTGTTTTGAAGATTATCACCTCTTGAACTGATGTAATTCATTTTTAGTAATCACATATAAAAATTTTACTTGAATATATTATTAAGGTTTATATATTAAATAAATTAAATATAAATAATTCTTAGAAATTAACATATTATATACCGTCTTATCTAACAATACATTGAAACGTGAAAACATCATTTGTGTGTACAATGTGCTACTACCTCATGATGAGATGCGATTTTTTTCTACTAAATTACATATATGGAATATGAAAGATTATTTAATGACGTAATATGATATTTATGATTTAATTATTATTATTATGGAAATATAAAATAGAACATACCTTCATTCCATCAAGATCAATGAAAATGAAAAGGTTACTCACACATATATAAGGCCTACCATCTCCATGATTGTATCATGGTTCGTTTTTCATAATCATATTAAATGTGTTTTTTTAAAGTATTATATATGTATAAAAATAATAATTATTTATTTATCATTACTTTTTAGATGATAGAATAATGATCCCTTAAAACTCAATCAATACACTGATACCATCTTGAAATTATGTACATAACATCTTTAAAACCATGGACATGGTATTAACTAAAATATTAATTGAATATTACATTAAAATGTAATAATTAAAATGATTTGGAATGTTGTATTAAACATGGAAAAGGTTACTAAAAAACAATATTATATATATATATATATTAATTGTATATGAGTAGAATAACATACCCAAAATATTTCAGCACGAGGTAAGAGTTTTCTCATCTCATATTTACTTCAAGGATACATATTTCATACTTACAACTTCTTTAGATTTTGTGATGTAAATAATTGTCCTTTAATATTTCATAACAGAAATATAGTTATATTTTTTTATGTAATTTTTCAATTTTTATTAATTCATGGGGGTTATGGCTATAAATTTACCAGGAAGTAAGGGTTTAATTCACAATATCATCATTATTTAAGATTATTATTATTAAAGTCTCCATTTAGGGAATTAATAATCATTCTATATTAGACCAAATTTATTTTATTATCAAATAGTTATTCTTGAAATTTTGAAATAATTGTGTAGTTTTCTTCGATTTGATATTTAAAATTATTGATAAAATTATTTTAAGAAAATAAACTTTTATATCTATTATTGTTAAAAAATGATTTTTCTTTTATATTAATGATTTAAATAAAAAACATGAATTATTTTAACATTATACAAAAGTTTCATTAAATAAATTTTTATCCACGTAATTGTTTTAAAAAAAATTTGTTGGAATGAATCTTCTTGTTTTTATTAAATTGACCCTTTTTCACCATATTACATTTGACTGAAAGGAATTTTTGTACTTATACTACGCAACTAGAATTATACACCCTAATGAAAAAATAGATATTTTAAAATTAAAATATAATTTCTGATGGTTATTTTTTATGAAAATATTTTCTATATTGTTTTAGAAATTTATTGATTTAGTATAATTTATTTTATAATGATAGGGGTATTTTTCAAAATAATTTTTCCTTAAAATGTTGTCATGACATTTTATTATAATATGAAAAACTATGATATTATATATTGATTTTAAATTACATATATCTATAACTCTAATATATACATATATTATTTTCCCTTCGATTGATGGGGTAATAACTAAATTATGTTCATTTATCAAATGAAATATTTATGAAATCTATTATAGTTATGATATTAGAAATGATTATTAAACTCATTTATTTTCGTTGTTAAATATTATTTTATGAATTATTATTGATATCCTTTATATATAAAAAACATATCATGAACATTTTTTGATGTTTTCACCCATGCAACACTCTAATGAATTAGGTAAAGTTATAGTCTCTTGAGTTATCATGTATAATATTAGTGAGTAAACCTAATGAATTATGGTACGTTTTTACACCATAAGATATTGTATATTAAGATAAAATTTTATCACGTTTATATCATGTTTTTTAATGTTTCCACATTACCTAAGTAGTTATGATCATATCATACCTTGTTTATTATGTTTTGCTTTTATTTGATTAATCATGTTCCATCTCATTTATGATATCATGTAACACATTTGACTAAAAACTTATGGCTTCATATCAATTTTATTCCCTTACTATCTTATTTTAACCAACCAATTTTTCTAATGTATTCTATAGCTTATCCAATGTAGTTTTAGGTGATCAAAAAGATTTATGAGCTCATACTAGAGAGTACAATAATGATTTTTTAGTCTCGCAATGATGTATTGTTAGCGTTATTCAAATAATAAACTATGTATCATGGCCCTTAGGTTGTAAATATATATTTTCATGTTAAAATTCATGCAATAATATATGTAAAATGATTTGCCCACTATAACATAACATCAATTAAATAAACCTATTAAACCTAGAAAATAATAAATAAAAACTATTAAATGGGAAAAATAATGGTAAATATAATATAATCAATTTAGGTAAATTAAATATGTTCTTAGAAAATTATCCAAACCATCCCTTTCACTTATTGGTAGAAATCTAAAAATGAAAAATGAAAATTTCCCCAATTTCATAAGTACACCAATATCCTCCATGTGATGATACCTTTAATTCAAATGGTAATTTATATATTAAATCATTTTATAAAAATACATAAAAAATTAAACAAAAAAACATGATGAATTTGAATCTTACAACCACATTTAAGAGTGTATTGTAATTATTCCAAAAAGTCCCACAAAATTTGAATAATGTTTGATGATTTTCATTCATTACCACTTTGAGAACAATACATAGCTGAGTTGAATATATTACCAATATTATGGAATAATTATATTTCCATTATCAGTGTTTTATAATTTGGAATTTAGATAATTCCAACCCAACAGTATGGATTTAAAACTAGATGTATGATCTTTTACACATTCAAAAGAAATAGTATATGATATTCATGTATGATTTTGTATGTTTTTCTTATATACTGATTTATGTTTTCATGGAAAGGATTACAAAAATAAAGAATATACCATCCTTGGTAGGATATTATAATATAGAATTGGGTTTATTATTAATTTTTCAGAAGGATATATATTTTATAATGTTTTTTGAGAAATAAAATGTTTTTTATGTGTTATAAATTATTAAGGAAAAAACTATTGGTGATAGATATTAAATAGATATATTGATAAATGTTTAATAATAACTAAAATATATATATATGGAAATATGATAATTTTTTTGAAGAAACCCTTGTGGATAATTAGATTTTTTCCCATCCTTTTGAAAATATTAAATATGAGAATCTAGAAAATATTCCAGAGGTAGAAAACAATTCAGTTCCAGAAATATAAATTTGTGTAATAGGTGAAGTTTATTTTCATGATCTCAAAAAATTTATAAGATATTAGAAGGATGAATTTATTAATTTAACAATGATTATGTATATTTATATGATATTTAGGGACATATATTACATCCTGTTGAAACTTTTTTGAAGGAATGTTTTTCAAATTTAAATATAAACACTGAATGCAACGAGTTGTCCATTTTGGGCAGTAGTGATAGAGAATTTATTTTGATAGAATATAAAAATATATCACATTATCACACATGCATTAAAAATTATATCGAGAATACAGACATCCCTAGACAAATATTTTACCTACATGTTGAGGGGAAGCATAACATATGCTCAAATAATTGCATGAACACTTGAAATATTCATTTTAGGCAATAAATCTTAACTTATTATATCATTTCTAATGAACTAGATAATATCTAGCGGATTTGTTTTAATTTCATGAGAACTATCACAACTACAATTGGACAAAACACTCCTAATAATAAACATAATATTCCCTCATTATGAATTCATAAAATCCAAATGTAATATGATCAAAAACAGGGAGTTGAAAGCCAAAGATGATTAAATTTCAAAATAATGGAATTATTTGTATATCAAATGACTATGATAATTTATACTAGGATTATTTATCCCATTTTAAATAAAACTCGGTCCATTTTAGTTTATGTAGTGCTAATTATTATAGGCTACAAGTAGTAGAAATGTAAAATTTATGTAAATTCATTTCAGAAAAGTAACTAAGGATACAATTTCTATAAAATATATGTAGAACAATAATGTGACTATAATTGGTCATTTAAAATTACATTCTTAGATAAAATTCATTATAGGGTAGCAAGATATAAATTTTATTATTCTATGGATTGCTACTCTTGGTTCAGCCTGATTGTTGTTGTCCTAATAGACTAAAAAAGAATATTTCAAAAGTCTCTTTGGGACATTTTCTTAACGATGAATTCTCTTCAGATTTTCTATTTTAAGACTATGATTTAAATGTGTAGGATATCTAATTTTTTTTAGAAAAATACTTATAGAATAATAGTTGGGGTTATGTTTGATTTCTCTATTACTGTAAGTAAATTTAATTTTTTTTAAATTCTTAAAACCTTTTCTAGAAGAATGTCAAATGACTAATCATGTTCTTAATTGGGAAGAATATAAATTAAGGGTTAGTAAAACAATGTTTAATTGTCACATAGTTTCTAGAAGATGTATATAGATTGATAATGATAATTTATTGGTTATTAATAATATTATCACTCTTCAAATTTTTAAAGGTTCTATAATATTCTATTCATATGATAGTAATTATAGGATATTCATACATGCTTTTTCTAAAATCACTAGGCCTCTTATCTATATATTGTAAATTAAAACACTATTACTATTTAAAGAAATATGTCTTGAATAATTATAAATTATTTAATAAAATATCACTACATCACCCATCATCACTTACTTTAAAGGGATTTTACCATTTGAAATAGTTTTTTATGTTAGAGGTTGGTTAGTTGGAATAGTTTTAGTCTCAATGGATGAAAATAGGTTTTGTGTGGTGTACAATTCTATCATATTAATAGATGACTATAAATGGAGTTAAACCAATACTAATAATTATTTGGTTGATGTTGTTTTTTCAAAAGTTAAATTTATATATTTTTTAGAGGGTATAAATTCATAGTCTACATAGGCTATTTTTATTTAAAATACTACTTTTCCAAGAATGTTTTCGATCAATGTTTGATTATATGGGTAATTCAACTATAAGTGTTTGATTTAGAAATTAATGATGTATATGGGTACAAAAATATAGACATCAGATAATTTAATATATTTTCTTATATTCATAATGGAGAAAACATGGAGATTAATTCTAATTTGATTGATAAAAAATTTCTTTTCTTTGATAGTTAAATAGACGAGTTAGTTTTTAACATTTTCCAACTTTATGGCTATAAGAGTTATTTTTTTGAATTTACACAAAAATAATGGAACATGATAATTTCATATTAAAACTAACATTATTAGGTTGACCATTTCCTTTTGAGGGGTTTTGTGGATTGGATTTTAAGGTGGTATGTTCCTGATAAATAGATATTTCTCATTCTTGAATGTTATCATTCTACACCATGGGGTGGACATGAAAATTGATAGAGGATAGTTCAAAAAGTTATATATGATGGTTTTTATTATCGTATACTCTATAAAGATTTTATGAGCTTCAAATTTGGTCATGATAAGTTCCAATGATATGGAATATTGAATGAAAGAAAATACTACATAAAAATGGATATTATGAAGTTGAATTTTTTAATGATTTGGGGTAGAAAACTATTCCCATAGTCTTATAGTAATTATTTTATCTTATAAAATATTTATTATAGTTCTAAATTGGATGCCTCAATGTAACATAGAAACAGTAATTCTAATTTTGTGAATTAATTAATTAATAAAAAAATATTTTCTATGAATGCGGTGAAAATAAATTTTCACAAATAATAGAACTCTATTAAAAATTATAATTTTAAATATTTGATGGAAATATATAAATTTACAATGAAAAAAAGAACCAATTACCTTAGATAGTGTAGTATAATATTTTGAATATCAAACATGTATTTTTTTTGAAAACTTATTTTGGCTCGAGGAAATTCTTTTTGTATTAAAATTGATAAGTATTTGAGGGCCTATATAAATATATTTTTATGCCCCATATGAATGTATCCCTGTTGATTTTTTTTGAAATATCATGTCACTTTACTATAGAGTTGTAACATAAATAATTTTGGGCATTGAAGTCCTTGAATGATGACTTTATAACTATTGGAGAATTAATATTTCTTGACTTGTGTATGCTTGATGAGATTATGAGATAATAATATGATAATTCACGGATTATAAGGGAATTAATTATGGGGTTCATGATTTAATATGTGATATATATATTTTAATAATTTCACATTGTATTACAATTAGATTCTAGACATAATGTTTTTTCTAAAACACTTATATCCAGGTGGTCTAGACCATTCACCATTATTAGAGTCTCATTCAATGTATTTATTGAAAATATTAGATAATAAAATAGAACACTACTATATAGTTATAAATGAATTAATATATACATTTAGTGAAATCTAATGGGTCTGGTTTCCATCTATGTCTTTTAAAATTGTGTATTCCAGGGGTCATTTTGAGGACTATGAAAGTAATGCTTCATGATAGTTAAACCATAGTCATTATATATCTTTTCATTTAATTTTCATGAAAATAAATATTATTTTTTACCTAACTTGTATTTAGTAGTTTCCATACTATTCAGAAGTAAGGATAACGCGATTGGAAGTGTAGCTCATGGGATGATCTTTTGAACACATAGAGTGTAATTCAGATAATTATAATTGTAAGTACAGATTCAAGGTTAATATTTTCGGATTTAACATTCCCTGAACATATATTTAGTTGTTTGATTCACATAACTACATATTTTGGAATTTAATTTTCTTGAATTCATTTTTTTAGAGATGAAACTTTCCAAAAAAGATGATTTACTCAAATAATAAATGGAAAATATTGGAATGAAATCACGTGGTTTGATCTTCACTACATGAGAGTATTTTTAAAATTTTCATTGAAATATTTTTTATCAATATTACAAAATATTTCATTTAAAATAGTTTATAGTCTATGTATTATCACTACATGATTATATGTGTGGGGGAAATTAGCCTCTTTTTTAACAATATGTAGGCTGAAATCTTTTTTAGATGTTTTTTACTATTATTATGAATTTCAAACATAATCTATCATGATCTTAATTGAATATATATAACGAATAATTCACAATATGAAAATTCATTATTCATTTATATTTTATTTTGATGAATCATTAGTAATTATAGTATTATTTTAAGTGTATTATATTATAACACTTAATCATTTTTTTTAAATACTCAATTAATTATATTTTTGAACCCAAAAAATAAAATTTCTTTCTCCATCATGAGATATAAAAATGGGGACATTGATATGTTTGAAGTGATAGGGAGGGATCTTAATTGTTCTGAATCATTCTTTGAGACGTATGAAATATAAATCCCCAAATATTTTTAAAAATGATTAATCATGAGTTTAAATTCTCTTAATATTTTGTTTAATATTATCCTAAAGTATGAAATTTTTTTCATGGCTTATGATGATTTACTTTTTTATTCTCAGTTAATTTTTTCTGGTTCATTGATTTCTTCGGTCATTTAAAATTTATAATATGTTTTTATCATTGTGATTATATCTTACATTTTTCATTTGTTTTGAATTTTTTGGCCTTTAAATTATGAATATAATATTTACTTCCAAATAGACAGTGAAATTAAAATCCAAATCTAGGGTGAAATATTTAGTCTTAATTAATTTCATTCTCTTGTAGTTTTACTATTGGACGTGATATTGTTTCCACTAATAAATTATTTATCCATCCCATCTGATAATGTATCCAATTATTATGTATAATTATTATGATTATTTTATCATATAGGTAAAGCGATGTTTGGACTTTAAATTTGAGGAAAATTGAAGTGTGTTTTGTTCTTATCAAAATTCTCAATTTCAATCATTTTTGTGAGATCAAATCCAAATATACAATAAACTGATTTGTTGGTGAATTGAAAAAACTATTTCCTATATGAAAGATTCCACGACGAAGAATCCATATGAAAACTATTTCATGGTGGAACTCATGTTTTCACAATTGATATTTGTAGTATTTTGATTATATTGTTCTATTGGTTTCTCAGGGGAAATAAATTATTTAGGTTTTTGGGATATTGCTGTTATATTTTACTTATATATTTTTTACACACATTTTAAATGATATTTTTGTGAATTTTTGGTCTAAATGATTTTATAATGATTTATACATGTTGATAATTCAATACAAGAATTTAAATCAATAAAATATTTTC
Source organism: Viscum album (assembly GCA_963277665.1). NCBI lineage: Eukaryota > Viridiplantae > Streptophyta > Magnoliopsida > Santalales > Viscaceae > Viscum > Viscum album. Next base: position 105,959,125 of record OY728144.1, on the reverse strand, counting down.
ATAAAATAATATTTTCTTCATCATAGTTGATCAATTAGTCATTGATTGTGTAATCATTCAATTTAGAATAAGGAATTCTATTTATTATAGTATGTATTTAATCTAAATAATAGTTATTTATATTTTTTAGGATTTTCATATTTCAGTAATTTTATGGGAAAATATTAAATTATTTAGAAGTTGGTGATTAATCGATTATTATAATGATTGGTTTTTTAATTCATATCTTGTTTTTCATGTTAGGATTTTTCAATGATTTTTCCTTTCATTGAAGTCTTATATAATATTTGGATGTCTGCCATATAGATTTTATGGATGGAAAAGTGTTTCAATTATGTTTGGGACATAAGATAAACTAAATGTGTACTATAGGATCATTTCACACCCTCTATAGGTCTTTAGATAATTCAGATTTTGAAAGATATTGGATAATGTTTTTTTTGATAATCCCAACTTAAGAAGGTTTTATCTCGGTTGTGTAAGATAATTTTCTAGGGGTGGAAAAATGATATTTATGCTTCCTCACCAAAGAAAATTGTTTGAATACCTATCATTAATATAATAACTATCATACATTTCATGAAAAAAACCATGAATGAGTGAGGTTTACAAGGGTGAATATGGTTATGATGCGACTTTTACATAAAATATATTCTCAAACTATAATTATTTTATTTTGATGCTTGGTATAAACTATAAATGATGATGTTTCATCCATAGGACTCTGTAATAAGTTTTAGATAAGTGGAAAAGGGATAATATGGTTTCAAATTAAAATATGGGTCAATGATCGGGATTGGTCCTAACATTATAATTGAGCTAGAACCATGAATACTGATAGGAGACCCCGAATGAGGTTGATGATTAGGGTGATTATATAATAGTTGCATGTCCAAAATGACTTAAACTATATAATAACAGAAATATGAAATTTATTTGATTAATGAAAAATTGGATTCTTATTGATGATTTTGATGTTTTGCATATACCGAATCTACTTGAGACCTGACTAAAACATATAGAATAATTATTATTTTCTTTTTAATGAACTAATTGATGTTTGGTCACAGATAAGAGTCTTTTTATAAATGTTGAAGATGAGATTTATTTTTAATGGTTTATATTCTAGTTTGTGGGATTTATAAGCAATGATCAGTGTGAGTATCTTATATCCCCCTTTCTATAGTAGTGGGAATATTTGAAATTTCCCACCACATTATTTAATAAACTATTTCATGAATTTTTTTAATCCTTCAACTTGAATTGAGGACATGCGCTGGGTCAATCACTATTAGACAAAGCTATATAGTGATATTAGAGGATGGAATCTAGAAAGACCATTCAAATCTTTTCCAATTTTAGTATATAGTAATATTTATATTTTAGGTGATTATGAGATTTGGCCCTTCAATAATAATGAAAAAATGACCAGATTACATTATTTATGGTCTTCATGATCTTTAATTATAATGGATGATAAAGACATGTTTAAAAATAATTATTAAAAAACATTCGTTGTGCTATGTGGGGATGATTTAGAAGGAATATTGACTTATTATTTTCTATAATTTCACTCTATGTTTAATGTATTTCAGTTTGATCATGTGGGAAATTTTTTTAAGGGTTAAATTATTTTCACATGTATATATGAAGAATGGAAGTCAAATAAAAAACATATAACTTCTCGACCTGGGTGCCACACAGTGGTGCCTCGAGTCACTTCTCCACATGAAGTTAAGAGAACTTCTCCATATGCAAGAGGCTATTGATTTGTAGTGAGGGTCTAATATCAATAATTGTGAGACAATAACCTTTTTATTAATGTTACCCAATAGTAGAAATAAATAATAAAATACTACTAGATATAAAATATCACAAGGGAAGAACTAGTATTATATGTTATATAAAACAATAAATATATTGATAAAACTAAACAGTATATTTAACATTGTACGTTCCCTGTATCAAAATTAAAACCCAAATTTAAATACACAAAAATCCCCAAGATAGACCCGAACAACATATGGTTCCCTCATCCATGGTCCATCCAAATCAATCATCTAATATTGGTCATTTTCCCTTAACATGTCCTCTAACCCTAAAATCTATTAGGGTACTGATCAAGTGTCCATAGTAAGATACCATTAAAACATAATATTCAACCACAACAAGAACATAAATAAAATTCATTAAATATATTTTATGTAATATTATACTTAAATGAATATAAGAAAAAAATAAAAATCTATACATTTATTCAATTATCCCTGGTTTTATGGCATTAACCACCAGGTTCCCAAGGACACCCGAACCACAATGCTTGCTTTTCTTGTGTTGGAGTCTGAACCATACCACTTAACCAAAACACAATTCATTATTACACAACTTATTTCCTTATATATTTCATATCAACTTATAATATGATTAATTGATTGAATTATCCATTGCCAAAAAAAATTTAGGTCACAATTTCTAGGACCCCTAGTCATTTGATGTAGTTTACCATAACCCACAATCACTAATCAAGAAGTCACACAAGTGTGATTTTGATATAGAAGACAATGTCCTACACTCTTTAATAAATTGATCACCATGGCCTTTTGACACAGTTGGGCATTTACCACACATGAATATCAATTTATCACTCTGGGATTTTGAAGAAACAATCAATGCCCCATACCAAAATATCAATTTAAAACTATGGGATTTTGATGTAGCATTTTGTTTTAAAAAAATGAAGATCACAATATCCCATGTATCCCAATTTCAAATATATCAACATATAACATATATCACATCAATCAATGTTAATCCACAATAACCCTCTTATACCATTTCACAATCACAACATCTTTTAATTAAATCAACAATTACATAACCCATATCATTCAATTCTATAATCACAAGCATTCTAATTAGTTAATTAAAAAATTAATTAATCCAATCCATGAATTTCACAAACACAACAATTCCCATTAATTATTTCCACAATTAATTTATCCAATTCATAAATTAAAGAACCATGGCATGATAGTAATTAATTCAATAGTAAATTAATCCAAAATCAATCAATTCCAAAATCATGACATCTCAATAATTAAATCAAAAATTATTTAATTCAATATATCAATTTAAAAATAAGTACTTCATATTTAATAAGTCAATACTTAACTAATAATGTTAAAAATATTAATAACCCCACACCTAATTTTACAATTTATCATTACACTGAATAATCATAATTCCATCATAATTAATTCAAAAATTAATTATCCAATTAAACAATATCAATTACCTCATTATTAATTAATAAATTATAATAGAACAAAATACTCCATTAATTAATTTAACAATTTATAAATACAAATTCACAACCAAAATATCTCAATAATTAATTAAACAATTAACTATTTCAAATATATAATCACAATATACCAATAATTAAATAATAATTAATTCTCCAAATTCATTAATCATAATATCTCAAAAATTAATTCATCAATTAATTGTCCCAAATACAATGTTACCATAATCACAACGATCCATTAATTAATTCATCATTTCATTAATATAAATCAAAATTCATCACATTCCATCCATACGTTAATTCAGTGATTAATAATTCACATCAGGTTTTTTAATTAATTTAGTTATTAATTATTCTCATTAATTCCCTTTAATTAATTATCCAATCTATTGTTTTTGTTAATTCCATTATCAAATTCCACATTTAATTAATTACATTAAATCCCTTCAATTAAATCACCATTTTTAATCCATTTTAATTTTGTTAAATAAATCCATAATTAACTAGACATATTCAATCCCTTAAACTTATTCACAAAATAATTTTTCCTAAACATTACGTTAATTAAATCAATAATTAACTAATAATATTCAAATACATCAATTAATTTAATAATTAATAGTTCATGTCCATTCCATTTATTAACCACCTTTGATCCCTTTAATTAATTCAATAATTAGTTGTTCACATTAATTCCATTAATTAATTCTACATTTAATTAATTCTGTTAAACCCCTTCAATTTATTAGTCAATTAATTATACATTCCAATTAAATTAATTAATTCCACAAATAATCAATCACATTCAATCCCTTCAATATGTTAACCAATAAACTATTCATGTAAATTACATTAATTAATTCAATAAATAATTAATCACAATATACTTCCTTTCTTAATTCAATAATTAATTAATCAAATTCGACCCCATCAATAAAGTAACTCAATCAATCAATATTAATTAATTTAAAAACCATTTATTCACATTCAAATCTAATAATTAATTCAATAATTATTTAATCCAACACAACGACATTAATTAATTCAATAATTAATTATCTCATGTTTTCTCTATTTATTATTTCAACAATTAATTATTCACATTCAACTTCAAAAATTAGTACAACCATTAATTAATTTAATCAAACCACATTAATTATTTCAATAATTAATTAACCCCATATAACTCTATTAATTGATTCAAAAATTAATTATTCACATTCATTACCATTAATTAATTAAAAAATTAATGAATCCAACATATCCTTATTAATTAATTCATAGTTAATTAACATAGGAAAACTCGACTAATTAATTCAACAATTATTTAATCACATTATACTCAATTAAATAAATAAATTAATAAATAATCTAATGAACAATCTTAAAAATCCATTTATTAATTCATTAACTAATTATTCGAAGTCTATAGTCTCAATATTCCCAATTTCACAACCTCTTAATAAATTATTTCACTAAATTAATTAAATCAATTTATAAAACTAAATTTCTAATCATCCAATATAATTTTTGTAATTATATAAACATAATAAAAATCACGACTTTTGAATTTTTATTATATTCCACATTCAATATGATTGCTAAACAATGCTTGCCAATAGAAATCCTTAATTTGAGTGGAACAATAATGTCAAACAAGATTTGGATCATAATTCCTAATTCAAGATCTAACAATCAATAACTAGATACTCTAGATCGAGATCAAAATAATACTAGGTAAATATCTAATAATATAAAGGATATTATCCATCTAAATGATGAGGGATAGATTTGAGAGAAGAAAGAAACGACACATTATTATACCATCTTACCTGGTGGGGTCCATATCCTTAATCTGGACATTGAATGACGATGAACGGAAGTTGGGAAGGCATGGAATAAACCTCAGAGCATCCAAAATCAGGAAAAAACATTAGGTGACAAGTGGGGGAGATTTGGGGTTAATATATAGATTTAGTTTGTTTAAAATCACATTTTTTTTGGGTTAATTAAAATTCTATACATGGTTTATTGAGTAGGGGTGCATGATTTGAAAAATCTTATTCCATGAACATATGCATCTTCTAGGGGTGAACATTTTCTCATTTGAAGGAACATGTTTTAGCAATATATATGCTAGACATTCAATCCTTCCCTATCTAGGGTTTCATGGTTTGCTACGTTAGGGCTCAAATTTTGGTGAAACTGTGCACTAATTGTGCACATGCAACTTTTCTACAAAATTATTATTTATTTCCACTCAAACAATATCCATAAATTAATCAAAAAAATTAATCCAATGTATCCAAAAGGGTACCAGAAAAATTTCCTTATAAACCTCTATAAACAGTATAGTTTTACAATATCTGAACCTTATAACATCTCGTCCTCGAGTTATACTCCCATAAATCTATAAGATTTCAAGTTAAAAATATCAACCAATTAGTTAATCCCATCATCTTTCCTCTCACATTTCTCCCTTTGAAAACAACCATATTTACTCAGAAAATAAATTTCTGGAATGTTATTTCACTTAAAATAATTCTCACTTCGATCTAATGCACATTCCATATTCTCTTTAATTGATGTGTATATTACTAACACATCTGTCCCCATAATTGGTGTGTGGTTTTCAACAAAATAATCTATAAATTACCAATCATCATGACTCACCCCCCGATGGTGCCAAAGAATTTGGCATGTCCATCTCATCCTCAATCGAGTGGAAAAATTGAAATAAAAACTATCCCCCATTTCTAGATTCCCAGAATGACACACATAGAATTTATAGACATGTACCCTCTTTACGAACAACAATTAAGAATGGATGGTGGTTCACTAGAAACCAAATGAGATAAATATTTACTTGATCCAAGATAAAAACTATTATGAAATTCATTTTATCCCCTCAGACAAATTCCGTATGTATCATGGAATATAACCTACCTTTTCTCAGTGTACCTGGGATGATGTCAATGTATAGGGAATTATCACATCAAGTCTCGAGATACAAAAATATTTTCGTAGATGAACACTATCCATTCACAAAAAAGCTCAACCATGTTACCACCCCATAACTCGGGTTTCACATCCACCAAACTATCTCATATGATCAAACCCATGGTGCAATCCTTATAATTAACAATACTACGTCTATGTCATGATTAAAAAAGGGTAAAATCATATTCACTATTCTTTTTATCTCAATTTGATACAAAATTATCTAAATTTTACCTCATTTTACCAATTTATATTTCATATTAGGTACCTTTATCGGTACAATTACACATGAAAGGAAAATAATTATAGATACAAAACAATTCACCAAAACTAATTTTTCATTAATTCCGAAGATGATGCATGTAAAGAATAATCATGAGTGCCAAGAATTCTGCATGAATAATCATCCCACGTGTCATTTTAGTCCACTTGTCAAATGTCATAACAAAACATAAATAATAATCACAACACACCACAAATTCATAACACAAGGTGTAATTGAATCAACTAAAACAAAACACAAGAATAACAAAAATCCCAGCCAATAGACATTACATTTACCCCCGTATGAATTATCTACCCCATGAATGAGCTGTTAAACTGGTCCAATCTCATCCTATTTTCATGGAAACCCTTAAATTCTATTAATGATATAAAAACAAGAGAAACAAGCTCTAATAACACTTTATACCATCTCGACCCATGAACCCAACATAGGTTCCCAAATTTGGTGCTCTATATAGCCCCAAGAGCACCTCAAGGTACTCCATAGGTTACCAACAAGTTCTGAGGGTCTAATATAGATCATGAGGATTTTATGCCCTATATATCAAAGTATCACAACAAGAGAAATAAATAAACAATGACCCACATATATTACAAATATACCGAACAATTCCAGTATCGCAATGTATTAAAAATAGGCAACACAATATTAAAACTTAATATTTGAAATTCTATAGTATGTGAAAAGTATAAAAATGAAAACCTAAAGGTAAATATACTTACAAATACCATGCGAGTCCTGAACCACATACAGTTCACTTATAGATTCTTCATCCCAATTTAGCCATCTATCCAAGGGCCTTTTCCCTAAACCTATCCCACATCCATGAAATCTATTCTGGTACTAGTCACGTAACTCAAAACGTGTGTTGGTAAAAATCATTACGCTAACACCAATTACATATAAAAAAATCTATTCAATATAGTGTATGTAGTTGTATAGATAATAAAATACAAATAATAATGAAAATTGTTAATAGTTAGTAAATTATTTATTATTTAACAACATGAACCTCTGGGTTCCTGAGTACACCTGAACCATAATACCTTCTTTGGATAATGATTGAGTCTGAACCATGACATATAACCAACACACAATTCATTATAACTCATGTTTAATCCTTATATATTTAATTTCATTTTATAATATGGAAAACTAGATCATTGATCCAATGATATGATTTCTTGTCTAGTTTTCCATGCCTTGTACTCTATGGGATTTTGATGCAGTATACCATGTCTTACACTAATAAATCAAGAAATTAAACATGTAATATTTTGATGTAGCACAACTTGTCCCACACTAATTAATCAATTTTTCTCTTTTGGATTTTAATGTAGAAGATCATATCCCATACAAAAATATCAATTTATCACTATGGGAGTTTGATGGAGAACGTCATGTTCGATACAAGGATATAAATTTAACACTATAGTATTTTGATGCAATAGGATAGAAGAATATGACAATATCACATGTATCATAATTTAACATGTATCACTATATCACATATATCACATAAATCAAGGTAAATTAACATTAAACCTCTCATCCCATTTTATAATAACAACATATATTAATTAATTCAAGTATTCATTCACCCATTGTAGTCAATTCCAGAATAACCTCAATTACCATTAAATAATTAAATAAATAATTAATATAATTCATAATTTGCACAAAAACCACAATTCCCATTAATAAATTAAACAATTAATTAATCAAACTCATGAATTCCGAAATAATGAAATCTAAGTAATTTATTTAAAAATTAATTAATCATATTCAATCAAGTCAGTAAATTCCAAAATAATTAAAACCCATTAATTAATTAATCAATTAATTAATAATGGCCAATAATGTCAATTACTAGATAATAATTTTTTAAAAAATTGTTATCGAATTCCACAACTCCAATTCTATCAAAAATATTTCGAAAATTAATTATCCAATTCAACATTCCCAATCCCCTAATAATTAATTCAACAATAACAAAATTATAACATTATATCTTAATTAATTCATTATATTTTATAACAAAATTATATCAATAATTCATTCAACAATTAATTTCCCCAATTACATTACCACAATATCTCAATAATTAATTCCAAAATTAATTATGCCTATTCCAAAATCATAATATATCAATAATTAATTCGACAATTAACTATACTAAATTCCCCATTTTATTAATCAAAAAAAGAAATTAATTAATTCAATAATTAATTTATCCATAACAACAATCAAATAACATCATCCATTATTTAATTCAATAATCAAATTTTCAAATAAATTCCATTAATCAGTTCAAAAATTAATTAATATCATCCAACCCCATCAATTAGTTCACCAAATAATTTCACACATCAATTCCATTAATTAATTTATCAATTAATATATCACATTCAATCGAATCAATTATTTAACCAATTTTTTTCAAATAAATTCCATTAATTAATTCCATAATAAATTAATCACATTAAACCCCTTCAAGAAATGCACCAGTTAAATATTTATGGAAATTCAGTTAATTAATTCAATAATTAATTAATGAAATTAAATTCCATGAATTCATTGATTAATTATTTATTCAAGTCAATAGAATTAACTAATTACACAATTATTTAATATAATTCAATCCCTTTAACTAATTCCAAAATTAATTGTTCATTTAAGTTCCAATAATTAATTAACAATTATTTAAAACATCCAAATCCGTTATCTAATTAACCTATTTGTTTTCATGTCAATCTCATCAATTAATTCCACTATTTAATCAATCACATTCTATCCATTTAATTAGTTGCAAAATTAGTTTCTCACTTCATATCCATTATTTATTTCAATAATTAATTTATCCCATTAAAATCCATTAATTAATAAAACATTTCATTAATAAAATACAATCCCATTAACTAATTCAATGATTAATTAACCTATGTCCACTCCATTAATTAAATCCACAGTCAATCGATCACAGTCAACGCTATTAATTAATTTAACTATTAATTAATATGATACAACACCATTATTTAATTAAACTATTCATTAACACAAATATAACTCCATTAATAAAATCAAAATTCAGTTACTAAATGTCAAATACATTATTTAATACGACAATTAATTTGTCTCAAAATAAATCATTAATTATATGAACAATACATTAACCCAATTCAACTCCAATAATTAAATCAATAATTAATTAACGGCATTCAACTCCATTAACAAATAAAAAAATCAATAAATCCAATACAACCCGATTAATAAATTTATAATTAATTAAACCAATTCAACTATAATAAAATAATTAAAAAATTATATAATCACATTCAAATTAGTAAATTAATTCAAAAAATAATTAATCAAATTCATAATCATCAAATCCCCAAAGTTAATTCAATAATTAATCAATCCATGTCTACAATTTCAATGCCATTAATTTCATAATCCCTTAATTAATTAATTCACCAAATGAAATAATTTAATTTTGGTAACTCAATTTTTAATCATAAAAAATTATTTTAAAAATTATATACAAAGAATAAAAATCAATAATTTGGGATTTTAGTTATAGACCACCTTCCTCACAAATAATAAATAATCATCGGAAATGAAATTCACATATTTGATAAGAATAATGAAATAGAATGAGATATGTTTCAAAAACCCAAATTCAATATCGAACAATTATAATCCCACAATCTGATATATATATCCAAAAAGATAGACAAAATGTTCCTTATAAAATATTATGTATAGTTAATAGAAAATATGAAAAAAATGATTCGATCTCTTACCGAATTTTAGGAAGACCTTCAATTTGGCATTTCTGTTGGTAAAAATAGCTGTTGTGAATTCTTGGAATCCTTCATAGAGCATCCAAAATCAATAATAATCATTAGGGTAGTGTGGGGGTCAATGTAGTGTTAATATATGGGTTTGGTTACTTTATAATCTATATTTCATGTTAATTAAAACTGTGGGATCGATTTTCCAAGTAGGGGTGCATGATTTGATATACCCCTGTACAATAACATTGCAACTATTCTAGGGGGTTCAAGGTTTAACTTTTAGGGAACATGATTTTAAAACCCATAATCCATCCATTAAATTAATATTTTTCTAGGGCTTTATGGATTTTCAGGCCATGGAACACAGTTTGGGAAAACTGTGTGCCAACCAGGGAGTTTCCCATTTTCTTCCAAAGTATTTTAATATTTAACTAAAAAAAATCATTGAAAATTATCCCAAAATATTTAAACAAAACTAGTCAAAAGAGTATCTGAAAAAGAGCAAGAGGCAGCCCTAAGAAACAATGTTCTTGACATAGTTAAAATGGACACGTGGAAATTCATGGATGCTATCAATATAAATATAGTTTATATTTGGAAAGGGGGACTATAATGGTATCTAAATACCATTTTTTTGTAGAGATTCATTTAGAGTGAATACTGATGATATATTAGGAAGACATAGTTGGATATAGTAAGATCTCAATCAAAAGTAGAAGATCAAGGGAAGACCGTTCATCTTCTTTTTTATTTCAATAATTTATTGAGATCAAAATTATTTTTCTATTAAATCTCTATATGTTTTCCATATAAAAATTATGTAGGTAAATAAAATTAATTGGGTTCATGTATGTATATTCATTATTTTATTTTATTTTTCAATTGAATGAAATTATTATTTGTCAAAATTGAATGATTTATTTTGTAAAGAACAAAAAATTCAATGATATTCATGTAATTATTCGCAACTCAGGTTGCTGGATACATGTTATTGATGGCTTATTCGGTTAATTTTTTTTAGAAAAATATATAATTTAACAATTAAGCAAAAATTACCCTCAAAATTGTTAATTTATCATAATTTTTTTATCAGTCATGATACAAATATGTGTGTTATCATCTTAATCAAATCATTACATATTTATATTTTTCCTAAAAATAGTTTTCATTACATTGACTATAATGTCAGGTTTGATTTTTTTTTCATTCATGGTACTCACTCAAAATTGACTATATAGAGAATCATTACCATATAAAACCCTTGATATATAGTTTATGTTAAAAATATGATATATTGAATTATATATCATAATGGTTTTATATTTTATCCTAGAAAGTGTACATGTTATCCTCTCCCAACAAAAATATAAAATATTTTTCAGGTCAGTATTATACTATTGTTGATCGAGATTATCATTAATAGTTCACGGAATTTTATAGGATTTGTTTTTGATTTTTTGAATTTCCCAAGGATTTATCACCTTTGTTATTTCATTTAAATTATATAATGGTATGTATGAACTCAGTACATATATTTGTGTTTCTTCTTTGTTTGTTCTGAGGTAGGGCTTTTTTGTGGTTGTTCTCATTTAACTCTTACGTCTCAAATTTTAATAAGGTTCGTTCCTCATATATGTGTGATTATATACCTAAAATTATACTCCCCACCCTATGTAATATTAGATGTGGCTTTTATTCCTCATTATATCTCTTTTCCCATTATCTTACAAAGGAGGAGTATCTATGGTGGGAGGGGTCATAGAATCAAGAAAATAATATAAGTATTGAATGATAAAATATATCAATGATGTAAAATCATTAATTTATGGATACTATATGAAATTCATAAAACATATGATCTAATTTCATCGGATTATGTGATATTTGTATATAAAAAATTATATTTTCAATTTTATTTAATTAAGTGATATATTAGTAAAATTATATTTTATATTTCATTGAAATTCATACAACATTTTTCTATTTCATAATAACCAAATTTATTTTTGAAAAATCAAATCCAATATAATTTTTAACCCACACAAAAAAAATTGTCATATAAATACACTTATTCTAATAAAAGGTTCTTTAAACATCACATTCACTAATCTTAAAATTCATTTTTCATACGTAGATTTTTTTAAAAAAAATTGATTTCATATTATTAATATATATGTCAATTTGTGTAATACGATCTATTTAATTTCTTAAAATTCAAAATGAATTAATTTGGTAATAAATAGTTACCATAGAAAAATAAAAAAGGGGAAAAAGGGTAAACATAAAAGAATATAAGAAATAACATGATTAAAACCTGATTCTAATTTATTTGGTAAGTAGTTTACATAAATTACCAAAATAAAACACATTATTTTGAATTTTTCAGTATTATAGACATGTGAAACATCTGATATGTTAATGTTTAGTGGAAATATTTACTAAAATTTAATTGTCATCACTTATTAATTATTCCACTCTTGAACCCTTCAAGACCAATTTCAATTGTTTTACTCACAAAAATATTCAATTTATTAAATCTATTTTAAATAACTATTACATAATTTAGATTCTAGTCATAAGACTATAGCCCAATCCCTCCATTTATAAAGAGACAATCGATGGAAACCCCATGTACTCAACATGAATAATTATTTACCGACCATATTTTCTTTAATATCAAAAATCATCAAATTTTATTTTCTCATTTCAATATAATGAAACACAATTTTTGTAAAAGTTTCTAATTCTATGATAAAAACTATTAAACTTAGTTCACCTTCTTCATTTATAAAAATTAAATTTTCATTCATTTGTTTGTGCAGACAACCGCCTATATGATGAAATGTATTCAATTTTATACTATCAACTCCTTTATCTGGGTTTAATTATAAAAAACATGATTAAATATTACATATAAAATACAACTATTATTATGGATTGATAAATAAAAATTATCATTTTCCATCTCATTTGATGGCAAACTATAATGTTAACAATGTGATGTGCAGACAACCCCCCCCCCCACCCAAAGTAACAAATCTCATTTTCAATTGATTTTATTTTTATTTAATAAATTATATCAAAATAAGATTCACCATGATAAAAATATATAAATTATGTCATTATTCTTCATTAATGGTGATATTATTCTAAAATTAAATAATTTCATAGTCATAACCATTCATTATTTATTTTCTGTCCATGTTTTGATAGGTCTAACCGCCTATGAGAACAATGGTATAATATAATACCATGGATGATTAAGAGGACATAATAATTTATAATATATCATATATATTAATTATATTTTTTATAAAATTTTATAATTTATATTATACTATTTAATTGTGATACGACCGTTCATTTGTTAAAGATATCTGAAACATGTTTGTAACTAGTTTCAGCTAAAACCCCTGAATAAAACTCTCATAGAATGTAATAATAACATTATAAACTATCAAAAACAATAAATAATAGTTACTTTTATGTTTTTTTATGTATAAAAGTTTGTGGATGAAGAATACATGACACTTCTGTTACAAAACTAATTCAAAACTGTTGAGATTACTCACAAAAAATATTGAAAATAGATAAAAATTATTGATAAATAATTAGATAACAATTATAAAAGATTTCATTAATATTTTTACATAAAAATATTTTTATTAAATATGATACTATGATATTTATTTCATTATAGATTAATTTAAGTGAATTTCTGGAAGTCATTAATTAATGTAAGATGTTTTTTCTCAAAAATTAATATTTTGATACATAATTATTATTATGAACAATGATATATTTAATAAGAATTGATTACTTACTAGTGAATTACTTTTAGAATATTCATGTTATTAATGAGGTTTTAATATCCATATTTGTTTCATTTTACAAATGGAGTTCATTTTCAATGATAACAAATTACGAAGTGGTATTGTTATCTCAAATCCATTTGTTGAGTTTAAATAATTAATCATAAAATTATTTCATTAAATATTGTTTTCATAAATTCTAAGAGATTATTTCAGGGTGCATACTCATCCTATCTATTGAGAAATTATTTTTTTAACTCAATGACTTTACCATGTTAAAATTCGTTATAAAAATGTATATAATTATTTGGATAATATCCACCTTCTTTAATGGTGGTTTCCCCTCCATATCCATGATTCACATTCATGTTACTGTTACTTTGTTTCGGTGGAAATCTGATTATGTGTTATATAAGGTGAATTATATATTTCCATTTCAATATTTTAAAAATAATATATCTATCTTTTTTAAATTTTTTGTTTTGAACAGATGTTTTTCCGAATATTAAAATATTATACAACACTTTCATAGTCAAGTATTTTGTCTTACACCACACATATACATTTGATAAAATCTATATATTTTCAAGGATTTATATTTCATAAATATTTTATTTTAATTTTTTCCAATGTTTTAAAATCACTTTTTTAAAATATATTTTTGAATTTTACCCATTAATTCATCTTTTATTAAAAATTTAAAATGATTTCTAATCAATTTTATTTATGTTTTATTTTCAACATAATCTGAAAAATATTTACCTTCATGGAAATTTACTTTCACAAATTACCCTCTATGTTATATTATATCATTTGATGGGATTAAATTCAAGGATATACATTACTAAATTTTTCTTTTCCAATTACTGAATGTTTAGGATTTTTCTTCAAATATCATTCCTCTTGGAAGAATCTACATTTTATTTCATTTAATTTATGGATGTTCAAACAGATGTCATTAATAAATTTATTGGTTATATTATTGAATAATATGTATACCCATTATTTTTATGGTATAAATAAAATATTAATAAATGAATAAATCTACCTATTATGTACATATTATAATTGGATACCAATTTCTATTCCCTGAGTTTGCATTTCTGTTGATGGAATTATGAATTTTTTCCTTTTAAAATTCCATTTGGATGGATAGAAAGCCAAATATGTTTCAATGGCTTAATTATGATATGATGAAGAATGATTTTCTATGTCACACATAATATGGATGATAATGGGGGTCCTCTATCTTCCAATAATGCATTGGATAATATAGTATATATATCCATAAATAATAATGATAATCATGAATATTTTTTTTGTTCACAACATGAAGCGTTATGATTCTATTTTTCCCAACATGATGAATGAAAATTTTTTTGTTCAAAATATTATGTGTAATTTTTTTTTTCAAAACATGAATCACAAATATATTATTTCTTACAATATGAAGTGGGGAATTTTTTTATAATGACATAATTTCAAAATGTTTATGGTTGTTCAATAATTCTATTGTTTCAATATTTAGATGATATATGTAAATTTTATGATAAGTTCTTATAATATTTCATGATTTATGATCTATGATTTATTTTCTATGCCCCTCTTATGTATTACCAATATTATCAAACTTTTTGACTTATGATATTTGATTTTTATCACCAATAAAAACCCTTATTATGCTTATAAAATGAAAATTTTCTTTCATTTTAATTCCCCCATGTTATGAATATAATCGATACAGATGATGTGCCTAGTACACAATATTCTGTTAAGAATGTTTCAGAAATATTGGCGAATTTTCATGGGTTAATTATTCATGATTATAGTATAAACAATATTGGTTAGTTGAAAATGGAATGTATTTTTATAGTGCATTTTTTACTAATTATCTAAAACAGGAAACCAAAAACATCATCAAAATATTTTACGTTGAAATATTTTATTTACAGTAATGAAATTATACGTTTTGTGATATCTATGTGGTATCATAGTTGGTATTTTATTATTTTTTAGAAAACATTTGATATAATAATTTTGTTGGTTGGGGAAATAAACTTTATTATGGGATGATAATTAATGGTTTATAATAATTGAAAATATATTGATAATAATTTATTTTTGATTGGGATAATATTTAATATTCTAGGGATTGGGATATAAAAATTTTATAATGACTAAGATTTATGACCCCAGTATTGGATAGTGTAATTATTTTTTACTAATATATACATTGTGCGGTTCTTATATAAATTTAATCCCAAAATGTATGGATGAAAGTGGATGTAGTTATTGTATAGATGCACCTAGGTATAATATCCTTAAAAAGAGTTGGGTAACTATCAAATCAATCATCATTATGGTTCATGATGAGTTGTCTTATTGATACACACCAGGCTACATATTTAAATGGGATATTAATTGGTGTATAAAATTATTTTTTACACCATTATGAATGATGCATCTCCTAATTACATTATTGGATAATTTTTAGATGGGTTATAGAATAAAACATAACGTATCCATGGTTGATTCAAGGGAACTATGGAATGGTCCAAGTGTGCCATAGTGAAAATTAATATATCATAGGTTTATATAAAGTGTGATTTTAGATGATATGTTATGATTCAGATTTCATATTCCCATAATAATATTAACTTTCTACACTAAATGAAATCATAATAATTTTGTTCTAAATATTTGATAGACATTCGGATCTGAAATATTATGTTGTCAAATATATATATATATATAGAAAATCAAAAGACATTGTGGAAGTGACATATTTGGAATAAATGATTGATACTCATCCTATATTACTATAATGAATGAAATAATCTATTACCAAGTATTCCATAAGACAAAACATTTTATATCCATACGAAGCCATATCTCATGTCATGATTAAATTTGGAGAAAAATGTTGTATTGTTATTATTTTGTGATCATTAATATAAATAGGATGTAATTTATTCAATGGGGATATAATGACCTAAATTTTCATTATGTATTTACCTAAGATAAATATTATGATAATATATTTTTCTACACACATAACCAAACTAAAATACGATTATAAATATTAGATGAACAATATTAATAAATTATATAAAGGGCAAAAACTATAGTTAATTGAAAGATATTAGTCGATTAAAAATTCATATATTTATATGATAAATGAATAATTTGATTAAAAATGATTTTCATACTAAATTAATATTTTAATGTGTTAACATATTAATTCAACCAATATAAATAGATTATTCTGATAATATATGATTTAAAAATATATGAACTAATGTATTAAAATTATTTAAATTATAAATATACATGAAATATTATTACATACACATATGTTTTAATAGTTTTTTCAATAATATAATTATTTTATATATTTTTAATATTCTTTAGAAATGTATACTAAATTTTTTAATAATAATAACTTAAAAATAAATTAACTTATTTTCATAATTACTCATATCAAAATGAGCATAAAGTAGATATTTGGGATGTTTAAAAAATAATTTACTTTTATGTGATTGGTAACAAATACCATTTCTATTAAAACTGTATAATTTTATACTATATTAGTAATTATGTTTACTTTGAAAATTAATTAGACATTTATAATGAACCAAAATTTATTTATTGAGTAAAATAATTAATGTTTGAGAAATACATTATAATTTTGAATCACATTTTTATCATTTTAAGGACTTATGTATTTTTTTGAAAGAAAATGCATTTAGCATTTTCTATTATGTAAATATTATATTAGTATAATTATTATTTTTATTCATTTTAATTCATTTAAAATTTATTTTTTATAATTATAAAATTTGAATCATGAAAATAAAATAAAATGATAATTTTATCATGTGTGTGTTTTAATCTTCAATAAACATTTTTTCTAAGAAATGGTTTTTACACATTACATATAGTAATGATAAAATAATTTTTCCACACACATGTAAATTTTAACTAATAAAAATTAATTATTATTCTGAATCAATTGATATAAATTATTTAATAAGAATAAGTTTATTTTAATACATAATGAGTGAATTATAATGAAAAAACAATTTACAATGGTAAAATCTTGAAAAGTGTAATAGGGTTATAAGAACTAGTAAAAGGCAGAACATAATAAAACAATGTATCTAGTTTTTGATTCTATATGATTATATAACAAAAAATTAAATCCGGTAAATTATTTTCCATTTTAAAGACTTCTTGGTGTATGAAACATGTTTTCCCTTTTTCTAAACCTGAAATACATTCAAAAATATCATTCCAACCACTTATAAAAGAGACATATCATCATCCAATCAATAAATCTCTACATTTAGCTTTCTTCTGGAAAATATTATCTTTTTTCCTTCCCATGTAATAATATTGAACCTCATTTTGTTTCATTCACAATAAGTTATCCTATTTCCTCTATTTTCAAGGAGGTCTCCTAGGGAATCCCCACATCCTCAATTTGAGTAAAAATTGTTCTGTAACTTGTTTTATTCTATATAATGAATTCAATAATATAATTTTATAATTATTATTCAATTAAAAAATTAGTTTTTCATTAAATGGTTTTATGTTTATAGATTAAGTATTAAAAACCATTCCCCATCTATGTTAGAAAAAAAACATCATTCATATAGATATAGAAAAGAATATAGGAATTCATTCCTTCTCAGACATTAATTATCCTCCTCCTGAGAGGATTATAAAAGAATGGTGTATTGACATGTTTCGGTTACCCAAGATGAAGTTTAAGAATGCATGGGGCTCTACAATTATTCCATAATCCAATATATTTTTATTCTAAAAGGGGAAAGTCTTGGAATTTAATTTATCTCACCCAATGGATTTTAGTGATATAGGGATTTAAAAAAAATAGAATTATCATCATGGGGTATATCTTATAACAGGTTATATACCCCCTTTGATGAATAGAAAAAATATTCATAGACTATAGGGTCAATTCCTCTATGTCATGGATATATATAGATTCAAAAATGAGATCAATATTATTATCCATATAGTGTCTGGAAGACACATACTCAGGTATGGATTAAAATACTTAAACGAAATTGTATTTTTTAGAAACCATTGTATTCTTTATGATGTTCAATATTCTATGTAAAATACCACTATAGTAGATTATAATATGAAAAATATTATATTTGGGCACTATTCAAGGATTCTTATTGATGTTTATATAGATTCCACTATAGTTGAAGTGGTTTTACTCAATACTATGGGTGATAATATTAATACGAAGATTCTCTGTAATAGAAAACCCAGGTTACGTTGAAACAATTACTTAATTGGATATGATGTCTCAATATTTAAACAAAATAAATTTTGTAGTTCTTGAAAAATTAGGGGTCATGTGGATACCAAATGCGAGAGGATGAATGGGATGTGAATTTTCATTTATTCTAAACCCCATGGCTTTGATCCATGATCATGAAATTAAGGGACTAATCTTCAATCTGAGGCTGAGACAAAGTATTTTTACCCTTTTAAATTTTTATGAGAGTAAAATTCAACCCATTTGGTTGTGATTATGTAGTTTAATGGTTTTAACGTATCTAGTGATGTTACAACTACATCCCCTATCATTATTGAATATTCCCATGATCTGTGGGTTTGGGTTTCATAATTAATGACTCATTAAAGGATTTAATAACCATTTCTTCACTTATTGGTGAGAATAGAAGTGTTTCTCCAGGTGAAATTATATAATTGATATCTCAGTGGAAAAATGATATCTTCTTTTGGAATCTTAAGGCTCTTTCTAGTATGGTGTCTCCAATATTTTCATATCTGAGTAGTCAGATCATCTATAAAAAAGTATCTATTTCTAAATCTCTACACACTGGTAATTTTTTGTAGAACATCCCTCTCAAATGAAAAGGTTAGTGACATAGATATTAATATTGGGACCTCAATGGAACTAAACTTGATCAATGATATGGGGTATAGTGTCTATTATTATTATTTTGATGATTATTCTATTCAGTATTGTGAAACATTTTCAGAGGTTCAATCATCCAAAACTACTAGAAGGAAGCTTACTGAGAGAATCAATCTCAATAATATTTTTTATAATAATGTGTATTTCCCCCTTAAGTGGTTAATCCTATATTTAATTCCTTTAGGAATCATTCCCACCTACTCGTAATCAGATTAATTTATCCCGATGTGATGATTATGGTCAATCATAAATAGAAAATTGGCGAACATTGATTAAGGAATGAATTTTGACTAATAAATGTGGGCATTATGATTATGATGGTCCTAAGAAAAGTCTCATGTCTGCTAATAAATGATGATATTATTTTGAAATTTCCATGTGATTCAAAACTCTCCCTTGGGAAATGACCTGAGCCATATTATTTTTACTAAGAAGCCCACGTTATTTGGTCTTCATGAACTAATAAAGAAATTTGAAAATTTGATGTATTTTAAATGGATCACTCTAGATTACCCTTTTTTAACGTAATCTATTTAAAGGTTCTATGTAGTATTTAAGGTTTTTAAATCATGATTTTATCATTATAAATTCCTAAGGTAAATATCATTAGTCCATCATTGTTTCCATTGAAATTAATATTGTTGAATTTTCTATAACCTCTGAATATTTGTTCAATATGTATACTAGAAGAATTTTTCTTTACAGATGTTTGGAATTTACTTTTGGAAACATGTGTAAATTTTTTATTATATTTAGTGATTTTAATTATATGTTAATACATCATGAAAAAACTAGAATACATTTTTTAGGCCATAATCTTATGAAATTTCCTCTTATATTGAAATTTTTTTAGTTGATGTTCCCATGGAGGGATATGAGTTTACATGGGGAAGATATACTCTTAATGGGATGAATTCCATCAAACTAGACACATTCATTATGAAAATGGATTATATGGATAATGATAACTATCTATCTAGAAACACTCTTCCAAATATTCACTCTGATCAAAGTCATATTATGGTTGATGTTTATATCAATAAATATTGGTTATCTCCATTACCTTTCCAACATAACAATTCTGGTCTTGTTGTGGCTTGTTTAATATAATTCATTATAGATTCATGGATGCTTGACTACATTTCATGTATTTTACATATTATGGATACTAAAATGAATAATTGTAAATGAATTAATAAGGAGATCAGTAAAATTTCATTTTATAATTTTTATCCTTATATCAATGAGTTATAAATTCACATGGCTCATTGTGAAGACATGAAACATAGTCAATATGTTCTGTCATAGGAGGATATAAATGTTGAATCTGTACATGATGATATTTTGGTCCTCAAATGGAATCATGAACAATGTTAATTAAACATTTTTTTGATTAAGGAGGGGGATATGAAATCAATTTTGTAATTCTACATTCTTATGGAGAAGATGACAAGAATATGGGCGACTTCGATTAAAATATATGAGAATTATTTTGTCTTTGAAAAAAAATATAATTAGTTGACTTCTTAATTTGAAAGTTTCAATGAGAAAAAAGATTAGTAAAATAGTAAAAAAATGGATAATTTCATCCATAGTAGTATTTTTGATCTCCAGAACATGAAGAATGTGGCGGTATCTAGTGAAAGGAAAATTAATACATCACTTTTTTCTCTTAACATTGATAGATCTCACATTCCTTATGGCTTCACAAATAATATTTTCATTTTTAATTTGTACATTTAATTCTTTCAGTACATCATTATAGAGAATAAATTCTTTAATCAGGCATATTTGATCTTTATATTAGACTCTATCTTATATTATTTTATAAAAAAATGGACAATGCTCTAGATATAAGAGACTTATATCTTTTTTCGATTATAAACTCTTTACAAACGTTTATAATAAAGACAATTCATTGAGATTACATGATTTTTCCAAGGGTTTAATTACTAAAAATTAGTTTAGATTTTCCCTAGGAAAAATATCTCAAATTTTTTATATACCACATCAAACTATGATTATATAATAAAGAAAAATTGAATGTAACGTAATGCATCCTTGAAAATTGATATCCACAATTTCTTTGAGAGAATAAAATGATACCTCATTTTTTATATTCTGAAAATGAATGTATTTTATATCATATTAATCAATTTTATTGTCATTATTCTAATGAATGAAATGATATCTATTATAGTTAATGGGTCCCAAGGAGTATCTTCTAGTGTTCTAAAGGTGTTCATCAAGGGGATAAATTATCTGGGCATATCTCTTCTATTGCTTGGGATTATGTATGATTTTTTCATAATGATATTCTTTACTTATGGATCTAAAAAAAATATTTTTCTGAAAGAGGATTATTTTCTCCCTCAAATATCCTATATATAGATGAAATTATTCTTTTTCTAGAATGTTGGGATAACTAAAATATAATAT
The DNA here is from genome assembly GCA_963277665.1 of Viscum album. Lineage (NCBI taxonomy): Eukaryota > Viridiplantae > Streptophyta > Magnoliopsida > Santalales > Viscaceae > Viscum > Viscum album. The sequence goes on along the minus strand of OY728144.1, from coordinate 105,936,504 downwards.
ATTAATGAAATTTTTGGACACTATGAATGCCACAATCCCCACCCTTTATATAACCATTTTATAGGCTAGATATTAATGATTGAGATAATGACCCCCTTAGTCTCACCTCTATTAGACATTGGGTTGGATACTAGCACAAAGGGTGTAAAATTATTATATTGTGGGAGTCATTTCCCTTTATAAGGTAATAAGTTTGAGATATAAGATGAAACAAAAAAATCATATACAAGAAATATATATTATTAAAAGAAAAACCATCCTACAATGCATGTTTAAATCGAATGGAGACCAATAAATTTACACAATGTAAATAATAAAAACAAACTAGGGAATCAACACAACAACTATCCAATGTTCCAAGCTAGTAACCCCCACCACGGTCCACATAATCATCGTGGAAACTAGCAACAATTTTATATTCGTAGGGGGGCCATATAGGTAACGAAATAAGAAAACAAATGTCTCTATTTTACAAGTGGACGGAGAATACTAGTAAACCTATGAGAAAATAATAAATACAAATATAACCTAATAGATAGAATAACTATACCCCTCAACCTCACCAAGGCTATCCAACCAATTAATGCATACACATAATATAATATAATATAAATCTCATAAATGACTGAGTACTCTGTGCCACTTTCCCACTGATTATAACCTCTAACACCCTAGAGAAAAAAATCCTTGAGTACCCACATCTTTTATAACTATCACATCACTTCCCACCTACAACCATCTCATAAAAATCACATACCACATCTTTCTCGAACAAACTTAGCCCAACAGAATGCATCTTATCCCACCTACACATTCATGGACCAACAAAACACATATTTTTCCTATGAAACCATGGATAGAACACCAAAACACATCTTGAAGACACATGGGACACCGTATCACAACACTTCCCATGAAACTGGGGATGAAATCACCTGGAAGAGGGATAAAGGAAGAGTAAGTGGCCATCCATCTATAATCTCACTATTATGTATGTAAATTTATTCTACCACATGACAATGTGGGTTACAAAAAATAGTTCTTGATAAGGTTGTAGTGAATATATAAATCAAAGGAACATACAATGTTTATACATGTATATATATAAAAAGGCTTACTATCCTAATAGGTGGGACACAAAAAAATACCTACCTACTCATAACATCCACACATTTTTTCCACCTCCAAATGCATAAAACCATAAACAAGAAAAACCATAGTTTTTTTAGTACTTAATGAATATAAAACTATTTTAAAAATTGTATATTACTAACCATTATATTAGATATATCATTTTTATAATTATCATGTAATAATTCTAGTTCATGATCATTATTAATTTCATCATCCATACTAACTAAGAAACTATCATAACATAAAACATCTCAAGAATCACAATAAAAGAAACTACCCAATAGCCATAACGATTTTAACCTTCCAAAAAATCCTTGTTTCATAAACATATCAATCCACCATCAATATAGCCCTACAATATAAAATGCCTCATTGACTTCCCCGAAATATCAATACATCATCATATCCCTTCCATTATATTACATAAGTCATCCCATATCTCACAAACATACCCACAAACACAACATAAGACATACAAGATTACAAAAATATTTTTAGATTTAGAAAGGTTCTCTTAATTTATTTCACTTTAATAATTATGTTTATTTTCACAAAAACTATATGATACGGGGAATACATTTTATTAACAAAATGTACGTTGTTTACCAATTTCTAAATAAGTGGCATCAACATGCACAAAACATGAAATTCATAGTTCTCGCCATTATAAGAACAATATGGGACCCCAATGACAATACTTTTTTATTGGTAATTAATCCCATATAATTCATAACAAAAAAACTGAACAAATCAAGTCAACTAAATTCTATAATATCATTTGATACATTCCCCATCCACATTATATTGATTTGAAAATAATATGAATATATTTGTTAATATAGAATCAAAATTATCAAAAAATATGAACATTTATATACCCATCCCACATGATACAAAAATAAAAAAGACAAATGAAATCATACTAGGAAGGATAGACGATCCACAAAACCTTCTACAACCAAAAAATGAGTTGAAAATAACCCATGAAGCAATCCAGGGAAACAAAAACCAGCTACATGAAAGAATATACAAATAAAAAGGTCTCGGGGATGTCCAGTCTCAAGATAAACTCATAATAAAGTATTAGATGGATTTAAATCTCATATGTATAATGATAATATCTCGTACATAGGGATTGTATTTAGTTTGAATTATCATAAAAGGTTGATCTGATCAAGACCATGTGTTTTTACCATTTAGAAGCCGCTGAACATTTCGAAAATTAATGACATGATTAAAATCCTTTAAAATAGATTTTAATTCTCTATAATATTTCATTATACTCATTTCACATAAAATAATGAAATAAAAAATTAAGCACTCTAAAAATAGAAAATTCATGAAATTTGGAAAACGTTGAAATGGGCCACCTCTACTTCCAGGAAGAGTCACTGCAAGACAAGTCCCTTACAGACGAGTCACCACCAAAAGACTCACTACCAAATGAGTCACCACTAGTGACTCACCATAAGATGAGTCACCGCCAACGAGTCACTACTAGTTATTCACCTCCAAATGATTCACCTCCAGCAGGTCAACACTAGTGATTCACTACTAGCAAGACGCTGCCAGATTAGTCACTGTTAGTGAGTCACCGCCAGATGAGTCACTACGAGTGATCTATTGTCAGGATGAGTTAACAATAGGATGGGTGTCCTCTAGAATAAGACACCCCAAGAATGAGAAACCACTATGATGAGATACCTATATAATTATATACCATTGTAAAACACAAAATTTGGAAAACTGTTGAAATAAATATTCATTGGAATGACTCACAATTCTCAAAACACCCCAGAATACCCCCATACACCTCAAAAAAGACATTTAAAACAATGTAACTGAGCATAAATTTTGGAACATTACATCATATAACTGTAAATATATTCATTCCTTTGAGAATTTAATACCATCCGTGAAGAAAAGGAAAGAAGGCTCTAAACAACCGTCCCTCGAGATACATATCAAGTATCATATTTTACCTGAAACACCACCAAACCAAATCAAAAAAGCATATTTCACAACCCCGTTAATATGAAAACACAAATATAAATTTTCTCATATTACAAAAAGATTGAAAAACCATAATAAAAAACCATCTTGAACCAATGAATTATGTAATTACATCTTCTATGTTAAGATATTGTCCCCAATGGGTGACACTGAATCAGCCTCATGTGTTTAATTGCATCATAGTTAGTGTTCCTCAATTTGAAGAAAGGTTTTTCCATTCTCTCTTATTGATAAAATATTAAACATCACACATCACATAAAATGGAAAACATTATATATCAAAAAACACCATGTTCCAAACCAAACATCATAGTGAAAATTTAAAGTGAAGGGAAAAACTCAACATAACTCTGTGTACTAGGCCATCATATGCATCTCCTGATCCCAAGTAATATCCAGAATACATATCACCCAAACAAAGGGAAATTATCATTATAAAACCATCTAATCTAAATTTAATTGGATATAAACTATATTATCCGTGATGGTTGGGTCATCCTCAATATCCAACCCTCCCAGTCAATGACATGGTAGTCATCGTGTTGATATAGGTAGAGTTGAGAGACATTGATGACATTGTGGACTTGGTCCTTTCATTGTGGATGTTACAACAATTATGAAATCTCTATAAAAACCCCAAAACCTCAAATGTATAAGGTAATTTGGGGTGGGAGTTTACATCATTCATTTATCCACTAATTCCTAGGTCAAGGGGAAACATTCAAGAGCATGTAGTCTCCAACCTAAAACACTATGGGATTCCTCTTGCGATAAACATAATATATAGGTCATTTGTGTGCATAATTTATCAAATATTGAAACAACCAAATATTTTTTTGTGCTTTTCAATAACATTGAACCTAGAACTACTTCCCCCCTAACCAAATTCCAATAAAATGAATAAAAACCTTGTTTTCAATACAAATCCTTAGACATGGACCTATGAATGAAAGAGTGACAGATATTGTTATTGGAAAACATGATAAAGGGAATTTATATTTTCCTTGATGTGATGAAGTATAATAAACATGATCACACAATATCTCTTAGTATATGTATAGTCTACCCTTTCATCCCATCCATCTGAGGGTGGAAGGCAGTGCTGGGGAATACCTGGGTTCCAAAATCATGCTGCGATCCACTCAAGACACATGTGGTAAAATGAGAATCTCAATCGCACAAAATTTACTTCATAACTCCATGAAACCATACAACCTCATCCAGATACATCTTATCCAAAGTATCCACTGCGCCTAACTCCATGATCACTTGGAAGTGAGATGATTTCCTCCACAGATCCATGATCACCCAGATAAAATCATATCCACCCTGATATATTGTGAACCCTTTGATAAAATCCATTGATATGAAATCCCATTTCTACATGGTAACATCCAAGGTATTAATGAAACCTCCTAGAATAAGATTCTAATTATTTCTCTATCGTAAAACTAATAACACATACACAAACTGTTCCACTGCCTTCTTTAGCCAAAGATACCAAAACTGAATCATCATTTCATGGTACATTTTGTAAACTACTATATGTATATTTTAAGGTGAGCTATGTAATTCAGGAATAACTACTTTGTGAATTTATACCAAAAAACACACTTCCATGAAACAACATCAGTTTCAGAATACTCTACGACCATCCCTCTATATCATCAAGGCATCCAACTTGATCATGCATCACCTCTATATCTAAGTCTCCCCATGGAGACTCCTCCACCTACTACATCTGAGAATACTGAATAGTCATAAGAAACAAATATCCTCTACCACCATCCACTGTTTTATATATGTTTTGAGATTCCAAATTCTTCATTTCTTTCTAAGAATCTAAATACTGTAGAACAATATACATCAATGACTTTACACTCAAATCCTTTGCCCCAACATTACAGTTCCTTTGTTATAGAATATCTAAAAATAATTGTCCCAAGGTATCTCCATCCAACTACACTATCATATATTTAGATCAAATTGGTAAAATTAATTTTTAAACTCTCGTGAACTATGATGTCCACAATGTATTCCCCATTGAGTTAATGTTTCCCCAACTTCAACTCAAACACAATCAATGTTAGCTCTAGATCATGGGTGGAATAGTTACATTTCTAATGGAATAACTATCTAGACCAATAGTAGTTCACCAACATTTATATCATTAAAATTCATCCTAATCATATATGGAAAGCATCAAAAAACACATCAAACATTACACCATAAACCGATAGAAGATTAATTGGAGCACTGACCAACATACCTTTCAGGTAACTGAATGCTTTCGGGCATTTATTGGCCCAGTCAAAATATTTTTATATATTTATCAACGTTATAAAATGGGCTAAACCATGAGAGAAATCACACACAACCCTTTGATAATAGCCTATGAGACCATGGGATCTATGAACATCTTATATGTTCTTGGTTGTTTCCTATGAAACAACTGCTTTGGTCTTTGTAAGGTAAACATCCATAGACTATTGGGACACCACATGCCTGAGGAAATTAAAATATTATTTCCAAAATATACCCATGGAAATCCTTCGATTAATATGATCATGATGAAGGCCCATCAAAATAGTTATTAGATTTCTGGCATTCTCCTCACCTGACCATGAGTTGATCAATATGTCATCGATGAAAAAAATAAGAAAATGATTAAGGATTTCATGTAATAGTAGGTCAATGTGTCCCATGAACACTTATAGTGCGTTCCTAACACCAAAAGGAGTGACTAAAAAATTTATGTACTCATACTTGCATATAAAGGTTGTCTTGAGGAGATCACCCTCCATCACCCCTAACAAGTGATATCCAGAAATCAGATCGATCTGAGACAACCTACTCTCCCCACTCGTCTAGTAAAAACCTCATTGATCCTTAAAAGTGTTTAATGGTTCATTATTTTCACCTAATTACACTTCTATAAGTTGATACACATCCTCAAACTACCATCATCCTTCTTGGATAACAACATTGGAGCACCCCACGATGACACACTCGGCTGGATGAATCTTTTCTACATTAGAACATAAATCTGAATCCTCAACACCCACAACACATCTAGTTGCATTCAATATCTATTTATAAAAATCGGAGATGCACCAGACTTCATTTATATCAAATCTCAACATCACATTAAGGGTGTAGTGTCATTTTCTCCTTGAGGAAAATACCTACAAAACCGTGGATGACCCGGGGAACCTCTACTATCCTAGTGTCTACTAATACCACTAAAGCCTCATGTATTAGAGAAAGATTGGTTTAATCACTCTGAATTCCCCCTAATAAAAATGATAACCATTGAAAATCCCATTATGGGGATCCAAATTTTAAAAAAGCCGCTTATACTGTAACTTTTAATAATAGAACATATATAATACAACCAGTTGATTCCATGTATGACTTCATTTAGCATCATCTGTTGCATGAAAAACTCCTCATAGGACTGATGTCACCGCATAATTATTCTACATTCCCGTAAAACATCAAACAAGACAGTCTGATCCCTGACTATCATGGTTAACACCAATGTAATGGAAATACTCTCTACGTCTATACTCAAAGAATGGTCTAGAGTAGGTGAAATAAAGGAGTGTGAATCTCTTAATCAAAAATGTCACAAGTAAGAGTACTATGAAATAAAATTGTACCTCTAATGATATATGGACCATCTGGTGCTACTACCTATACTACATGCAACTGACCATGCCAAGCCCCTACCAATCTACTAGATTACTTCTCTAACACCATAATTAGGTCAAGGTACATGAGCTCGAGGAATATCCTGAGGTTATCCTCTACCTACCCTATCATCCCTAGGTAAACAATAATACTATTTCCCCTATTGTTGTAATGAAATTCCTGACAACTAGAAAAGGTTTGGATACATAATGTACCACCCCTAACCAAACTCACATCAAGCATCCACTTGGAACTGGCCCTTTAGATGGATGTGAAGCAAGAAACAGAAACACGTTATCCATTTCCAATTGGAAAGTCAAAAAATCCATATAGTCTAATGGTAATCTTTTGAGCACCACACCCAACTGGTGAAAACAATGAGGGGACCAAAAACCAATTCTTTCCACCGATAGCTCTTCTCTTTATGGAACCCATTTTGGTTCCCCTCTCATTGTGAACCTCCTCTTGGGAGAATCTTTTTGATCACCTATTCCTTATTATGAACCCCTAGCTACATTGGAAATGTAAAAGGATTAACTGAACACTAGATCGAAGCCCGGAGTTCCTCCTCATGATTCCTCGTTCGAGACTCCTCATCTGGAAAATCATATTGGGAAAGAATAGATTTTCACTAAACTTGATCCTAATATCCCATGTATACATACTCCCATGAGGATGAGAGATTAGATCCCTACTCTTCTCTACCTTCATAGTTTATTAATGGAACATCATATTGAACTCCTTCTATAAGTAAACCCCCAAATCATATTCCTTCCTCTACTCACCAAGTTTCAACATCCACCACTAATGTGTAGTTCCTCACATATGACAAATCTCTAATGGAAACCTGTAATTATTCATTGATCATATCAAAAAAATAGGGACCTCCAAGTCCTCTATACAACTCTCTATATCCATATCAAAAATGACCCCATCATATATTTCCAAATCCATCCAATGAAAATCATGCAATGTCCTTGGTCACTGATCTTCCTCCACAAGCAAATCAACCCCCTCTTGATCAACTATGTAAACCAGCTAAACATACACTGCCTACGCAACATGTGGATGATTACAATGATCCATAACTGAAAGGGAAACAAGGATTTATTAAGCCCAGTAGTATGGATTTTCATTATGTTATTTTATAATTAACAATAATCCAATTAATTTATTTATTGTAATTTATCTTCTCACAAATAACCCAATTAAAAGGAAACCACAATTCCTAATGATTCATGTATCTCTCATAGGTCTCAACAATAGTAGAAGTCCCATTTTACATTATCATTAAATAATCTCAGTGTCCATGCATTAGTTCATGGGGCCCTAAAATCCCATTTCCTAACTTCTCCCTCTGGCCTATGTCACACACCAAGGTCAACTGACACTCTTTCCATATGAACCCATGCATTACTCACTATTACCAACTATGACCTCCACCCTATATATCAATGATAAACTATAATACCTCTATATCATCACCCCATACCCCTACTGATATCCCTCCTAGGGTGGATATGAAAAAATAGAGATAATGACCCCTAAGTCCCTCCTCCAGTGGGCCCGAGGTTAGCGACTAGCCATAATGGTGTACAATTGTCACAATATGAGAGGAATTTCCCATTATAAGGAATCTATATTGACAGATCGGATGTAACAAACAAAATCAACTCCATATATTATATATATGAATAAAACCAAACCAGAGTGAATGTGTAAATATAACTTATTTAAATAAAAGTATCCAAGTTAAATACCTAAAAACAATCCAGAGCAACAACATAACATCTATCCCAATGTACGAGCTAGTAATGCCCATCATTGTCCATGTAATAGTACTAGAAAGCTGAAAATAGAATTATATACATAGGGCTAGAATACAGATATACTATGTAGGAATACCAAATTCTCACAAGCACAAGTTGAAGGAGAATCCAAATTCCCCAATGAGGAAATAGAAAAACAAAAAGTCCCCTAATAGGTATACAAACCATAAAAACATCCTCACCACGGATCATTCACCAAATAAAGAATCCAAATAATGTAATATAATATAAATCACATTGATGATAGGGAACCCCATACAACATTCCTACTTATTAGCAACTCTCACACCCAAACAGAAAAATTCCTAGTGCCCCAACATCTTATAAATATATTACATCACATCCTGCCTGAAAACACAAGGGCTACATTCCACTCACACAAAACTAGTATAAAACTACACATATCATTCATCCCATACACATTAGGGACAACAAAACACATATCATCAGAGATAAACCTATAAGAGAACACCACAAATCATCCCAAAGACACCTGTGACACCACATCACAGCTTAGCCAATGACATCATGGAAATTTTCACTTGGAAGAGGGAGCATGAGAGAGTGGGCGGGCATCCATCCATCACCCCCAAAGATGTTGGGAAAGACACCCTCCATGATGACTTTGTGGGTTTCAAAAAATAGTTATTGGTAATAGTGGGATGTGGATTGAAATCACAAGAACATATATTGCTTATACATATATATATAGGAATACAAGGAAAACATATGGGATTAAAAAACTACAACCTAATAATGACTTACCTTCATTGCGGCCACCCCTAAATGTATAAGATTGTGCAATAAAAACAAAAGACACAATTTTTTCCAATTTTAATTAAAATTACATGATTTTCTAGATTCTCTATTACAAAAACATTCTGTTAAAGAAGTTGATTAAATAATTATCTAGTAATAATTCTTGTTCATTATCATTACTCATTTCACAATCCATATTAACCATGAAACTATCATAGCACAATACATCTCATGAAGGGAAACAAAAGTAACAACCCAATTTCCAAACCAATTGCATAAGTCACAACAACCTTGCTGCACAATATCATCACAACTACCATTATTAAATACTTGTTGCATAAAATGTCTCTTCCACTTCCATGACATATCACAAGATTATCATATATAATCCATAATATCAATAATGTCACTCCACTGATCACAACCATGTCCAATAACACGTTACAACACATACCAAATTAGAACATATTTTTATATTTATTTGGGTATTTCTTAAATAATTTCACCTTATTGATTAAAGGTGTTTTAAGAAAATCAATATGACATTGGGTAACCTATTTTAATAACTGAATGTGCAGGGTTAGATAATTTCACAATGGGTTATGTCAACTTTAAAATAAAATTCATTCTATAGTTCACATATTTTTAATCCAATGTCTGGGTCCCCAATGACCAAAATTTTCAATTTTTAATTTAGCCTATAAAATTAAAAAAATACAAACAAATCAATTAAAATGAACTAAAATTTTTAAGATTATTCATCACATTTCCCATTCCCTTTATATTTATTTTAAACCATTTGGATTATATTTGTTAATCTAGAATCCATAATATTCACATAGATGAACATTTATATATCTATCCCTCATGATAAAAAATTAATAAAGACATTGAAACTCCCATCTATAAGAATAATGATTGACACTTATTGTTTCATTAAAAATAGTGGTTCTTGTATAATGAGAAGCCCTCCAGTTAAACATAAAACCAAATGTAAGAAAATTTACCAAGGGAGAAGATTATGGGGACATACTGTATCAAGTGTATTATAGAATTAATGGATGAATGGAAGGATATATTGGATTTAGAAATACCATATCTGAGACATGTGAATTGGATATAGTTTTAATTGTCCTTAGTGGTTGATCTGAGAAATACGTCATGTTTGGACCATTTAAAAGATCCCAGACTCATAGAAAATTAAATATATTATTTATATTATTTGAAAAATATTCAAAACCTCTTAAATAAGGAATTAAAATCATTTTATATCAATAAAATACATAAAATTAGAATAACATGAATGTTTTTGGATATTTGTAAAACAATTGAATTGGGTCAGCACCACTGGCAGGAGAAGTTACCATGAGGCCAATCATTTCCTGATGATTTACTACTTGATGAGTCATTTCTGAAGAGTTACCTCTAGTGAGTCACCATTTCCGAGTGGCCGCTAGATAATTCACCAATAGGGGGTCATCTCCAGACGAGTCACTACTTGTGAGTCAGCACATTATAAGTCACTTATAGACATGTCACCGTGAGTGAGTCAATCGAAGTAATTGACCTAAAAATGAGTCTTTGTATACCATTAACCTCCAGGAAAGTCAGTTCCATAGTGCTAACACTAGCATGTCACCTGAGGATGAGTCACCTCTAATGAGTCACATCCCAAATGAGTCACCGTCCGGACACTAATACTAGGATGAGATACCACCAAGATGAGCTACCACTAGCATGAGCTGTAGCTAGAATGATCTACCCATAGGATGACCAAGAACTAGAATGGAATACAGTTTTAAAACTGAAAATTTGAAATAACACTGGAATGATTCACCATTTAACTGATTCATAAGTCCTTTAACACCACTCACAACCCCCGTACACTCCAAACATCTGATTTCTAAAAACATTAATGTATAATATGGTTCGATCATTAAAAATGATGTTTTTTTCTAGGTTATACTATGGAATGATCCATCTACAATGTTTAGTGAATGTGTTCTGATTTATAATAAAATAAGGGTGTCTAGAGGTATTTCTGCTAATAGTGGGTCCCATCCATTTACTTATCTTAGGGTTCCCAATTTTTTGGAAAGGAAAAATAATGTTACATGGAGAATATTTATTCCGGAATTATTAATAATTTGGTAACATTGAATGGAAAATTAATATATTGAGCAGGTATGATTTTTTTATGAATTCTTTTCTTACCTTTGTGTTTATATATAAATTTTCATTATATAGATGGCCAAGAATACACTTTATGAGAATGGTGATTGTGATCCAAAACGTTATTTGGGATAGGTAAATTCATGAGTGGAGTTTGATCACATTTTAATAGAAATATTGTGTCAATATAGTGCATTATGGATGGATGGGGATCAAGGAATATTGAATTTTAAATGAAACAATGCACATAATATTTATATAAAATATTCTTTCCTTCACATAACAACATTAGTGCTTCATTCCATCATGTTTTTCAAAAAATTGAAGAACGGAAATTATAAATATGTTCCTCCATTTGTGTGTCTATATATTAAATAGGATTGTCATGGTATTGGGAAATACTTGAATGTATAGTTTCAAAGTATTCAACCTTGAATTGATACACTACCCCTTTGGAAATAAAGGGAATTAAATAAGAAGTTTATTAATCCTAATTCTCCTAACAAATCCTTCAATTTCTAACATATAGTATAATTCTATATTCCAAGGGTCACTTCTTACCCAACAGAGTTTGGAGCTACTCAAGTATGAATATAATGACCATGACATCTTAATGTGGACACCATAAATGTCGATCTATTTCATCACTATTAATTACTACAGACTCTACTATAATGGAAATACTAATTTTCATATTTTTTTATTAGGATTTAAGAAGAATTTAATATAACCAACATATTGGTTGTCACTCGGAAGAATTTGATAAAAAAATATTGCCTCTTCACAACTTCATTCAAATTATAGGGATACACCTTTCTCCTATATTCCAATTATTTATTTTGGAGAGGTATTATTTTTTTATATGTGAATTTGATTACGGTTCACACATAGGTTGTAGTTTTATTTGGATGGTCGGTTTGGTTGTTCTCTTAACTTTGGGATCATTGAGGCGCTACTCACATCTATCGGCAGTACATGTTGCGGTGAATAGATTCAATCACTTGTTCAAGAAGTTGATGTTTTTGAAATTTATTGCATATGGAAAAAATGGAATGGTCTAAATTTTTATTATCAGGTTCCTTATTATCATACTAGATATAAATAAATTTATATGGAAATTTTGTTTTCACCTAACATTAAAAATGGCTCTAAGAATAATGAATTTTATGATCATGTTTCATTAAGATCACATGGTCTTTATAGAGGGGTAAATAAGACTTATGTGTCTAAATTCAATAGATGTATTCCCATGATCTTGATTTGGTTAAAAGTGTAAGATGATGGGGGTGGCCTCAGGTTCAACAGTACCCTGAGGTTGTGGTGGTGTCTTCTCCACTCACTATAGTCTCGTTAAGGTCTTATATTGTCATTTCATTTGGTATGGCCATGTGATTAAGTATGAAATGTTTTCTATGATTAATTTGGTCAAGCATGATGTCTATCATTGTTTTTTATTTTTATATATAGATTCAAACACAATTTTGGTATTGTATATTCTTAATTTTTCATCTATAAATGTCACTTAGAAAATGTTCTCATCATGGGTTGATTGTCTTTGTCTTATAGATTATATTTTTCTTCATTTTACATATGTCTGTAGAGAAGTGAATAATGTCATAGATTCTCATTCCATGAGGTCAAAAATAGAATTTTTTTCAAGATATTTCTTTTTTTAGTTTAGATTTACTCTTCATCGTTGGTTAAAGAGGATTCACTTTTTGATCTTCATACCTTCTTTTTGACGCATCTTTATAATGACTCCATTTCTATTTTAATTATCCAAAAATTATTTAGTATATGGAATTCTAATTCACTAAATGTTCTTTCGGTAAAATAATTTTTATTAAATTTATATAAAATATAAATCTCTATTTTCCCAACTCATTCTTCAAGAAATGTAAATGTCATTCATGTGTGCTACGAACTATGGATTCAACATAGTAATTTATATCAATTTTTGTATAATTTTATTATTATTTATTAAAATATCTTAAATTATGATTCTGAATATTAAAAAATATAGGCCATATAATTATTCTTCTAATAATATTATATTAGACCAAAATAAACCACATTCTTAATCAAAATAATATAGTAACTATGGTTGGTTCATGATTGGGTAAGTCTAGTCACTAACATGAACTGTTGTATAAAATAATATCATGGATTACTAAGAGAATGTATCTAAAATATAAATATAATAAGAAATAGTAAATAATGATTCTATTTTGGTTTTGGAATGGTAAAATTAATATTAAACATTTGAATAAATATACCTCCATTCATTTCTTAATGACCATGGAAACATATATATCGAATTTTATTCTAGAATAACCAGGACTACAAATCTACTATAATGAAATTATAACATTATAAACTATCATGAAACATACATTATACTACAAATTATGCTTAGTTAAAGACGAAAATTATGTTTAGAATAAAGAACAATAGTTCTATTACGAAACTTGTTCAAAACTACCAATATTACTAAAACCTGATATTAAAATTAGAAAAAAACTAACTAATATACATGTAGATAATAATTTTAAATATTTTTTATAACAAAAAGGTTATATAATAGATAGTGGATGTTATTAATTAATGCAAGGGGTTCTTTGTCTCAAAGTAAATTTCTTGTGACATAATTATTATTGAGAACCATGAATTATTTAATATTATGTGATTATTACCTAATAATATCCTTTTACCATATTCATGTAATTCAATTTGTTTTAAAAAAATTTCGGTGTTTATTATCCAATTTTTTTATTTCAATGATACTAAATTTGTTAGGGCATATGTTAACCAAACTCCCATCATATTGTTAAAATAATTGTTCTTGAAAATATATCTTTCATGATTGATTTCATTCACTAAATTATCTTACACAAACTGCATTGTTATATACATAATATTCGAATCACATCATAGTTTAAAAAATATCCATGACAAAAAAAAGGATTAAAAAATATTGATATTGGGTTATAGAAAATAGTGATCCAAAATTGTTAATTGCATAGAAAATGAATTTAAAATAAGACCTTACTTTAAATAATATCAAGTGGGTAGCCCAAAAACAAGGTGATTGTGATCATTTAGTGATGTGATAACTTTTGGAAAAAATCTAGTATTTAATGTCTTCAATACCCAAGTTCACACCCCCATAAATATTAGGGTATCTCTAACAAATGGACCTTTATGAGCCTAATAGATTTCTAATTCTGAATTAATATTTAAATATATATGTTTTTCTAGTAATACCATCTCAATATCTAGAATAATATAGTAATGATGTAATGTATTATAAAAAATAAGAAAATTATGGTTTTGATATTTTATACCACCTCCAAAAAAGTTCCATGTCTTTAGTGCACCCATCACATGGTAATAAAACATCTAATAATTAACTAATGTAATAATATAATACAATAGGGATAGTGGTTGCATCTAAGGAGGGTTGAAAAACTAAATTTATTAAAATTATTAAATTAAATGTGTTTAATTTTTTTTGGATTTATATAATTAATATGAAATTTGGATATAAAATCAATGATTAATTGAACAAGGAAAAAAAATTGATTGGTTTAGAGATATAATTTCTAATTAATATATAATCTTTGTTTAATATTGATTAACACTTCTAATTAATATTTATCAGTTAGAGACTTCCTAATAACATTGTCTATCATGAAGAAGTGGTAATGACTAGGTGTTTGAAATTATCAATGATTACATACAATAGAACCCACTTATTATGATTGTGAAAGAAAATAATGGAATATCCCCAAATTGTACCTGAATGTCTAAGTGTGGTGTAGGAATAATTTAAAAATAATTTAAAGATCAACTAATTTTGAAAAATAGATTAGAAATAAATATTTACAACAACATTGAAACCTACCCATTTCATCCTTTATAAGCTGAGTTAATTAAAGGGATTAATATTTTTCTCACACCAAGAATCATTCACTATATAGAGTATTATAAAAATCATATTAAATTTATCATTATTTTATTTGAAACTAAGATAAATTAATATTAGAATAAATTTATTTTTTTATACTCGAGAATATAAAATCTATTTCCCTCTCTACTTCCCCTGTTAGAAAAATTATTATTTTTTCTGTGTCAATGGATACATATGATAATAAAAGATATGAAAGATAAATTTGAAATATAAAAAATTATGAACACTCTCACTCCAGCTTTATGAATCCATATAATGTAATTAATATAGATTCCTCTTATTTTTTTAAAAAATTTAATCATCTAAAATATTATTTTTACTAAGCACTTCAAGATTCATGAATTTAATGTGGATTGGTTCTGAGGGATGATGAATATACTCTAAATTAATTGAATTAATATTATTTACATTATCTCCATCCGTTCTATTTTCTCTTTTTACATTATTGAATGCATCTATATAATAATTTAATGTAAAAATTATTTGATTCTTTATATGGATCATGTTTTATTCAGACACTATGTGAAAGAGAAGTGGCCATGAAATTATTCTTAAATGATTTTTTATATATAAATAATTTTATACTATAAGGAATTAATATAGTATATATGACATGAGCATCTTATAACCTACTATCAAAGGATATTTTCTTAAGATCCATCAGGGGAAAACTCCCTTAATCAAAATGAGTCACTTTTTTATTTTCAATTTTCATGTATAAATTCATAATAATTAGAATTTTGTGAAACTTTTCTAACTATAAAATCTGACACTTCACTCATTTCCACATTAAAAATATTAAATATTCTCTTGAGTCAAATAAATTTATAATATATATCGTTGCTTTAATGAAAAAATATTACAAATCACACGTTAAATAGAATCTAAATTGAATGAAATATTAATTAAAATCCATTCACTATTACACATATCATTTAAAATATTAAGAAACACTTTTTATCATCTGTTGAAAGTTAAAATATCATAAATAACATTCAAATGATGTTGCATATAATTTTTTTAATATGATAATTTTTAATTTATTTTCCAAATTCCATTTAGTTTTTAATGGTTTAAGTATAAAATTAGAAAATATTCTTCATTACCATTCTACCAAATGATAACCCTAAATATTCCAAATTTTATTTGAATATTTGAAATTAAAAATTCTTCAAAAAACTCCCCCTATCCTCTAGACAACTAATACATAAAAAGTTTATCCTTATACAATATTACTTTTCTTGGACTTTTGACAACCTGAGGTCTTTATTAAAGAAAAATGGGGTTCAATACAAGTATTTTTTATGTTATATTCAAGACATAATATTGATAACTTCTTGAATAACCTTTGGTAAAATAAAAAAAAGCTAACTTCTAGAACAATCTTTTTCTGCCAACATATCTTGAATTGAATTCAATGGTTTAATCTTTCTATATCCATTCATTTGAATAGAGAAAATAAAAAAATAAATTAAATATTTAAATCCTCCATGAGTATATATATATTCATTAAATAATATCAAAAGATACATTAAATATAAATTATCCTATTAAAATTAATTGCTTAATGGTATGTGAAAAAATGAATTCAATTTTAAAAAATAATAATGAATTAATTAAGTCTACAAACATGCCTGTTCTTTTGGAAACCATTGATGAAATCATGACCATGATGTATATTATGGGTTGAAGGGTCTTCTTGATATTGTTGAAATGTGGGTTTCTCCTCATGGGAGCTTAATTTTAGTTTCCCATCATTCCTAGATTGTCTCCTCCTGGTTTTCGTATATTCATGGTGTGTATAATTAGAACCCATATTTTATATGAAGAACCTACTACTCTCTTGTTCATTTTATACATTGATCTCTTATTACCATAGTTTTTCCTCTCTATCTTCAATTATTAGTCTCCAGGTCTTACTCAAACCCATGTCATTTATTTCATTAAAGGGATCTCTTAACTATGACATTTCATTTTATATGTTATAGATATTGAAATTGTTTCACTCATATACCAATGTTCCCATGTTTTTTGGGGGTTTACCATAATTAGAATTCCTCATGTATGAAATCAATTATGGTTGGGAGGTGAATTACTAAAATGAGGGTAGTGTACATTAATACCTCCATAAATATGTTTATCTTTATTGATACTTTTATTTCTCACTGTCAATGTCTTCAAATGTTTGGGTTTTCATTACCCGATAGCTCAGATACATCTTTTGCATAGTGGAATTAAACTACGAGATATATTTCATGTTTATAACAGTGTGGGTTTTATTATATAGATTACATATCCCCTTTGATAATGTATCTATCCAAAATGGTAATGCATATCATGTTGGTTGTTTTATGCGTATTGATGACTCTAAATTATTCTTGGGAAAATTTGGGTTTTATGGATTTTGTTTTTATGTTGATATTTGATATACCCATCCTATTAATATTATAATTATTTTATATGGGTAGGGGAGATTCTATCAGTGTATTCTATTTTTAAATGTGGTAGTATTTTTCCCCTTTTGTGTCTATCAAGGTCATTGTCCCTCTATTTTTCAATTTCACAAGAGTTGTGGCCATGGTGAGGAAGGGGATCTTTAGTCTCCCGACCCATAGTCCCATACCATGGATACTCATTTTGATTAATATTGTCCTATTAGGTTCCTTTATTTTGATTAACTAATATAAAAAACCTCATCCCTTTCCCAGAGTGACTTGATGAATTTTTCTCCCTATGGAGGGATACCATTTTCCTCTTCCTATAAAGCCACATTCTATAAAAATTCAATAGATTACAAAACAAATCACATATATTAGTGGGGGATTATTATAACAAGGTAGGCGTATGTGTAAGGTTTTTTATTTTTTAAAAACTCATAGCGGTTAAAGTGTAAAAGGTATTGGTGAGGTTGGGCCATTGGAGGTTGTCGCCTCCTGTTAAGGGGATAAGGAAGGTAATAACTGCCAAGAGTTTCCTTTGATGTGGTGGTAAAATAAGAGAAGAATGTTCTAATGTTCTATATTGTGGAAAATAAAAATTTATTTCATCTTCATAGAGTCATATTTTCAAATGATTAGTATATAATCCATACCCCCTACGACAGGAAGAATAAGATCAAAGGGAAACAATCAGATCCATTCAACCTGATAATCAATCAAGGCACATTGGTTAAACATGAATTTTGTTGTGTTTTTGGTATAACTCATAACCATTATTCTAAAAATAATTTTTGATTTAGGGATTATATTACTAAAATTATTTCTGAGGTTTATTTTTCTTCGTTTGATCCTCAATATGATGCTATTCACTTGTTGCAATCTTGAATTTATGTCTCAACACAACCAAAAATTTGAGGAGTTTGTAGGGATCCCATTATACATAAAATATTATTATTTTTTAATTATCACTCCACCACAAAATTATATATATCTAGAAATAAATAATTTAATTTTTCAAGTAAACTATGCAAATATTTCCATCACAACTCAATATGAAGGTCTTAGTAAATGAGGAAACAGATTCAAATGTGAGCACATTAGATTTTCTTGTATGAAATCATTGTTTCATATCAGATTATGAATGAAAACTAAATTTTTTTGTAAAATGATAAATCCAATAAATTATTGATAAATATGATTAACACGAATCCTTTAATCGATTCCCCAAAAGGAAATAAATTTATCAGTTCAGATCATTTAGTTTATCAATTCCAAAATGGTTCATTGTTTAATGTTTGGGTACATCATTTCTATGATACCCATGAAATTTTATGATAATGAAGTTGATGAGGAACTATCCAAAAAATATCTATACATTCTAATTTCTATAGTTCTACCAAGAATATATTCTTCAAGAAATGAAAATTATTTCATAAAAAATAATATCACAACTGAAATTTAATTTTAGAATTATAATAATTTCCATAACATCAATGAGAATATTCATAAGGACATCAAATATAAATAAATAAATAAAAATTAATATAAATGGTACTGATGTTGACGGTTTTATATATCTCAATGTGTAGTTAGAGTATAGAATTAAATCGATTTATATTTATCAAGGAAAAAATATCAATATCAATGGATCAATACAAGATTATAAAATCTATATATATGATAAGAATGAAGTAAAAGAATATATGAAGGTGATGATTGAAAAAAATAAATAATGAGAATGTAAAAAATGTAAGGATTCATTGTGAAACAACAGAATGAGTAAGGGTATCCTTGAATCACATGTATATTAACTAACACAATGAAGTATGTTATAAAGTATTATTTATAAATGAATGATTAGTTAGTTTAGATAATATTAATGGATGAAAATAATGAAAATTTTATTACACATAAGATATCATTGAGATAATAGATAATATAAATAATGGATAATATAAATTAAAATCAAAGAAATTAAACAAAAACGTTTTATATAATAAAAACAAAAACATAAAAACGAAAAATATTGTGGGTCACATGACAGAAATAATACATATATCCTCGTAGAGGACAATCCACAAACTCTAGCTCCTTAATAAAAGGCAGATTTGAAAAAAACATAAAAGTACATAAGAATCAATATTTTGTTGCAAAGAAATACACTAAAAAAGTTGTATTATTTTATTACAAAGATTATTCATACAAAACACCAGTGCTACATAGCATATAAAATACATCAATTCATAATAAAAATAATTATACATGAGTAAAAAAATATAGAATTAAAATAGTTAAGTTTGCTACTATAGGTGAAAATGATATATGTATAATTTATTTTATTTCTTATCAAGTATTTATTGGAATATTTTTAGGGAGTTTCAAAGTGGTAAATGATAGTAACTAATAGATTATAAAATCTTTTTAAAAATAAAAAATAGACTCACAATATTTAATGATAACGATGTCCTATCACATATAGTAACAGAAAATACATATCGGCAAATAATAGATGTGATGAAAAGAAATAGGGTGATGATTAATGTGGTTGTGAAGGTTTCAATATTAGATACTCATTATAAATCAATGGACCATGAAAAAGTATGAATTTTAATTTTTTTATCAACTTCTAATATTATTTAAAATTAGGAACTAATCTCATATAACTAATATGTTAAAGAATGAATTGTTTATTTTATAATAAATAAGGGTATTACAGTTATCGTAACTATGGATTATGAAATTCATGAAATGGAATAAAGATAATAGTTAGTTTGTAAATTTAATTCCTTGTGAATAGAAAACTATGTTTTAGTCAAGTGACATACTAATTATGGAAAATATGCATCAAAAATAAGATCAGCTTCATTATTGTAAATGATGATGAAATTATTAATCAAGTATAACAGATGTTTCTAAAACAATACCTCAATAATTAAGAATATATATGTTCTCAATATATGTTTGTTGAAATCCAGTTTTAGAATATAATGTCTATCCACTTCTATAGAATGTCCTCTCTGGGGTCAGGGAAAATAGAAAGTGTACATGAAATTCAAAAGATTATACATGATAATACCTATATGTAAAACATATGATAAAAGGGATAAATAACTAAGGAAACCAATTATTATAATTATTTCATGCTGAAATTATGTATTTAAAAACTGATCAAAATATTAGTGGGATAACATAACTAAGATTAATTGTTAAAAAAAATATTAGGATAGAATCAAGGATTAATACAATATGATGGAATGGTCAGAAGTTTCCCATCAAAAGTCCCATGTTGTAAGTCACATTGTATGTTATCAAAGATTATTTTATAATATTCATGGATTGAAATTTTAGAAGTTTTAGAAAAATAGTGGAATTTATTTGACCAATAATAAAATAGTTTATTTTATCATGAATAATGAGATAGTTCATGAATTTTTTATTGTGAGGACTCCAAAATAAAATATTTTATTTTAAAGAAGTAACTATATAATAAAAAACATGTAATAATAAATTTTATTTGATTAAGTCTTAAAAGATATTTTTAATGAAAATCTAATTTACTTTATTCAACAACATGATTATTATATTTTTTTATTTTAGAGAAGAAAACATACTTTAAATGATGTTCTATAACAAGATGTTTGTGATGAATTATTTTAGTATCTTTTGAATTAAATTCATAATAATCCAAAGGTGGGAAAACATATTATATTATTTTCTTACATTGATGTTATCAAATTTCATGGATACTCATATATGATAAATGTATAAAAATGATTCAATAAATGGTTTAAAAATGTCCAAAAATATTTAATATCATTATTTTAGAAAATTAGTTGATTTTTATATCAATTAATGATAAAATTATAAATGAACTTATTTATGAATCTAACTTGTTATAGAGATAATAAAATGTTTGTTTTAATTCTAAAGAAGTAATCAATGAGGAATATAATTAAACATGATTTCTAGAAATAATTAGATCATGAATTTGAGCTCTGATCAATGAGTAATACATTATTACTTTTATGATATAATATGTTAAACAATAATGTATTAGGTCACTCTAAAAAACATCACCATTATCATACCTAGATCCTAATATTTCTAATGAAGAGACAATAGAATAATTTTACAAAAAATTAATGGATTAAGAGACCAAATAAGTATAATAAAACTAGAAATGGTATATTTTTGAAAAGAAAAATGGGACAAATGTTATCAAATTTAAATACGTTTGATATTAAAAAATAAAAACAAATGATGAATGATGATTTAGAAATAGAAACATTTTTTATTTAAATAATATTATCAAATTGAAAACAATTATGTTGATGAGGTATTTTACACAATTGGAATGATGAAAACAATATCATTTTTAATGGGTATTGAAGTGTTAATGAGATTAAAGGATAGAAAAATAAATGAAAATTCAACATTATATACTTTATTTATCAATGAAAAATTATATATTGATTATAAAGATGTATTTCTTTTTCGTGAGGTTGAAATTAATGTGTAATTCTATAATAATATTCCTTAATAAATTATACAAAATATAAGGGAATAATATTCAAGGTATGATCAATACTAGAGTGATATAGATATTTTTTTCTTTTATTATGTATTTAAATAATTTAATATCCATTAATTTGTCTATTTGATTTTAATTACATACTTTTTTATTTTTTATGAATTATGTGCTCAATTAGAATAATTTATTAACTATAGATTTTGATATATTTTTTCAAATTGATTTTTTGGATATAATGATTTCAAATATAATCAAAATATTAAAATATCATTTTTTATTTCTATATGGTTTGTGGGAATTAATTTCCTAAACATGACCAAATTGAGAATTAAAAACACAAATGACAAAAAAATTATTTAAATTGAATGATAAATGGTTAAATAGAAATAAACTATACTCATTAAATGTGGCGTATCTATATCAAAATAACTCTATATTAATTTATTAAACCTATGGAATAAATATTACAAAAACTGTTCAATTCTTAATTAATACCACTGAGTATTACAACATTAAGGTATTTAATGAATGTGACAAAGTGGAGGAAGATAAAGAGACTCTTCCAAATAAAAAAGTGGAATTCATTAATAAAACAATAAAATTTCCTAAAACCAAATAGGAAAAAATTCAAAAAGAAACTGTATTAAAATTCAATTTTTTATGGTTATAAAATAATCATTAATTATAATTATATATATAAGAAGAAAATATTCCACAATCTTATCCTATAAATATAAATATCTAATTTCATTTAAAAGGATCGTGGTTTTGGATGAATTGGCTGTAAAAATTGAGAATATTAGAAGAGAGATGATTTCAAAATAAGTAATATATACATTAAGGGATAAACTAAATGTTTTGGTGGAAAAAGATATTTGAGGATTTATCTATTTTGATTTTGGTATGTGAATAAATTCTTATTATAGTTTTCTAGAAACTGTATCTTTTGATTGAAAAAGGACTATTTTCCCCCTTGAATTGACATTCCTTTATTTTTCTAGATTTCTTCTACCAATATATGACTAAAAATATTCTTTTTTTTTCTATCATTATTTGGGTGAGGTCTCCCCATTTTGAAAAATAATCCAATTAGTTTTTTTTTCTCATAGATATTCAGATTATCAAATAACTTTTATATGGGGTTGATGACCCAATTTTGATTTTTTATTTCAAGTAAATATATGTGTTAACATAGAGGTATTTTATTGATAATTGATAAAGATAATTTTATTCTTATATAAAAAATTATGAAGATATTATCTGAGGATCAATTCCTCTTATGTAATGATATCTCAATACTTTTTCCTATTCTTTTTTTTCATTATGTCCTATATGTAATGTCAAACATCAATGAGAAACTTATTTATAGTTTTTTCATAACATTATTTGGAATAATAAATCCCCCATTTTAACAATATCATAACAAAAATTAATTAAAAAATGTTAGGTGTTAACTAAGATTGAAAATTAAAAATGAGAAAACAATGTGGCCATTATTATATTATATTATAAAAGGGAAATTATTGATTGAGGTATTGTTACATAATAAGAAACATAATTTTTAACAAATTTATGTTGTTATCCTAAGTTATTTTAGTTTTTAATTGATATTTATAGTACTTTAACAAATAATTTAAAATTAATAAGAAATAATTTTTACATTGAGGAAACATATTCTACGAATTATTTTAAAAACATTTGGAAGACAAGTAATGTATAATTTTTAAAATAAAAATTAAAAAAATAAATACATTCATGATCTAAAAAATTGATTTGATGCTTCAACAAAATTCATTCATGAATCAAAAATCAAAAAAAAATATTCCCTCCATTTTTAAAAAAATAATATAATTAGAAAGTAAAGAAGAGATACATGACAACGATAACCCTATTCTAACATCTTCTGATATTTATGAATAATGTAATGATGAGTTGTGAAATAAATACTACATTTATATATATAATTGACATTCAATGGAAGTTATAATAACATAATTTTCTGTGTATTTTAATTTTTTAAATAAAAAAAATTTGGAAACTTATTTGGACGACATTGATGAAAATGAAACATCATGTTTTGAAGATGAAAAATAAAAACATTTTTTAAAAAAATTTCAAAATATTAAGGTGAAAATGATCTATTAATTTTTTAGATCATTTAGAGGAACCTTATTTTCTACCTACATCCAATACAAATTAAATAAACTCCCCAAAATTTCTGGATACTAAGTGAACATATATAGAAATATAAAATTGTAAGACATTTTTTTCAAAATATTGTAATATAAATTGTTAAAATTTTCTCAATGTGTTTATTTTTTTCCAAATACTTTGGTGTGGATTTATTTTTATGATTAATAAGATGTAAATAATTGAGTTTATGAAATGCTGGTCTTACTTATTGTTGAGTACAGTGTTACACATTATGTTTCTAGTAACGAGCCATTTCTCAAATAAAAAATAATTTTACATGATGAAATTGATGATGAAAGAAATCATGGAACTAATTTTCGACAACCATTTGATTTGTTTAAAGGATAATGTGACATAAAAGTGTTCTTACATTTTTCATTTTCTAATACATCATTGGATAAAAAAATAATTTAGTGGAGAATGAAAAAAATACCTATAAAGATTATCAAAATAATTTAATGTTGAGTAAAAGTAGAGAAATTTTATTTATGATGTTAATGTGAAAGTAACCACACCCTTAATAGAATTGTGAATAAACATGAAAACTATCCATATTTATAAAATGTAAATTGAAACACTAATTCGGTGGTTCTAAAAATTATTATTTTTCTTCATAAATTTAATTTTCATTATTATTACATTGTTTTCAATTAAATGTTTAGAATCTATTTCTTGTTTTTTCACGTAGGTTTTCATTTGGTCCAATTGTGAGAATTACTCAATGAATATTATAATGAAATTAATATTATTTAAATTCATTCATGTTAATTTTTTTCATGTCACATATATTGTCTTCAAAATAATCAATCCTGAAAATATTGTGGTATCATTATAAAAAAATTATAAGGTGATCAAACATTGTTAAAATAATGTTTTTTCTTTTAGGAATGTCACATTTTTTTCTTTAAAATTTTTATGTTTTTATTTATATTTTCTGTTAATTTTTATTCATTTTTTTTATTTTTAAATATTATGAGATTAAAAATGTTATACTTGTCCTTTTTGAAACCCATTTCAATTAGTGAACCAATTTTTATATGAAAATGAGTTCAAATAAATGTTTAAATGTCATTGTTTCATGTTCATAACTTCATGAAATTCATAAAATTTCTTATACATATTGAATCCCATGAAAAAAATCACAATATTTATATTTAATATAAAAATTCTATTTGGATTCTAAATATTTTAAATATATTCACTACAATAAACTCATTCATGGGAGACGAAAGTATAGTTTGATGAAAAAATTTTGATTTATTTGTATAAAAACATGAGGTCTTTATATTATTTTATTTTAAATTATTGATAAAATTTCATTATTATAGAATCTTTTTTTCCTAAATTTTTTTAATCCAACATTAATATTCATTTTATCATTCCAATCCATTATAAATAAATTAATGACATTGTTTGGTATCCAAATTACATTGCACCATTTTTTATCCAATCTGTTATGGATATTAAAAGAGAATGATTTTGAATAAAGTAACTATGGGGAGAGATCTACTAGGTTCAATTATATTTTTCTCATGTTTTAGAGATGCAAATTATGTGAAATTCGATTCTAGATTTGAAAAAATTAATATTTAATTTTTCTACCATACAAGAGATTTCTGAGTGCATTTATGAAAAAGATTTTGAAAAAAAATATTATGATGATATAGTTAAAAAATACTTTAATAATAATATTTTGGAATTGTAAAAGAATTATTATCATTATATTTTACTATTTTCGGTCACACAACTATTTGGAACCTAAAATAACACTCAATTCCTTCAAACATCATGCTATTTTGAAGTTCAAATATGATAAAATTATTTAATTTTGTTGAAGTATGTTGATTTAGAAACATGTTTCTTCTAAAATAATTATGTTTTGGACTTTCCAAAACGTTTTTATGATGTTTTTAAGCTAATTTAATTCAAATTCATTTGAGGAGGATAACATACATTAGAGTATACAAGATTCAATTATATTTATTCTAAAATATCCAACCCATATAACAATACCTTGGAATTTATGACATAAACAAATTGTTCTAAGTCATTAAACAAATCCTGGTAAGACCCCATGATAAAAAAAATTCATAATTCATCTTTCGTGGATCTATAAGAATTTATTAAACCTATAGAGAACCACATATGTGATTTGTAGATGAAATCCTTTTATATTATTTATAATTCTGTGAAGAGTGAAAAATTTGGATGAGGTATGTCTTTTCTTTGAATGAGAAGAAACATATAGTAGATATGAATTGAATTAATTTTATTATGAACACAAACTAATTTTTTGGTGAGGAATGATTATTTTTTATTTTTGTTGTCATATTACTGGATAACATGGTTATGCACTTCTAAATTAGTTTGGATGAGATTTTATCTAGTTACATACCTAGGAGGCCAAGTGATAATTATGCGGGAATTGATATGTTTAATAATTTAAATATAAATGTTATATATTTTAAAAAGTTAATCCCCAAAAATTTATTTAGAGTTGAATTACAAAAATCATGTATTTTTGTGAAATTTTGAGGAATATTTTGAAATTTATAAACTATGGAGTTTTAATATTTTTAATCACTTTTAGGTTTAGACTATAAATATTTTAAAAATTCTATAAATTTTAACTTTCTTTTAAGAGATATGGTTTTATGAAATCATTT
The DNA here is from genome assembly GCA_963277665.1 of Viscum album. NCBI lineage: Eukaryota > Viridiplantae > Streptophyta > Magnoliopsida > Santalales > Viscaceae > Viscum > Viscum album. The sequence continues at coordinate 105,909,106 of OY728144.1, read as the reverse complement.
TCTAGAACTGGTCTATGTTTATATCTAAACAATAATTATTCCAAAAACTCTTTAAAAATTGGATGTTGGTCTATTGTATTGATTTAGACTATTATTATAAAATGAGGTATACATCATGATAGAGACCTAAAAATTAGATGATTATAGATGGTGTAAAAATATTAATTTAAGGTACAAATGGTAGTAAATATTCATTTATTAATTATCTCATAAATATATATAATTAATATTCCAATGTGGAGGAAAATGAGAAAACTCTCCAAAAATAAAAATTAATCATTGTTAATTCAATGTTAGAATATCATAAATGTGTTAGAATAGATTATATTTTTAAGAAGGAAATCCAAAGAAAATTTGAAATAAAAAATGATGAAAAAACCCCAGTGAAAGTCAGTAAGATTATTGGGAAAAATACTGAACCATTATAAGTATTAATTATAGAAGGAAATATAACACACCTTATCCATAGAAATTTATATCCCCACTTCCATTTAAAATAATTTTGGGAAAGATAGTCTATATCTATTAAAGAAGATCCTAATATAAGATACAAGAGTAAAATTGGACTAATCTTGAAACTATTCACTAATCACCAAGGGGTGGTAGTATAAAATATGGAAGGATTCATACTTTTTTAGTTTGGTTCATCAGTGTACGCTTAATATATTTTTATGGAATTTTTATTATTATTGAATGACGATAATTTTAATTATTAATTTTATATTGTTCAATTATTTTATAGATTTTATACCATCTTCTCAGTGTAAAATTATTGTATTTTTTGAAAATATCATTTCGAATTGTCTCCAAATTATTCAAAAAAAGTACAATTAGCACTGATTTTCTATGGTATTGGTACATAAAATATTTTTATTAAGGGTATTGACACAAATATTTTAGTATTTGATATCGTGTCTATGAAAATAATGTGTAAAACTGGAATTCATTAGGTGAGATTTGTTCAATGTAATATCATAATTAATATTAATATTAATTAAGTTTGTTTTTGAGAATCAAACCATATCCATTAATATAATCTAGAATTTATATTCTCATCAATTTTTAATCATCCATATCCATAACAACTAAATTGAGTTTGTAATTTTTTTATTTTAACTTAATATATATCAATAATACCAAATTTTAACACTATCATAACACAAATTAATTAATAAATCATTGTTATTTTAACCTAAAACCAACTCATTATAAGACCCCATGATGACCACTATTGAACATTTTAAAGGGTATATTTTTTATTAAGGTAATGAAACTGAATTCTCACCATCACGATGATGGAATGGTATCCCACAAGGAAGCGGTGGTCATTATCTCTATAATACAAGGGTGTAAAATCAATTTATGAGGGCTATTATATATTAATATATAATAATAATTTTTATATAAAATGAAACATAGTGTAATAATTTTATAGAATTTATATGATGTGAGATTGAAATGATGATTATTGGTGTGTAACTATTTTATGTTGGATTATATAAAATATAAGGAACGAATAAAACATATTTTTTCTAAATATAAGAATTAATAATAATTTATAAAAATATTTGAATTTTGGATTAGCTGTCTTTGACCCATCCAGTTTCCCCTAGATGATATTGTCAAGGGATATCAATAAAAGGGAAGTTATTGTGACAATATAATGGAAAATAATTGGTAGAATATTCTAATTAACTATCTAAATATCCAAAAATTATTTATAATTTTTAATATTCATGATGTCAATAAATTCCAAAATAAATCCCATTAAGAGTTGTTAAAATAATAATATAGTATATTAATGTCATTTTGGACATTAATTTGTTTTATAATACAACATCAATGATTCAGTTTTTAGGAAATATGAATTCATATTAGCTACGTTCAGTGAGACATAGAATTTAACAATTGGGTGAATCATTCTATATTAGATATTTTTTATGTTTAAACATAATGAAGTTATATTATATATCATTAAACCATTTAAAAATTGAATACATATTGGAAATTCAGGAGTGTAAAAATTATTATTGTTGAAGAAAACTTTTTTGGATAATGATGTTATAGAGATATATCTTATTATATTCATATTTGATCTTTAATTTAGATTATTAATATAAAAAATCACATTCTTTATTAAAACAAAAATCATTCAATGAACAATTATCGATTTTTAAAGGAGAAAGATAAGCAAATATTTATTAGATTTGAACATGAGTCTACAAAAATAATATTATTAATGTAAGGAAAAAAAATATCCAATGGGGAGTCTTAGAAATTTTTTTTTCATTTTATCATAATATTATTCATTTATTTATATTTTTTAGATAAGGAAATCTCACACCAATAAAGTCATTATTTTTATTTGATGAGTTTTTCATTTTTTTATGAAACATGTCTAGTTTTCAATTTGTGAATCACGGAATGCTATGTTATTCACTACGAAAAGATAACAGGACATAATGTTTTATTTTTATAATAGTAAATATAAAACTATTTGAGTTACTCTACAAGGGAGAAACTTATAAATACAGATCCTGTAGGAGATATGCTCAAATATGTTTTCGAGGTTTATTGTTACTTATTACAAAGGGGGAGACATCCTAATTTCAAAAGGGAGATAAATTCATTCTTCTTGAAATATTATTTAGGGTGTTAATTTGAATTTTCATAAATGAATAGTTTTTGAAATTGGAATATTTGAATTAATATACAAAAAATGTTGTCATAATTGGAGTATGATGATTAACAATGCTCCTGAGAGTAAATAATTTCATTTAGAGTTGTTTATCGCAATGAGAATGAATTGTGTGATCATAAATAATATGTTTAGTGAATGATTGGATACATTTTCTGAGATTGTATGTTATCAATAATATGGTAACATTATATAATGATCTTGGTTCTAACTATTAATAAAATAACTTATCGAAAAAAATGGAATGATTGTTAAAAAAATCCTCATGAAATTATTGGGTTGAGTTTTATTGAAAACTTTGGATAGATTCCCACATGAAAAGTTGTAACATCAATTTAGAATCATTATAAAACCATCATAACATTCCATCCAACATTTTTTAAAGAAAAAATATTAATTATATAGAAGAAACCCAATAATAAAGTGGTTCTTTTGAGTTTTGTTTCATGAAAATTTAGAACATACAACATTAACAACATTAAAAAATTTCTAATCAACTCATGTGGTATATCCATTGGTTATCCAATGATTATTTTATTATATCCTATATCTTAGAGATATACCCCAAAATAATGTGGTGGTCACGTATCCCAAAAAGGGATTAAATAAATAGGATGACTATCATACAACTATATAACATAATAATAGGAAACGACCCAATGATCAATGGGAATAATATAAAATATAATCATGATTCATATCAAATAAATATGGTAACAATATAAAAATTAAACATTCATATGAATATGACCATGTTGTATCAACATGGTATCATAAACTTAAATTTCTATAATTATTCACGAAGGTATTATAAAACATGTCATATCTATATATTAATTATTTACACAATTCATTGTATCATTATTTTGGAACACCCTTCCTATTTCTTATAAATTTTGGGAGATATTTATCATAATTTTCCATTTCAGGAATTCTTTAAAGGGAATAAATAATTCGTTTAATTTAAAAACATTATTCACATTAGTATATAAAGACATTATAAATACACTATTGTTAACCAAAGGAAAGAGGATGCATGTTTCATATATATAAATACATGAATGAAAAAATAATGTTTACATATAGGTTAATTCCCATGGATGATAAAGTGCTTTATATTTTTGTAATAAGAAAATATTTTAAATAAAATAAATATATTAATGAAATTTATTCAGAGGTATCATAGTGTAAATCATGGACTAACAAAAGGGTGTAGCATGAGAGAGTAAATTCAAACCATTAATAAAATACAATATTAGAAAAAAGATATAGATACAAATGGTATTAAAACTCCAAAATTCAAAACATAGAAAACGTATGACAAAAGATGAACATAAACTGAAAAATTGAAATTTGAGAAATTCATTACCTTGAAGAGTTGGTTTCTGAAACATGTTGAATGAACCATCTTACTATACAGACACCATGGAAGGATTATTTGAGATTTAAAATAACTATAACATCATATATATAGGAGTTTCATAAGAGAGTAATTGATATTAGTGGGTATTTATAAAAAAATACTAGATAATTTTTTATTAATTTATAACATATTTTTTGAACTCAATATAATAAATTAGCCAAAAATAAAAACATAACCATTGATTTTTACCATGGTTTGAGAATTTCTTTATATTTAATTATATATTATGATTTAGAATTTAACTCCTTAAAATAATACTATTGGTGATGTGGAAGTGAGTCATGTTCATAATGGTTTGATTTTAAAACCAACAAATTTCTTATATTTTTTGAGAATTAATTATTGGATTATAAAATTAATGAAATTAATTTAAAGAATATTTATCTTAATGGATAAATAATTTGGATTTGAAATGGATAACCATTATATTACTTATTACATCAATTTTTTTATTGATTTATTATACATACCATATGTTAATATTATATTTACTTTTCAACGAAAAATTCGATTACCACAAGAAATTTGAAAAAATTCCCAATTGGATACTTTCGACAAGATGATATCAAATATAATATTTATTTAATCAAAATTAATATCTAAATAGATAAATTTACACATTTAAATAGAAAATACTTATTTTTTAGAAAATATTAGTTTTTATCACACCGATTAATTTCTACCACATAATAACCATTTACAAGTCATTGTAAAATTATATTATTAATAATATTTAAATAAATATAATTTTAAATAAATATGTTATGAAAATATTTTTTATTTGGAATTATTAAGTTTTTTATATAGGTTTATATATTTCATGAAGAAATAATTATGTGGTATTTTTGTTTAAAAATATATTTATCAAATTCATATTATATTCATGTATCTTTTATATCATAATAATGAAAATTTGAATTCACAAATAACTACATAATTTATGTAAAGGAAAGTTCACTTTTAATAAATTATGATCTATATATGATACATCTTATTAAAACGACATTTTATCTAATGGTATGGTGTGCGATGGTGATGGATTCATCGGGTGGGTCAACAAAAAATGTTCTAATTTTAATCTCCACTAATATCAACTTCTTCTATAAGTGATTTCATTCAAGACACAATTTCCTGTGTTCTACTTTCTATATTTCAAGGGGAAACCTTAGTGATGCTACATCCCTCCCAAAAATCTGAAAAATTTTCTTCAAAAAGAATGAATAAACGAGATGGAGAAACTTTTTATCCATTATGAATAATTATTAATTTTTTATTAACTTTTATAAGCAATAAATATGAGTATAACATTAATAAAAATCATCACGTTGACCAATGAAAAAATTACTATTCCTGATGTCCATGTTACAATTTTCAATAGTTAGGTTACAATTCCAATGGTCGATGACCTCATATATATGATTTATAATTTATTTAGAAAGTATCATTAATAATTCACCTAATGGTTCTATATTTTTAATGTTATATTAATTAATTGGTTTAATAAAGTTCTATTAATCAACCAAGTGAGTTGTCTTGATGTAGAGAAATTTTTCTATATGTCTCATGGTATTCACTAAATTCTCTTCATTAGAGGTATTATTTCCTAGTTATACAACATATTATGATAGAACAAGTGGGGGATCGTGTATATACTTCCTAAAGAGTAATATAAGGAAAACACCATTAACATTATCCATGATTGTGGAAATTATGGTCAATGAACCAATTTTCCCCTGATATAAAATGTATTAATCTGGTCAATGCTCCTGGGTCTTTGCTATCATTTATTTCCAAAACTCATGACTCTATTCTTTCGTGACATTTCGAAGAAGAATTTGTTGACAACATCTTACTCCTAGACACTTGAACAATATTCATCATATCTCTTCGGATTAATGTGAGTATATTTTATATATTATTGGATGTCTTGAATATTTTCTATCATCTATTTCCCAATATCAGGTAAATGTATCATTCCATCACTAAAATCAACTCAATATGTATGAGTGTGACACCACATCCCATTTATTGCTTCACATGTATCCATTTTAAAATTTGAGTATGTTTTATTATTGTATGGAAACTCAAATAATGGGAGCTATTTATCCCACCCAATTTTAAATTCTATTATGTAGGCTATTACAATTTCTCCATGTGTTTGAATGGTTCTTTCATATTTTGCATCGGTATTGGGGTGATAACCAATAATGAAATCCAATAAGTATTCATATTATTTTGACGAAATATCTATAATATAAAACTGAACCTCATATCATAATCAAATACGATGAAAAATGCATCATCATGTATCCTCTCCATATCCTTTATATATATCATTTCAAGTTGGATAATAGTTAAATATTGTCAAATAATGATGAAGTGGGATATCTTGTTGATTCAATCCACTACGACACTTATTGAGTTACTCCCTTTGGTTTTCTTATGGAGACTAGTGAAAATTTAAATAGTGATGATCTCCCATTTCTATGTGCATATGGGTAATAGTTGCATCATATACTTAGATTTGAGTCTCTCTTCCTCAAATGGTTGACAATACATGAAGTTTGAGGTATATTCATCATTATACATAATTGTGGTGTCCTACAAGAATTTCTCTTGAAATTCATGGTTCATCATGGAACATCCATGCTGGATAAAGAAATATAAGTTATGTGAATTTTAAAACATACAAATATATATATATATATATCATTTGATTAAGGCAGAAAAATTAAATTTCCAAACCAATTTAAGTGATATTTCATGAAGTGGAATTCAAGTAGATTCCAATACATTTTTGCTTTCACCGTCTTTTGATTCTATAAATCATACCAATCTTAATCATTGAAATTTTTTGGATAGATAGTTGGCATATAATTTGGAAAATTTATGATATATTCCATACATGATTTCATGATCCATCATTTTCATATACATGACGATTTAGAAATTTCAACTCATAACTATGATAGATTAGTTTGTTCTCTTATACTAAGAGTGCCAAATACACTTTTCACCCATCTAGAATGGTAGTTAATAGAGAAATCATAGTTCTTGATAATCACTGACCATATTTTATGAATCATGTTGATCCCCTATAATATGAATATATAACTAAAATAGATGTATTATTAATATATACAACCCATTTTCCATCATTAATTTTGTGACATCATATCTTCTACATAAATTTCACTATATCAAACTCTATTTCATGATAACGATAAGTATTCTCATGGTATATTAACTATCATAATCCATAATTGATTAAGTTTTTCAGTTTTCATGATAAATCACTCATGTCGTATTATATATGACTCCCTGAAAATAAAAATTCTTTTTCAATAAAGGGTAGTTTTATTATTGATTATCTAAAAAATTTCCTCATTAATTTAAGGAAACATTCTTCACACTACATCTAGATAAACAAAAATCCATTTTGAGTCACCATTGATAGTCGATTTGAAACTTTTAAAAAAATTATAAACCTTATCACTAACTAAAGGAAATTTTGAATTTGAGTTATAGTTTTCTGTGGATGATGGTCTTCTAAAACTACTATTTTGGAATAATATTTAGAGATTCCTTTATATGTCCATATGTTCCCTATGAATGGATGTAATTGTATCTGGAACAGACATTTATGAAAATTATCAAATAGATTTATTGTCCTTAACGTTAAAAATATAATCCATATATGATCCTAATGTTCCCCATGGCATATAGAATATATCATATTATCAACAATATAGACAACCCCAAATTTATCAAGGTAACTATTAAGGTCTCTATTCATCAAATACCAAAATATATCATAACCCTTAGAAATGATAAAGTAAATAACAACAAAAATTTATTTCCCATATATTGTGTGAAGGTTAATCATTGGAATGTCTACTTTTTTCACCCTGAACTGATTATAGCCAAAAAAATTAACTATTATGTAATAAATTGATCTCTCTAAATATGGTTAATAATATCATCAATCCTTAGAAGAGTGCATTTGTTTCTTCACTTTTGTCCATTAATATATATATAATTATATATATTCAATTAACATCTATATTGATATATCCTTCTTCTTTATAAATAGAATTGGTGCTTCCCAACAAGTCATACTAAGTGTAATAATAAAATTTTCCAAAATTTATTAAATTTTATTATATACTTCATTTTATTCCACATATTCTTTCCAACATGAGGTCTTCAATATTGGATTTTAGTGGTGGTTGTGTTCAATTGATTACTCCATATATTGTTTTTTAAGATTACATACAAATTATGAAAATACAACAACATATTCTTGAATTATGCAGACATTTTCTATTTGCATACATTCTTTTCCTACCTCATACTCTCTAATTATAATTATACAAAATGAAATTGGAGGTTCTTTTATACAATGCTCAGGTTTGGACATCAATCCTTAAAAAATAACATGAGGTTTTCCATTAAAAAACACTTATATTTCATTACATGTATAGTTGATCATAATATTATATATTTAGAATTGTTTAATCCATAATATACCGATGAATTCCACCATGATATTAAAAAATTGATTTTTAATTAGATTTAACAGGCTAAAGTTTGTACTATAGTTTGAGTACACCATTGATGCTTAGATAATCCGAGAATGAGTATTAACATAAAAATACAATTATAGTTGTTTAGGGTTTTTATAAAAAATTACATTACACATGGATGAAATTATCGAATGTGTAGAACTAGTTTTAGACAATTCTATTGCTAGATTTGGGAGTAAATTGTGTGTACCTCCCGCCACATTATGTGGTTCCTCTACTTATGGAATCGTGATTATGAAATAATGACCTCCTTCCCTCAGAATATGATATGTTTGATGGTTTTTAACCTCAATTGTGTTTTGATTTAGTAATTAATATGCAATGTTATAATATTTCAACACATGAAGCATTGAACATCATGATCTGCTTTCACCATCATTCCTTTTCGTTTTTTATTGAGCTGTTAAGTGTTTACCAAAATATGAAAAGTATGAGAAATATGGCCATATATTCTACACATATATCACTTTCCAATCCAATGAAACAAGTTCATAAAAGTATTCTTACCACATTTTTCCATGTAGTAATTTATTGTTTCATTATGTCACATAAATGTAAAATATTTCAACCATGTTACAAGAACAATTTTTCCCATATTTTTATTTAGACAAACTGACCTTTGTGTCTTTCCAAAGTCCATTTATTCATTTAATTAACTCATCACTATATCTTAATAGTAATCAATGTCTCTATTTCCTGTATTTCTCTTTGTATGGGCTCTCATTATTACAAGGAACCTATCAACATTTACATTTAGATTCATAATACAGATAAATTTCCATCACGAATTTCTTATAATGTTAATTTAATTAATTAATAATGAATCATGATTCATTATCTTCATTAATTACTAACCTATTTTTTTCTCATCAAATAAAGAAAATATCAAATGAAAAATATTAGTCATAACTCTTCCAACTACATAGAATAGACCTATCTACATAGCTTCTTGTAATTAATTATTTTCCACTATTGATAATATTTTACATATAGGGGGAATAATTTTAAATATACATTATCTATCTCTAAAGAATGAATTGAAATAAATATTTTCCTATAGAAAAAATATATTTTTCAGTAATTATGGGACCAGGAAATCAAATAAATGATGATTTTCATTAAGGTGTGAAGGGATCAACTATATTATATTCCCATAATGCTTAATTTGACCCCTAAACATGATTTGGGTTATTATTCAGTAACTAATACAAGTGATTCATCATACTAATGACTTTTTTACAATATTTCATCCATTATGGTAGGAAGTATGTCAGTCCATCATCTATTTCACTCAACTATTATGAGGATCCTCCTATTTCTCACCATTTATCTAAAAGATAAATGACATAGTGGGAATCCTATTATCATTATGAATATTTAAATATTATGGTAATTATATTTCTTAAATCCAAAATTATAAGGAAATCATTGTTTAATCTCATACTGTAATAGTTACAATTTTTATGTATCATTCATAATGGTCCCTGAAAATCATGTGATTAGCAGATCATAACTCATAATTGTGTCAAACTAAATGTGCAACGAGGAATCATGGTCATGAACTAGTTGTTGATCCATTCAAATCACAATGATCCCTCTTCAGGTATATTACACCTAATTATGACTCTGTTAGAGCCATATCCACTTGTATTATCTAGATAAGAATTTTATTTTTAGGAAATAACTAACATAATAATTCACAAAAATCTAGGATTTTTTCGTATATTTCGAGTTATTCATATAGTTATTAATAATGTTTTCTATTGAATAATTCTAAAAATAACAAAATTCACCATTGAAAAAAACTATTGAATCCCCTCTTTTAATACAAAAAACATTCATTACATGTTACCAGACCTAACAACACAGAGTATAATTTGAGGTTATTTTAATTTTAATTAGAAACATAATACATGAAAAACATTAATTTTTTTAGAATAAATTTTAAATTACCATTTATAGGTTCATTCTATGTTTCTTTTGCTGTATCTCATATCCTAGGGACTGAAATCAAAATAATGGTGAGATCATAAAGCCTAGTAAGAGACTAAATAAATTGGATTACTTACATAAGACCATGATTCATAACAATTGGTAATGATCATATGAAAATTAATTACATCAGAACATAAATTTCATATATAATAACATGCAAATGTGGATACAACTTAAAAATTTGACATTCATATTCATCTAACTAATTTTTATCACCAAGGTGGCCTAAATAAAAATTACTAATGTTAATGACCAATGTATCATAAAACATACCTTATCTGTAGATTAAATATTTATCCAATTCACGGGAGAAATACATAGAACATATGTTATAATTCAAAATTTAGGTTAGCTACATTGATCATAATAAATCATTTCATCAATATCATTATTAAACAAATAATGGTATTCAAATAACATCATTAAGTATGTATGTTCTTGAATTAATAATCACTACATCATTTCTAACTCATGGAAATGGAATGTGGGTTTCATATATTTAAATAAAAAATTAAAAAATTATGATTAAATATTGGTGAAAACCCATGGATGAGAACGAGTTTGGGGTATTCAAAATATAATAATATATCTTGATAAAGAGAAAAACGATGAAATGAATTTGGAAGCATGAAGTTATACAATATGGACTATTGAAAGGTTATAATGTGAGGGAGTATTGTATTCCTACCAGTGAAAACATATTTTAATGGCAATGTGATAAATAAATATGGTATTAAATGATATAAATTCAACAGTGATGAAACAATCCAGAAAATAGGAACTATATAGAAAAAAGGAAGAGAAGAAATCCATTACATTGGATAGTTTCTTACTAAAACATGGGTATCAAACCATGAGACATTAAGGAATCCTTGATTGAGACATTTGGGTGGAAAATTAATATAAATTTATGGATAAAATATTATTGAGTTGATAGGAATTAGTATCGGTGGGAATGTATAGAAAAAAGAGAAAGTAAATCATTATAAATTTCCAAACATAGGTTTTGGACTCCACATAATAAATTAATCTAAACCACAATCCATATCAAGGTTTTTTTCGATTTTTTAGAACAAGATGGTTTTTATTTAATTATATAAAATTGTTATGAACCTAAATATAAAAAAAATACCATTAGTGTTGTGTATGTGTGTCATTTTCTTAAAGAACTCATTTCAAAACATATAATCATTTTATTTCTTATAGACTACTATTTAAAGGATTATAAAATTAAAAAAATATCATCAAAAACAATTTTTTTAAATGGGATATAAACTTTAGGTTCCATAATCTACATATATTTATTATTACATGACTTTTGTTCATTAATTAATTAATGATACATACTACATATTTATATGAAATTTAATTTTTACCTAAAAATATGAATATATTTCAAAATTATAAAAACAAAATCATCATTGAATAATTTTAATGTTATAATTTAAAAAATAATATTTATTTTATCAAAATATTTCTCAATAAATTATAATGTATGAATTTAAATTGAAAATAGTTATTTATTGAAGAATATTATTATTTATGACATAATTAATTTTATTCCAATTATAAACATTTGATTAGACTTTATAAAACTATATAATTATTTATATTTTTATTAATCAAGTTATAAGTGAATATTTTATATTATATTTCATTTAAAATAGCAGGTTTTGTTATAAAATTGAATATATTTTCGTGAAGATATGTTTTTTTATATAAAAATGTCTATTTATCAAATTCTTCTTTTATCCATGTGTATTTTAAAATAAGATACTAAAAAATGCGGTTGATTATATAACTAATTTATATAGGGAAAATAAATAAAAAAATTATGGCACTATGGTCACGGCCGATAACCCCTTTTTACACTGGTTCATTCCTTAAGATTATAGTGTTCAATGATAGTAGATTCATTGGTTTTATTCTAAAAAAATCACATAGTGGTGATATTCACTAACATGAAAATATGTAGTTGGAGATTTTGATCGAGGATCACTTATTGGAGCCCCGATTGGGCTTTGTTAATTTGGAACCCCCATTAAATGAACTCCCTCCAATGTTCGAAAAAATGTGCTTCAAAAGCAATGACTCTACTGGTTAAGGACATCATTTTTCCTTTCTCAAAAAAATATTTTTTATAACCTTTTATAAATATTAAATATAACATTAATATTATTACCATTGATCATAGTAATCATTAGTCATACTGAACAATATTTGTTTTTACCAACTATCAAATTGACCATCTATCAAATTACTATTCCAAATAGTCATGTTATTATTCGAAATGGTCATTTTACTATTCTAATAGAAATATTTCCCTCAAATAATAAATTTTCATTTTACCATACATTATTTACTCCAATTACCCTTAGTTTTATATATTATTCATTTTCTAAATTTTTTTTTGTTAGATAATATTTTTTTTATTATCTATAATGTTGCTTGGGAAAGGTGATTCTAATAGATAGAAAATTCCCATATTCTTTCATTCTATATTTCATACATTATATTAATTTCCCTATTAAAATTTTTATAATTTTAATGAGTTTAGTTGATGACTAAGGTAACTTTCAATATAAATGACGAAAATAATTTTTTATTGTCTATGTGTTGTATGTGTATAATTTTATATTTTATAATAAATTTTTATTTAGGTAACAATAGTCACTAATAAAAAAATATTTTTATATATAATAGTTGGAGGATTTTTTGTATTGTTATTAATTAGAATTAGGAATGGTGGTCTAGTTTATTCCATGGTGTTAAAACATTAATATAGTTGTAAGGGTCACATGTTTTGGAAATGTGTAGATATGTGGTTGTATTCCTTGAGTTTGATACCTATGATATTAAAATATGGAATAAATCTTTTATTATAAATTTAAAGAGGTTATTTAAAGGTGAATATTTATTTCAACTAGGATTTGGCCTATCTTTTTATTGAATAATATATATTATAGAATAAAATGGATAGTCAATCTATTTTGATTTTGAAATATAAATACATTGTTATGATATTTGAATAAAAATTAGACTAATGAGGTAAACATTCATAATTGTTTCCATTATAGTTCATTAAACGAACCCTTTTGAGAAACGGGTTATAATGAAAAAAATTTCCAACATGTTATTGTGGTATTTAACTATTAATACATAAAAAATTTCAAGAGAACTCAAAAAACATGGATAATTTATTGATCATATCTTGTTTTCTATAGATATAATGGATTCATGAAATCTAACCTTACTTATTTCTAGAATCAAGGTGTTTTCCCAGAAAATAGGGTTTTCCATGTCCACCTGATCCCCATGATGTAGTTGATTTCAGGTATAAGTGTTTTAAATTTTGAAATAATGAGATATATTGTAATGAAGAAAATTTTATGATCCGAGTTTATAAATTCAAGTAGTGATCAATAAAACGCCACACACTAATAGTCTAACTTATCTGGGGCTAGACTGACTTATTGTAAACTAATTGAATTAGTATTTTTTTATTCATAGAGATATTTTTTTTACTTTTGATAGAGTTCTTATTAAATTGGGAAAATATTAATTAATGTTAATTTTAAAAAAAATTAATAACATTTTTTGGACTAGATGAATGAAATTTTTAGAATCCATTTTTATAAAATAAAAAATATATATATATTTATAAAAAGGTTTATTAAGATAAGTAATCACATAATAATTCAATAATTGTTTTATTTTTATATATGACTACCTTTTTAACTAGATTGAGGGGGAACATATACATGAGTTATAATCCAAGATTACCTTACCTGAAGGTCCAAAGGCACAAAGTTATTACACATGTTTGTCGACACCAAAATAAATCATCCCCTCCCATGAACCTATTTAATATTAATAACTATATCAACACCTCAAAATTTGGTTGGATTATCCCTTACCCATATAGAGGTATGATATTATTAATCCACTTGTGTTTTTCCCTTGTCCCACCACAACCATGGGTTCGGTTGGATCAACCAAATGACTATAACTTATCTAATTAATCATCATCTGGTACCAATATTATAGTTTAACCTACCATCATTTATGACCTAAAGAAATTTTTGACCAATGAACTAATATGAGGACTAAAATATCAGATCAATTGAATAATAACATTCATATTGTACCCCGTATATAATAATTTCAACACCAACCACACTACTATTGAGTTATTTTACTATTTTACTACTTCAATAAATTATCTTCCACCTTTTTTAGAACCCATGATTCTTGTTGTATTGTGTGTATTTTTTAGAAAAATGGAATCCCCAAATATAAGAATACACGAAATTGATGATATATTCAAGAGGGAAATTCCATAATATAGATTTCTATAGAAATAGTGAAAAGAAGAGGTATTGTAGGAGATCATTGTTGTAAATTAATAGATATTCTTAATATGAATAAACAATGGTGTGTTTTAAACTATTATATTGGTGAAATTATTATTCCTTGTTCGTGGATGTTAATAATGTCTCATAAAGGTGAACGTTTTTTTAAATTTAGGATGATCATGAGTTATCAATGTTTGTTATTATTGTAAACCAATACGTTTAATGAAACATCTTTAATTTTTTCTAATTAAGAAATGAGTTAACTTAATTTTGGTATATCTGTCAATCACCTTGTGTAAGATATTTGGATGTACCCCAGTACAAGAGATAGTTGTAAAATTTTATGTTATCCTCTTCTTCATAATTCATGATTCTATATTCATTACATGTAATAGAAGAGTATTTTTATTAGTTAGGAAAAACCATTATTAGAATACCCATATTTGGACAAATGTTCTGTGTATATTACATATATGTGATGAAATAAAAAAAATTAAAATTAAAATAATAATAATAATAATAATAATAATGATGATAATAAGGCTCTTGATGTGTTATAACAAGGATATAACTTACACTCAGAAACAAAAAATATAGGATAAGTCACCCCAATGATAAATATGATAGACCTGTTATGTGTCTAGAATGAAATAATAAGTCTAAATAGGATTAAAATATATAACAAAACATAATGATTCACTTAGATCTCAGAGTCCCAAATTTGGATCATATCAGGAACCGTTTTCTTGTTTATAATTAGTACTCAATCTGTAGTGGTTATAACTATTATTATAGACCTTGTTACATTAATAGTTATTTTTTTCTATTATTATACCCATAAAATAAAGAGTATATACACTACCAAGGAAAAATTAGAAGGACAAAATTTTTATTCCATTTTAATCAAATTTACCTTCACCAACCATAATAAAAATATATCATTCCAATGGTTTATTTTTTTCTATACAATATTTTAAAAATATTTTTTCAAACCTATGGATTTAATAGAAAATTATTAACATCACATCAGTCAATATTTGTATTATAATTTAAAAAAAATCATCACATTGTACATGGATTTCATCATAACATCAAATCCACTAGAATGACACCCATATTCTATAAACACCGACCCACTATGACATATCATTCATTAGAAATTCCACATTCCCTCCCAATGATTCACCAAAAATTCATCATTCCCATATCCTAGATATCTTATCTTGGTCAATGTTCTAACCTCATTTTAATTTAATGTTTGTCAAGAATGGTTCAACAGATTATTTACATTCTAGCTACTCATAACTATCCAATATCACTACAAAACCACTAGTAAACAAGAATCTACTGAATTAATACATATAATAAATGTTTTAAAATTATGTTAAAAAATATTAAGGGAAATAACCCAAAAAATATTAAAAATAATACGATAATAAATCTCCTTTTTAATAATAATTCAAATTTAAATCTAGAAAAACAAATATAGCTTAAAATAAATACATAACAATATAATTTTATGAAAAAATAATTTTGTGATATTTATAAAAAAATAATCAAACTCATTAAAACATAATTAATTAACCAAACATCAATGAGAATATTGTTTACACTATGTATGTTTTTTTAATTTTAAAAATAATATTTTATGTGATTTTGTTATTTATATGTCGTTTCCATGTTCAATTTGTAGACCATGAACCGTACAATTCACCACTCACTAAATAAAAAATCAAACATTGTGGTTTTAATACATAGATTCATAAAGATGATCTAAAATATACATTAAAATATTTTTAAAGAATTTTCCATTTGATCTGATGATACATTACTATTTGATACGAAACTAAATTTTGAAATAATAATTCTCCAATTCATTACCAATTCTACCCACAGAAATCCCGCCTATATTTTCATATTAAAAAATATTCATTTTTTGGAATAAAGTAAATACTTTTTGTGATTTTAATAAAATAATAAATAATTTAATTAAATTATTTCCCCCAGTATTATGAGAGAATATATGAATTCTAAAGATTTCATTCAAAAAATTCAATCCTTCATGGGTATGTCATATCATATTAATTATCTATATACTTTAAAAATATCACAATCATAAATGAAAAATTTGTCATGTATTTACTAAAAAAAATTAATCAAATATTAATTTTATCATCATACTATCATTAGGAAATAGGTAACATAATTCAAATTTATTTTCCATAAAATAATCCTTACCAAATAAAATAAAATTTATTAAATAATTACTAATATAATATAAAAAAGATAATATTAATTTCATGATTTGAATTTTATTTCTAATATTGGAAATTTAAAATTCAACATTTCAATAGTTATTTGGAATTATTCTGTTCCAATTTAATCCTTCAAAAACTACATTTCAGGAGTATATATCTTATAAATGACTGTATCACATAATATTAGCTTCAATATAATGTCATCAATACAAAAAAAATATCAAAATAAACTTTTTTACATTATTAATATATTAATATAATAATTTATAATTCATGAAAATGTGAGAGATAGAATGCCAAGATTTATGTTATTTCTTGGTCACTTATTCTATATATTGGAGTTTACCAGAAATCAAAATTGGAATCATTCAACTAATTATTCTGTAATGATTATCATGTGGATTGATTGTAATAAATATGTGATGTTGTTCATATGTTGTAGTTAAAATTAATGAATTTTAACCATAGGATAAATAAATGCGACACTATTATAACATTTCAATGGATATTATAATTTTTTTATATTTTTATATATGTTACTAATTTAGATTATATGGATCATTCGTTTAATAAATTATGTCTATTTAGAGGAGTTAATGAACCAAATATTTTAAATTATTCAATTCATTCACAGAAAAAAATTCTGATAAACAATTAAATTAATAGAACATAATTTTTTTCATAATATTTAATTTCAAATATACTATAGTAGAATTTATAATTTATTAATTTAATTTCAGATAGATTATATCTTTGGAAGACAAAAATTTTAATTACATAAATGGAAACTATATAAATCTCATTTTTGTTAATGATTGGTCATGCATAGAGAGGTATATATTTTTTAAATTTAATTACACCTAATGATTTCCTTTTACAATTAATCATGTGGAAGGGTTTTTTCTCTTTATTAAAATAATTTTTAACTAATATTTCTTTTATATCCATTCAGTATTATTGTAGCATGTGGGATCAATTATTTGACATGATATTGTCTTTAAACTGAAATCCAATTTTGATTTTTATTCAATAACCACAACCATTGGTTATATAACAATGTACTGGTTTATGTAATTTATAGGAAAATTTGATTGTTTTTAGATAAAAACATTTGTATCATCATGACTATAGTTTCTTATTAAAGTCTATAAGATCATGTCAACAAATTTGAAACTATATGTATTTTAATTATTATCTATTAGTGGTGGGTGTATATCCAGTAAACTAGGGAGTCAAAACCCTTGAGATTTGATGTAATTGTATATAGGTAAACAAAAAAACAAAATATTAGTGTACAAATATAATATTTGTTGTGAGTTCCCTTCCATATCAAATATCATATCATATGTCATATAAAAATTAAACACATGCTAATGTTTTACATTAATTATATATACATATATATTAGAATTCCTCAAATAGTCAATCATATAAATGCAATGTTTCATAATAGTATAAAAGAATAAGAAATTCCAAAATTCATCCTCATCTATTCATCAAAACCATAATCCTTTTGTACCACGGTACTCTAATAACATAACTCTAAATATTATCCCAGTAATTGAAATTGTATACAATTCATGATGACTATATGTCCATCTTATATGTACATGAAATCTATGAGTACGAAACATTGTTGAACACCACCAACGGGACCCTGAAATATAAAATATTTTTTACATGTCATATAATATAAAATTATGTATGTATATATATATCCCTAAAAAAATTATATTACATAATTTTCATTTCATTATATATTCCCCATGAAATTATAAGACAAAACTACAATTTATTTGGTTAGTGTAATAAAATTATTCAATCACAAAAAGAGATCCCAATATGTACCCCCATATCTATGTAGAGCCCAAAAAATAATGATATAACAATTTTATTCGTTGGAGAAAAAACATACCCATTCATTCCAAAAATAACATCATTTCTGGGCACCAAAACATGTTTCCATGTTTATAAAATTTATGTATAAACTGTAAAATATTTACAAATGTGTTTTATAATGGGAATAAAATAGATAAATTTAGGTAAGAGGACCTAAATAATGGGAGGGGAATTATGTAAATAGATCATAGGTGAAAATAATTTAAACTATGGCAGTTTTGTAACATAACTTTCCCTCTTAGAAATAGCATCTATATCCTAAGAGTGATATCTCAAAATAAAAATATCTCATAAATTTCAATCAAATAATGTAATGGGCATATAATAGTTCTATCCATTATATATTAAATAGAAAAACCTCATACAAATTTTATAAATTACCTAAAATTTATCATATCCTAAGAAAATAATTACAGTGACACAACCTAAACACCTTCTCTTATATATAGAATGACATGTCTTATAGTAGGAAACAAATGAATCCCAAGTTAAACGCTACCCATATTGTTATACATTGATCAATCCTTATTTTTTATGAATCATCATGTAACTGATAATTGGTTAAAATATTATAAAACCACAATGAAATATATCACTATTCTCTTGAATCAACCCTTTAGTCAAACAATGTTTCAAAAAAATATAATGATCTTATCCTTGTAATATATCATCTCTCTAAGGCATATAACCACTTTTAGTTCTATACAATGTATTCATCCAAATTCATATTGATTCTAAAAAACCCTAAACATCATATATTTCCCCTTCACCATCCAATACTCATAGATAAATCATCCATATGTGGATAAAACAAAATTTGACTACTTATTTCACATTTAACACTTTTTGTCCTCATTAGTTTTACCCAAACATTATTATCATAATCATACACCATGTCATATATAAAACACATTACTCGAGACTTACTATAATATGAACCTCTTACAATAATTCATTGAGTTAACTCAGTGATTTATTATTGTCCATTTTTATCAAGTCCAAAATAATAATATTTTACATCTATGAGCATTATAATATCATAGACCTTTTTATTATAAAAAAGGAAATTTTTTTAATTGTAATGCCCCGACCCCAGCTACCTAGAGATGGTTCATTACTTCGTAACATTGGAATGATCACGGAAGATCAATTCTCGAAAGAACAATTAGTTTAGTAGCCTTGGAAACACTAGATACATTCATAAGTCTTACATTACATCATAAAGTAAAACAAAACTACAACATATTCTCTTCATATCCCCTTATATTATCCCTGAAGATCATTCATAATATACTTCTTCACATCTTGGAAAAATTAAAACATTGAAATGGGTGAGCTCTGATGCTCAGTAAGGTTATCAATATAGCAGAAGCTTTCATAAAGAAACATTAACATTTAATACAATGTATAACTAAAACAAAAGCCTTTTAAACTTGAAATTTAGCATAATATGGAAAAAGTAAAATGAAATAACGTCATTTACTTACTCACATAGATATTCTACTAGTCGAATATTCACTTGAAATATCAATAACCACTTTCATAATGATGGAATGCATAATGCCAGACTATCATAACAACGTAGCCAAGTCTTCATGCCAAGACCACAAATAATATTTTGTCAAGGCCTCGTGCCAAGACACTAGTTTGTCTCATGATACCTACCAATGAATCGAGGAGCTCTAGAGGGCTCCACCCTTCACTTATTAAGTACAATTAATTCCTCATATGAACATGTTTAAACATATCATAGACCATAACATAATTGTATCACATAATACATGCATAAAGGAAACATAACATTTACAAATTTCAATCAAAAGATATCAATACAACACATTGATATAATAAAAATACTTTCAAAACTATTTTAAATACCAAAATAAAAGAAAATTAAAACATGGTATTTATTTTTCTTTTAAAAAAGGTATTGCTTGTAGAGGAAGTTCAAACTCAAATAATGGTCACGGCGGCGGAGAAGTCGTTGTCACCGCATACATACAAAAAACATTCCTTTATTTCATTTAGTAAAAACACTTCATATATAAATATTCCTTTTGAATAAAATTAAAAGTCAAAGGGGTTTATACACCGTATAAAGGAAAGTTGTGTATAAAACCAAATATACCTCAATGAAAGGATATTAAGACGAAGGCCCTTACAAAGATCATTTTTCTTAATAAATAAGATCTATTATGTGTATTCACTATAAGTACACATAAATACAAGATATGACAAAATAAAATCATGACATAATTTGAAAGTAGGAGATTAACCCAAAGAATCGAAATTGGGTTAAGAAGTTCCCTTACCTTGCGTCCTGTCTTGAATCGACCATTCTTTAACCTCCTGAATAATAAACTAGAGTTAATTTATAATTGCTTAAGAACCTTTTCAAGTTTTTTATTCCTTTTATATCACTTATTACCATGTTATGAACATTATGTAATTATTTAAGTTAATAAGAGTCGTTTTGTCGATTTTTGGTACTTGAGTCAAAAATAAACTTCTTATAATTACAAGTTGTTGATGTGGTGAAATATCCATTATATCTAGAATTATATTCATGATGTAGATATTATATATATCATATATATCCAGTATATACATTCATTCATAATAGTACGTAACATTTAGAGGTAAGAAATGAATTGCACTGTTCATGAAGACGGTAAGCCGTACGTACGCATGAACGCTACGTTCATTTCTATTTCATATTTAAAGGAATGAAATAATAATGATATAAATGTATAATATAATTCCAGTATAATATAGTGTATAATACCATTTACTCCATCCTTTATACATCCCACATATGGTATTAACGATTCAAATCACTTTGAGGGGGCCGTAGTCCGCACTTCCTAAAATGAAAATATCGTGTTTACCCATAATGGAAACCATAAAAGTATGCCATAAATTAAAGATAAAAAATCATAAGGAAAACAAAAAAATAATATATATCATATATAAAAATAGTTTCATCCTAATGGCCACCATTAGAGGTGTTATATGAGTGTTGAACAATCATCGTTTCGTGAGGAAAAAATTCTCCATCCACAGAAACAGAATGTTCTTTAACCATTAGATGTAGATGTGTGTAATTGTAGCTCGAATCCGTCTTATAAAAATATCCTAGTATATTGAGGATACTGGTGTTGTTACAAAATAAATGAATAAAAAGTGTTTAGGGGGTTGGGGAAGAAAAACAAAATAAAAGAACACAAGAGAAGACATTACCTTAAAATTGGGTAACTCTTTTTTATTTGATCCAAAGTATTCCTTGGGATGACTTCTGCCCAAAGTGAGGATTCTAAGAGTAAGGGAGGGAAGTTGGGAGAGTATTTCATGAGAGTTTGGCCGATCCAAATGGCTTGAAAGTCTGAGTAAGGTGGTAGTGGTCGGGGCCTTTTATAAGTGGAGAGGAGGGGCACTCTTGGAATGTAATGAAATGTTACTTTATTATACAATGATTTTCGGATTCTAAAGGTCCCACACTTATATAAATCGAGGATAAGGTGATACGGGTTCGAAAACTACCCATCCAATAGGCTTTGGAATGTGTAAGTCTTAGATTTTATATTATCCTTCCATTTTATATAAATCCTTAATTTATGTGGTAATCGCGGCATCATCATGGTGTCATATATAATTTAATTTATATAATGTCTAAAAATTATAAAAAATCTCTCATGATGTAGGAAATCTATTTATCTTTCTAATGAATATTTATTGTGAAAAATATGACTTGTATAACCCCATTTAAAAATTGTTTTAGTAAAACAACTCTTGTTTGTGACCTTTTTAGTTTAACATTAAATAAAAAGTTATTTATTTCCTTTTCCTACCAAAGTGGCTCCATGGGGTCCGCAAGATGATCCATTGATTGTCTTGGTCGGCCAGGACACATCCAATAGTGGTTGGACAAGTGTAATGGTCATTCCATATTTTTATAATATTAATTTTACCTTAAATTTCACTAATTACCTTTAATCGCGATTAATTAAACTTAAAAGTCACTATTCACCAAAAAAATATTTAAATCCCATTGAACGACATTTTACTTCTTAATGAAAACCATGTATGTCGGATTTTCGAAAATCAAATCACAAAAGTGGTAATGTTTCATTTAAACGAAAAATCAGTTTTTTAACTACCACTTAGTGGTTTCACTATTCATCAAAAATTGATGTTTTTCATAACAATGCCAAAATTTCACCATAAGCTATAATTGATATTCCGAATCCAAAAATTATGTCTATTTTACAAAATTCCAAACATATAAGTTGCATTAATTAATTTTATAATTAATTCCCGCTGTTACACCGAATAGCGTGTTTTTTAGAAACAATATATATCAAAAGATTGACAATTGTTTATGTCCAATTTCAAAGATAAATTAATTCTAATGACCACCATTGGATAAAATAGTGAAAATATATTCTAATTATACTTTAAAACCTCTAAATATTATAAGTTATCACTATAAATTATTTTGATTAAAAAAGTTGTTTTTAAGTATTTTTCACTATTTATAAAAAATTGGAAGTTCTCAGAAAAATACCAAAAATTCAACATAGGCTAATTTCGATATAACGAATCCAAAAATTAAGTCCATTTTGAAATGTAAAATATATATAATTTCAAAAATTGGTTATTACAATTCATAACTGCTACTTTTATTGGTCGCGGTGTGTTAGAACTCGAGGTCGCGTACAACAAACGCTACTCTATTATTCAAAGAGGAGCATACCATGGAAGCTTGAGATGTTACATTCTCCCCTCATTCAATAAATTGCATCCTCGCAATTTGAAATTTTTATTTGAAAATAAAAGGTTGAAAATAGGAAATACCTTTGTGGAAAACCCACATCGAAAATAAGGTTAATAAAAATATTACTTTAAAAGGAAGAAATATAAGTACAAAGGTCACCCGAGATAGTCCATACTAGGATTCTATGAAAATATGCATATGGAAGAAAAAAACCATCAAGGACTGATGGAGAGTTGTAGAAAACTGGATTAAGAGATAATTAACCATAATAAAATCACAAACTTGTGATTGGTTAAACCGTCATTGAGTCCCCAGTTGGAAAAGTTAACCGGCAACGTTTTTGTTTTACGTTACCTTTTATAAAGTTGAGGAATTTATTTAGGTTATTTACTAAGAATGTAAGGGAATATACATACTTGTTGTCTAGACTTTCATTCATTAATAAATTTTTACCACAAACCTATCTTTCACTCTAAAAGGTAATAGAACTCAAAAATATTCTATATATCCTAATTGTATAAGGTTCCAAATATTAACACATACCATTTAGATTAGTAAAACTATTTTGTAATAACCAGGTACTTCCTGTAGGATAGTGGTAGGTAATAAATGCCTGTCGCACTATGGTTGTGGGTTCGATTACTGCAGCTTTCTCCGACGCGACGGGTTATGCCCCACCCTGTAGGTTGTCCTTTTCCTAAAACTATAGTATTATAATATTCCAAAAATAATCTTCATAAATGTTTTAACCTTAAACAATACTATCCAAGGTTCAACTTAATCAATTCTAACTTATATAGTTATCCAAAATACCTCTGTCCAGACTTTTTCTAAAAGGTCTCTAAATTCCAAAATCAATTGTAACATAAGATTCCCCAAACAAAATAAAGTTTCTCTTATTGTCACATACATAAAATATGATTACCTTCATCATATTAAAACCATAATGAAAAAAACAAGTACTGTAGTACAATCCTTATATATATCACATTATTCTTATAACAAGAATATAATCCTTGTTTCCAAAAGCACCAATACATTAATTATTACACTTCTACTGTAGTAATAGCATAAGGTTGTCCTTGATCCCTTGTCTTTTTCTAAGGTAAGTTTCTCTGACGCTTAGGACATTCATTTTCATAATTCCCCATTTCACTATAATTGTAGCATTCAACATTGATATCCTCTTTCATTCCCTTGTAATCACATGCTTGGTGACCTTTTTCTCCACATTTGTAACAAACTCCCATTCCTTTTAGGAAAGTACCGGGGTGATTCTTCCCACAATTACCTCATAATGGAAAATCCTTCTTTCCGCTTTTCCCTTTATCAATTTCTTGTTCCACCGTTCTCTTCTTCTCTTGCTTTACTTTGTTGTCATAAGACTTAGAGAATTCCTTTTCTGTCTTGCTAGCACACGAGACAATGTCTTCATATGTTGAGAAAGATTCTGATACTAAAGATCGATGGAGAAATGGTTTTACCCCATCAAAGAAACGATCAATCTTACTTCTTGGGTTACGTATATAATCTGCAACATGCCTTGCTAACCTTGTAAAGTTAGCCTCATACTTTGTGACATTCTCATCCTCCTTTTGTCTCAGACTCAGAAATTTCCTTTTCATATCTACTTGATGGTCACGTGGAAAGTATTTTTCTAATAAAAGCCCTTTGAACTCTCTCTGTTCCATACTTGATACTTCTTCATCTTCCTTCGTGTTTTGAATCAGCGACCACCAGTGATCGGCATCTCCAGTAAGGCATTAGACTGCCATGACAACCTTCTCCCTTTCACTACTCCCCAAGTCATGGAATATTTTCTCTAAGGAGTTTATCCATTGCTCACCTACTAATGGATTTGTACCCCCATTAAATGTTGTTGGTTGTTTCCTCATGAAGCAGTCTAACATTGATCCTCCACGTTGCGGATCAAGGTGCTCCATACGAGTAAGGCTATTATTCATAACCTGAGTGAGTTGTCTCAGTATGGTAATAAGTTGATCAGCACCAGTAGTATCTCCAGATCCACAATAATTATCTTTAGCAGGAGGGAAATCCCTATACGAAGTGCGTTTATTGATACGGTTTCCATTCCATCCACTAGGTTCCATTTCTAAACAATGGCATAAAATAGTTTAGTTTATGAACCAAAATACATAATTCCATACGTATAAAATACTTTACATAAATTGAACTATTTATGGATATAATCCATAAAATTTTTTTCTTTGAGGAAGTATATACTCATAACCATTCATAGTGGTTTGTAAAGAAAATGAGAATTATCCTATGCATATCCCCC
Organism: Viscum album; assembly: GCA_963277665.1. Taxonomy (NCBI): domain Eukaryota; kingdom Viridiplantae; phylum Streptophyta; class Magnoliopsida; order Santalales; family Viscaceae; genus Viscum; species Viscum album. Next base: position 105,882,816 of record OY728144.1, on the reverse strand, counting down.
GGGAGTGTCGTAACCAAGAGTGCAGCAAGGCCCGTTATCGTGCACCAGTTCCCGTTCGAGTCTAGCTCAATGCGGTGTTTTCAGGTTTTACCCCTAGGTACATCTGTGCCAGAGCCACCTCTACCTACTCGTATCCAAACAGGGATGTATTGCTCGGAAAACTCACAAAATCTCTACAACAACAAAATTCTAGGAAGTTTTTCTATACTAATCCTCAAAGTCTATCTTTGGTCTATGTGCTATAATCAGAGTTTATCTACATATAGAATCCAAGGTTAGTAATAAACTTCCTCTTATATCAACTATAATGCCCCAACCCCAGCTACCTAGAGTCGGTGCATTACTTCGTAACATTGGCATGATCACAAAAGATCAAGTCTCGAAAGACCGATTAGTTTAGTAGCCTTGGAAACACTAGATACATTCACAAGTCTTACATTGCATCATAAGGTAAAAAAACTACAACATCTTCTCTTCATATCCCCTTATATTATCCCTGAAGATCATTCATAATATACTTCTTCACATCCGGGAAAAATTAAAACATTGAAAGTGGTGAGATCAAATGCTTAGTAAGGTTAACAATATAGCGAAGATTTCATAAAGAAAAATTAACATTTAAGGCAAAGTATAACTAAAACAAAAGACTTTTAAACTTAAACTCTAGCATAATATTGAAAAAGTAAAATGAAATAATTCCATTTACTTACTCACATGGATATTTTACTAGTCGAATATTCACATTAAATATCAATACCCACTTTCATAATGATGGAATGAATAATGCCAGAAAATCATAACAACGTAACAAAGGCCTCGTGCCAAGACCACAAATAATAATTTGTCAAGGGCTCATTCCAAGACACTAGTTTGTCTCATGAGACCTGACGAGGCATTGAGGAGCTATATCGGGCTCCACCCGTCACTTATTAAGTCCAATACCTTCCTCATATGAACAGGTTTAAACATATCATAAACCATAACATAATCGTATCACATAAAACATGCATAAAGGAAACATAAAATTTACACATTTCAATCACAAGATATCAATAAAACAGATTGATATAATAAAAACACTTTCAAAAATATTTTCAATACCAAAATAAAAGAAAAGTAAAACATGGTATTTATTTTTCTTTTAAAAAAAGTTATGGCTTGTAGAGGAAGCCAAAACTCAAATAATGGTCACGGCGGTGGAGAAGTCGTTGTCGCTGCATACATTCAAAAAACATTCCTCTTGTCATTTAGTAAAAACACTTCGTATAAAAGGATTCCTTTTGAATAAAATTAAAATTCAAAAGGGTTTATACACCGTATAAAGGAAAGTTATCTATAAAACCAAATATGCCTCAATGAAAGGATATTGAGATGAAGACCCTTACAAAGATCATTTTTTAAAAAAAGTAGAACTATTATGTGTATTCACTATAAGTACACATAAATACATGATAGGACATAATAATATCATGAAATAATTTGAAAGTAGGAGATTAACCCAAAGAATAGAAATTGGGTTAAGAAGTTCCCTTACCTTGCGTCTGGTCTTGACTCGACCGTTCTTTAACCTCCTGAATAATAAACTAGAGTTAATTTATAATTTCTTAAGAACATTTTTCAAGTTTTTTATTCCTTTTATATAACTTATTATCATTTAATGAACATTATGTAATTATTTAAGTTAATAAGGGTCGTTTTGTCGATCTTTGGTACTTGAGTCAAAAATAAACTTATTATAATTACAAGTTGTTCATGTGGTGAAATATCCATTATATCCAGAATTATATTCATGATTTAGATATCATATATATCATATATATCCAGTATATACATTCATTCATAATATTACGTAATATTTAGAGGTAAGAAATGAATTCCACCGTTCATGGAGACGGTAAGCCGTACGTACGCATGAACACTACTTTCATTTATATTTAGTATTTAATTGAATGAAATCATAATGATATAAATGTATAATATAATTCCAGTATAATATAGTTTATAATAACATTTACACCATCATTTATACATCCCACATATGGTATTAACGATTCAAATCACTTTGAGGGGGCGGTAGTCTGCATTTCCTAAAATGAAAATATCGCGTTTACCCATAATGGAAACCATAAAGGTATGCCATAAATGAAAAATACAAAATCATAAGGAAAACAAAAAAATAATATATATCATATATAAAAATAGTTTCATCAGAATGGCCACCATTAGATGTGTTATATGAGTGTTGAACAATCATCATTTCGTGAGGCAAACATTCGCCATCCACAGAAAGAGTATGTTCATTAACCATTAGATGTAGGTGTGTGTAAGTGTAGCTCTAATACTTCTTATAACAACATTCTAGTGTATTGAGGATACTGGTGTTCTTACAAAAGAAATGAATAAAAAGTGTTTAGGGGGTTGGAGAAGAAAAATAAAATAAAAGAAAACAAGAGAAGACATTACCTTAAAATCGGGTAACTCTTTTTGATTTGAGCCAAAGGCTTCCTTGGGAAGACTTCTGACCAAAGTGGGGCTTCTAATAGTGAGGAAGGGATGTTGGGAGAGTATTTGGGCAGATGTTGGGTGATCCAAATGGCTTTAATGTTTGAGTAAGGTGGTAGTGGTGGGGGCCTTTTATAAGTGGAGAGGAGGGGCACTGTTGGAAAGTAATGAAATGTTACTTTTTTATACAGTGCTTTTCGGATTCTAAAGGTCCCACACTTATATAATTCGAGTCTAAGGTGATAAGGGTTTGAAATCCACCCATAGAATAGGATTTGGACAAGTGTAAGTCTTATATTTTACATTATCCTTCCATTTAATTTAAATCGTTAATTAATGAGGTAATCGAGGCATCATCATGGTGTCATGAGTAATTTAATTTATATAATGTCTAAAAATTATAAAAAAACGATCATGAAGTAGGAAATCATTTTATCTTTCTAATGAATATTTATAGCAAAAAATACGACTTGTATAACCCCATTTAAATTATTTTTAGTAAAACAACTCTTGTTTGTGACCTTTTTATTTTAACATTAAATAAAAAGTTATTTATGTCCTTTTCCTACCAAAGTGGCTCCATGGGGTCCCCAAGTTGACCCATGGATTTTCTTGGTCAGACATGACACATAAAATAGTTTTTGGACATGTGTAAAGGTCATTCCACATTTTTATAATACTATTTTTACCTTAAATTTCACTAATTACCTTTAATCGCAATTAATTAAAATTAAAAGTTACTATTCACCAAAAAAATTATTTTAATCCCATTGAACCACATTTTACTTCCTAATGACAACCATGTATGTTGGATTTTTTAAAATCAAATCACAGAAGTGGTAATGTTTCATTTAAACAAAAAATCAGTTTTTTAACTACCACTTAGTGGTTTCACTATTCATCAAAAATTTAAGTTTTTCAGAACAATGCCAAAATTTCACCATAAGCTATAATTGATATTCCGAATCCAAAAATGATTTCTATTTTAGAAAATTCGAAATATATAAGTTTCATTAATTAATTTTATAATTAATTTCCACTGTCACAACAAATAGTGTGTTTTTAAGAAATAATATATATCAAAAGATTGGCAATTGTTTATGTCCAATTTCAATGTTAAATTAATTATAATGACCACCATTGGATAAAATAGTAAAAATATATTCTAATTATACTTTAAAACCACTCAATAGTATAAGTTATCACTATAAATTATTTTGATTAAAAAAGTTATTTTTATGTATTTTTCACTATTCATAAAAAAATTGGAAGTTCTCAGAGAAATACCAAAAATTCAACATAGGCTAATTTCGATATTACGAATCCAAAAATGAAGTCCATTTTGAAATGTAAAATATATATAATTTCAAAAAGTGGTTATTACTATTCATAACTGCTACTTTTATTGGTCGCGGTGTGTTAGAACTCGAGGTTGTGTACCACACACGATGCTCTATTATTCAAAGAGGGGCGTGACATGAAAGCTTGGGGTGTTACATTAATAATTTCTAAAATTGAAAAAATCCCCAAATTTTCGACAAAATCACAATAATATCATATATTAATTAATGACATATAAATTTCCTATAGAATTTTCTCCAATAATCTAGTAACCAATAGATTCTTTCATCAGTATCTAGGTTATCATCAAAATTATTTGATTATTAAAAAATTTATAATAGAAATCCTTATGATACCTTAAAATTATTTAAATTAAAAGAAGTAGTGTGAAATAATTATTTTTTATAACCCTCTTATAACTACATGAAAACTATGAATCATGTCATATTGAATTTACTATTCTCTGGAAGAATCAAATATAATCCATATGATGATAAATTACACAAATTCATGTAGTAGAGAGTGAGGAGTATGTATAGAATGAATGAGATGAGATTAACATGATATTCGACATAATTTTTTTTATTATCTCCTAACCAAGGAGTATATATAAGATATGAAACCTGATTATAGGACTGCTTAATACCATGCAAAGTTAGGGCTCAAGGATTCGTGAAAATGTAGAGGGACACCCTTCATCTCTATGGTCGATCATCGATCCCCTTATCTCTGCTATTTACCCACACTCTCGCTAGATTATCGGGTGGGGTGACCTATCTTCTGGCACCAGAACTGGTGTTGAGTTTCTCTAGGATTTCCTGGTTTCCCACCCATGGATCATTCTTTTTGGGATGCCTGTATTTTCCCTTACTTCATTAAGTAAATTCTGGATAGGGAGCGGCATAACTATTTCAATCTTATTGAGCTGAATTCTGAGTATGATAAATGTGTTTTCAAGACCACCCCCTCAGGTTTATTCTTGTCGAATTATTTTTGGCAGAACTTTTTTGAGAAAGAGAAACATCAGGTGTGGGATGAGATTATTTGGTTGCAGTGTGTTCCCATGAAGTTCAATTTTCTCACATGGTGGATCAGAAATAGGGTTATCTCGATGGATGATAATATCTAACGATGTGGTATCCACTATGCATCTAAGTGTGTGTGCTCTAGGGATTCAAATGTGGAGATCACAGACCATCTTTTCTTTGATATTGAATGGGCATGCGAAGTGTGGAGGCTAGATGGGAAATTCACTACATACCCTATATTGGTTGCATCCAATATTACATTTCATTACCGATGATATCTCAGATTAGGGGTGGGTGGCTCAGAATGGCTAGCTCGCTCCATGGTTCTTCATGAAAGGTGTTGAATTATCTAGTAGGTGTCAAATAGGGTGAGGTTTGATGGTGAATCCATATCATCTTGAGTTATTATTTTGTGTGATCAGAATCTTATTTTTGACTTCACTAAGGTTGTGTGGAACTAGAAGGAGGCCCCTATTCTTCTCTGTTTAAAAGAATGATCATGTGATACCTTTCTATCCACCTACAGAGCGGGAAATTGGGTTGGCAGTCGACCTCCCTTATATGGATTGAAATTGAATATAGATGGGTCATGTGCGCTAGGGGCTATGCATTAAGGAGGGGTTGTGCGAGGTGGAATGGGGTTGGTTTTTTTGGATGTCTCAGTTATATTGGTTCAGGGATCTTCTCTATAAGTAGAATCATTGAAAATGATATATGGGATAATATTGTGTGATAAAAAGGGTCTAGAAATTTCAAAAGTGGATAGGAACTCACTGATTTCCAAAACATATTTAGAGGATATGGCGGATGTCCATGGTATATTGGCTATGTTATCAGAAAATGCAATAGTATTAATAGCAACAAAATGCAAATCCTGCATGCCTGGAGGGAGGGGAACTCAGTGGTAGAAAAATTGGCATCGTTGGATTTATATGACTCATTGGATGTTTGTATTCAAACAGTGGGTAGTTTAATAGTGTATGGGGTTAATATCATTAAAGGAGATGCCCTCATGTTCCATCATTTCCGGCCTCCTTGAACGTTTTTCCTTGGAGTGTGGTAAAGGGTGTGGCTGTTGTATATTTGATGTTTTTGGACCTTTTAATTATAATATAACGATGATTATGATGATTATTTATTAGAATTAGTATAATTATAGTTTGATATTTCATAGGATATATGAATGATCTCCCTAATGTTTGGTTGTGTTTTATTTAGGAAACATGATTATGGTGTGGTAATAGAAGGCCAACAGAGTTTTTGTGGGTACAAAGAACGTTCAATGAATCCACCAGTTATATCCTTACCTAATAAAAATATATCGTGGGAACCCATTATATTTCCATTAGTTTTATGGGTTTTATATAAAAAAATTGGATACATTTTATTAACTAAAATATTATTTTAAATCACTAATTTAGAACACATAAATAAACATTTTTACCTTCTTGGTTATTCAAATAAGATGGTTTTTCAAGGTTTCCACTTTTTTCAATATATAAAGGTTTCGTTAAGGTATATTATTCTGTTGGTTCGATATTGGATCACCCATCTTCATCTTATATAACAATCTCATCTCAGATTTCATTAATTTCTTTTTTATTGATGGATATTATATTTCAAATTTTACAATGTAGGTTGAAATATAATTTGATTTCTTAATTTATCATTATTTAGTTTAAGGGAGAGCATATATGTGTTATCTAAAATATTTTATTTCTTATTTTAATGAGTATATATTAATGAGATGTTTCATTGGTTTATTAATCATTTTTCTTTTTATTTAAAAATTTTTAACCAAAGTTTATTTAGGAATTTATTTTGATTCATAACTAGAATAATTACAATGATATTTTTCTTTTTTGTCAAATAGTTTTCAAATTGGTTTCAGAATTCCAAATTAGATATCATGGGAAAGTAATTATAAATTATTTTATTTGTGATTTTTTGTTTTATTAGGTTTATGATTGAATTTGAATAAATTATAATCAACGTTATTCTCTTTATAGATGGTTTTAATCAATATGAATTTCAATAAGAATATATTTTGATTTGATTATAATAGACTTTAATTAGATAATAAATATAATTTTACTGACATTCAAAAAAATTAACTTTTAAAATCTCATTCAATTCCAAACATTGTTATAAAAATAATTTTTTATGTATATATTTATTTAATTATTGATGAAATGGGTTAATGATCTGTTTTAGATTTCAATATAAGGATAAAATATTCTATGAAGAAATTTTAAATTCCATCATGGGAATTTATTATTTCATATTCCATAGTGATGTTGATTTCACCACTAAAATGTTCTTCCAAACTTAATATCTAGTATTTCTGAATCATATATCCTTTATATTCCATTTTTAAACCATTAAAATATGTTTTGATAACATATATTAATATTTAATTACATATTAATGAATCATAAAAAGTGTAAATATTCTTAAATTAAACTTGTAAATTAATTATTTTTACTCAATTTCTAAGAAAACCTTAAAGAACATCAATCTTGATAAACACACAACTCGGTTGTAAAAGAGTCACAAATGTATTTTTATGTGTCAAAACAAAATTATCATTAAGTTGTTGGAACAATTTTTATTTCGATTTCCTAAATAAATTTATTGTAATCAAAAGGAGTAATTATAGAATTTTTATTTATATAAGTATAATTTAAATTAACTATGGTATATTTATATGTATAGTATGTTTGAGTATATTTAATTTGAATCATTTAATATTCTTATTATCATTAAATTTAATAAGGAATATCATTTCATAACACTTTAAAATAAATGATTTATATGATAGTGAACCATATTTTCTCTCTATTAAGATTGTGATTGATGGAATACTAATTATTGGTGTGGTACCCCCTGTTTTGGGTAGATAACCACATTCCTCACATTTTTTTAAATTGGTGGGTCTTTATTAGAGAGTTTCCATAAAATAGAGACTTTCTATAAAAGAGAGATTTTCAATAATGTTGGGGTTTTCCATAATGGTGGTTCATTACATAATGTGGATTAGATCAATAAAGTGGGGTTTTTCTATAATGTGGGTTGTTTCCATAATGTGGGGTGTTTCAATAAAGGGGTTGGTTTCTATAATGTGGGGTGTTTCCATAAAGTGGGATATTTCGATAAATAATGTGATTCCATAAAAATGGTAAAGGTAAAGGATGGTAGAGTTTGGGGGTTTTATAAGGTGTGTTGGGACCAAAAGAAAGGTTGCATAATCCATAAACGGTTGGACTAAACCATGTGGTCAAACCTTGCGCAGATGTCAAATCTAGATTATATTTTCTAAGAGCTTACTCGTTTTTCTCTATATATTTTTTTATATTAAAAACACCCCTATTTCGAGATTACTCTTCCTAGAATTCTGGAGAACACTCCCCACATGATTTGGAGCCAACCCAGAGCCTTCCCTTAGTCATTTCGAGTCTGATTCCTGAGGTATGTCACCATTCTTTCTCAATTTGTTATGTTTTCTACGATCTGCTTAGATCTACTTCTTCGATCTCCATTAAATCTCTGATGTGAACCTATAGTGGTTAGATATACGTGTTTGGATGCCATTTAATTCAATGTTTAGTCCTGATCTTGCTAGGATAAAAGTTCTATGGCTGTTTTTGGAGAATCAACCCGCTTTTAGGTGTGTTCTTCATTTGTTGTCCACGATTGATCAAAACATTCATGGTAGGTGGTTTTAATCTCAATTCCCATATCTATAATTGATTTTATTAGATTCAAATTGTTTGAGTTTTTTTATAATTCATGGAAAAAATTTCATTTGTGAAGATTTGTGTTTTTTATGAATTTTTTTGACCTTGGTGAATAGTTGTTCCAAATGGGGTATAGTATCATGAATTAAAAATGATGATTTTAAATTATGGATTTTCTAGAATTGCTAAATGGTTGATGAAAAAAAAATATTTTTCATAGAAATGGTTTTCAATAAATATGGATTTTTATTGAAATAGTTTGGAATTGAAATGGTTTAGCATTGAAATGGTTTTAACCTAAATGAGATTCAATAAAAATGTGTTTTTTATTGAAAGTGTTGTTTAGGCATGATTATTGGGAATATGTGGCATGTGTTCATGTTGCATATATGGGGCTTGGTTGAAGTATGATGTTTTGCTCAGTTCCAAAGGTTTAATGTTCCATGAGTATTCTATACACAGGGCTTGGTCGAAATATGAACGTGTGCTCGGTGCCAAAGGGTTAATAGAACAAGGGAAACAATTACCTTGTGATGACTTGATACATCAATGAGAAACTGTTTATGAGTATGAAACTGTCATAACGTATCCTGCATGGTTGGTTACATGGGTTTTAGGAATGGTTACAAATTCTAATAATAGGATATTTTGAAATAGTGGTAAAGATTGTTTAGTTATTTTTATGGAAAAATATATTGCTGGGATAATTGGTTTCAATTACACTTGTATGCTTTTGGTAATGAATGGTTTGGGAAACTTGTTTATATTTCGTTTTAAACTATATTTGATAAATTTTTTGATATAAACTATTTTGTATAATTGTTTCAAACTCTTCTATCCAAGTGGTGTGAGTAGGGAAGTCATTGGAGAAAACATATTGAGTTTTATACTCACCCCTTATTTGGACCTTTGGTGCATTTAAAGATGTTATCTTCCAGAAAAAGGGAAAAGGTAATGTTTTACATGTATTTATAACTACCTCATGATGTTTTGGTTGTTCAGAGATTCTGGAGCTTGGAGCTTGTGGAACATGGAGTCTTGTGGTCTTATGAGAGTCTTGTGTAGTCTATCTATTGTGTGCTTTGATACTTGTTTATTCTTCTATTGTAGCTTACTTTGATGTATTTTTTAGATACATGAAGTTGTTGAGTTTTGTTTCATTCTTTCATGCTTCATGTAGTGAATTATTGGTTATGATTGTTTTGTTTATTAGTTTGTTTTTAAAGGGTAAGATGTCCCCCACTTGAGTTTGAAACCCTTCAGCATTTATTTCCAGCCTTTGGATTATTGGGGATGTCTCTTAGGGCCTAGTAATGTCTCATTGCACTCTCAAGCCAATGAGATTTGGTAGGTCATTACAAATGGTATCATATTGTTCATCCCTTTCCTAAAAAGTAGTCATTGATGTTCCTAGTTTTGGATATGAAATCCCTTCTTGTCTATTACATGGGTGGAAATCATATGAAGGAGTAGGATTGTCGGAACATGAAATGTGTAGATTAAAAGGACATAGGAAACCCTTTAATGTTGAACTTCATGTCACAATGGAGTTGGGTATATTACTGTTTGGAGACACTTAGAGGATATTGAAATCTCATTGTCATTGTTTTATCCAATGAGATGATCTTGACATGCACTGTAGAGTAATGACCTCACAATAAGAGTGAATACATCATTTTGATGAATGATTCTTGTTATCGAAAAAATTGTTAATTTTTTAAAAAGTATGGAATTGGTTTTTCAAATGAATGTTTTTGAATAGGTGAATTCTTATCGTATTTGGAAAAAGGTTTAATTTTCAGAAGCATGTGATGTGTTTTAAAAAATGGCGGAACATTGAAAATGTTGTTTGTAAAAAACAAGGGTGTGATAGTTGATGTGATAGAATTTGAAATGCTAAGCCATCAGTTTCTAGAGACTGAAAATTATAGAGTTTATTGTTGGTTAAGAGAATGTCACCTGGTAGGCATTTTTTTAACTGACCTATTGAAGCTGCATATATTTTGGTTGCACCTGAACAACGTGTGAACAATGGGCTAGTTCAGAGTATCGTCCACGATTTCAATCAGCAAACACATGGAAGCTGATGAATGAGCCATGACATGTGGATCATACCATCCAGTTCATGAATCAGAATCCGCCAAATGAATGGGGTGATTCTAAACCCAATAAGACAGAGGTGTGGCTATATAAGATGAATCATATCTTTGACTTCATCAACACACCAGTAGAGCTATAGGTCAAATGGGTGGCGTATATGCTCGCGGATCTTGCACGTTAGTGGTCGTATATAGAGGTGCAAGCTAAATTTGATGAAGGACATACATGAGCGGATTTTGAGGAATTGTTCTACTAATAATTCTATCCTTACACTTTCATGATCCAGAAAACGCCAGACTTCTCCAGCCTAAAACAAGAGAGCCTCTCTATCATAGAGTATGCCTCTATGTTCATGAACGTAGTAAGATTTTCACCACAAGTTGTGGAATGTGACTGACTAATGGAATGCTTCTTCGAATTAGGGATATGATAGGATATTTGATCAAATATTACAGTACATTTTATTTCAGATTATACAAATATTGTGAATAGAGTGACTGTGGAATACGTGATATCATGTGATCTATAGGAGTAGGAATGATGATACCTACTGGTAATGGTGTGAGCTCAACCACTAAAAACAAGAGGAAAAGGAACGTCTATTTCATATGTTCATGTGGAAAGCAGAACAAGACGGCTGGATTAGTAAACCTTCCTTCATGACCCTAGAGCAATGAAGGTTATTTTCAATGTGGTTTTCTTGACCACATAATGTGAGATTGTACATCACAACCTAGAGAATATCATAATTAAAATATGATGGGACATCTTCATCGCTATTGTCGCCGAGATCCAATGTTAGGTGCTCGAAACACTTATTAGGTGTCGCAAGCATTGTATGCTTCGACTGGATGAGGACAGAAAAATCTGTCTTACCATTAGAGAGGAGCTAGTAATGGTGATTCTAGAAATACCATGACTCCTCAACCTAGGAAACCTCTTTAAGTGGAAAAAGGAGAAAAGTGTAGTGAAGATACAATTGTATGGATATGATCAGATTGTTGTTGATGATCATGAATAACCATCTATGGTGAGAGGTATGATTATTTTGAATTCTTCCATTGTGAAATTATTTTTTGATACTGGTGGATCAGAATCCTTCATTCCTTCTCAAGCTGTTGATATTCAATTTTTATAACTGGAAATGATGCCATCTATTTTGAAACTGAAAACTCCTCTCAGTGAAAGATAATGGAAATCCATTGTGTGTAGAGCATGTGAAATAACTGTTGATGGAGTTCATCTAAAATGGAAATTCATTATGTTGGATATTGATTTCTATGATGTAATCCTGGGTATGGATTGGATGACAATGATCAATGCTCAAATCAGCAGTTATAGGAGTATAGTTAGTTTAATAAATGATGATTACATCGAGAATTTCAATAGAGGTGATCATATTGTAAAGAAGGGTAATAAGATATTGTTGGAACCAATGTTGGGAACAATATATAACCCATTTGAACCATTGAATTTGGCATCAATAGAAGAGACCAGGGAAGTCTTTTTTCTAGCTGTTGTGAATTAATATCCAGATGTCTTTTCCAAGAACATCTCATGGTTACGACCTCTAAGAGAAGTGGAGTTTATGATTGGTCTCTTTCTTGGGATCTTTCCTATTTCCCTTTCATCTTATAGGATGGCACCAACTATGTTACGGGAATTGAAAGTGCTGTTAGATGAGATTGAAATAAAGGGTTTCATTCGACCAGGTATGTCTTCATTGACAACACCGATTTTTCTGTGAAGAAGGAAGATAGAACTCTTTGGATGTGTGTTGATTATCATAAGCCTATCCAAGTTACGATAATGAATAGATATCCACTTAAAATTATTTGTGATCTATTTGGTCAATTAATGTGAGTTTACTGGTTCTCAAATATTAACTTATGATCAGGATATCACCAATAGAGAGATAAAAAGTGGATATTCAATAGACATCTATCAGAAGTAGATATTTCCACTAAGAATTTGCAGTCATGCCTTTCATCCTAAAGAATACACCAATATTATTCATGGAATTGATGAATTTTATATTATAACATTTTCTAGATTCTTTTGTTGGGGTGTTTGTGGATGACAATTTAGTCTATTCAAAGACCAGGGCTGATCATGAGGTGCACCTGGAAACAGTGTTAAAAATCCTAAGTGATCATCGTTTGTATGAAAAATTAACAAAGTGAGATTTTTGGATACATGAAGTACATTTTATTGGCCATTGTATTTCCAAGAAAGGTGTTTCTGTAGATCCAAAGAAGATAGAATCCATTATCTCATGGAAACCACTGAAGAATGTTTTCAAGATACGATGTTCCCTTGGTCTATCTAGTTACTAATGACGCATTGTGTGTGATATCTCATGACTACATTCACCAATGAATTCTATTACATAGATGAATGATCCCTTCCAATGGACCGAGGAATGTTAGTAGTCTTTCCTAGAACTGAATGTTCTGCTTACATCAAAAACTATCTTGATCTTTCAAGAATATGGACAAGGGTATGTCGTGTATTTTCATTCTTCAGGATCATGGTTGAGAAGTGTTCTCAAGAATATAGATCACATGGTTGCTTATAGTTCATGGTCGTTTATGGTGCATGAGAATAATTACCCAACACATGATTTGTTGCTAGATGTCGTCGTCCATGCTTTGAAAACATGGAAACATTATCTCTCTTGTGAAAATTTTAAGATGTTTACAAATCAAAAAATCCTGAAACACATTTTCTCACAGCTATATTTGAATCGAAGGAAAGGAGATAGACTAAGTATCTCCAAATGTTTGACTTTGAATTTATGTACACACTGGGGAATGAAAATTCACTGGGAAATTCATTAAGTATAAATCTATATGCTTATTTGTTGAAGGAAGCTTCATATGAATGGAAGTTAATTTTGGTCTTAACTGTTATGCATATGGAATGTGAATTCCAAGGTGATGTTGGAGTCTTCTATTCAACTATTGATGTTCCTAATTTAGTAAATATGATCAATGAGGCACAAACATCTGATGTAGAATGTCTGGTTGTATGTCTAAAACACTATGGTGGGGAGACCATTGAGGGATGGAAACTTGATGGGGTTCAGTTTTGTGTTTTAGTGATCAGATGGTTGTCTATATGGTTTTTATAGAACTACTCCTTCATTAATACCACCAAAATATGTGGTATGTACATCTAGGTACATAGAAGATGTACAAGTCATTGAAGGAACCTTTTTGGTGGAGAAAAATGAAAAGGAAGGTGGTTGAGTTAGTCTCGCGGTACAAAACATGTCATCAGGTTAAATGAGAGAATCCAAGACCAGCTGGTATGTTACAATACTTTCCATCCCATTGTGGAAATGGGATAAGATATCAACGGATTTTATTACAATTCTTCCCAGAATTTTCCAGAAACACTATACCATTTGAGTGATAGTTGATTGTATAACCAAGTCGTCCCATTTTATACCTATTCCTGAAACTCATACAGTGGAGGATTTTTCAAAAATATATATTGGATAATTGGTAAAGAGGAATAGTGTACTAGTGTCAATAGTCTCAGATAGAGATCTGAGGTTCACTTCTCATTTCATGAAATCATTAAACCAGGCCCTTGGGACTCAGTTGACTATGAGCACGACGTATCATCCTCATATAGATGGTAAATCCGAGCGGAAGATGCAAACATTGGAAGACATGTTGCGGTATTGCTTATGGAATTCTGGCAGCTCATGGGGGGAGTATATACACTGGTTGGAGTCCTTACACAATAACAGCTATTAAGCTTTATTACACATGGCTGCCTTTGAAGAATTATATGGGCCTTCTTTTTGTTCTCAACTATGTTGGGTGGAAACTGGTGAAACTTCACTTGTCGGGCCAAGCCTTGTCCAAGAAACAATGGAAAAAATCCATTTGATTAGAAAGAGGATATAGACGGACCAGACTCATTAGAAATCTCATACAGATCACCATCGAAGACCATTCCCGTATAATATGTTTGATCATGTCATCTTGGGGATCTCTCCAAGGCTCAGACATCGTCACTTTGGGATGCAGGGAATGTTTTATAAAAGATACATTGACCCTTTTGAGCTACTGGAACGGGTTGGAGGGGTGGTATATATGAAGGCATTACAACCAAAGTTTAATTCAGTGCATAATGTGTTCCATGTATCCAAGTTGAAAAAGGATCACCCAGATCTTGACCACATGATTATATGGGATCATGTTGAGATAGAACTGGATCCATCAATGATTCATATCCCAATGAAAATCATGGATAAACAAGATAAAGACTTTCATGGGGAAAGCTTCGGCCCAATGCAGGTTTTATGGAAACATAGTCAGATTTATGATGAGACATGGGAACCTGAAAAGGAAATGAAAGAGTAGTGACTGGAACTGTTTTTGTCCAGTGATGGTTTTTTACATTCCATGAAAGGAAAGGCCAATGGTGCAGAGAATGTAGTACCCCCAGTTTCGGGTACAAAACCCCTTTTCTCAAGTTTTTTTAAATTGGTTTGTCTTTTATAAATAGTTTCCATTAAATATATAGTTTCTATTATGTTGGGAGTAACCATAATGTTGGTTTTTTTCATAATGTGTATTGTTTCTATAATGTGGGGTGTTTCCATAAAGTGGGTTGTTTCTATAAGGTGGGGTGTTTCCATAAGGATGGTTATTTTCATAAAGTCGGGTGTTTCTATAAAGTGGGATGATTATATAAAATATGTGCTTCAATAAAAGGGTATATTTGAAGGATTGGAGAGTTTGATGGATTTATATGTAATGTTGGGACAAAAAGGAAGGATTCACGATCCATACACAGTTAGACCAAACAGTGTGGTCAAACCTTACATAGAGATCAAATCTAGATCCTATTTTCAAAGAGCTTACTTGTTTTTTCTATATATATATGTGTGTGTTTTCTGGATTGAAAACAACCCTATTTAAATATTACTCTACCTAGGAGGATGGACAACCCTCCCTACATGAGTTGGAGCCAACCCAGTGACTTCCCTTGGTGATTTTGAGTCTGATTCTTGAGGTATGTCCCCATTCTTTGCAGATTTTCAATGTTTTCATAGATCTACATAGATCTACATCTCCGATCTCCATTCATTCTCAGATCTGTATATATAGTGGGTATATCTACGTTTTTTGATTCCAAATAATTCAATGATGAGTCATGATATTTCTAGTATAAAAAACTAAGGCTGTTCTTAGAGAATCGACCAACATTCTTGTGCATTCTTCAACTATTGTAATTGATTCATAAAAACCTTCAAAGTATGTGGATTAACTCTCATCTCCTATTTCTAAAATTAATTGGATTAGATTCAAATAGTTTTATTTATTGTAAAATTAATGTACAAATATTCATTTGTGATTATTTATTGTTTTTTTGAAATTATGTCATCTTGGTGAATAATTGTGCAAAAGGGGGTTTAGTTTCTTGAAGTTGAAATAATGATTTTATATTATAGACATTATGGAATTTCTAAAAAGTTGAGGAAAAAGATATTTTCAATAGAAATGGTATTAAATAAAAATGTATTTTTATTTATACAGTTTGGCATTGAAATGTTTTTGAAGGAAATAGTTTTCAATAAAAAGTTGTTTTTATTGAAATGGTAGTTTTGGCTTGATCATTGGGAATATGTGGTGTGTGTTCATGTTGCATATATGAGGCATGGTTTAAATAGGAGCTTATCATTAGTGCCAAAGTTTTAATGGCACATATAAATTTCATACACGGGGCTTGGTTGTAATATGACCTTGTGCTCAATGAAAAATGGTTAATTGCACATGGGAAACAATTGCCTTGTGACGACTTGGTAGTTTGATGAGAAACTACTCATGAGTATGGAACTATCATAATTTAGCATGAATGTTTAATTTCATCCGTTTAAGGAATGGGTGGGTACACTGATAAATGGATATAGTGAAATGGTTTTAAAGATTTTTTTGTTATTTTTCTGAAAAAACATCTTTCTGGGAAAATTGGTTTCAATTGGACTTTTTTCGTTTGTTAATGAATGGGTTTTTAAACATGTTTATATTTATTTATAAACTATTTTTGAGAATTTTTTTTCTAAAAAAAGTTTTATCTAGTTTCTATTAACTCTTCTATCCTAGTGTCTGGAGAAGGGAAGTCATTGGGGTAAACCTACTGACTTTTATACTCACCCCTACTTTGGCACTTTGGTGCATTTGCAGAAGTTATCTTATGGGACAAGGGAAAAGGTTATGTTTCACATGTGTATAGTAATACCTCATGATGTTTGGGATGTTCAAAGATTTTGGATATTGGATCATTAAGATCATGGAGTCATGAGGTCTTTTGGGTTTCTTGTGTGGTTTATTATTTGTGTGCATTGATACTAGGTTATTCTTCCGTTGTTGCTTACATTGATGTGGTTTTGAGATACATGAAGTTGTTGAGTTGTCTTTCATTCGTTCATGCGTTATATATTGAATGTTTGGAAATGGTTGGTTGGTTTATTGGTTTGTTTCATAAAATGTAAATCATCCCACACTTTTTTTGATACCCTTCCGCATTTATTTCCAGCCTAGGGAATCTTGGAGATGTCGCATAAAGCATAGTAATGAATCATTGCACTCTCAAGCCAATGAGAATTGGATGTTCATTACAACTGCGTTACTCCAAATGTAATGTAATGGTATGATTCATAAAAAACAAATTCTTTATTGACTAACATACTACCAATATAATATAGTATTTTTTTGAATTACCAATTTGACTGTTATTATAATGTATTATATTTCGATTGACTTTATTTCAAACCAATAAATTGTAACATGAAATTAAGGGATTACTTATTTTCTTACACTTTAATGATATATGTATCCAAATAGTATTTATTTTAAGGTAATGATTTTATTAACAACAAATCTAACACGACCTAGTGGACTGGAGTCCCTCCATATCAAATAGTCAGTCTTCTGTTCCACCTTAACCCCTCCTGAAATATGCCATGATTTGGTGACTAACACATAGAAATAATGTCACACAAATGATATGCAATAACCTTTAATAGAATATATGAGTCTCATGTATCCAATGAATATGGTACAAAATAACATCTGTAAGATATATAAAATTGAAACTGACTAACATAAATATAATAGATTTCTAAGAAATTAACTGATACTAACAAGATAACCAATAAGGATAAAATAATATAAAAAGGTGGAATATAAAAAATCCAATATACAAATGGGAAAACTCAAAAACATCTGAGATGTAGAGGTTATCGCTGTATATTGTCACAAAACACCAACTTATTCTACAATAATTAGCTCTTGGAACTAGTATATTTCATCCAACACTACATTCCCGAAGTTCTCATGTAATTAGTAATGAATAATTTACATCAACTCAACACCCTCAACCATATTTATGACATGTATAAAATTTATACTAACATTATATGTATCAACCTATGTCCCATTGATGGGTGAGTATAAAAATAATCAATAAAATATTTAATACATAAAGGGATGAAAAATTAATATTCAACTCAAATCCTATGACATAATCTATCCACATGGTGGAAAATAATGGAGACCCAAAAAATATTATAGGACATGTTTCTATCACTGATGAATAACAAAACTGATATAAAGAAAAATAATCTTGGTATGCTCAAATATTAGGACTCTCAGGGTATTTGATAATTGTCATTCATCACAAATCCATGACTTTGGGCCATCTGGCATGATCACCCATAGGTTCTTGGAATACCCAACAATCTCTGAATCGTGAAGATGATATCAAACTACAAAATTGATCATAGAAGGAAAACCCCATAGTGACGCGGAATATTTTATCACTCAAATGTATTTAATGCATCTGGTTCTAGTATATCTTCCTTCACCGTATAAAAAATGAAGGATACCACTCTATCCTAGTGCATTTTTACCTTCCATCATTTCAGGTGGTACATTAGGGTAAAATATAAATCCTCACATTCTCAAAAAATGAACCAGAATTATTTTTCATATCATTTAAGATATTTCAATTATCTAATAAATAAACCGTGATAACATATATATATATATATATATATATATATAATCTAGAATATCAGGCCTATATTAATATTAAGGAGATTTCTACCCTAGTGGATGATACCATGACCTATTTGATCTAATTAAATTAGGTGGGATACTAACCATATAAATAGATTATCTCATTAACAATTATTGTAGGGGGTATCGACCCTATCTAATCCATAACTAAAGGATCCCATGGTAGAATCCCATGGGGGATAACTATCCTATCTAGGGATGGTAAGAGCGTATTATTCCATAATAAAAAATCTGATATCAAGGGGGTTTACAATCGTACATGGTTTACCAAAGGTGAAGTCTCATCTCATGGATACTGATGCGGTTTATAATTCTTTTCCAATCCAAATGTAACTCAATATTGGGAATCAAGGACACCATCACAGTGTTCATGTAATTATACTCTAAATGGTTGAATTAAATTCTAAAAACTATGGAAAACAAAATTACACAATATTCCATAGGAAGTAGATGACGTGCTATCCCAATGCATTTTCCTGGATATGAACATCCATTCAACATAATGCGTGACAATCTATCCAAAATGTATGTGGAATTTGTCACTCGATGTATTGGATTATTATTGGTACTTTGACTTATTTCATTCTACTAATCATATGTTCCATAAAAAGTTATATAGGGTGTAATATAAGTATACATGGTTTTGTGGTCTACAAATGTTCATTGGTAATGTAATCCACGTACATGTAAAGATGACCATATTTTGTTACATGGTGTGTGGGCCCATTCATATTGATGTGAGATGTTTTTGTCAACCTAGAAACCACAAAATCACTTCATATAGTCACAAAACATGTGTTTATCGATATTAACCAATGTGTTGTAAATTTATTCATAGAATCATAGCATCCCTATTATTCATTTCCACTAATACAACTTTTAATAATCTATTTTATAAATATGGGGACCAAGATCAATGACATAAGGGAAGCTATATTCCATCCACCCTTCATCAAAAATGTGAATCGTGTAAAAATATACACATTCATTTCATGTAATTCTAAAGAGGATATTATCCCTACATCATCATCAAAATTTATTCCCACATATTGATACACTCATATGGTAATAAACAAACATCATCATTAATAATGTATCTCCATCGAATGATTTGCATCAATGAGATCTTCAGTTGAATCCCTTTCACCACAAACATCTCCACCATTAATGAATAAACCTTCTTCCAATGATATATCACATGACGTCATCTTATAAATTTCATTTTCAAAAAACTTTCCCCAACATCATTAAAAAACATATAAATGTGTTTCTTATTTTTAATCACAATGAGTCTCAATCTATGAAATGTTGAATCACTTGTAACTAATTGAAATTTGATGATGAATGAAAATTATTATGGGTGACATATAGATAAAAAATAAAAAACCAGTAACAATTTTGTTTATTCATGATTGAACATTTTTTATATTAATGAAAAATAAACTGAAAAATAATTAATTTAAGGTTTATAACCAATTTATTACTATTATAAATTTTAAAAAAGAAACCAATGTTGAAATTGCTATAAAAGTAAATGAACATGGATTCAATTTAGAGAGGATAGATCCATATTCTTATCAACTACTGAAATGAGGATATTAACATAAAAAACCATGTGATGAATGTGAATCACTATTAAATTGATTAATTATTCCTCACTATTGGATCTAATCATTAACGTAACTAATGATCTAGTCTTTTTCATTAGATAAAATGTTTTTACCTATATCCATCTGTTTGATGATCAAAATCTCGTCCAAATTTTTTATTGATTCATCCCTACCATTAAATGTAATAAATATCATTCCCATGATGGTGTTATATCATTTAAACCTAGAGAGAATCCATAAAAAGAGTTTTATCTTATAATTTATGGTTTACACAATCCCAAATTGAAGTAAATATTAATTAATTAAATCATCATCAACTTTGATGGATTGTATCATAAATATAGAGTCTGAAATAAACTTATAAAATATCGATGTCAAACCATGAATTCTATATGCAACTAGAATTTTAGTTTATCCATCCCATTATCCATTTATTATTTAGAAAGTGTTCTTTTAAAATAAAAAACCATGAGTTGTAAAATATATATTATTTTTATTATATAATTATCCAGCCTCCACAACACTCATATTTATATTCCACCTTAGAGACGCCACCCACAAATTATATTTGAAATATTACTGAGTCCCATCCAAAAAAACTAGGGTTAGGACACCATTGTTCAAGAAATAAATATATATATATATATATATATATGATATAATTATAAAAATACCATAAATATCAACATAATCGGTAACTGACTATAGTTTATTCAATGGGTAAACACCATACCCAATAGTCATCACAACCACAAAATTGTTTTATGCAATTTTTTTAATATTACAATTTTACCCATTGAAAGGTCATAGAACTCAAAACATTTTAAATGAAGGTAGATGAAATTAGTGAAAAATATGGTTCACAAGATCCTCCCCATATTAAAACATTTCATCCTTAAAATTTATAAAAAATGAGATAAAAAATAATATATCTCATGAACACCTTAATTTTGTAAACATAACACTGTCACAGAAAAATCCTTCAACATTACAGATAGATGATCTAATTAGACTCCAACCATCACTACTTTTGAAAAATAAATCCATATATCATCTATGAAGATACAACACCATCCCACCTTTAATATAAATGTAAAAAATATTATTATTCCATTCAAAGGTTTCACTTGACCACTTCACCCTATCCCAATGTCACACGATCAAAAAAGAATAAGATGAATCCCATGGGACTCTAACTATAACCCCAAAATATCACTTACATGGAAAACTCAGAGGGAGTTCCCAAATAAATAACCATTTATGAGGTTCTATAAATTCATCATTGAGAGAACCGTGAAATGAGGCAAAAATTCCGAAGTAACCCAACAATTTTCCAATTCCTTCACCAGAAAAGATACAAGAATGTATCCTTTTCCAATTTCCTTTTATATTTACCTTCCAAAATGGATAAAATATATTAATAATTTCATTTATAAAAAAAGAAACATAGAACCTTTGTCTAAAACTCAACAGCAGTGTCCCTAAGAGTCCCCAATCACCACATGACCTTTGATAGATATAGAAACTTAGTTGAAGATATCCTAATAGGGTTTTCACTACTAAATTATAAAATTATTAACAACAAAAATATTCATGAAACCCACTATATCCAAATGATCAATACCACATGAATTCTCATAATTAGACATAGTCCAACATAATATAATTTTAAAAGTATTACCCATTCAAATAACTCTAGTTTATGGATACGTACCTAGATAAAAAACTTATCTGAGTAACAGGTATTTATAATATACCATCAATAAACTCATACTGCATCAGTTAGCATATTTTGAAATGGAATATATGAAATTATTCAAACCCCCATAGCATGATATACCTATGATTCCACAATAATAGATAGGTCCATGAGTAGGATATCAATCTTGATATCCATTATGAGGCTCAGAGAAGAATCACATTCCATTAATTAACTGGATGACATGCTCCCCAACCATATAAAACCCATCTATTCACATAGTATTTCTACATTAATAACATTTTCATAATTTCCTTCACAAACAATAATGGAATTTGGACACCACTTTTGACTGAAGTATATCAATATCTCCCATGTTTTGGAAATAATCAACTGATCAATGGACACCACCGATAAGACACCACCAATTCAATGAAACTGTCCATTAGAAAGGAATTTCAATCTCCCCATCATGTTTTTACAATCATGGACACCTCTAGTTTCATACCCATATTTTTTAGATACCCATGATGCTTCAAGAATCCATTCGTCATACAGTAATAACCTAAAGTCTTCTTATGATTCTACATGATTCATTTAGTTTAATATATTTTATCTCTACAAAATAACTAATTATATATTTTATAATAGTTTACTAATAAAATAATTTCTCTATAGGGGATGATCACGGTTCAACCTTATAATTTAATCCCACATAACATGGTATTAATTGGTTGTAAATTCATTCTATATACACATATTATATAAAACCATTCTCAACAACAATGGTAATTCTATCATGACAACTAGAGGGTCATAATCACATTCTACACAAGTGGTATTTCCTGATACTTCATCTGGACCCCACTCCGTCATGAAAATCTCCAATCACCCATGATACTTATAATTTTTAACCAAAACATACTGAGGTTGGTACCATCACACCTCTTATTTTCAATAATGGTATTTTTTGGAAGACAACATCTTTTACAAGAGATTTACTCAGTTGAATATAAAGATTATAGAAATAGAAAACTAGGGGAATTAAATGTGAATATGAAAAATAGTATAATGAAGTATGCATGTAGACCCATGGAAATTTAGTTAAAAATAATAATAATTTGGATATCATTCTTATCCTGAAACACTTGGGTTTAATTAAATTGAGATACATTTTAAAAATATTATTATTTATATTTTATCATGAAAAAATATTCATTGAATTTATAAGTATGAATATATGTAACCACTTTATGAAATATATATATAGTGATCATATTTCAAAAAAAAATATTATTGATTTACTATTAATAATTTAAAATTAAATTTTTACTAAAGTTATTGTTTTCTTCAAAAGGAATGTTTTTCCAAAAATGATATTGATTATGTTGTGGTAATAGATATTATAATTAAATTTTATTAATTTTAGAAAAAGTATTATTTAAAATAAAAACCATATATCAAAACATAATATTTTAATTAACATATAAGGAATTTTGGAGATATTTCATAAATGACAGATTTTTCAGTAAAAAGTGAAAAATACCGATTTTTAAAATACTGTAACGTCTTTTAATTAAATAAAGTTAAATAAATGTATAGTTATATTGTGTATTTGGTCTTAAATTTATATATAATGATATTTATTTCGAATAATCATAATACTTCCATATTTCTTATTTATATTCATTATTTTGATATTAGATAATTTTTATACATAAAAACAAATGTTTTCTATAAAATGAATATCATGGAATTTTATGCATTTACATAAAAGGTGTTTTTATCCAATTATGGAGATTTAATATCAAAATATGGATACCATATTTTGAAATATGTGGTTCAAATTTGGTAAACAAGTCTATTTTTTACCAATTATGACTAATAATAGTGATTAATATTTATCACATCGATAAGGGTAAAATGGGAAAAATATGGATAAAAAACAAGATAAAATGTTTCCAAATAAACCAAAAAATTTCTCTTATTTCATTGGATCTATTTCATTCGTCCACATACATACAAAATTATAAGATATATAATTTTTCCTACTTTAAAAAGATTATGTAATTTATATTATTCTAAGTTAAGAAAACTCCAAAATGACATTCTTAAGATTTTAATGTCCTTATATATTATTCACCATGATAAAAATTTGATATGTTTTGGAATAAATATTTATTTTAAATATTTTTTAAAATGTTTATCATTTTAATTTATTTATAATTTTTATACATTAATTAGTTACCATAAATTAGTATACATCAATGACACAGTTTTAATTATCATACGAAAAAAATAAAATAAATCATTATTAAATTATTAAATATAAAAAACACATTGAATTTTTCTCTCCAAATTTTCTTTAAATATGAATAATTTGATACTGTTCTAGGAGTATTTTAATTTCTAATTCAATAACTATCTTGATGACTTTATCATCAATTTAAATTGATAGTATAAAATTGAAATCAATTATATATTACAGAAATAATATTTTAATAATTTATTGTAAATTCATTAAAATAAAAACATAAGATATGTTGGATCATAATTGTAAAACATTTCATCCCATGTACAATCATGATATGATAGTTAACATATAATTGAAATTATAACCATTTAATATTTAATTATTTGTTATTATATATGAGGATAAAATTAGTTATTGATGGGCTAAAAAAGATAATGTTTAACATGATTGAAAAACCAATCCAAATTTTATTGGTTGAGGATATTTCAACCATATTAAAATTTTCTTAATCTCACTTTCCTTTTAGATGATGTTTTTTAGAATGACAGAATTATATTTAATTTTTTTAATTCCAAGTGTGTTCCTCTTACACTTTATAAAAGGAAACTATTTTTTTGTTTTTAATTACAAACACATGAGTGTTTGTGGTTGTGTGACAGACATTGATAGATGCTCTTCTCAGTGCACCCCCCCCCCATAATCATTTATTGATTTGTGTCCCCATTTTTTATGTTTCAGATGTTCCCCTGAGACATGGGTTTGTGGGATGGTACTCCGGTGATCTATTGTCTCATACTCATGTTTGGAGAAGCCTATTCACATATTAGATGGACCATGGTGGCTCAGTTTGGGGTGTAAAATA
Source organism: Viscum album (assembly GCA_963277665.1). NCBI lineage: Eukaryota > Viridiplantae > Streptophyta > Magnoliopsida > Santalales > Viscaceae > Viscum > Viscum album. Next base: position 105,857,581 of record OY728144.1, on the reverse strand, counting down.
AAAGAAATTCCCTTTCTCATAATTCGATTACGACTTATAATATGAATAGACATGAAAGTGTTTCATGGGTAAAAATAAAATCTTTCTAAATCATGAAGTAATCTAAGAAATATTTTTTATAGGTCTAGGATCAGAGTCGAAGATCGATCAACCACTGGAAGTTATATCTCTCTTTGTGGTCCATGGAGATTCATTAGGTATGGGATTCCTCGGTGTCAGTTATATGGTAGAATCATAAAAACCTCCTACTTCCCATACAGAACATGTCCTTTATAGAAAATTTTAGTTAATCCCTCAACGAGTTTTTTTGTGTGGAAAACCTAATTCTTTGGATGACTAATAAGGCGACAACACAGATTTTCATACTAATGAAAATGTTTTCTATCCCTCCTTATGATATTCTAAATCATGTTGATCATTAATTAGAGTGGATTAAACCTATCTATTACCAAGATGCACCCCACTTCTATGCGTGTTGTCACATCCTTGGCCACTCAATGTTAGAGTGTAGATAGCTCACATGCCAACACTCATCAAGACAAATAGAAAATCAAGATCATAGAGTAGAGTCATCCATAGTGTCTCCTCATGCACATTCTATAGCCTATAATGGGATGGAGACCTATGAGTATTGTGAAATTTCTCTTTCATAGTCCACACCCTATCCTTCCATCCCCATATTATTTCTATGCTCCCACAACTCTACCCATATAGGGCTCTTGTACACTCTGTACCCCATTTACCACGCATTTAATCCACCACAATTCTTCCCTATTACTTCATCCGAAACAGTGTGATGTCTAACAGAACAAATATTATCTACAATGTACACCCCCACAGTTCTTCTGTCCATAGAGTTATACATTCTCCATCCTTCCAAATCATGTTTTCAAACTGCTAGTGTGTGTTATATCATGTAAAGTAAAGTCCCTATTCATTTACAGCATCCAAAAGTGGTGGTCATTCCACTCTTCATGTTTCAAAGATGGCTTCATTGTTTCCAGATATCCATAGTACTTCCTCAAACTAGATTTCCATGAGATCTCATGCTAGTAAATTGTATATTTATTCATGGGAGCATGATATGAGGACTTATTCTCCATGGTTTAGTACCAGATAAATTTTGTTTTAATGATATCAACAATTATATGAAACACTAAATGTCTTAGATCTAGTGTACAAACAGACTTTCAATCCTCCATGGTGTCCATGAATAATTTCTATAAAGTGGAGGTTCTTGAACCAAATAAAATCCATACTGAGATTGGTTATTTTGAAAAATTGACATTGTACATGTGTCCTAATTAGCGCAATGAATCTTTGAATCCACACATGTGGGACTTCTGGAAGTCTACGATCTTATTTTAGAAGATGGTGGTTTCTAACCAGAGTTTGTCTTTTTCGGTGGAAGATGGAAACTATCACTCAATATTATCATTTTGGTATACAATTAGATAAATGAGGCTTCACGATCATTTTTCAGTTTACATAAAATACATCAACCTTGGGGAGGTTCCATGGATGATGGGAAGATACATTAACACAATCATTTATCCCTATGACAAAAAAGATGGTATCTCTCTTCCATCCAATTACATGGTTTCCCTCTATTGTTTCCTAACACATATGGGACTCTAGGACTTGGGTTTTACAAGTGACATGTTCCGATGGTGTAATAACCAGAGAGGAATTATGTGAACCTGGTGCAAAAGGAATCGGTGCTTTGGGAACCTCTAGGTCATCTCATCCTTCCATAATAAAAATTTCAAACACATAATTCTATATTTATCATTCCATTATCCTACCTATGTTCACATCAATTTATGAAACCTAGGTTAAAGACGCTTTGACTTCTTTAATGAATGGGTGCACCACCTAGAGTTGTTAAATATGATCTATATTTCATGGGAGTTTCCATGATATGTGGATATGGGAGAGATTTAACCACAAAATTATCTACCTATGACATGACCTCATTGCTTGGAATGATTACATACCCTCATTTTAGTCGACTTAAAATGATATTAAGGTGGATGTCATCAATGTAGAGGCTATTTAGGAGGAGGCATGAGATGAGTATCACATTTTCTACCAACTCTTATAAAACAACAATTTAATGATATTATTCTAGAGAACTATAGATTTATCCATGAAAAATCTCATGATACGTTTCATAGGTAAGTAGATCTCAATCTATAAATTTTTCATTCCTTATTGGAGGAGAATAATTTTTTTCGTTTTTATAAATTTATCTTGAGGTTGGATCATATACCGGATATTATTTTCGTATAGTTGACTTGGAAGGTTATCATTTTAATTCATTATTGTGTAATTTGAATCCTTTTTTATAGAACTAATACACCAATATCTTGGGATATCTCTTTATGTCAATAATAATAGTGATATCTAACCATGTTAATTCATTATTTGGAAGATCCCTTTAGAAGAAGTATTGGGATGTGGTTTTCTCCCTGAATAAAGAGAGGGAACCAAGCCCTGATGGATTTCAAAGGTACTTCTACAATGCTCATGATTTATCATTAATGTTGATATCATTGATTAAATACAATACTTATTCTATTAGTGTGTTCTCCCATGGGTTGCATGTGCCACTACTATTGTTCTTATTCCAAGGGTAAGAGATAACTCCTCTAGAACCCATTAAAAAACTATCAGTGTGAGGAAGGATTCATATATGTTGTTGGAAACTATAAATACAATAGATGATATTAAATATAATAAAATTGAACAAGGGAAAAAAAGAACCACAAAGAATCCCATTGTCTCCCTATCCACAAAGATGATAGAAAAGGAGGTATGAAATAGTGATGACTGAGTGCATCCCCTCTGATCAAGATGACCCCCTCAGATTTAAGAAAAGCAATACTATGAATGAAAACATCCTATGGACCAGAAATATTATGAGAATCTAGGAGGTCAACTACGTTGTTTCCTTCCCTACATGTGTGTACTGCATTGATGTTGTTGCCAATCATACCAGGACATTTCCATATGACATAGGTGATCGACCAAAGAGAAACGCCATGGTGAATTTGGAACTTCTATAGCATAGTTGAGTAACGTTCGACTTCCGTGATGATCAAATCCTTTTGGACTTTTAAGGATATCCCATAAAAAATCATCGGGGCCTCATTCTATATAGAGAAGCTATTACATGGCATTAATGTATAGGACATGTACACTGACACACTGTTTTCATGCACCCCCTCCTTGCATTTTTCCCTGATCACACAAACCATTGATGTTCAGGTTTAACCCTCTAGCTGGCGGGATTCAATGTACACAATTTCCCTTGGTCCCACTGACCCTGGGAACCTCACAGGCCCTTGCTGAAAATGGAATGAGAGATAGTGCTTCACTCTAGTTTAAAATAACCCTATATAAGTCATTGTATATATTTCTCATCCACGGAATTTTTGAATGTTCCAAAGATCACATTCCCTCATGTCTCACCTTGTTCCATTCCTTCAAAAGGTGCCATCATCCCGCAAGTAACACCACTATGTGCTCCAGACATTCTAAACCGCTGCCTCCAGAACCATGGTACCAACTATCCAGAAAGTAGAGACCATCCATATTGGTATTGAATACTGTAGTGAAAACCCCAAAATAGGTCTATACCACATGCTCCCATTGACATTAAAAAAAATAGGGTATATGTGCTTCCCTCACTATGAGTTTTGCATCACACACATCTTTATGTAATGTAAACCCCACAACTCTTGATAGTATCATATTTCATGATAGATTTGATCCAAATTCTCTAGCTGAGGAAGTTTAATTTGGTAGGAATATCTTTAACCCACATAACATCATCCCAATTATCAATGTTTGCATGAAACAATGCCTATAAGACCTACCGAAATTCTTTTTTCATGAAGGACTTAGAGGGGTATGGTGTGAAGACACAAGTGTCCGGGTATGAAGTTAGCTGAATGAGGTTTAAGAGATCTTGTCTCTCTCAATCCTAAACATCCATGATAAAAGATAGAATGAAAATTTCCTCCATTAAGGTAATTTTGGTGACAGAGAACCATGAAAAAACGATAATCGATCAACGTAAATATTGGTGAAAAAAGGATAAATCCCCTCTCCCAATGAGCCATCGATAATGAAAATGGAGAAGGGAATTAAGAAGACCTACAATCGAGCAGATGGATAGTGAATGGACCTTCGCTGGAGATTATATCCAAGAAGAATAGTTGTGGATGATCTCCCCCCATAAAGTGTATTATACCAAGAAACCAAAATATAATATAGAATGCATGCTGTACACAGTGTCTTCCTAGAATTTGACATTAATTCTTCCTTTATAAACCAGCCTTTAAATCTTATTCAAGGAGGTCTAGTGATTTTTACCTATGGATAGGGTGTCCCAGATGAAGTGAGTGAGGATTTTATAAATTTTTTTAATGAATCATTTTGGGGTCTTTATGGTGTAGAGAGAATTCAGAAAATATAATATAAGTACACAATTTACCAATAGGATCCCCCATATAAAGGCATTTACTTGTTCTTCCATTTCAGAATGTGGTTGATAATATTGGTGGTAATGGAGTCAAAGTAACTTATTTAAATTCTACTCGACTAAATGGGGGCACCCAAGTAGTCTAATGGGAGTGTTCTTATCTAAATGTCTAGATTAAGTCTCAAAGAGAAAATGTTCATTGTGGTACACCCATTTGAAATGTAGAAGTTATTCGTTTTCCCATTGCTGACCAACCCTATCAAGCGACTAATCTCCTTAAAAACCTTATTCAGGACGCAAAGAGATATACATGAGGCATTCATGAAAATGATGGTATCATCTGTGGATATGAGATAAGACACTACAGGGAGGATTTTTTTTTAATGATACAAGGGACTCACACTAGTAGTAAGACTAAGGTGAATGAGATGACTAATCACGTCCTGGATAATATTGAATAGGTTCGGAGAGATTAGATCTCCCTATCGTAGCTTGCGAGTAGCCTTGAAGAAGCGGTATGATTTCCCCATGAAAGTAACTGATAACCTGGAGGAGATAAAAAATGGAATATGATATCAATATTCCTTGATGATAAACCCATACATATAATCACTTTCTTAAATATGCTCTACTATACTTGACTGAAGGGTTGTTTTGATATCGATTTTGGTTGTTGTATTGGTCCCCCAAGTATTGAGGATCATATCATGGAACATTTCTTGAGATAAGGCTTTGGATTCTTGTATAGATCATCCTTTAACAAAACTGCGTTGTTCAAATGACACCCACCTAGGAATATGAATGGCTAAATTGAAGTTAAAAATGGTAGCCAAAATTTTATAAGGTTCATTGGACATGCTTATCCGTCTGTAGTTTATGATAGAATATGGCTTAAATTTAGGAAGAAAAACCATTGTAGTGGCCCTGGTGACCAATGTTAAGATACCACCCAAATAAAAATCTATGTACTACCTTCTCTATGGCCTCATTCACAATGTCCCATGAAGATCTGTAGAATGAACTAGGAAATCTATCTGGACCCGCAACACTATCAGGGTTCAAAAGCATCATGCCATCCCAAATCTCCTCATCAACCAGTATTTCTCCCATGCCTTCATTATCCATGGAAGAGACTAATGATGTAAATATATTGAATAGGTCTACTAACTATATAGGGTACCTTTTTGGCACACATTTATTGGGTCTAACATGAAGGTCGATACCCACCATTTCCCTGTCATCAGTATAGTATCTTTCATCTAGGAGAATATTTATTTTTATCAAGATATCTTCTCTTGGATTGAAGAATAAAAATATTTTTTTTCTTATCTCCCCCTTTTAGAAATTTAATCATCACCACTCTCGGGCATTTTGTTCATGTTTCAAAAGAATTTCTGCAATAATATCATTTTTTCCTAGATATTCCTCAAAAACCCATTCATCCAAAATTTAATCCAAGATAATCTTGAGAAAATATACTTCCATGATGGTGATCGCTATCCTACCATCCATAGGGTGAAGAGAATTTGATCATTCATGAAGACTTGATTTTAATCTCCTCATCTAATTATGATATGCTATACAAGTGTTTCCTTCGATCGTCATATTCCAAGAGCTATGTACTATGTACTGGTATTCCGGTTTAATAGTCAAAATTTGGTTGAATTAGAATGGTTTTTGGAGGTCCTGCACCACATCCAGTGGGATCTAGAGAGGGGAGTGGTTCGAAATTCCACAAACCAACTAATTAACACAAGAGTTGGATAAGTTTGAGATGGCCTAAATGTCACCCAAGCACCTATACAGCCATCTATACATGAGATGGTCCCCCTTTTTGTTGTTTAAACAAATAAACCTGTCACCCACATATCCAAGGTCTAAAATACCATTCCATTCCATGAAATTATTGATGTCGAGGTTGGCCTTTTGGGGGAATGGACCCCTTTCCTTTTCATAATCGAGATCCGCAAGAACATTGAAATCAAATCATACAAACCATGACTCTAAACCATGATCAAAATCATTGGAATCCTTGCACATACAATATCTATAATTGTGGTCACATCTACCTTAAAAAAGGACACCAAAAAATTTTACATGTCATTGGAAACCTTGGTAGTAATGAACTGATCTACAGCTTGAATCAGATCCACCTTATAGTTCATGTGCCATAAAATCAAGATATTTCATTTTATAGGGTCATCATGAATGTATCCATGTAACTTGAGATTTCTAGAGTAATACCCAATTCTTAGGGGATGTTGTTTGTGATAAAGAATGGCCACAACTGCAAAATTATGTATTTATATTTTAAATGCCAAAAAGTCCGACTTAACCTGGGATTCTACCCCTTCTGGATTCCATACGAGAAGATGGATCAATTATGAAAGATTCTCAGGTTCTCTACTCTATAACTCACATCCATGACAAAACGAGAGGAAGATATAAATTTACGATTCTTCGATTTGGATCTACTGCATATTCCATATGAATTGGAAGAACATACTATTGGAGAATGTGGGTTATGAAGATATAGGCCATTGGGACCCCTCCTATTACCTGGGAAAGAAGAACCACCTTTCCTCTTGGAATGAACCTCCCTGTCTGAAGAGATAACTATTCCTATGTGAGGGTCCATAGTTGGAGGATTAGGGTTATGATCCTAGGGATAGACCAACTCTTTAGAGATGTGGAATATATCCCTCTCATTGGTATTATGAGCCCTACCAGGTAATGTTGTTTCAAGGGGAGCTGAAGACAAGGGACCCAATGTACTAGAGGCCAGAGATTTCATCCATAGTTGGGTCTTAGAAGAACAACATTTATTTATCCAATGAAGGCCTATAAAAGGTTCAATGGGAATTTCTCATGGAATGGATGGAAATATTAACTAAAATGTGTTGGGATGGAATGTTGTTATTAAAATGGATATGGATAAGGAATAATATTTTATTGAGTTGATGTAATCATTTGTGTAATGAGATACATGGTTTTTTCAAGATGATCCATTGACTTACTATTTCAATATTATAACTCATATTCATACATAATTTGTATCATGGGATGGTAGTGAGGCTTATTGAAATTAGTAAGGGATTTTACAAAAGGGTACCCATTTCTTAAATAATTATTATCTTGGCCCAAGACACACTTATAAGATTTCATTCCACTGTAAGGTAGTGTAACCTTCTCCACATTTAACACTACATGGCTCACTTATCTAGGGTCTCACATATCCTATTTTCTGGTGAAATAGTATTATTCATTAATGATTGCATCTCTCCTATTCATGGCCTCAATAATATTAGGTATTAATATTCTAAATGGAGTGGTAAATTAACTAACTTGAATAAGCACTGCAAATTTTTCATTTCTTCCAATTTTCTTGGTCATATGAGCAACATTGAATTTATTTTTGGTATTACAGGTAATAATTTCCATATGATCTATTTGGGTGACCCTATAACATATGGTTCCCATATAATATATGGTAGGTTCTATATTTGGAATATCTAAGATACAATAAATAAGATTATCAATCGTATTAATAACTAGTAGAAAATTTTATTTTCATATAGTGGAAGTATTACACTGGACAACTATATGTTTTCCTCACTCCCCGCACATGTTATATCGGTTTTCATGGTCCCCAAGTACACAATTTGGATGATTGAGTATATCTTATACTATTTTATGTGGATAATCAATGTTATTGTAGATTTAAATGGGCCTCATGGAGAAAAATTATTTTATCATTTGGAAAGGGGGTATTAATGTAAGACATGTGGGGGTGAAAATGTAATTTCCACATGGAATATATGAAAGGGAGTTGATTGAGGGGTGGTCCCACAGGAGCCAGTTCATCAAAAGATAGTATTGGTTTGGATTAAGAAAGGTTTGCCCCCTTCCTCCTAGTGGATATCAATGGAAAACAACATTATAAATCTCCAAGGTCACTCTTACTGTTGTCTGGTACATTGATATATTAATATATTGTATAGTATCTGGGGAGGAGGGTTATTGGAGTATCAGGGGTGTCCCACACATGAACTAACCTTTAATGAAGTTATCTCACATCATCCCTCTAATAATTATATCATCAAAGACACATAGGTGAACATTATCCAAAGTATTAATTTGGTTGATTCCATGGATCATCATATTTTCAAAGGTTCCCCATTGGGATGATTCATTAACCAGTTCTAAATTTTTTTGATACCTAGGAAGCCTTCATGTTACTCTTAGGGTAGAAACCATTGAAAAAGGAAATCCAAATAAATTATAACAGTCACAAACCATACTGGGACATCATCTGAACTGGTGCCCGACCTAATCTATGGAATGGCTCAAAGGGAATTCCCAATCCCCACAAGTTGGAAACAACTACCAGAATATCAATAATAAGGTGTTGAAACAATTTTATGTGACATTATTACCATAGAAATCCAACATAACAAATAATAAAAAACTATAAATGCACAACCAAACATGGACTAATAACTCTTCTAATGTAAAGGTTACAACATAGAAAAAAATTCCAAAAAAACTAGAACAAAAATAGAAATAAAAATACATTGAAAACAAGTATGTAACATGTGGGGAACAACCCACAATACACCACCACCATATCCTACAACATGAAGGCTATTAATAACCCGAACCATTGACTTATTCATGACTCATCATTCTTTAAGCTACATCATACACAACAAGTCAACATACAACCAAACGAGTATGTGGGTTTGAACTGATGTCCTATGGGATGCCACCCAAATAAAAGGATTCAATGTTATAAAATATAAAGACAACTTTACATGAAAATTTATGTAATGTATTTTAAAAAATTCCAATGAAAATATTTTATGGAAGAACATTCTAAAAGAGAACCCTTTCAAGGAAAACTATTTCACAAAATATTCATTTAAAAATTTATTTATAAAGACACAAAAGAGGTCTATCATATGACGATGGATGGAACCACATTATATAAGAATCATGTAAATTTATATCATAATGGGTAAATCCCTGAGGTTAATCTAGAATGAGTAGGGCACTTGATCCTCGTAACTAAGTGTTGGGTGGTATAAAAACCATAATCATAGCTTTCTAATGCACGAGCCACTATGATGGGAATCCCCATGGGCCTAGTAATCACCAATCATCATCATAGTTTTGAACCTGCTATAAGTATCAATCACGATAAGTGAAATTTGGACTTTTCCATTTCCCAATAACAAGTGTAATAGAACTAGTCATCCCACATAGATAATCAGGATTACCTTGTGCTGATGTTTATGTCACATGTTTTAAAACAAACCATTTTTTTCTAAATCCAACCAATTTACATTTCAATCACACTAGAACCCGTTTTTCAATTCATTTACTATCACTCACCCAACTCATCAATCCCCATTTAAAAAAGAACAAGAAAAGAATTCAATTGACTAACCAATTACAATGGCTAATCCACCTTACTAAATCGATAAATATACTGATATATTTTTTAAAACATGATTTTTTAACTTAACCAATTTACAATTCATACTTAAATATATACCAAAAAAAGCAAAATGACAAAGTAACCAAATTTCATATTTAACATAATATAGAAAATGTTCATTATAGGGGTCCTTCAAACCCCATTTTCCCACCTTCAACAAAATTCATATAATAAACTTTTCTAAAATATCATTGTAAAACATTCACAAACATAACCCCGCCCCATTGAAAATACACTTTCCACAAAAAAAACATGCCAAATAACTCCAAAATTATACTACTCACTGTAAACATAATTTATTTAACAAGTACAGATTAAAAAAATATCCTATTAAAAGAATCTAAAAATGGTTTGTCATGGAACCACCTACCTCAACAGAAGAGACGTCTTGAAAATGATGTAAAACCCCCATATACACCTCCACAAGACCCTACCAAGGCATGATCCAACCAAGAAGAACACGATCAAACCCTATTAAATAATAAAAACCACTAAATTTACCACCCTACCTTCTATATAAATGAATCTCCAAAGAGGAATGAGAGAAACCCTAGAAAGAAGCAGGAAATAAGAGAGAAAAACATATGTAAAACTTCCTTGACGAATCCACACCACAACCACCCATAGGAGGGAGCACAAGGAAGGAGAGAGGAATGGGGACGTGCAACTCGGCATGGGTGGTCATATGTATCCTACAAAAGGGGAAAAGTGGGTCAAAATAATGGATAGAGAAAATGAGAAAACCTATTTTATTGTGATCCGGACAAGCTTCATGGTTAGTCTTCATGTTTTCTCAAGATGTGAAATGACCATCCACACCTCCCTGCCTAAAAAGGTACCCACCACTTGGATAATCCACAAAACCTAACTTATAGTCAAAAAATTGTGCAGTAGAATCATGATAAAATCCTCAACCTACAATATGGTTACCTACATCGAGAAGCATGGTCTATTTTACCATTAATTGGTCGTACGGTAGCCGTTACCTCAGTCGTCTATCTACTACATGGTTACATGGGATGGGAATAAGATTTCTACTAACTATGTGCCAAAAATGTTCCACAAACTCTCCACCCAAAAGATAATTTTTTCTTAAAAATTTATTCAAAAATTCACTAAAAAGGAATATACTAAAAATAACCAACGGAAAGTCCTCAAAAATTCAACCTCACCACACCCTGTTCTCAAGAAAATAAATGAGAACCACACTTGAACCAGAATAAAGGGTGAAATAAAATACTATGGTGTAAAAAATATTCCCACCATAATTCTTTATGACCGCTTAAATCCTCAAAAAACATGATCAGAAAAAAAATGATACACATCCAAGGTTCTGGGAGTTTCCCAATGGACATCAAAAGTGGATAATGAAAGAATTATACAGGATGGAAAAGAGGTTTACCAACTAAACTCTAAAGAAAAAATAAAATTATATAATGCCCTTTATGCCTTGAACTCCCTAAATATGAAACACCACCAGTTAATAAATCAAATTAAAGGGGTTCGCACAATGCAGAGTCGTCATATTGAGACAAAAACTCCTTATACATCCCAAAAAACTCATAAAACCAGCCTGAAATGAAAATAAATCCAAACAATAACACCACTACAATTATTTCAATAAATCATTTAGGAAGACTTCCACCATAACCCCTTCTCGATTGAATAACTCAAAATAACGTGGATCTGTATGAGACCACCCACTGAATAACCAATACTAGAGACTAAACCATATTACCAGTAATGTGAGGCCAGAACGGACTCCCCATCATAAGAAAAATTCTTACATCGATTCACTATAGATAAATTTGAAGGAGACACAAGGTGGGTCTAAAATATACAATAACCAACCATAGAAAAAAGATATAGGAAACCCAACACTGATAACCCCCCCCCCCCTATGAATTCTAATGAATGAAACTCAAAACCAAACAGAAAACAAAACGCGGTTCACTAACCATATGAGACACTATCACCGTTAGATAGTCTAAAAAAACAAATATCATTTTACAAGGCATTCTATATAAGGACCATAAAATAGAGAGTCACATCGAATAAAGTAAAACTGTTGGGATTTTATAAAGATGAGATGGACACATTTCCTTGTAATAGAGGTTTAACTCTTCCACCCACATGGGTCACAACATGGAAACAAGGTCCCCATGCCTCTTTCCTAAAAAATGGACCATTAGAAGTGAAACAACTACATATAAGGCTTAATCATTATAAATTATTCGTAACATAAATGGATGTTATACCAAGGTCATTTACACCCATGGGGGCCTCTGACTACATTTTTGGATGCACTCCAAGGACTATGTTTGGATCCCTGGTTATTGAAGCATCTCATCCCTCACAGTCATACATTGAAGACCCCTGATTAGGACTCCTCTTTGTAATGCCACAATTAGATATATGGTAACCTTTATAACACCAATATAACACAACACACCCTAGGACCAACATTAACTCAACATGGAAAATCACCATGACATGGACATATCAGACCCACACACATAGCTCATTTCACCTCGAATAATAATCAAAATGAATCATTCCCCAACAAATACATTTTCATTTTAACAAGAATAATACACTACAGGACAACACCTACTGAGACCATTACAACTTATGGGGACTCATAAGGATATAGACATTAAACTGAGTCTCAAGCATCACATGATTTCTATAATCATGTGTAATAGCCTCTTACATCAAACATTTCTACACTAGTCTCCTAGAATGATCACATTCTTAGAAGAAACCACTAAATGATCCAAAGACACTTTAAGACATAGACCATCATCAGTAACCAATAACTCTTTCCACTCATTCCACCAGAACTCTCTTCACCGCTTCCAGGAAAGACCTTCTAGCAGAGTTGTGTCAAAATACTACATCAATGCCCCTAGAAACTCAATAAAATATGGTTTATTTCAATTCAGTCGACATATACTATTTCACTATGATTACATCATCTTAACTAATAATTAAAATGTGTGTTCAATTTCAAACTCTCAAGAATAAAGTCCTCACTCTTATAAAGCGAAGGGTCTAAGAAATATATAATACCCACAGACACATATAGAATATGCACTTATTCATTATGTGGCATACAATAAAGAACATGGAAAACCAAAAACCAAATCTCAATTATTCCATCAGCCAAACATACCATGAAATAAAATTGAACACATTAATGAAACAATTCATGGAAATCCCAACACAATAATAAAAATTCACTAACCATTATCCCCAAACCACATTATCGACAAGAATATAAAATTGAAAAAACCCTTGAGACATAAAGGAAAATCAAAATAAAATATCCATGAAAAAAAATTTCTAATAATTAATGAAGAAACACTATGCACTCACCATTCATAAAAACATCACACTTCCTCTTAAAATCACATTTTGAAATAAAACTATATTTGTGGGTCATAAATCCTCCAATAGTATCCCATGGAGGCTCACAGATGCATTACCCCTTCCATATCGTTCACTCATCCACTTTACAAACATATCCCGTGTAGAAGGAAACTCATGATAATACCAAAGGTCAGAACAGAATGATTCAGCTTTCCAAAATAAACATGAAATTCACACTTCCATCAAAAACCTCTTGAATCCTCATTCCAAAAACTACTTGCCAGAAAAACCCAAAACCCATTTTGAATCTCAAAAAACATTTTCATAAAATCACCAAGAATTCCAATAAAACCCATTCTCAATGTTAACACATTAATTTGAATACATTTCATCCCATTTTCGGACATGTTCGTCCACACAAGAATATTCAATTCCAAAATAACATTTTAAATAAAAACACATCCATTCTTATTCAAAACAAGTTTCCAAAACCCTTTCAAAAATAATTTTTTATTTCCCAAAATATTAATTTTGGATAAACCCTACATCTTGATTTTAGTAATACAGTCTACTCAAACATATCTCAAATTAATCAATACCATTTTAAAAAATCCATCCCTTTAAATGATTTATTCAAAACAATTCTGAAAATAAATTTTACACCATCTAGAAATCATACCATCTCCACTTTGTAATATATTTCTCCTAAATTTTCATTCAATAGTCTTAACAAAAATTCCATCACCCAAGGAGACATAATAAATTTATTAATGTGTTAATCTATTCAATGGGTGAATTATCTCTATTGTGGGTGGACATATTCCAATCACACCACAATTATAGTGAATATTCTAGGACCGTTTGTCTATCCCCACATGGATATCTTGACCCTGTGCAGTTATTGATACCACCATCCCAATTACCATTTCTATTTCCAAACACAAAACTTCCAAAATAAAACCTGAATTCCCCAGGTAACTAGTGTGCCATCACGAGATGTGATGGACATGCATTGTACTCGTAACCATAACATCAAGTCTCGGAAACCATAGTTCAGGTCAATCCAAACACTATCCCAAATAACAGTACCCTAATGATTATATCCTACTATAATACCATTTTTCTGGAACCAATCCAGGACATCATCCAAAATGAAACCTGACCTAATCTATTAAACAACCCAAAGGGAGTTATGATTCCAACGATCTTGAAAAAAATTCTCAGGTATCAATAATAAGTAATGGGAATGATTTCACCTGAATTTATAACCATATAACCCAAAAAAATAAATAATCGAAAAATCAAAATGATCAACCAACATTTTCATAACAGCCTTTAAGATTTAATGCTTCTAATATAGAACAAAATACAAAAGAAATTAGAAAAAAAGGGAACTAAAAATCTATCCCAAACATCAATGTAACATGAGGGGAACAACAATCAATTCACCACCACCAAAATCCTACAACAATCAGGGAACTAATAACCTGAGCCATCAAATTCTCCACAACCTATCATTAATTAACATGGGTTATACACAACATGTCCATATACACCAAATGTTTTATGTAGGGTGTGAGACAAATCCTAGAAGAATGTCACCATAAAAACGATTCCTTGATATTACTTTTAATGACAACTTAACATGAGTATTTATGTAATGTATTTTAAATATTTCTAAGAAAAAATATTATTGGAGAACAATATAAAAGGGGACCCATTAATTTAAAACAATTTAAAGTAAAATTTTATTAAAAATAAATTTATAAAGACATTTGTGAGGTCCACCATATGCTGATGGATGGAACCATATCATATAAGCCTCATGTCAAGGTTTAGAACCATGGGAAAATATGTAATTTAAATCTATCTTGAGTGGGATAGTAGAACCTCATACCAAAATATAGGGTGGTATAGAAACCACAATCATAGATTTATCATGTATGATCCACTATATGTGGAAACCCCATGGGACTAGTGGCCTCCAATCATCATCATTGTTCAGTTAGTGTTGTAACTGTCAATCTAGCTATGTTAGACCATGAATTTTGTAACGAACCAAACATTAATTTCTAAAAATTAATCTTGATAAAATTAACTCTATTATTATGGTTATATAAATTGTGAAATTTAATGCTTTTATGTTCTTGGATTTTAAAATACCATTATTAATTGTTATCATTTCTAATATAGTCTTTGAATAGTAATCATATGATTAGTATAAATATAGGGCTTTAAGAAAACCAAATTACTCAGTAAAAGGAATTGATGGCCTCATCTCGTAGACATACCACATACAAAGACCATTTTTCATAGATTTTAAAGGAGGTTGCATCATTGGTCTTCACTCTTGACCAAGCCCAATCCTGGATTGAACATGTTAATCTTGAGTGGAGCCGACTACAGGAGTAGTGGAAGTTAATAGAGATTACTACCTAAGAGATGTTATCTGAGCCACCCCAAGATACTATCACAATCTCACACCTTACCTTATGGTCTTATATGGTTGTTATAAGGGGTTATGTAACAAGAACCTAGTAGTATGACAGTGTACATTATTTTTTATAATGAATGTGCAATCATTTTATTATTGTTACTTTGTAAATACTTTTTTTAAAGAGAAAAATTAATTGTTAGTTAAAATTAAACTAAGAAATATATTTTGATGAATTAATGGATTTTTGAATAAAATAAAATCTCAATAAAATTTTATTATTAAATTAATATTTATTAAATCTAAATTATCGTATAATTTTTTGAATACAATTGTAATTTTTATTAATGTCTGAAAACAATTTTTGTCAAAACACATGAATTTTTGGTAAATGTCAGTTTTTTTAATTTAAAAGTAAAATATCAAAATATTTATAAAATTTTTGAGATAAAATTAATATTTTTTTTGGAATCAGGATGTTGAAATTATCCAACGTTGAATTCTTCCTAATTTTCTCAGACAATCGAAATTTTCGGTAAAAAATTAAACACCATTTAAATATATAATTTGTTTTCTGATATCATAATAACCCAATAGTGAGGTAATAAAATTAAATAAACACTATTTTGGTCCAATATATGTTTTATCATTAAAATATAATGATTTTATATTTGTTTTGATTTCATTTACAATGCTTTTTTGGACCCACCATGACTTATAAACCATTTGTCTTTTTAAATTGTTTTCCATGAGATTGTGACTCACCTCCAAATAAGAAACCATATTATTTTAAGACTTTAGTACATTTTCATTATAAAATATTGTTTTCCAGTCCAATTTGGAAAAAACCATGGGCAAAAACCACGGTCTGGTTTGTGTTATTGATTACATTAATGTGAGGTGTCCCAAACCTAAATAATAAATAATTCCCACTCCTTTCCTATATAAACCCACATAAGATCCCACTTACTCTTCAATCAATGCCTCCAGTGTTTGAACAACCCATGGATTCCTCCCTCTATAATCCCCATAGGCTGCCCTAATATCCCATGAATCCTCTCTCAAGCCTCTCCCAAGCCTTTGGGATCACAATTCCAAGTATGGAATTTCATCATTTCTCATTTTTGTCTAAATTTATTTAAGTTCTTATACCCTTTTGTTTGAAATTACAAATTTTGGGGTTCGATTTTTCACATACACAATACTATCCTATTTAGGTTTGGATGATTATAGACCCATTTTTCTCTCAATAAATCCTCCCATGTACACCCGTTACCATGCAGAAATTCTGTGAGGTTTTTCTCTCTCCTCTTTTACATTCAAGCAACTATTTTGTATTATGCATCTAAATTCCCTTAGGTTTGTTGGGAAATGTATCCATATAAAACCTCAATATCCATATCATGTACATATGATGAGACACCCTTTTTTATCTCATCAACTATTTTCATGAATCCTTATGTCACAATGTTATGCTACCGAAATTGCACTACATTTTTTTTGAGCCATGATCATTGTGCAGTGAATACGATACCCATTTCTCTATCAAAGGTATTCACATTTATGTACATATAACAATTTAATTGTACATTCATGTATTTATTCCAAAATAATTAATCATGGAATAAATTATGATGTTTATTGATTCCATGTTTATGATCCATGTGGCACACTTATGCATGAAATGAAATGTTTAAGAATGGTGCGTCAGGATAGAACTCCAATGCATTGGGTAAAGTATAGTATCATGATACATCATGTTAAATGGGTGTTAACTAATTATAATTCATGTTCAATGAGGTTTTACTTGATATTGAGGTGCAATGAGGGTTTACTAATGCTCCATGTGAAATGAGCCTTGGCTCATGGTAATTCCTTGTTAAGTGTTGTTTCCACATTTCCATGTTATGATTTTCATGCTTTATCATGACTTTATGTTCATGATTCTCTTGTGATCCATTTATATTCCTATTTTCTAACATGTATTGTATTCCTCATGTTATTTCTTGTTTATTCCCTTACTGAGCTTTATAGATCTCCCTTTCTTATTCATATCCTTACGTTATCCCATGTAACTCTAAGTACGAAGGAATGTTGCAGTTATTTAAAGGATGCTTTCAATAATTATGTTGTGTGTTTTATGTTCTATGATGTTATGTAATGTTCATAATCCCCAAAGACACTAGAACTATCGATCTTCTATTTTGTATCGAGTGACGATTTAATGTAATAAATCATGTTTATGTGTGTAATAAAAAGAAGGGTTGTTATAGTTCGTATTAGAAGATTTCATTAGTTATTATTGGGATTAGGATTTGAAAACCGTAGTCACGACTTATAGACATGAATTAGTAGAATAAAAACATCCCTATGTATTGGTGAGAATTGAGTTCATGGTTTTTCAAGCTAATACATCCCTGTCTGGATACGAGAAGGTAGAGGGGGCTCTGGCACAAATGTATCCTAGGTATAAAACCCGAAAACACCGCATTGACCTAGACTCAAATGGGAAATGGTGCATGACAATGGGCCTTGCTGCACTCTTGGTTACGACACTCTTGGGGGATATTCTTTGGTAAATTCAGAAGCATAGTATTAACCCTTATTAAGGGAATTAAAAAATGCTCCAAATAATATATGTTACAAAGTAGATCATGGATGACATAGATTGAAGCCAATGGATTCATATGTTAAGGAATAAAGTTATTTATAAGTAACATGTTTTGTCCATGGATTTCCATTTATGTGTTACCCCTATATTTCCATTTATTACAGCCAATGGACGGTAATAGTAGGACTCCGGATAACAACCGATGTGAAGATCATTGTGTTGACTTGATAATAAGATGACCAATCCTATAGGAGCGGGAATCGCAAACATTGTCATGCTTCTCTCTCAGGTAAATCAAGATTTGAATAGAATCATGGGTCAAGAGGAATGTTCAACCCCCATTAAGAAAGAACATGTGGCTATCGTTAGCTTCATGAGACAAAGTCCTCCTACTTTTAATGGATCTTATGATCCCTCAATTGCTGAACAATGGATCAACTCAATCGAAAAGATCTTCTCTATCCAAAAATGTTATAAACAAGAGAAGGTTATTATGAAAGATTATATTATGGATGGTAAAGCCGATCAATAATGGATGTTGAAAAATATTATGATGCTTGAAGAAGAGATCAAGGTGTTGGAATAAAAGGATTTTTAGAAGATGTTTATTGAAAAATATTTTCTTTTCTCCCTCTGACTTAAGATGGAATGGGACTTCCATGCCCCCAAGAAAAAAGGAGAAAAATATATTATAACATTTGAGGAAAACTTCACAAGTCTTTCATAATACTCCTCCGGCTTTATCGTTACCCAAGAATGAAAGGTTTAAGACATCCTTGGTGGGCTAAAACCTAGCCTACAGAAAGAACTGGAGATCTGTGATGGAATATCTGTGGATCCCTCCAAAACCGATGCAATTGAGGGACGGACGATGCCAATATCGATAACGAATATCCGTAGCTTCTTGAGGTTAGCTGGATATTATCGATACATTGGGAAAAACATTTCCTGATTTTCAAACCCTATTACCAAGATAAATCGAAAGGGATTATAGTTTTCTTGGAATGATGAATACAAAAAAAGCTTCGATGAGGAAAAAAGGTGTCTTATCACTGCGCCTGTTCTCAATTTACCAACAAGTGGAGAACTTTTTATGGTATTAAATGATGCTTAGAAGAAGGGAATGGGATGTGTGTTGATGAAAAATGACAAATTCATTGCCTATGCTTCAAGGAAATTGAATGTTCATGAGCAGAATTATCAAACACATGATTTGGAGTTGGCTATGGTGATCATATCTTTAAAAATTTGGAGGCATTATCTATTTGGAGAGACATGTGAAATATATATGGACCACAAAATCATCAAGAATAATTTTACACAAAAAGAGTTGGACATGTTCCAATGAATATGGTTAGGGTTGATCAAAGGCTATGACTGCTCAATCCATTACCACCATAGGAAAGAGAAAAAGGTGGAAGATGCTCTATGTAGAAAGGACCCAAAAATTATATCATTAATGAGAATTAAGATACAACGAGTCTTCTTAGATTTTATTAAGTCATACATGGGAATCATAAAGGAGGGAACATCCTCAATCCTTTCAGAAATGATTACTCAATTGTCACTTTTATAATGGTTAAAGGATGCTTAAAAGGATGATGTTTGAATTCAGAAGAGAGTGGAATATATCAGAAAATGGAAATCCTTGGAGTTCAATGCTAATGAAGAAGGAATTGTGATATTTATGAAAAGCCTATCTATTCCATCAATTCTGAAGTTGAAGAAAGATGTTTTGGATGATGTGCATAGTTCAAATATCACTATTCACTGAGGAAACAAAATGATGTATTGAGATCTACGAGAGCATTATTGGCGTGATAATTGGAAGAAGAATATTACTTAGAATACATAAATGTGTCTGGTCGGTTATCATGTAAAGGCAGAGAGGAAATAGTATATGGGTATGATGCAACCACTACGCATACCAGCATGGAAAAGGAAGAACATCACCATGGCCTTTATCACCGGACATCTGAATTCATACAACAGAAACAATGCAATATGGGTTGTTGTGGATCGTCTTAGAAAGTCTTCACACTTAATTTTAATTCAGGAGGATTTCTCATTGGATCGGCTAGCACATATATATATCAAGGATGTGGTAAGGCTACATTGAGTACAACTATCTATTGTATCCGATCGAGATCCAATATTCACCTCTATGTTTTGGAAGAGTCTTAAACATGCTATATATACTGAACTGAACTTCAATATGGATTATCATCCTCAAACTGATGGCCAATCTGAGTGAACTATTTAGACACTAGAGGATATGTAAAGATCATGTTCTATAGACTTCAAAGGAGGGTGGGACAAACATCTTCCACTGGATGAATTCTCCTACAATAATAGTTTCCACTCGATCATCTGAATGGTAGCTTATGAAGCCCTATATAGGAAGAGGTGTAGAACACCGACATCTTGCGATGAAGTCCATGAGAATAAGATTCTAGGAATAAAAATGGACAACAAAATGGTGGAGAAGGTGAAATCCATTCAGAATCATATCAAGGTAACCCAGAGTCAATAGGAAAGTTATGCAGATAACCATCAACAAGACCTTGAGATTAAGGTTGGAGACTAGGTATTTCTACACATATCTCTATGAAAGACGGTCATGAGGTTTGGAAGGAAATGAAAGTTAAGTCCTTGGTACATTGAACCCATCGAGATTATTGATCGTGTTGGGGCTGTGGCCTATCGACTAGAACTTCCACCTACCATGGACAGAGTACATGATGTCCTTCATGAATCCTTTTTAATGAAGTACATACCAGTCCCTTCACATGTACTCATTTTAGAGGTAGTACAACTAGAGGATGATATTTCTTATGAGGAGCAACTTGTGAAGATCTTAGATCATAGGGAAAAAGTTCTTTGAAATAAGACATAGCCCCTCGTTAACGTTTTTTGGAGAAACCACATGTTTAAAGAAGCAACATGGGAATACGAGGAATTGAGGATGAAAATTCACCCATATCTATTTTACTGTGGTAAAAGGAAATTTCAAGGGTAAAATTTCTTACGGGGGAAGATTGTAATGACCCAAACATAAATTAATGAAAATTCCTCTTGATCTAATATAATTTCGTATTATGGTTATATAAAATGTGGACTTCATTGGTTTTATATTTTTTGATTTTAAAATAATGTAATGATTTTTTATATTTGCTAATATAGTCGTTGAACAGTGATCACATGATTAGTAAAAATATAGGGCTTTAACAAGTTTAGTTTACTCAGAAAAAGGACGTGATGGCCTCATCCAGTAGACTTGCCCCATACGAAGCACATATGATGGATATCGGAAAGGAGGTGGCTTCATTGGGCTTCACTCCTGACCAATACCATGAAAATATTGAACATGTTATGCTTGAGCCGAACTGACAACGAGAGAAGTGGAAGTTAATAGAGATTACCACCTGAGCGATGTTATCTGATCCACCCCAAAAGTCCATCACTATCACACACCTTATCCTTTGGTCTTATGCAGGTGTTATAAGAGGTTATGTAAAAAGACCCTATCACTATGAGAATGTACATTGTTTTTGTATAAACAATGAGCATTCATTTAATTATTGTTATGTTGTAAATAGTTTTTTAAAGATCAAATAGTATTTTCAGTTAATATTCAACTATGAAATCTATTTTGATGAATTAATTGATTTTTGTATTAAATAATATTTTAATAAAATATTATTATTAAATTGCTTTTTATTAAATATAAATGATTAAATAATTTTATTAATGCATTGTAATTTTTATTAAGGGTTGAAAACTGCTTTTTTCAAAACTGCAGAATTTTCTGTTAATGTCTATTTTTTTAAGTAAAAAATTGACATATTTATAAAGTTATTTGAATAAATTGAATATTATTATTGGAATCAAGATGTAGAAATTATCAAAAGGTGAATTTTTACTAATTTTCTGAGATAGTTGAATTTTTGGGTAAAAAATTAAATGCAGTTTAAATAAATAATGAGTTTTATGAAATCATAACGAAATAATAGTGAGGTAATAAAATACTATAAACCTTATTTTCTACCAATATATGTTTTATAATTAAAATATTAAATTTTTTTTTATTTTACAAAGCTTTTGTGAACCCTCTAATAATTATAAAACTTTTTTTCTTTTTAAATTATTTTCCTTGAGAGTGTGACTCACCTCAACATAATAAACCCTATTTTTTTATGATGTTAGGACATTAGACTTATAAAATATTGTTTTCCATTCCCTTTTGGAAAAATCCATGGGAAATAACCTTGGGGTGGCTTTTGTTATTGATTGGTTTAATGTGAGGTGTCCCAAACCTAAATAATAAAGAATTCTCTCTCCTTTCCTATATAAACCCACCCAAGATGCCACTTCATCTTCACTGAAATCCATTAATGTTTGACCAAACCCTTCCCTCCTCTATATATAATCCTCTAAAGGTTCCCCAAGCTCCCATGAAGCCTCTCTCATGCCTCTCCCAAGCCTTTGGGATAACACTTCCAAGTAAGGGATTTATTCGTTTCTCATTTTGGTCTAATTTTCATTAAGGTGTTATGCCCTTTGGTTTTCAATTACATATGGTGGGGTATGGTTTCAAGCCTCCCGCATACTGTCCTATTTATGTTTGGATGACGGGAGACCCATTTCTCTCTCATTAAAGCCTCCCATTTACACTTGTTACCATACTGCAATTCCATGAGGGATTTATCTCTCCTCTTTTACATCCAAGTAATTATTTTGTATCATGAATCTAAATTCCATTAATTTTTTTGGGACATGTATCCATATGACCCACTTATTATCCATCCCATGTAAATATGTTGAGACACCGTTTTTATCTCATCAACTATTTTGATGAATCCTTATGTCACGCCGTTATGCTACCGACATTGCACTACATTTTTCCAAGCCAAGATCATTGGGTAGCGAATACCATACCCATGTCTCTATCAAGTGTATTCATATTTACCCACATAGACCCAATGAATGGTGATTTCATTTATTTATTCCAAATTATTTAATCATGGAATAACTTATGATGTTGATTTATTCCATGTTATATGATCCATGTGGCACACTAATGCATCAAATGAAATGTTTAAGAAGGGTGCGCCCTGATAGTGCTTCAATGAATTGGGTAAAGTATTGTATCGTGATACATCATGTTTAATGGGTGTTGACTCATGTTAATTCAAGATAAAAGAGGTTTTACTCATGCTTCATGTCCAACGATGGTTTACTCATGCTCCATTTGCAATGAGCATTGGCTCAAGCTAATTCCATGTCAAGTGTTGTCTCTACATTTCCATGTTATTATAATCATTATTTATCATGCCATTATGTTTATGTTTCTATTATGCTCCATTTATATTCCTATTTTCTAGAATGTATTGTATTCCTCTTGTTATCCATGTTTATTCCCTTACTAGGATTTTTAGCTCACCCTTTTCATATGCATGTCCTAATGTTATCCCATGAAATTCTATGTATGGGGGAATGTAGTGGTAATGTAAAGGATGTTTTCAATAATGATGTTGTGTGTTTTATGTTATAAGATGTTATGTAATTTTACTAATCCCCAGAGACACTATACCTCTCGATCTTTTATGCTGTATAAATTGATGATTTTAAGAAATAAATCAGGTTTATGTGTGTAATAAAAAGTTGGGTTGGTATAACTTTTCTAATTTCAAATCACATTCACAGTAGAACTAGTTTTCCTTCCTAGATAACAGATATTACCTCTCTCAAGTTTGTTCCATTTGTTAACAAACAATTTTTTAATTAACCAAATTAGTTTCCATTTCACACACACCAAAAATCGTTTTTCAATTATTTTACTATCAGTCACACTACTCATAAATCCTCATTTGATAAATCACAAGAAAAGAATTCAAATAACTAACCAATTACATGGGACAAGCCCACATTATAAATCAACACATAAACAGAGATCATTTTTTAATAATTATGTCAATCATTTAACTAATTTAAATTTCATACATAAAAGTATAGAACAAAATTCTTCCAGTTAACATAACCTAATTTTCCATTGATATACCATTTTAAACATGTTCACGCCAAGGGTGACATTAAAACCCATTTCTTCACCATCCACCCAAGGAATAATTCCATTTTTATAAAACAACTCTACTAAACCTTAACAAAAATAAAATTACCTATTTTTAAATATATATTCAACAATATCTCATGCCAGATAACATGAAAAGTATACATTTCACAACACAATTAATTTGAAGAAAATGAATCAATTACAAAATAATAATATTAAGAACATGTATGAATGTTAAGGTGTGGAACCACTAACCCTATGTGATGAGCCTTCTAGAAAATTATGTGATGCCACATTTCAATAATCACCAGAACCTAAAAAGGAAAGATACGACAAAAAATTTCATTATTGACCCAATTAAGTAAGAACATACCTGAAATCGACCAACCATCCCACTGGAGAAACAAAACCACATAGGAATGGGAGAACCCCTATAAAGAAGGACGAATAAACGGAGAAAAAACTTACCTGGATTTTCCTAGATGATTATGCACAAAAACCACCCATAAGAGGAGGCCTAATTGAGATGTGATGAAGGGGTAGTGGTTCCTCGGGAATGGGGAGGGCATATGAGTTGAGAAGAATGTGATATTAGGGTATAAGTTTAGTAGAATGAATAGGTGGAAAATGATTTTTAATAACATGGATAGGCCACATGATTCCACTGTATGGATTGTCAAACCATGTGACAATCGTGGGGTCCTCTCTTCCTAAGTACGTACCTACTGCATATTTTGTTATTATGGCCATTCATATTCTACCGAAGCCATGTGGTATCTTCCTTCCAAAACCCCCAACCTAACGCATGGTTACCCGGGGCTGGGTGCATTGTCTAACATACTCTGCATTTGTCATGTGGTAGCTGTGGCGTCAACCATACATCCACAAAACATTTACCTTGCTAGGGGCAATGATTTCTACTAACTGTGTGCTACACTTTTTCCACCCCGAAACATATATATCTCATGAAAATTCAAGGGCTAACTCATGGGAAATAAGTAGACTAACAATAACACAAGGAAAGACGTAAAATAGGAAAACATGTCGCAATTGGTTATTGATAAAATAACAATGACCAAAACCCGAACTTGAATAATGGGTGAAATAAAAAACACAAGTGTGACAACATAATTCTCATTTGAAGAATCCAATATAATTCAATTCCAATTTAGTTGAATGTTAAAGGTAACTATGTTCATCTACAATAAAGACTCACTTATTTTCTTATCCCCAAGGAGGAGTCTATGTTCCATCATTTCATCTAAAGTTAGTGGGAATGTATATCATATAATGAGATGGGAAGGTTCCTAGATATATCAAGGGAGATGTAATCCTTCTAAGAGTAGGTTATATGTGTATGTGTCAGGCGCGTAATCATAATAGGCACTAAAAGTCCAACCCATCAAGAAAAACCTTGGTTGTATGGTCTAGGTGTCTCATTTTAAAATTGGAAATCCATCATAAACACTAGGATATGATATCCACTCTCTGTAAATACTTCACTAAGAGTTCCACATCTATCCCTCCAAGAACCAAAAATATGATCCATTAGGTGTGATGGTCCCCCCCCCCCCTTGGGAACAAAATCGTGACTGAAGTGGATTGAATCCAGGGGAGTATAAAATGGGGTTCCATGAATCGATAGTTTTTTTGCTTTTATATTTATCACTTTTTATGGGCCTTGTTATTATTTAAAGGAAGAGTCTATGGCTATACTAAATGGTTTTGATTTATGTGACATGAGTAACATCCACCAGACCAAGGTTGAAATAGAGTCCAAAATATTTTGGAGCTCTCTCAATGGTGTATCTTATTCTCCATGGAAAATCATATACATTATATGACAATTCAAGGATGTTTTCTTAATTGAAATTGACATATTAATTTTTTTGATTGAAGGGAACCAAGTGGCTGAAGTCATGTCTTCTAAACATAACCAAGATCTCTCCCTAGTGGAATATTATTACCTTAAAAGCCCTCTCCCAAGAGGTGCAGAAATGGTTATCAGGGACGCTCTCAGTCTCTATTTTTAGATTCCACTTTTATTTTTTCATTTTATCATTATAAATTAATAAAATAAAAATAGTAGTAGTATTACACCCCAATGAGTAATTTATCAGGAAAAACCATAACCAATTATTTTAAAAATATCACTTTACCAAAATTAAAGGATTAATTCATTATAAATGTCCATTATAAAGTTCCTTAAGAATGGTTTCAAATGGGTACTACTAGTGCAGTGGAGGTTAAATCACATTCAACGAAAGGCAAACATGAGGTAAGGAAATTTCATAAAATGATTGTTTCTTTATGACACATGACATAATAAAATCCTGTCTATTTTATAAGGTTTATATTCTTCCCCTAAAAGTATTATATGATGGTTATCTGTAAAATTATGGTATATAAAAGTCCATATATTTTTTTTATATCATGTGGATTATTATTCTAGAAATACCAATGTTTTAAGAGATTTATTTTACAATATCATTGTTCATCATGAATTTTATGGTTTTGTTTCTAATGATGAAATTTAGTTATCTGTATCTGAAGAGTTTCATCATTATTATTATTCGCTACTAATATCGAGAGTTTATTCAGGTCTCATTATATTACATTCTGCATGTATTAAAGATATTTGATGAAATATATTTATTGATATATAACTTTATTTTTCATCTTAGTCAAAAATCATTTTTCTAAATCCATGTTTTTGTAAAATATATTCATTTTTTTAATATTCACCAATGATTGTTTAAAATAATTTTCACAAATTATGGACTTTTTAAAAACGTTCAAAAAGTAATTATCTTAATATTAATGAAATGACATACTTTTTATATTTTAACAAAATTTTTAAATAAATACTTGTTTTAACATATTCTGGAAGAATAGACTTTCCAGGGGTCCGGACCAATCAATTCACTGCAGATTCCTTTACAAGATTACGCTTTTATTTTAAAATAAATTTTGTTACAAAATATTCGGTAATTTTTTATATTTTATTGATGTTTTTTAAAAGTAAAAATTGTATTTTCAAAAAATAATATTTCATGTGATCTTTTGAAAGAATTATTATATATTATGAAATCATTTTATTTTAATTAATCATTTATGGTGATATGATCCAATGAAAACATATTTATTATTTCTCTTGATTGTTTATAATAATGATTATGTGATGTTTATGAATCACATTTCATATCCAACGGTAATGATATATGATAAATTATTGACGCTTTTATGAAGAAAATCTAAATGTATTATGATTATGTGAAAGGTGGGATCATAATTATAAATCCCTATAATGCGTTATCTAAATATATATATCTCATAAGATAAATGGTTTATGTGTGAAACTGAATTAATGTTTATAATTTTATGTAAGGACCTAGGTTTAATGTCCATAATATTAATCATAAAAAAAATATTCTTGTATATTATATTAGGTTTGGAACTTGTATTCATGTGTTCAAGATTTTGTGTGGAATCATATTCATGTACATATGTTAATGAGAGAAAATGGTTTCATGTTCTTAACCTAATGATTGATCTATTTTAAATTTAAATACCTTCGAAATGTTTTAATATTTTTTGTTTTCTGAATTCATATGTTTATCATTTTATCTAATGTATCCTGAATGATTATTTATGACTCCACACACTTATCAATACTGTTTATAATAATGATAAAATTTTATTCCATGACCAATGTTCATGATCTTTGATATATTCAGAATGAAAATATTACATTAAAACCATGATTTCATAATATTCTTATTTATATATTCAAATATATGTACATTGATTTAAATCTAATATGTTTTCCCATACATGAAATCCATGATCACATTTTATTATGTTTTTTCTCTAGGTATAAAAGAATGGTTTTAGGTAGGGTATACCTAAGAATAGTTATATGAGAGAAATGCTGAGGATTTCTCATGAAATAAAATGATTATATATCTAGTCTCTAAATACAGTAAACCATTACAGTTATAGCATAGATCTTAACATTATATATTCAATATTAATCTAAAATGTTATAATATTTTTTAATGTAAATATAGGGTGAATATAATTGGTATCAATGTATGATTTAGTCAATGTATAGATACTAGGATTAGATAACAATGGTGAAATCCTCAGGAAGAAACCTATGTATTGGATAATATCATAATGTTCTAGTGATATATAGAATATGTTGGTTTCATAGAAAAACATCAATTAATGCATAATCAAAGTAGAATTGGATTTTGAAATAATTCATTTGAGGTTTATAGCTTCCAAATTAGTCGGTAGAGTGGTTATCATCCATCACTCTTGTGCACAATGATTTTTCCATAACCACCCACATGTTTTGACCCTCGTTGGTGATATTATTGGGTAAAATAATATTACCACAATGAACCATTATGACGAACCTTAATTGATGGTAACTAAGGATGTCCTAGGTTATACCTAATGTGGAATAAATTGGAAATAATGTGTCAAATTAAGCCTTCATATGAATTATTTTTCATGATTTTATGATTTATCACCATAATTAATAGTTATCTTACTATACATTTTTCTTCTATTTAATGGATCTAATTCAAAGGAATCATGTGGGAAATGAATGTTGTGGCTATTGGAATGACAACACATATTATAATGAAATGGATCATGATTTGGGATATAATATTTCATGAATATTCCCACTCATCCCCAACAATATATTCATGGTAACACGGATCAAGTTGATCTTCTAAATTCCACATAGAGGGAGAATCATTCCAGTGGATCATTTATGCTAAACTATCCACCCTCATTTTGTGGTTATTCTGAACCACTTGTTTCTAACTAGTGGGTTAATGTTATGGGAAATATATTTTCCACCCATCAATACTCTTCTGTGGAAAGGTTTTCATATCCATTGATAATTTGGAAGGGGATGAAAATAAATTGTGAAATCTTATCAATAATATGATTCAATATGATTAAATTTACTCCATGTAATTTTATTATATTGAGATGTTAAATTTTTATTAATTACTTCCCTAGAATTTTATACACAAAATAGAGAAGGAATTAATCAATATAAAAGAAGTAGGATAATGAATCAAATTGTACCTAAGAGTACAATTAAAAAACACTTTCCAAATATTAGTCATGTTTAATAATCATATTTGAGAGAAAAATTAAAATTTTATATAGTTTTTCCATTACAAGTACTATAATTTCATTCTCCTTAAGATGATACGGAATCAATGAAAAATCAGTAAATGTTAAAAAAGTGGATATGAATGCTGTAATCCCTCATAGTTGTAGTGATACGAAAAGGAAGGTGCAGTTTCATAGGAGATCTATTGGTATGTCACATGGATAGAAGAAATCTTTTCAACATCCTAATTACTAAAAATTATTATAATATTCACACAATTTAATTTTAGAATGGAATATGAAGGTGTTTTAATTATATGAATTCATTAAATCGAGAAAACTAATATTTAAGTGATGTGAGGAGGCTATTCATTTTAATAAATAAAGACATATCTCAACAAAATACACCACTTAAACCTTAGTGTAATAGATGCATTGATTTTGGTATTTATGCGAATCAATGCCCCAATTAATGGTATAATGGGAATAGTAATCCACAAAAACCTCTGAATATAACTGTTAAAGGTATATATTATGTAATTATGATGGGTGAATTAAAAAATGATAGTTAGGGAACATTTATCCTCTAATACATAGTTGGGGAGTCAATATTTATGTTTGAATGAATAATACAAATAAAAATATTATAATTTATTGATATTTTATGTGACTAAGAGAATTTATTATATATATCTTAAAATATTCTATATAAATTTGTAGAATAAGGATATAATATTTAATATTTTGAATCATGAAATGACTATTTATCATTGAAATGATGGTCCTAAATATCAAATATGAATATTTTTAAAAAATATTTATATTATTTTTAGAAAAATGTTTAATTTTATGTTGTAAGAACATATAATATTATTGAGAAATTATTTTGGGAGATTATTAGAAATTTTTTTATAATATATTAGCTGGGTATATATTTTTTTTTGAGACTTCATGAGCGAATAAATTTATTTCATGCTAATTTTTATTTTAATAATCAAAGGATATAAGATCAAATAAATAAGAAATTTTGGTTTCAATGATGTTCAATAATATTTTGGGGGAGCATTAACGTCAAAAATTTAGGAATGGAAATGATGACATTGGATGTTATTTTTGAGGTTTTAGAGATTAATCTTTGATATTAGTCCTTATTGGAAAACTTTTGAAAACCATTATGGTTTTCTTAAATATTTAGATAAATGATAAATTATTTTTTATTCTATTACGGATGTTATGATCCATTAAGAGTTATTTTTAGAGGATTGGAAATGAAATATATATATCTTTAATATTTGTTAAATGGAGTTAGATACGAAGTTATAACTAAATGAAGCACAACCAAATAAAGAATATTGGTTTTTGAAATGAAAGGATATCACGTATGTTTAATTTCCCTTTTTAATACCTTGATTATGAAATAGTACCTCAAATTTTGGAAAATCATAACGATATAAAACTTTTATACTTTTACAACCATTTATGATGAATCTATAGTCTTTGCAGATATCATTGTTTTATGATATGGTGGTAATAAAATTTATATTCAGCATGTTTATATCATTATCTATCAGTACACTAAAACTTGTTTTATCCCAGAAGCCTATAATTTAGCATACCACCAATGTTATTCTAAAATGATAACATGATTATGTACTATTGTATATTATAATTATTTTTTACAATTTACATTTTAGAAAATAAGTTTTATTATCCCTATATACTACATGGGTTTCCAATTATATAATTACAAATTATTGATCCTTTAAGGATTGAGAAAACATTTTGAGAGAGTTATTGTTGTAATGTGTGGGGGGATAATGACAATTCCGCTGAAAATTTAGTTTCATATAAGAATAAGCTCGATATCATTATAAACACACACAAATGAGTAGTATGATATTTGAGACACAATATAAACATTTTATAACTAAAATGTAACTTTTATTGTGATTGAATCTTGATAAATGGATACCATATTTATAATCAAGAGGTTCACATAGATTAAATACCTTAATTTATTTATATTTTTGTTTGAATATTAATAGTGATACATATTTATCACAACGATAACGGTAAATTGTGTAAAACAAAATTACAACCATGAGAAAATGCATCAAAATATACCCAAATTGTTCTAATATTTCATTTGATGGATTAGGTTCGATCATAGACATCCAAAAGAATAATATATTGAAATTTGGAGATATATTCATCTAATAATAAAAAAATTTATTACAATTAAATTAATCAATTAGAAAATGTAACTTTCTTATTGGTAATGTCTCTAAATTTATATCATGCAAATTAAAATAAGATAATATTGATTTCTAAATGACTATTTTAAATAAGAATTAGTTTTTTATTCATGGAAATTTATTTAAAATTAATAGTTATTAAGTAAATACCTTAAATTCTTATGCAATGATTACACAATATTTAACCAATTAATTGTAAAATAAAATAAATGATTCTAAAAATTTTAAAAAAATTAAAATTTGGGTGATTTATTATCTTCCAAAATAAATTTAAATACATATAACATGTATATTATTTTTTATATTTTTAAATTAAATTCAATAACTATCTTGATTACATCAAATTCATTGTAAATGAATATTTTTGAAAATTGAAATTGATGATATATATTCAAAAATTAATTTTTTTTAACATATTTATATATAAAATAATTTTAAAATAGGAGAAGTATGTTTTGAAATTTTTATAATTAAATATATTCTAAAATTTTCATCAAATTTTCAATATATTAGTATAATTATAATCCTTATATTTGAAAAATATGTTACCATTTTAACAATAAAAATCGGTTAATAATGGGGTAAAAAATGATCTGGTTTAAAATTACACCAACACATAACTGAATTTCATTATTTGATGATATTTCAACCTTATCCCCTATTTTTTCTTCTCTCCATCATTTTAAAATAATAATTCATGTTAATTGAATAAGTATATTTTTATCTTTATAATAATTATTAGTTTCTATTCCATATCATTGTTATTTATATCAATATAAATATGTAATAAACACATATATATTTTATGTGTTGTATAAAAATTCTGATGAATTTAACATTTGATTCATATCATGAAAAATATACTATATAAATATCCATTTAAGGCTTATTTATTAATGATACATATTATTACAAATTTAACAAAGCAATAGTGTATTGATGTCACAATCTTATTGTTATCAGGATTGTTTACGATTATGTTTCCATTGATGAAATTTCCAAATCTATCTCTTTTGAATCTCATGATTTTTATTCTAATTTAGTTTTTTCTAGAGATTGCATATTTTCCATGAATTTTCGCCTCTTTACATAGTAAATATACATAATGAATATTTTTAACAATTTCTATCATTATTCCCCTCTTTTGTTAATAATTATTTATCTTCTATGTCCATGATTTATAAAAACCGTTTAAAAATGTAATTACTATTCTAAAATTATTTTTGATTACAAATTCCATTATGATTTTCTAAAATGTTTTAAAAAGACTATTCTTTTAATTTTTTAACGAAATAATTTTTAACTTTTTATCAAAAATGTGAAATAAATATTTTTTTAAATATATACCATGAAAATAATTACCATCTGTCAGGACCAATAAATTAATTAATGATTATTTTACAAGTTTTCAAGGTCTATCTCAAGGAATGTGTTTTACATGTAATAATGGAAATCATATTATTTTCATGAATTATAGTCTATGTAAAAAGCGTATTTTCAGAAATAAATATTCCAACTGATATTTTAATGGAATTTTCATCTTGTATTTCATCCTATTATGTTATTAATGATTTTGTTGGTATTTTATCCAATGACACCATCCTTGTTAATTCTATGGTTGATTTATGATTATGATGTGGATATTTTAATGAAATATTTTTCCTTTTAAAGGTAATGATATATGATGAATTAATTATGATCATTTGGAACAATTATGAATTAATTATAATTATTTAATGGGTGGTCCTAAAATTATATTTCCATATAATGCATTTTATATTGATGGATATCTCATAAGATAAATATTTTATTCATGAACCAGAATTTATATTCATAATTTAATGAATAGATCTAGTTTTCATGTCCATAATACTATACATGTACATGGTGTTCATGTCTATATTAGTTGCTATTGGCCTAGTTTTGATGTTCATAAGAAAATTAAAGGAATTAGTGTTATGTACATATATCAAAGTGATGGATTGATTTTTTTTTTTAAGATTAATATATAGAAACATTTCTATTTAAACATAACCATAATGTTATAGGATAATTTTTTTAAATACTCATATGTCTATGTTATGATATAAAGTCCCATTAATTATTATTCCTAATTCTAGACTCTTAAAAATAGTTTTTATTATAATGATAATGCTTTTTGTCATGATTGGTGGTTTTTATCTACAACAGATTGAGTTTAACCTCTATAAAATATGATCATGAGAACTTGACTTTATACATATCATATAATCACGTTTGATAAATGATTCAAATATACTACGATTATTCTTACTGATATTCTAATCTCACCATTTGTCAAGTTTTTTCCATTCCAAGGAAAAGAATAAATGTTCTTTGTATAGTATACCAGGGATGTATTCTATGTGGGAAATGATAAATATGATTTAGAAAATAATACTATGGTGTTTATTATCATCAAGGGAACTAAACCATTACACTTATGGAATGAATAATATTTTTATGGGTTTAATACTTAATAAAAAAGTTGTAATGTTTATATATGTAAATCCTAGGACACTACAGTAGAAAAAAAATACTTATTACGCTATTTTACATGAGTTTCATTATTATAAATGAAATAATCCATAGGGTTCCCTCCTTGAAAATGGTAAGCCATGTCTACCAATATAATGATGCCTCTAATTGAATAGTGTCTTGTCAATAACACTTGGTAGGTGTATCAACCACAAGAGAGGCCTTATACTATAATAAAATAAAATAGTCTCATATATTTAATGCAAAATGTAAAAAAATCATGAAGATATATATAACTGAATATAACTAAACTAAACAAATGTGGGGTACATGTACTGAGATCCACAAGATAACTAGTAAGGATAACATAATTTAAAAAGAAAAAAACTATATTATGAGAAACTAGCAAAGAAAACTGAAAACAATACAAGTTAATGTGAAACTTATTATAAGACGAATCCAAATATGAACATCTCATATTGTCATTACCATTAAGACAAATCCGGGATGACCTCACCCGTTGAGGCCCCCCCTATATTGAAATTATGTTGTGTGTGCTACCCTTATAATGAATATTCCACTATTTTATTTATTCTACAACTCATTTCTTCAACGGTATGAACTGATCAAGATCTAATCCATGTGTGGTCATACTGTGGAATAATAAATTCATGAAACTAATTTCCATTACTATTATACCACATTGACTCTATATTTAGGGTACACATATGTAATGATTTTTGACATTCCCATGCTCTCTTGTCAAACTCTGACATAGGCAGTGTTGTTTTAAATCTCCACTACAATAAGAAATAATTCATCATGATCTTTTAAAATTAACTAATATCAACCAAATACAACACAAAAAACCTACAAAGAAACTCACAATGATCTATGCACCCCAAAATGTATTTCCACAAGGCCATGCATTCATACGAGCGATTAAACACCCTCTGATATAAATTCTATTACCTTGAACAGATCAATAACCAACCATGGATGAGTAGCCCCATCGGGATTTTGTTATATACATAATAATCTAATGGATATTTGTTTCATATTGAAATCTCAAAACATGAGTTGACATCAGGACAAAAATGTCTAAGCAATATGGAGACATGATCCCTAGACTCTTGATGATCATCTCCCAGTGAATGAACAGGAATATGTCATTAACCCATGAGGATTTTCTACCATGAGCATGTAGTGGAACCAGTCTACTGATACACTCATCAATCATAGTGGACACTACAATCATCTCTATTAAAGGGATCAACATTATGAATAAGTGATTTGTGCCTTCCAT
This sequence comes from Viscum album, assembly GCA_963277665.1. NCBI lineage: Eukaryota > Viridiplantae > Streptophyta > Magnoliopsida > Santalales > Viscaceae > Viscum > Viscum album. The sequence continues at coordinate 105,821,903 of OY728144.1, read as the reverse complement.
AAATCATATATTGAGAATGCCTATCCCCAGGTAATAGGTATAAAATCCACAATGCTCATTATCTGATGGAGAGAGGACGAACCATATGAAATATCTTGAAAAAACTGTAACTTTATATTAAAATTTTAAATTAGAATGTTTAACCCTATAATAAAAAGTACCCACTAACAACAGTTTAAGAATATCATGGTGAAATGAAAGAGGAAGGATAGGAAAGATCATAAATTATCACCATATGATGCAAGTACAGACATAGGATTTCCAAAAAATAAATGTCTTAGTGTTATGCATGGAATAAAAAGTTTAAATTTTCCTAAAAATGATGTTTTTTCCAATACACAGTTATTTTTTTCTTAGTAATATTTACCGAACTCAGGATCCTTTTGACATATTTTATTTTTTTACGAATCAAATCCTTACATGAATATGATACTTTTTCCTAGGATTAACCTAATATTATAATACTCTATCATGATCTGGAATACTGGAGTCCATCCATGATTAGATGTAAAATTATTTTCCCACCTCAATCATTGATCTAATGGGCATGAGGCACATGAATATATCCATGTATACATATATCAAACAAATGATCTCTTAGTTTAAAATATCTTGAAATAGTATCATATAAAAATATATAAGGCAATAAAAAACATCAATATGATATAAATTAGTGTAATCAATTTAACTAATTAAAACACAATCATTATACATATACTAATATCTTCTAGTTAACAAGGATAACATAGTGTAAAAAGCACATTAATACACACCCAACAAAAATAATATTGAAAAGTTGTCAGCCATCAAAGATGAGGTGGTTTTCACTACAATCTTTCTGCATATATTAACATTTTCAGCTACCATAATCTCCAATTAATACTATACTAATAAAAAATCCACATTCCCCATGGTAACCATGTTTCAGATCCTATAAATTTATGTAAACCTCACACCCAAAAATCCACATCTAAACTATATATCATCTTCAAAAAAGAATTATTTTTTTGGCCCAAGGAACATTCAAGTGTGAGTAAAAACACACTTTTTATGACACCCCAAAATCCATAACCAGAGAACAAAAATATAAATAACTCAAATCCTCGCAAAGGATGTGTTTATGTGGAGGTTAATAAGTGATGGAAATATGAATTTCTCTTATGTTTAGTACACTAAGAAGTATCTGAATGTAATTAAAGGATAATAATGTATATATGAACAAATAATAATGAATCAAGGATGAATATAATTCATTATCTTCATAGATTCATTCCTTTAAGACACATAACATGAGCACACAAATGTAATTAATAAATTTTTAATGGAAACCAAAATTGAAGTAAATTTCCAACTGAAACATCACATACTTAGGGAAATATATAGGGTTCAAAGGAATCATCTATAAAAAAGAATAATGTATTATACATGTTTCTTATATTGATACCATAGTCAATATATTGGATGCATTGTCTGTTATACCCTAGAGCATTTTCACCATCAATGGTTGCATGCAAAACCTAAGGGTAAAAGATAAAACATAACATCCTCATAAAATAAAGAATAAGGATTATGTATTCCTCCATGGATATATTAATTATCTGTTCCATCAACCCACACAACGACATTGTACCAATAATACATGATTATATACCCTTAGTAGTGTATGGGTATTTAAACCCGAATGGAGGATCCCACACCCCATCCAAACCCATTGTAGAAGGGAGTACCAACACAAAAGATAGAGACTCTTTTTCCATGTAGTATTAAGTGGGATATAGAATCAATCACATCCATTGGAATAGGTTTTCGTACACTAATCCCATGGGTGGGGGATAAACAACACTACCTGGGTATGGTAAGAGGATATCGATCCCTAGAAAACACCCTCTAATCATGATGGGTTTTGGTTTATCATGTATTTGTAAATGTGGAAACTATTATCTTGGATAATGATTTTGTTTAACATCATGTATTTTCAAAACATACAACTATTTATTTTAAAGAAAACCACCATTGAGTTACTTATAAAGGGACCCCAAAAGGACCAATTATAGGGAAAAAAAGTACATGACATGATAGAGGTGGTACATAGGAGTTACCCTTATATTCTTTCTTAACCATGTACAATAATTCTCTAATGTGGTTGAGTGTACATACACATGACATGTGATTGGAGTGACATAGTGTGTTGGAATAGGAGGGGGACTGGGGTGTGTTGGGCACTGCCCTAGTCATTTTCCTTTTAGAGGAAAATAGGTTGTATCTTAGGAATACATATCCAAGGAGGATAGATGAGTCACATGGGGTAGAATTATATATACATGTTTTGTTTTACAGCTAGGTCAACATGATGTGTGTTCCCACACACATTGTTGGGTGATATTAATCATATTATTGAAAATATACTACCATGTCAGCAAGTTAATCAATGTATGTTCTTTCAAATTAAATGTGGTATATTTAGGAAATATCTAGATTCGCACCCTCCTCCTGATGATTAACCACTACTATAAGCTTCACATATATTGTCGCAGTAATATTTGGATAACCAAATGATTTTGATAAATTTAAAACTAGAATATAGATTTTTTATTATCTTCACCACAAAATTGATCATCATAGGAATATCATCACGCACTGCATCTACAACTATTAGAGAATCCTCCTTTAGGACACTATCCATAGATTCCATCACACCCGTTGATACATCAACATTATAATAAAAATATAAAATCATCTGATTCTGATCTTTGACCCTAGATTATTTTCTATGTGACCTCCCATTGAATACTTTTCTCCCCACCCATCACATCCATATGGAATGCAACCCCCTTCTTATCTTCTATCACATGCAATCATCATCCAAATTTAATCCTCATTTAATAATACATATTATTTTTTGAAAATTGATTAGTGTAGTTTTTATTTAGAATAAAAATATGTATAGATCTAAAAAAAGTTTAGAACATCCTCTATGAATCGAATTTCTAAAATAAATTTTAAGAAAAGTGGGTTAACTCTAGAAAACCATAATAAAATTAAAAATGATGATCATTCATGATTTCTCATCAAATAAGATCATAAAAATAAAATCAACAAGGTTTTAGCTTAGATTACTAACTAAATTATTACAATACAACAAAATCAATAAAAAATAAAACATATTAGAGCTATGAAAATTGAAAAATGGATTCAGTTTATATAGGATTTATTTGTGTTCGAGTTAACAAATAAAAATAACAAACAAACCTAAAAACAAATCTCTTATTTGAAAGTGAATTGTCATCACATTGATTTTTATCATTTCTACAAGATATGACCATCAATTTGACTACATATCTTGTCCTATTCCTCAAATCTATTATTCCCACCAAGATTCGGCTTATCGATGACGTGAACCCATTCCTGATTCACTACTCATCCCATCCTTCCATAGAAGGCTCCCACAATATCAATATATCATGGTGTATATATTTGAAAGCTGTATCAAACCCTAGAGAAAACTCATAGAGAGAGTTTTATTGAAAAAATTCACGGTTATTACTTTGAAAATTTACAATAAATATTAATTAATTATATAATAAACACAAATGATGAAATGTCATATAATGATCGGTTGGTGATTGAATTCATACCATCTATAGGGGAAACCCACAATTCCAAATACAATTGATATGTATGTTTCTCAAACTAATGATCCATTTAAGTGGGATAATAATTTCATATTACATTCACATTAGTGGAGAAATAATAATATTATATTTTCAATATATTATATTTAATCCTACATAGTGCTTTTATTTTTTTATGTCTTAGCCAACCATCCCAAAAAAAAATATTTGAAAATATTCCTACATCTTAAATAGTAAAACTGATGTCCACAATACTTATATAACAAAAAAAATTAAAATTTATTTTAATAATTAATATCAAATATCCCATAATTATTAAGATGCTCAGAAAATCAACCAAGTCATACCTTTGGTGAAATATCACACCTTCAAGTAATAAAACCCATTATAAAAATTTTATGAAGTCATTTATAATGGTTAAATCTTATTTTTACCCTTGAGATGTTTTGGATACACAAAACATTATAATTCAATCTAGGTATAAATCAGTGAATCATCTAAGCCATTAAAAACCATTTTCATAAATGTTTATTCTCTATTAATAAACATCCAAATATAAAAACCTATTTTTCAAATGAATATACTTTTAATGTAAATATTTTAAATTCAACATGCATGATTTGTTTTATTATTATACTCAAATAATGAATATTTTAATATTTATTTCATATGGTATATGATATCTTTCACCTTGAAATTTTTTAACTCATACTTGTCACTACCCATCAATAGATTAGAGAATTATCTTGATTGTTTTTATTAAAAATAGTATTGTCTACCAAATATTTATCTTATATCATTTATTTCATTCCTCTTGATTTTAGTAAATAGAACATAAATTATTAATTTATTCCATGTTTAGGATGATATTTTACTACATATTTTGAATATATAATGTAATATTATTTGGTTAAAGAATATTTATTTTATGAATATATATAACATGAAATATAAATTATGATAAAATAACTAATATAGATTATTTGATCATTTAATGTAATGGATTATTCTGATTATTATTTTTAAATATTATATGAAATTTTTACAAGACCAGACATGAAGACGACAAATCATTCCGAGGCCCAGTGAGCCCGGAATGGTGGTTTGAAATTGTTTTAGTTAAGTGAGTTAGCAATTTTGCGCGGCTGTGGACATTTCCAAATGGATGCTAGATTAAAAATATGAGGGCACCGTTGCATCCGGGAGGATGTCTTTACCTAAGAATGAGTCTAACCTGGACTGATGCAGGTCGAGGGAAAAATTAATTTTTGGACATTTTATGTAAAATAAAATAAGATAAATTTGAAATGTTTGTTTTATTTATTTTTGGAAATATCCTATGCAGTGCAGCGATGGGGAATCTCTTTCAGTCATTAATTTCATGTCATAATGACTCAAGAATATAAATGTTGACTCATTAATCTTGTAGTGTGATGGGATGTCAAATATGTTTCCCTTTTATTAGTATAATCGTTTTTTTCACGTTGGTGATGATTGAGAGAAATCTATCGAGAATCCATGGAGTGTTCGAGAAAACTCTCAGTGACGAACGATGATAGATCTATGTTAAGAATCACTATGCCAATGATGTTGGAGGATCTCGATGATGAAGGCAGAACATACCCTTCATCTGTAATCAATCTCAGTTGAGGTAGGGGTTGTTATTACATCTCTCTTTCCACGTTTTGAATTTAAACAACGAACGTGGAACAACCACGAACAAGTTGATCCTCATATTCATACATTCTTGTTGGAGGGTTTTAATTGGGATGATTATGTGGAATTAATCCACATTGATTATTATTGTTGATTTCTGATCCATTTAAGACTATTAACAGGAGAAAATCAATTCCGTGATGAACGACGGTGGAGGATCGTTCCTCAAATTTGTTCGATTGGTTTTCATTCCCACTTTCCATCATGCGTGTTCTTTGTATTCCTAATTTTTTTCACGAGGAAATGAACAACAGATCATTTCACACCCATCATACAACGTAACGATCCTAACCCAGAGATCTGACATCGCAACAACCCTACAGAGTTGCGACCACCATGATGGACGACGAATTGGCTTGAATCGGAAGAGACTGTTCCTCGAGCTTTCTTCGCACGGGAAGATCAAAAAAAAAATTGGAGCCGACTAGAGGCTTGAAAACAACGTAAGTAGCTTTTTGGTGTCAGGGTGATGAAAACCCTACTGTTCCATGGTGATCAGACGATCGGATTGATGAACAAGGCATCACCGGAGGTGCGATGGTGGAGGTCCGCATTTCTAGAAATTTACAGAATACACGACGTGTACTTCTAAAGAACATGTCGTGTAGTACTGGCAATGGAATCTAGGGTTTTGGGGGTCAGAGAGGAATCACAGGGCATGTGACCCTTGTCACAGGACTTGTTCTAATTTCCCTGAAGCTCGACATGTATTTTGGGAAGTACATGGACACTGGATGATCTACACAGCTTCAGAACACATTGTGTACATCATGGAAGAGGTGGCTACATGGGACACAGCGTGTATCCAGGGGATACACATTCACAGGGTGGAGTAAATGACCGTTTACTCCATCACATGACTAGGCGAGGCCAGTAACGTGGATCACCCTATGTACTGGTTACACGGGTTGGAGTACATGGGTTGAGGACCATGTACGGGCACATGGTCAGCGTACACGGAGCCAACCCCAGTCACATAGACATGTAATGTACACATTACTACATGTCGTGTACTAACATTTCTACATGACCAGCCTTACGACATGGGCCGTTGTACACGGGCAGTACCCAGGGTCAGACGACACATCGTGTAACTATTCTACACATCATGTACTTTTTGGATAATGGCATGGTCCTCTTGTCCACCGTATCATTGACATGTTTAGTTTGGGATAGTCCCCCATATTCTCAATCCACTGAAGTTCATGTATCAATTACTTCTATAGGAGTATGATCCCTTCAGTAGGAAATTCTTTCATAGAGTCAGGCATCCATCCGAGAAGCTCGGATCAAGATTCTCTATCCATTCTTGACCCTAGGTAGAGTCAGGCATCGACGTGACCAACTCCATCAGGCATCGATCCTTTACCTAGTAGGTGAATTCTGGATGATTCTTTGTATTCTCCATGGCCCTGGCAGTGATCCTCATCCGTGTATTGTGATCTTTCCCACTCAGGAGTGTGTCTCCAGTAATGAGTGCATCTATCTATCAGAATCATCCCACCCAGAAGTGTGTCTCCCATAATGAGTGTATCTACCTCTCGTGATGGTTCCCATAAAACAGTAAATTTCAGACAGATATCATCAGAGCTATAAGACTCGTGGAGTGTGTTCTCCCGAAACGAGAGCATCACAGAATCATCTAACTGAATCCCAAACATGGGAATGTGGTTGTGCGACTTGTCTCTAGACAACATGTATGGGTTTTGAGTATATCTGGGTTGTGTTTCTCTTGATATATGTTCTTTAGACATATAAAGTGCATAGCATACTGTACCTATACTTTGTGTACTACTTTGTTATTTTTGGGGTCACCCACTAAGTATTTTTATACTCACCCCTACACGGCTTTGCCGACACATGTCATGTCTTGTGAAGACGAGCTTCCTTTTGACATAGTCCTGGGTGGACCAGGATATGACCGACTATTCTGAGTTCCCTACAAGATGAGGTGTTCTTACGGTAATGAGCAGTAGTCCCAGTACCTTCTTGTGTTCACATGATAGACCTTGCAGTTTTCAGACTCTTGTTTTTGTGGGTTTTTATTCTACCCCAGTTTACTTTCAGTACTTTACTTTCTGTCATAATCTGTTGGTTGGGTTAAGTGTATGCATTCATTTTGTTCCATAGTGGTTTTTACATTTTAGAATTTTTGGGCTTGTACATGTTTGCGTGTTTATAGGTACTTAGTAAATTCCACCCATGTTAGTAATATTCCTACTCAGTGCTAGTAACCAGCCCATAGACTTTCGGAGGCAGGCATGGGGAGTCATGGTGTGGGCCCCAGTGGAATGGTTCGTGACAGAGTGGTATCAGAGGTGGTCGGTTCTACCTTAGGATCAAGAGTCTATGAGATAGGTTTGGGGAAATAGTGTTATGTGTTTCAAGCTCTTCATTTAGGACATAGACTCTAATGTTGGTGTGGAGGCTGACGTATCCATACACTAGGACTTTGATAACCTTATTTTTGACTAGGTACATGAAATCACTTGTTTCATGGAAACAAAAGAAAGGCACATGCATCATATAGGAATGTTTTGTGTTTTCCATGTCCATTGAGTCAACAATCTAGATATACCCATGCTATATCTTGTTACATTAGATGATCCCTATGTGATTCATACCCTCTAGGATTCCGTAGCATAATCACGGGGATGAGCCCCTCAGGGACGAGGCTCCGATACAAGGACCAGTTCCCCAGGCATTCCCACCAGGTGGGGCACCTGCTATGCCACCACCAATGGAGCAGCCTGTGGTACCTGCAGTTCTGACCGATGAGGGCGTAGTCTTAGCGCACTCTATGAGTTCCAGAGACAGAGTCCCCTTAGGTTCCAAGGCGACCCCGAACCTTAGGCGGTTGAGGACTTGCATGAGGCGGTTACCATAGTTTTCGGTCTATTGAGGACACCATCAGACCAGATGGTGATCCTAAGAGTGATCCTTCATTAGGGTTCGATGCGAAGATGGTTGATTCTGACCACACAGACTCACAATGAGGAGACTTTTTCCTGGACAGAGTTTGAGAGAATCTTCAGGGAGGAGCTCTCTATGCTTACACTGAGAGTTGTAAGCATCCAGGAGCTTCTTCAGCTCTAGTAGGGCAGTATAACGGTAGCCAACTTTTCATCAAGGATCCCCAACCTCACCCGGTAACTAATGGATTTGGTCAGGGATCAGTACATCATATCTCGGACCTTCGAGCGAGGTCTAAGATGAGACAACTGAGAAAGTGTCGTGCCTCAATGCATATCGACTTATGCTGGAGTGCTCGAGCGGGACTTCGTGATCGAGAGCTTCTTAGAGGAGCAGAGACAACTGATGACAATCAGCAGCAGGCAGACAGGTGCAGAGACACTTGCAGCAGCGATCCGGCATCAGACATTGTGATCTGGACGTGGGAAATGTCATTGGAGGACCCAGGATAGAGGATCGACAGTCCAGGGCACTCATGCTAGATCCAATCAGCCTAGGGAGAAGCGATGTTGCCCGTGCGAAGGTAGCGGACTTCTCACTAGATATTTTTTAATCCGTCGAGCTGCTGATAGGGATGCGGTGGATGGACCACTAAGGAAGTGGAAGAGAGTGGAGCAGTCAGACCGTCTAGGTGGCAGATGTATAAGTGGTGTAGGGAGAGCTAAGGGTGGTGGTAGACACTTCAACATACATCCACCACCACCCCCTGGAGGTCCGCACCAGGCTCAAGGAGCTAGGGGACAGGGATAGGGACAACTGTATGCGGTTAAGGCATACGACCCATGGACTCCATGGATGATAATAGGTATGATATATGTCTTCTATATCTTATCTTCCATACTTATAGACAAAAGTTACAGTTATTCATTTATATCCACATGTCTTGTATGAAACCTTGAGGTTCCTGTAGAACCATTGACTTGAACATTACACTTGCATACACCTATGGGAGGAGGCTCGACGATCATTCACCTTTGTATACAATGTTATCTTACCATTGGACGGGAGAGTTTCGGTTGGATCAACATAATGGTTGGATCGAGGAATTACGACGTCATTCTTGTTATGGATTGGTTATCTTCAGTCCATGCCCAGATTGACTGTTTTAGGCGAAGAGTGTGGTGTGTCCACAGTGATGGGGTGAGGTTTTACTTTGTTGGAGAAAGGGAATCCTAGGAAGTGCAGAATGGGTTTATGGATTGGAGGGTGCATTCGATCACTCATGAGATGGCTAGCCTTACCCTTGTAGTAGTAGATGTTGTGAGCTCTCAATTCCCATTATTAGTGGTGGAGTACGAGGATGTCTTTCGTGAATATGATCCAAGAGAACCTCCCCACTTGGAGATCGACTTATGTATCGACTTACACTCCGGGACATCACTGATGTCTTTATCAACATATTCGATGGCACCCGTAGAGCTTCGTGAGCTGAGGGTGAAGTAGGATGATTTGTAGAGAAAGGGTCTTGTGAGACCCATCGTTTCACCTGGGGGGCCCCAGTCATCTTTTATAAGAAGGAAGACTAGAGTATAAGGTTGTGCATGGATTACCAGCTGTTGAATCAGGTAATTTTGAGGATCAAGTATTCGCAGCTGAGAATGAATGACCTCTTCAATCAGCTGAGAGGGGCATAGTGGTTCTCAAAGGTTGTCCTTCAATTTGGCTATCTCCAGTTATGAGTACAGGATGTGGATATACCAAAGACAGTTTTCAGATGCTGCTACAGTCACTATGAGTACTTGGTGATGCCTTTTGGCATGGAGAACGCCCCCGCATTGTTCAAGGGACTGATGAACTGGATCTTCTAGCCGTACTTGGACCGGTTTTTAGTGGTATTCATTGACCACATCCTTGTGTAATTGGAATCAGATGAGTAACACATGAGAAACCTGCAGATAGTTCTAGACATACTTCGGGAGCACAAACATTATGGGAATCTATCAAAGTTCTAGTTCTGGATTCAGGAGGTCCACATTCTAGGACATGTCATCTCAGCAGATGGAGTAGCTGTAGACCCAGCAAAGGTGGAGGCTATGTTAGGATGAGAGCCACCTTGGAGCATGACGGAGGGGAAATGCTTCCTTGGATTGGCAGGATATTACTGGAGATTTATTACAGATTTCTCCCAGATATTAGCACTGATTATGGACTTGACTAGGAAAGAGAAACCCTTCTTGTGTACGGCAAAGTGCCAGTAGGACTTCGAGCACCTGAGAAAGAGATTGACGAGCGCCCCAATCTTGAGATTTCAGAGTAGGGTGTTGAGTACATAGTTTTCATTGATGGATAAGGGACAGGGCTAGGCTATGTCCTGATGCATAGGCAGGCAGTGATGGCTTTTGGTTCGCACCAGCTTAGGCCACATGAGAGGAACTTTGCAACTCATGATCTCAACATGGAAGCGGTTGTCTACACAATGAAGATGCGGAGACACTACCTTATGGGAGAGTTTTTTACTGTCTACTCTCACCAAAAGAGCCTCAGGTACATCTTTTCACAGAAGGATCTGAATCTGAGGCATAGGTTTTGGCTAGAGTTCTACTGAGACTATGATTTTGAGATCATTTATACTCCTGGGAATGGGAACAAGTAGAGCATGCATTGAGAAGAAGGTCGAGCTCACATCTGTTGAGTGGGGCAATATATTACTTAGCCACGTTTCAGTTGTCCTTCGTGGACAGAGAATATACAGCCTACCTATTATGGATTGTTGTCACCCCTCTACTATTACAATGAGTTTGGGAAGCACGGATTGGGAATGTCTAATATGACGCTTTATATGCCCCGTTATCCACAGGACATTCTTTTGATGGGTATTCTCATGGTGGGGAGCATATCTTCTTTTCTGATAATGCAATGTTTTACCCATGCTGTTGCAAAAGATAGTTCATCTTCGTGGCATCCCCTCGACGATAGTCTCGGACTGAGACACCATCTTTACATCCTAATTTTGTAAGGTACCACACGAGGACTTTGGGACTCAGGTACGCTAGACCACAATGTTTAATCCCCAAATAGATGGATAGAGGGAGAGAACCATTCAAGTTCTGGAGGACGTATTGAAAGCATGTGTCTTGGACATTGGTTGTAGTTGGGAGGGCCACCTACCACTGGTGGAGTTTGCGTAAAATAACAACTACCACTCCACCATTTTTATGGCACCGTTCGAGGCCTTGTATGGGTGACCCTGCGGGTCACCACTTTGCTGGACCGAACCCAGAGGGTCAACACTCAGGGGTCTTTATTTAGTGAGAGCTACCTCTAAGAAGTTGGGTATCATCCGAGAGCGTTTGAAGATTTCACAAATCCAACAGAAGGTTTTTACTAATAGGCGATGGATATCCCTAGAGTTTGAGGTGGGAGACCATAGATTTCTTTGGGTCTCACGTCAATGAGGGTTACAGAGATTGGTCCAGGGAAGCAATATATCCTCGAGGCTCAACGAACATTTCCAGATACTGTGTAGAGTTGGAGAGGTGGCATTCCGTCTAACACTAACACCATAGTTTCATCGGTTACATTGATTTATTTCATGTGTCGCAGTTGAGGAGGTACATGCATGACCCATTGCACGCCATCGACTAGGGTGAACTGGACATAGAATATGGAGCGATATTTTCTAAGTAACCAGTGGAGATTGAGGATTGGAAGGAGAGGATCCTTCGTGGGAGATTTATTCCCATAGTGCACATCCATTGGATGCACAAGAATATTCAGAATAGAACATGGTAGAAGGAGGCCCAGATCCGTGCCAATTACCCACATCTTTTTCAGTAGCCTTTGTTTTGGCTTTTATAGGACGTTATACCCCAAGGTGGGGAGAATTTAATGTATCGTGTTATTCTGTTTATTATTTTTAAATATTATATGGAATTATTATGAGACCAGGTGTGAACACAACACATCATTCCGAGGCCCAATGATCCTGAAATGGTGGTTTGATTGTTTTTTGGTTATGTGAGTCAGCACTTGCGCGCGGTTGTGGCGGTTTCCAAATGGATGCCCGAATTAAAAATATGAGGGCTCCATTGCATCTGAGGTGACGACTTTACTTAATAACAATCCTAACCTCAACCGGCACGAGTCGAGGGAAAAATTTTATTTTCATACGTTTCAAGTAAAATAAAATAAAATAAATTCACAATGTTTACTTTATTTCTTTTTTGGAAATATCTGCTGTAGTGCAGAGACAAGGTAGTTTTTTCAGTCATTAATGTCGCATCATAATGAATCAAAAACAACAATGATGACTCATTAATTCTGTTGTGTGACATGTTATCAAAAACATTTCCCTTTTATTAGGATTATCAATTTTTGCTTGTTGGCGACGAGTGAGAGAAATATAAAGAGAATCTGTGGAGCATTGGAGAAAACTCTCACCGACGAACGATGACAGATAAAAGTTGAGAATCACTGTGCCAACAAAGTTGAGGATCTCAATGACAACGGCACCACAAACCCTTTGTCAGAGATCGATCCCAATTGAGGTAGGGGTTATTAATTCATCATTCTTTTCCTGTTTTGAATTTAAACAATGAACGCGGATTAACCATGAACAAGTTGATCCACGGTTTTCTATGTTCTTGCCTTATGGTTTTCTTTGGGAGGATTATGGGGAATTAATCTATGTTGATTATTATTTTTGATTTCGGCACCATTTAAGCCTATTAACGAGAGCTGATCAATGTCATGAAAAATAATGGCAGAGGATTGTTCCTCAAATTTGTTTGATTGGTTTTCCTTCCTACTTTCCTTCTTGTGCATTCTTCACATTCTTTATGTTCTTCGTAGGGTGATGAAAAATAGATCGTTGAAAACCGTTCTTGCAACTCAACGACCCAAACCGGAGATCTGACATCGCAACGACCATACAGAGGTGTGACAGCCATGAAATACGACGAATCGGCTCAAATCAGAAGAGACCGTTCCTCGAGAGTTCTTCACACTGGAAGATCAAAACAAGTTTTCGGAGCTAATCAGAGGTCCGAAAAAAACAGAAAAACTTCTCTGTGTTGGGGAAACCAAAACCCTTGTGTTACATAGCGATCAGACGATCAGTTCGACGAATGGTGCATCACTAGAGGCATGATGGTGGAGGTCTGCATTTCTGGAAATTTCCAAAATACACGACATGTACTTCTGAAGAACACACCATGTAGTACTGGAGGTAGTGGCTAGGGTTTCGGGGGTCATAGAGGAATCACACTGCGAGTGACCCTGGTCACATGGTGTGTTGAACATTCCCGGATGCTCGACGTGTATTTTTGGATGTACATGAACACTGGATGATCTACACGGCTTCAGAACACGGTGTGTACAACATGGTAGTGGATGCTACATGGGACTCGGCATGTATCTAGAGGAAACACAAACACTGGGTGGAGTACACGACCGTGTACTCCATCACATGGCCATGTGAGGCTAGTAACATGGGTCACCCCATGTACCAGTTACATGGGTTGGAGTACATGGGTTGAGGACCATGTACGTGCACATGGCCAGCATACATGGAGCCGTCCCCAGCCACTCGGAGACTGTGTGTACATAGTACTACAGGATGTATACTAAATTTTATACACTACCATCCTTAGGACATGGGCCATTATACGTGGGCAGTGCCCGGGGTCAGATGACATGACGTGTAACTTTTCTACACACCGCGTACTTTTTGGAAAATGGCATGGTCCTCTTGTCCACTGTATCTTGGACATGTTTTGTTTGGTTAATGTCCCTTATTCTAGTTCCGCTGAAGGTCAGGTATCATTTCCTTCTACATGAGTATGATCCCTTTATCAAGACTTTCTATGATTGAGTCAAAATCCATCCGAGAGGCCCGGATCGAGATCCTCTATCAATTCTTGACCCTATGTAGTGTCATACATCAACGTGACGAACTCCATCGGGCATCAATCCTATACCTACAAGGTGTATTCCGGATGAGTGATGGTATCCACCATGGCCCTTGAAGTGATCCTCATCTGTGTATTGTGATCATTCCCACTCATGAGTGTGTATCCTGTAAGGGGTGCATCTGTCTATCATAATCTTCCCACTTAGGAGTGTGTCTCCTGTAATGAGTGTAAAAACCTATCATGATAGTTCTCGACAAACAATACTTCTTGGATGAACGTCATCAGAGCTATAAGACTCATGAAGTGTGTTCTCCCGGAATGGGTGCATCACAAAATCTTCTAACTAAATCCCTAATGGGGGTATGCAGTTTTAAGATTTGTCTCTAGTCCGTGGGGTGTGGGTTTCGAGTATATATGTATTGTGTTTCTATTGCTATATTTTTCGTAGACATATACGGTGCATATATGATTGTACCTTGACTTTTTGTACTTTTTGTGAGTTTCGGGGTCCTCTACTGAGTATTGATATACTCACCCCTGCGCGGGCATTGCCCGCACGTGTCGTGTCTTGTGCATACAAGCAGCCTTTTGACAGAGTCTAGGGCGGACCAGGATAGGACCGAGCTTTTTGAGTTTCTTACAAGACGAGGCGTTCCTATAGCTTTGAGCTTTAGTCCTAGTACCTTCTTTGGTTTAAAGGATGGACCTTTCAGTTTTCAGACTCTTGTTTTTAGGGGCTTGTATTCTAGCCCAGTTTACTTTCTGTACTTTAATTTCTATCTTACTCAGTTGGTTGGGTTTAGTGTATGCATGAATTTTGGTCATTAATGGTTTTTACATTATAGCATTTGTGGACTAGGAGATGTGTGCATGGGTACATGTACTTCGGAAATGCCTCTCATGTTAGTAATATGCCTACTCAGTGCTAGTCACCAGCCCCTGGCCTATTAGAGGAAGGCATGGGGAGTCAAGGCATAGGCCCCACTAGGACGGGTCATGATAGATCATGTCCATCTATTATTTTTTTGATAATTATATTCATTATAATAAAATTATTAATTTTTAATATTAATTAATAGGATTTACAATGATATTAATGTTTCATTGAGTATGGAAACTATATATTAAATGATAGTAATTTTGAAGGAGTGAATAATTAATAAATAATTTATAAGATGGTTTAACATATAATGAGAATGGAGAATAAAAATGTCTCAAAACCCTTTGATTCATGTATACCCTTTCCACAATTTCAGAAGGGATGGATTTTTAGTACCTTAACTATTCTATAAAGTTACCCCTCACAACAAGATGGAGGGTTTTCCTTAGACTGAATCAGTAATTAGTATTTCTGAAAGAATACTTTTATATGAAGGGAATATCAGTATCCCTAACATGGTAATATCAAATTTCATGAACTAAAAAAGATAAAAGTGTAAAAAATTAGGACCCTTCTCATATAGTAAGTTAATTTTTTATTTTCTATATAGTTTTAATATGCTTCATTATATTCTACTTCTATGATTTTTATTAAATGATTATAAGGGTACTTTTATAAAAAATAACTTGATTTATATAAAGAACACACCTGAGTATATTCAAAATATTTTGGAATATTTAGGGGTTTACAACTATGTATTATATACTCAAACCAATTATATACACTCTACGAGATATGAAGTATCATAATATTATTTCTATGTATAAATTAGTATGAATAGATGTTTGGATGATTTATTCATACTATTCACGTTCAATATCAATAGAGACCACATCCTAATTAGTGTGCTAACATGATACAGAATATTGATTATAAAATTTATCCATTATTTTTAACTGCAAAGTTTTTATTTTTTATTTATTATAAATCATCCATTTTATTATGTTTTAATATTTTAAATTGGTCCATGATTGATTCTTTATGATTTATTCCTTTTTAATAAATAATAATCCCTATCATACATATTTTTTAGAACCACATCACTAATCAAAAGTAATGCGATTCACATAAGATCATTTGGTTTTCATTCATATTACATCTAGGGTATCCATGTAATGCCAAATATATAATTATAACATATTGGGAATTGATATTTCCCAACTAATATTGTTTTTATGATTGTAAATTTTATTAGTTTACGCTTGGACAATTATGAGTTAATATGTAACCCCTAGAAACTTTTTATTAGAAAAATTTATTATTGAACCTAAAATTAGAAAGGATGATCAAGAGGAAAGGGATTCCACACCAATGTAGATATGATAATATTTAGAGATCATCACAAATAGGTATGTATGATTATATAATGTATCATAATGATTATTCTAATACCAAATATAATATATATTTAAGGATCAATCATTTATGAAAATTAGAACATATTCATATTTATTATACAAATTGGAGTGCATCTAAATCATTAAATAATTATGATCACCTAATAAAGTATAAAATATATTAATACATACCTTTTTATGAGATATGTAATTAATTTGAGATGCCAAATTTAGTATTCATATTATATTACTTGATAACATAGTAATGTTATATATATATATATTAAATTAATTGTATTTCATTCATTCTTCCATTTGTTTTTTATTCCATGCTAGTATTATTGATTTTATAGTTCACCTCTATTGTTTTATTTATGTATTAATTCCATTTTAGTGTTAAATGTTTTTTAGCTAATTCTATTATTAAAATTATTTCCTATTATTTCTCTATTAGTGATTACAATTGACCTTAGATTAATTCTATAAAAACAACTACTTTTATTTCCAGATTTACATTAATTCTAAATTTATGAATGTTTTAAATTTTTTCCATGTCAAAATATTTTTTTTCAATGTAATTTTTATCAGAAACTAATTATGACTTAATAAAATAATAATTTTGAAATACTTTTTTCAATAATAATTGTTACAAAACTAATGGTAATGATATTTTTAGTGGAATTGATAAATGTTTTCATTAATGGATATATTATTGGTATATTTTTCCCATAAAGTGTTTAGGAAAAATAAATTTAATAATTGTATTTAAAAATTGAACATGTAATAAAATATATAGAAATATATATTTTCTATTAATTGAAGTAGGTTTTTGATTGAAATTGGTATCCATTACATATTTTCTCTCAATTAGAGAACAATATGTGGTATTTGAGAATTTTGTGGTATTTAAATAATCATATAGGGGATAATACATCATGGGCATTGATATCATATGAGGTTAGTGTGAATAAATGAACATAACTAAATTATTATTATATAATTAATAGAAATAATTTCATCTCTAATATTCACAAAATATTTTAGGTATAGATTTTTTTGAGAATATATAAAATACCATACACTGAAAGATATATATTATTCCACCAAAATGATAATTTTCTACTAATAAAAACTTTTTAAATGACACACATGCCTCACTGAAGGCCCTACCCTCATAATAAGATATTCACATAATTATTAATGTAATATATTCTCAATCACTATTAAAATAAATTAAAATCCATGGATGAGAAGAAAAAACATATTAAGGGTTGTAAAATAATAATAAGACTTGTTAAACAATGGAAATATAGGAAAAACTATGAAAATAATATCCTTCTAAATAATATAAATTAATCTCATAAACTATTATAAAATAATGAAATCATATTCTTTACTCAATTATTCCAATAAATTAAACACAATAGATAGTATAAAGGAAACAAATAATCATGATTGCATCAGGTGAAATTATATTTGTATTAACAATAATCATTCATAATGTAATACTATAGTCTATTAATTCGAAAGAAACCAATAATGGAAAATCACAAAAGGTAATTATATGTTCTTAAACTTTTAATGGATTAAATTAGAATCTAAGTTACAATATTGTATCTTTTAAGAGTAAATAAATTCATAATAAATATGGGGATATATCTTAGTCTCATTTATATTAATCAATAATTAATAATAATATTTTATTGAATAAAACACATATGATTTTTCATATCAACATGGAACCTAGAAACATATATTTACATGCACAATCACATGAATTTTAAATAATCTTATAAGAGAAATAATATTAAATAAATGGTTTAGTATTAAAATTTTGAAAGTAAAATTAAATTAAAACATAAATAACCATTTTTTTGTAAGAATGATTGAAATAATATTATTAGATAAAAAGTTTAATGCCCCAACCCTAGAATCTATGTTTTAGGGGATTAATTTATTACATGGGCACAGATATAATGATGATGCATCTTGAAGGACCGATCATTAGAGTAGTTTTGGAATCATGATAAATAAAAGTGTTAAAAACTAATACTTGAAATTAAAAAGAACATAATATCTTCAAAATAACATCTCGTAATATCCGTGATTAACCCTGCAAGTCATTCCTAGTATAATCATCTATGTAATCTAGAGGATAAAAAATTAAATATATGTGATCTAAAATGCTTAGTATGTGTATGCAATGTAGTGGAATATATAATTTAAATAATAATTAGGCATGGAGAATAACTAAAAACACATTACATTAAAAATGAACTTCAACAAATTATTGGAGGAATAAGTGTAGAGACCCGGAACATGACGTACATATACATTACATTACTTTTTCTGAATACTTAGTACATAACAAAAACATACACACAAGGATCGTAATAGTTTAGTGTCTTTGGAAACTCAGAATATAATCTTCTAATCGTGGGGAAAGATCTTCAACATCTCCCATAAAGATCATCCTTTTTTTACCTAAAACCTTTCTTTATATCCTGGGGAAAAGAAAACATAAAAGGGTGAGCTCAAATGCTCAGTAAGGGTAAACCAAAAAAATATCAATCACATCATATACATAGGCACATAACTTTTGGAAATATTAACCTACAAAAGAGAGCATAATTTCATAACATGGGATAAATCATAGTAGTGAAATGAAATCCCAATAATCATAACATAAAACATGAAACTTTGTGGCATACACACATAATCATAGAGAATCATTTCTTGTTAGTCAAGACTCATTGCTAAGACTATCCTAGTGGACAAAGTCCCTTTCCGAACCGAGTCACCCTCGTTTCAGTCCTGTTTCACTGAACCGGTATAACCTACCATTCCATCCATGTCTATCTCATGAGATATAAAATCTTTACCCAATGCATTGGATGGAGATATAGGTCCCACCCATCTTATAATGAATCCTTTCTTATGTGTGCCACATAATCATAAATCATACATCATCGCATAACACATGTAACAAAAATGGGATTCTTGAAACATCATGACATCATAAAACAAATCATATAAGGTAAATGACTTCATAAAAATAATTCCCTCAAAACATAATCAAATCAATGTAATGATAGGGATAAAAATAGAACCGTATATTATCTTAGTTGGAAAATAATTTTCATAAAACACTTGAACTCCATTCTTGAGGAAAATATCCTTTCTTCTTCAAAAACACTTTTCCATTCTTAACATGTCATACAATTATAAACTAAAAGAAGTCGATTAAAAATAATCTTGAAAACTTGTAAAGTAAGCTTCTTGGAAATAATTTTTTAAAAATACATTCATTCCGTATAAGTTAAAAAAACATTCTTCACGTACTTTTGTCGGAAAAGTCAAAAAAGTACCTCGTACGAAAAATGACAAAAGATTCCTTTCATATCTTTTACTAAAAACTCACCGAAGGGTAAAATAGGATTTAAACAATTTTAGGTGATTTTAAATAATATTACATATTTAGGAAACATGGATGTGGATGATAAAATACACCTCAGTAAATACTAAAGTATAAGCAATCTCGGATAAAAATGAGATTGTGATATTTCCCTTACCTTAGGTCTGACTTGCTTTGTAAGTGTCCTACCCTCCTGTATAATGATTTAAATCATGTTATTTACTTATTCCAGAATCATATTAATTGTTATTATATCATATATGGTCCACTTATGACTTTATATTACCCGTTCTTTTGTAAATTCATGTTAAAGTAGCGTTTTGGGTAAAATCGTCTCATTTGTTGTTCGTGTTTTTAACTTGTAATTATTCATATGATTACATAGATCATGATTACTTAATTCCAGAATATAAAACATGATTTATATATATATATTCAGAATATACATATATAATAAATCAGTAAATGGAAATAAATACACCGTTCATGGAGACGGTAGTCCGTACGTACGCATGAACGCTGTTTTCGTTTCTTTATGGAATTGAATGGAATTAAGTAGATGAAATACATATAAATATAAATAATTCCAGTATAATTATTATGTCATATATTTCATTAGTACTTATTATATATACTTTATAATCATTCATGAATGGTTAATCATTGAGAATGAATCTCATCGCGTCGTGGAGACGGTAGTCCGTACGTACGCACGAGCGATGATATCGTTCCCATGGTCGTGGAATTGTGTTGAAGTGTTTGTATACAATTTCAGTAACAATATAACTTTATAATAATCATATATAGTTACTCATTACACCATTATACCCATCCAATTAAGGTGGTGGCGGAAAATAGATTACACCACGGCGTGGAGACGGTATTCCGTACGTACGCACACGCGGTGATTTCATTTTTCTGTAGGATGGATAGAAGGTGAATTAGGGTTGTTTCATATTTATAATAACATATCAGAATGTAAGTAATACTTATGTTATTACTTTATCATGAAACAACTAAAGAAGAAGAAGTTGAAGAAGAATGAAATTGAAAAGATCGGTAATGGATATTACCTCTTCTTTGAAACGCCTCTTTGAATCCTCCACTTAGGGAACTAAGATTGGTCTTTGAAGAAGACCAGGACCTATAGGATTATTCTAGGGAAGTGGAGAAGGATTTTGGAAGGGGTTGGACGAGCTTGAGTGCTCAAATTGGTGTGAGGAGGAGGGGGAAGAGGTGCCCTTTTATAAGGGAGGAGAGGGGCACCTTAGGAATATCTCAAAATATTATTTTATATTAAAGTAAAAATCAGTTTATAATGGTTTCAAAGGGTCTTATTTCGAATCTAAAGTGGGTATGGGTCGGAATCCTATCATTTAATAGGATTTATACAAGTTTAGGGTATTATTTTAACCTTATCAATTAGATTTAACTCTAAGTTAAATAATTTAACTTTTACCGTGTCTTTTTGTTTTCTTTCACTATATGGTTAATACAATTACTATAACATGCCAAACGAACCCCAAATTGTTTATTATTAATATATATATCCTTATCTGAGTCAGTTTGCCAAACATTAGATTTTTAGGAATAAAATAACAATTAATAATATAATATTTTATTTAAAAACTATTTTGTGTCAATTTTGACACTATTTGATATATGATTTTTTTGAAAGTCATAACAGAATTATATGTTCGAACCATGTTGATTAAATCAACACTAATATATCATAGTAACCTAGAAAATTAGTTTAATTCATAAAAAGTCTCAAATTACATTAATTTGGGCATTTATAAGATCAATTATGTCAATATTTCATTAACAAGACAATTACTGCATCATCTTTGTCTCATAGTAAATGATAATTATTTAATCCCTAAAAATTCTAAATAAATTCCTATGATGTAGATAATTGTATTATCTTTCTGGAGACTATTAATGTAAGAATTGTCATGACGTTTATCACTATATTAAAATTATTATACTTATAAGATTTAAAAAAGTGACATGTTATCACATTCTTTGGTTTTAATAATAATTAAATTATTTTCATTGACAAAATTTAATTAAATGAATATAATACGACCCTTAGGTGATATGGGTCGACTTCTAGTCATCCAATATGATTTTGACATTAGTTAGGGTAATTTTAAAATATTATATTTACCCTTAATTACCCTATTTACCTTTAACTATGGAAAATAAAATTTACCGTAGTTACTATTCATAATTCCCAAAAATAAAAAGTAGCCTATTAACATAATTTGGACCCAATGATTCCAAATATGGAATCCATTTTTTAAAATTAAATACACAGATGTTTCAGAAATTAAATTAAAATTAATCCCTTTGTCGAATAAAAACGGGTTTTTGTTTAAAACATTGCAAAAGATTGAATTGATTTAACCTACGAATTGAAGGTAAAATCAATGCTAATGACATAAATTATATTAAATGGTGAAAATAGATTCTATTTATAATTTAAAACCATTCAATATTATAATTTAACCACATAAGATATTACGATGAAAAAAGTTGTTTTTAATTAAAATATAGCGTGTTTTTACAATTCATTAAAATGTGAAAGTTACCAGAATAATATTAAAAATTTATCCAAAGTAAATTTTTATTTCTTGATTCCAAATAAGAATTTTATTTTGTCAAATTGAACTTATAAACATGTCAAAAACTATATTTAAAGTGGGTGCGCCATCAAAAGGCAGCAAAACTGCATTTTTTTAAAAATACTTATTTTACACGAAAAATTTATTTTGTTCTTATACCATGTTCTAGAAAATGTGTAAGATGAATAATAATGTAATAGAATTAAAATTTTAGTTAATACTATTCATAACGGCTAGTTCATGACAATATTATAATAATATATCACTGTTTATTAAAACCCGATATTGCGTACAACACACACTATCGAGGATGGTCGCGATTGCGTGTAATGCAAGCCAAGTCAGGGTTGCGTGTTGTGAAAGAATCCTTCGTTGTTTCGTATAACAGAATCCAACCATATTTAATATATATATATATATACTCAATGTTGCGTAGAATAACTATTATCAAAATTTTGTGTAACACGGTCTAAGAATAGTGTTGCGTATACTGCAAGCTAATACGGTGTTGCGTATAGCGCAAGGTAATATTGGTGTAGAATACAAGACAAGACATTAATGAAATTAAAATAATATTTTTCATAAAATCTCGGGGTGTTACATTCTACCCCCCTTAAAATGAATTTCACCCTCGAAATTCGTCGGGGTTATAAATGGTTTACTACTTGAAAGTTTCTTTAATAGAAACCCACATCGTAAAAAGGAATACCAAAACCAATCTTTAAAAACAAAAGTATGAAACGTAACGGTTACCCAAATAAACTAATCATTGGGTTTCCACATAGGTGAAAATATGGATATGGAAGAAAAATCTAACCATCATGTTCTGATGGAGAGTGGTAGAGAACATGGCTATGGAAAATCCAATAATCACAAATCCATAAATTTGTGATGATCTAAGGTACCATATGATTAATCAGATATTAGAGCACTAGGACAACATTTTTGGTTTTCAAGATCGTTTCCCTAAATTTGAAGAATTTGAATTAGAATAAATACTTACTTTATTTTGGTACAATCTCACTGTTGTTCGTGCCTTGAACAATTTCTACTTCATCTCTTAAATAAATGATGTTGAATTTGTTATTCGTGAAGTGTTAGAAGATCATGTGATTGAACGATGGGTCATTCCATCTGTCTCAAACAAAAGGTTAGCAAAAGTTATTAAATATATATAAGTCATTCTATAGTGAGATTATTCATATATGGTTCCTAAAATGGACTTATACTTCATATATCATACTGCTTAATAAAATAAAACTAGTTTATACTAACCAGGGTTTTCCTGTAGGCCAGTGGTAGGCGATAAAGGCCAGTCGCACTTTGGTTGTGGGTTCGATTCCCACAGCCTTGTCCGACGCGATGGGTTGTCGCCCGTCCTCCAGGTTGTCCTTTTTCTAAAGCTATATTACTATAACATCCCATCAATAATATCGAAAAACAAACAATACTAACTTATGTCCAACATAATCCATTCTAATCTTTAGGCTTATCCATAATACTGCAGTCCACTCTCATAATATAGTGAAAACGATTACCAGAGATTTAATACTGTCGTTGATCCCCATATATCATAAGATATGTCTTGTTGGTCACATTCCAAACATTCAAAGGCCTTAATCATGTATTCTCTTTAATACCCATTGAACCTTAGTGAAAACATGAATACAGTTAAAAGTTAACACCTTCCACATACCAAAATCCTCAAAATTCTATATACTCAAACCATGATATCACTTAGTCCTTATATCAATCATGAGCTCATGAATACTGTAAAACATTTTGTTTTCTCGTTTTCCCTTCATTATGCGCATATCATCTTATTTCCAAAAATATCTCAATTACTTTGAATACCACATTAGACCAATACATAAATATTCCAATACACCATAAAAGTACCTCAACAACATTATTCTTGTATACCAATACATAAACACTTCAGTCCATCCACTTCAATGATTGTCCTGGAATAAGTCCTTCCTTGATTTAGAAGTAACTTTTTAGGTCAGGGCATTGAGTTGGGTAATGCCCATGTTCTCTGCAAATAAGACATTGAACTCCATAACAGTCTGCCACTCTATGACCCTTTTCTCCACACAGATAACATTGGTCCCTCCATTTGAGGTATTCCTCATGGTTCTTCTTCCCCTCTTTAGAAATCTCAATCTTCCTTTCTTTATGCTCCTCAACATGCAAACATGAATAATAGTTTATCTTCCTCTTCTTTGAGGAATTAGGAATACCACTAAATTTCGCCTTGTTAATCATATATCCTGATGACTGATTTGGCATAATCAAAATATCTTTCTCTCTAGGAATTACACAATTTTGTTTCTCATAGTCACCAATTTGTCCATTGGATTCAATGTTAACCGAATTCCTTCTGGTTCCATCCATTAACTAAAACACAAAAAGAATCTTGTGAGAGGCAAAAATCATGCTAGAGAAAACAACATATTAAAGGGGGAGTACCCTCAATATCTAACATCTTAGGATAAATTCTAAGATCATTACCGTAGTTCTAGGACAATATCCTATACTTATACTTAGCCTTAGGGACATCCCTAGACATACCGTAGAAATATCTCTAGGGATCTCACTAACGTTTTCGCATCCTAGTTTCCAAAGGTTGACTAAACCTTTCCTCTGATACCAACTGTAGAGACCCGGAGCTTGATGTACATATACATTACATTAAATTTTTGGAAGACTTAGTACATAAAAAAACATACACACAAGGATCGTAATAGTTTAGTGTCTTTGGAAACTCGGAATATAATCTTCTTATCGTGGTGAAAGATCTTCAACATCTCCCATAAAGATCTTCCTTTTTTACCTAAACCATTCTTTATATCCTGGGGAAATGAAAACATAAAAGGGTGAGCTCAAATGCTCATTAAGGGTAAACAAAAGAAATATCAATCACATCATATACATAAGCACATAACTTTTTGAAATCTTAACCTGCAAAAGAGAGCATAATTTCATAACATGGGATAAATCATAGTAGTGAAATGAAATCCCAATAATCATAACTTAAAACATGAAACTTTGTGGCATACACACATAATCATAGAGATTCATTTCTTGTTAATAAAGACTCATTTCCAAGACTATCTTAGTGGACAAAGTCCCTTTCCGAACCGAGTCACCCTCGTTTCAGTCCTGTTTCACTGAACCGGTATAACCTACCATTCCAGCCATGTCTATCTCATGAGATATAAAATCTTTACCCAATGCATTGGAGGGAGATATAGGTCCCACCCATCTTATAATGAATCCCTTCTTATGTGTGCCACATAATCATAAATCATACATCATCGCATAACACATGTAACAAAAATGGGATTCTTGAAACATCATGACATCATAAAACAAATCATATAAGGTTTGTGACTTCATAAAAATAATTCCCTCAAAACATAATCAAATCAATGTAATAATAGGGGTAAAAACAGAACCCTATATTATCTTAGATGGAAAATAATTTTGATAAAACACTTGAACTCCATTCTTGAGGAAAATATCCTTTCTTTTTCAAAAACAATTTTCCTTTCTTAACATGTCATACAATTATAAATTAAAAGAAGTCGATTAAAAATAAACTTGAAAACTTGTAAAGTAAGCTTCTTGGAAATAATGTTTTAAAAATCCATTCATGCCGTATAAGTTAAAAAAACATTCTTCTTGTACTTTTGTCGGAAAAGTCAAAAAAGTACCTCGTACGAAAAATGACAAAAGATTCCATTCATATCTTTTACTAAAAACTCACTGAAGGGTAAAATAGGATTTAAACAATTTAAGGTGATTTGAAATAATATTAAATATTGAGGTAACATGGATGTGGATGATAAAATACACCCCAGTAAATACTAAAGTATAAGCAATCTCGGATAAAAATGAGATTGTGATATTTCCCTTACCTTAGGTCTGACTTGCGTTGTAAGTGTCCCAACCTCCTGTATAATGATTTAAATCATGTTATTGACTTATTAAAAAATCATATTCATTGTTATTATATCATATATGGTCCACTTATGACTTTATATTACCCGTTCTTTTGTAAATTCATGTTAAAGTAGTGTTTTGCGTAAAATCGTCTCATTTGTCATTCGTGTTTTTAACTTGTAATTATTCATATGATTACTTAGATCATTATTACTTAATTAAAAAATATAAAACATGATTTATATATTTATATATTCTGAATATACATATATAATAAATCAGTAAATGGAAAGAAATACACCGTTCATGGAGACGGTAGTCCGTACGTACGCATGAACGCTGTTTTCGTTTCCTTATTGAATTGAATGGAATTAAGTAGATGACATACATATAAATATAAATAATTCCAGTATAATTATTATGTCATATATTTCATTAGTACTTATTATATATACTTTATAATCATTTATTAATGGTTAATCATTGAGAATGAATCTCATCGAGTTGTGGAGATGGTAGTCCCACTAGTGCAGAAAACGTTTTTTACGTCACCATTTTTTACGTCGGTTATATAAACCGACGTCATAATATGTAAAACAAGGTTTTTTACGTCGGTTATTTATTAACCGACGTAAATATTTGTATTCGGTACACCTTTAACGTCGGTTATTATTATAACCGACGTTATTGATCGCGCGGCTTCGTTTTTTACGTCGGTTATAACAATAACCGGCGTAAAAACGCGGTTTCCGAAGGCTTTTGTACGTCGGTTATTGAATAACCGATGTAACAAACACGGTTTTTGAAGGCTTTTTTACGTCGGTTATTTTATAACCGACGTAAAAAAATAATCCGCATATGTTTTTGACGTCGGTTATTCCATAACCGACATAAAAAAACGCGGATTTTGAGCCCTTTATAACGTCGGTTATAAACTAACCGACGTAACAAATGAATCGGAGGAAGGTTTTTACGTCGGTTATTGAAATAACCGACGTTATAAATGTTTTTAAAACAATTATCACGTCGGTTATTGAATAACCGACGTGATAACTCATTTAAAAATTTACCCAGACCCGTGGATTGTCATTCGCGAGTTTACCTTCGACAGTCGCGACTCGTCTCTCTCGCGCGTAAACCCGAATCGGCTCGTCCATTTCGTTGGTTTAGATTCGTTTTGCGATCATCGTTTCTCATATTTAATATCCTCGGATCAATCATCTAAACTCGCAGCACTCAGGTAATCCTCCCACTCGTTCGTTTTTTTTCGGGGATAGTATATATATATGTGTTGTGATTTTTTTGTTGAAACTAGCTAAGATTCTTCGATTGCGAACCCTTTTAACTCGTTTTGGCACCATAATCTTATTTATCATCCCTAGATCTATTTGTTCGACTTGCAATATTGAGTAATTTTATGATTTCACTAATTTTTCATCGTTTTCTATAAATCCCTGAGAGGGTTGGGGCGTGTCCATTTGGATGGGTTGCCCTTTTACAGTTGTTACTACTTTATTCACACACAACCATGGCATAGGTGCATGGATTTGGGGTCGGGGGGTGTCCAGGGGGGTTTACAATGGGGTGGGTGGGTGTGGGGGGCTGTCCAAGGGTGTGGGTGGGTGTTGGGGGGTGTCCAGGGGGGTGTCCAAGGGGGTAGGGGGTGGGGGGGTGGTGTTTAGGAGGGGTGGGGGGCTGTCCAGAGGGTTAGGGGGGTGTCCAGGGGGGTGTCCAAGCAGGTCGGGGGTGGGGGGTTGTGTCCAGGAGGGGTGGGGGTGATTTCTAGAGGGGTCAGGGGCTGTCCAGAGGGGTTGGGGGGTGTCCAGGGTGGTGTCCAAGGGGATGGGTGGGTGTGGGGGGCTGTCCAAGGGGGTGGCGGCCTGTCCAGAGGGGTCGGTGGAGTGTCCAGGGGGGTGTCCAAGGGGGTGGATGGGTGTGGGGGGCTGTCCAAGTGGGTGGCGGCCTCTCCAGAGGGTATTTGGGGTTGTCCGGGTGGGTGGGGGGGCTGCCCAGAGGGTTGGGGGATGTCCCGGGGGGTGTCCAAGGGGGTAGGGGGTGGGGGTGGTGTCCAGGAGGGGCGGGGGGCTGTCTAGGGGGGTTTACAAGGGGGTGGGTGGGTGTGGGGGGCTGTCCAAGGGTGTAGGTGGGTGTTGGGGGGTGTCCAGGGGGGTGTCCAAGGGGGTAGGGGGTGGGTGGTGGTGTTTAGGAGGGGTGGGGGGCTGTCTAGAGGGTTGGGGGGTGTCCAGGCAGGTCGGGGGTGGGGGGTTGTGTCTAGGAGGGGTGGGGGTGCTTTCTAGAGGGGTCGGGGGCTGTCCAGAGGGGTCGGGGGGTGTCCAGGGTGGTGTCCAAGGGGATGGGTGGGTGTGGGGGGCTGTCCAAGGGGGTGGCGGCCTGTCCAGAGGGGTCGGTGGGGTGTCCAGGGGGGTGTCCAAGGGGGTGGATGGGTGTGGGGGGCTGTCCAAGTGGGTGGCGGCCTCTCCAGAGGGTATTTGGGGTTGTCCGGGTGGGTGGGGGGGCTGTCCAGAGGGTTGAGGGATGTCCAGGGGGGTGTCCAAGGGGGTAGGGGGTGGGGGGTGGTGTCCAGGAGGGGTGGGGGGCTGTCCAGAGGGGTCGGGGGGTGTCGAGGGGGGTTTACACATCGATTTGTTTTATATTTCAAAATTGTTTACATTCAAATTAGGATTTTTTTCATATAAAAATATATTTGTCTTATCTAAAAAATATATATATTTTTGCTATTTGTCATAGGTAATAATGAGTCGAAGTTGGATTACGGCACATCGAATGAGCAATGAATATGAGGAAGGTGTTGATGCCTTTTTGGAATTTGCTAAACGAAATGTTCCAAGTAGTGACATTTTTTTCTGTCCATGCCTGAAATGTCTGAATATGAAGAAGATGAAAAGTAGAGAGATAAAAGATCATCTGATTTGTCATGGTTTCAATCCGAGTTACAACCCTTGGATTTGGCATGGCGAAACTGGACAGAATGTCACTGATGATAATGAATCGCAAGATGGTAACTCCGATGGAATTGAAGAAATGATTCGCGATATTGTAGCAGAACAAATTGAGATAGAACCGACAGTTGCACGTCTATATGGTGATGCCGAAAAACCATTATATCCTGGTTGTACAGATTTTACGGTTTTGTCGGCGGTGTTAAGATTGATTAACCTGAAGGCGAAACATGGATGGAGTGACAGAAGTTTTACAGAGCTGCTACAATTGATGAAAGACATTCTTCCAAAAGATAACGATCTTCCAGATTCACATTATAAGGCCAAAAAAATATTATGCCCGATGGGATTGGGATACAGGAAAATACATGCCTGTCCGAATGACTGCATTATATATAGGAAGGAATATGAATTTCTGAAAGAGTGTCCTAAATGTGGGACATCACGGTATAAGGTGAAAGAAAAATCACAAGCTGATGTAGAGATTACAAAGCTCCCTTCAAAGGTATTTTGGTATCTTCCTATAATTCCTCGTTTCAAACGTTTATTTGCTAATTCACATGATGAAAAAAGGTTAAGATGGCATGCTGATGAGCGGGTATGTGATGGAAAAATACGTCATCCAGCTGATTGTCCACAATGGAAGAAAATTGATGCCCAGTACCCTACATTTGGAAATGAAATTAGAAATCTGAGACTAGGCTTGTGCACAGATGGAATGAATCCATACCGAACCCTCAGTAGCACACATAGTTCATGGCCTGTTTTATTGGTAATTTACAACCTCTCTCCTGAAGTTTGTATGAAGCGCAAATATGTCATGTTGAGTATCATGATCTCTGGTCCAAAGCAACCCGGCAATGATATTGATGTATACTTGTCACCGCTGATTGATGATTTGAAACTGTTATGGGCTGATGGTATTAGGGTGTATGATTCTTATAAAATGGAATATTTTCAACTGCATGCAATGCTTCTATTCACTATAAATGACTTCCCAGCATATGGAAATTTGTCTGGATACAGTGTTAAAGGGCATAAAGCATGTCCAATTTGCGAACAACAGACGTCATATTGTCAATTGCATCATGGGAGGAAAACAGTGTACATGGGTCATCGAAAGTTTTTGCCTATGGATCACCCTTATAGAAGACTAAAAAAGGCATTCAATGGCTCACAAGAATTTGATACTGCTCCTCAATCTTTATCCCCAGAATTGTATTTTGAGAGGGTGAAAAACCTTGATGTGACATTGGGAAAGACACAGAAATCTGGTAATGATAGACATATTTGGAAGAAAAGGTCAATATTTTTTGAGCTACCATATTGGAGGTATCATGAAGTCAAACATAATATTGATGTCATGCACGTGGAGAAGAATATCTGTGATTCTTTGATCGGAACATTGCTAGATATTAAAGGAAAGACAAAAGATGGGTTGAATGCAAGGTTAGACCTACTGTCAATGGGAATACGTTTGGAGTTAGCTCCCACTCCTAAAGGAAGACGAACATTTCTTCCCCCGGCTTGTCATACATTATCGAAGAGGGAGAAAAGTAGCTTCTGTCAGTGTCTTCATGATATCAAAGTGCCTCAAGGTTATTCTTCAAATGTAAAAAATTTTGTCTCATTGAAAGACTTGAAGTTGATAGGTATGAAATCACATGATTATCATGTCATGATGCAACATATTCTACCAGTTGCACTGCGTGGAATATTGCCCATCCGTGTCAGAAAGACTATAATGAGGTTGTGTTATTTTTTCAATTCAATTTGCAACAAGGCGATTGATGTGAATGCTTTGAACATTTTGGAAAAGGATGCAATTTTTATACTTTGTCATTTGGAAATGTATTTTCCCCCAACTTTTTTTGATATGATGGTGCATTTAATGATTCATCTGGTTCGAGAAATAAGACTTTGTGGACCTGTATATCTTCGTTGGATGTATCCTTTTGAAAGGTATATGAAAATATTAAAGGGATATGTTAAAAATCCATATCGACCTGAAGCCTCCATTATTGAAAAGTATATTTCTGAGGAGGTAGCAGAGTTTTGTACGAGCTACTTGGCTACGGCGCAACACATAGGTTTGCCTCCATCTCGCCATGAACGGGTTAATAATGAGGGAAAGGGGATTCGTGGCTTGAAAGTCAAATCACTGTCAGCTGAACATATGAAGAAGTTAGAATCATACATCTTGAATAACATAGCTGATGTTCAACCGTATATCACATTGCATATTAATGAGTTGAAACAATGTCATCCAAAGAAGAAAGAAATGTGTATTTTGAATGAGCACAACAAAACTTTTTTTCCATGGTTTAAAAAGACCTTGCTTGGTAGATCAGATGTATCAGAGACATTAAAATGGATAGTGGGTGGTCCATCTTTAAATGTGATAACATGGTCCGCTTATGACATTAATGGCTATACATTTCATACGAAAGCTCAGGACAACAGAAGTGCAGTTCAGAATAGTGGTGTATTGGTGTTTGCAGAAGCAATGCATTTTTCGAGTGCTAAGGACAGAAACCCAATTTCGGCATCAACTGCATATTATGGAGTGATTGAAGACATATGGGAGGCTGATTACTTTAAAATTAAAGTTCCCGTTTTTAACTGTAAATGGTTTATCGGTAACAACAGTGTCAGACACGATGAATTTGGAATGACACTTGTTAATCTGAATAGATTGGAAGACACAGCTGATTCTTTTATAATGGCAACACATGCCAAACAAATTTTCTATGTAGTAGATCAGTCAGATATGCAGTGGGCTGTTGTTTTACAAGGGAAAAACCAATATGTTGGTGAGGATGAATTTGATGAAGATGCTGATTTATGTGAGATCCCTACTTCCATGGAAATATTAACAGAACATAATGATGAGTATGTTGAAGACATGGTTTGTGCCATAAGGAACGATCACGACGAAGGAATTTGGGAAAACAATCCAACTGTACATTCCTAAAATTACAGGTAACACAAGTTTATTTCTTGTTTACATTTAGTTTTTTCATATAATGTTAGATACTGTAAATTTTTTACTTATTAAAACATGTATCAAACCAAAACGATAAAACAATAAAAACCGTAAAGAGGAGAAGTCCTGGGCGCACCGGCTGGCTGGTGGTGGATCACCTGTTGGCCGGTGGTCCAGAACAAAGCTCTGTCTGGTCCACCGGCCGGCCGCTGGATCACCACCGGACGGCCGGTGGACCAGACAGAGAGCCTTCCTCTCTGTCTGGACCACCAGCGGTCGGCCGGTGGTGAGCCAGCGGCCGGCCGGTGATCCAGACAGAGAGGAAGGCTCTCTGTCTGGATCACCAGCGGCCGGCCGGTGCTGAGCCAGCGGCCGGCCGGTGGTCCAGACAGAGAGGAAGGCTCTCTGTCTGGTCCACCGGCCGGCCGGTGGTGATCCAGCGGCCGGCCGGTGGTCCAGACAGAGGAAGGTTGTCTGGTCCAGCGGCCGGCCGGTGGTCCAGACAGAGGAAGGCTGTCTGGTCCACCGGCCGACCGGTGGTGAGCCAGCGGCCGGCCGGTGGCACCAGGCAGTGGGCAAGTCTACTGCCTGGGTCCTCCGGCTGGCCGGTGTGCTCACACCGGCTGACCGGTGGACTCAGTGAGTCCACGTTTCAGCTTTCTTGGGCCAACACTTTGGCAACCTTTTGCCTGTGTTTACCATGTTTATCATTGTTTAACATGCTTACCATATTACCATTGTTTACTATTATGTAATTTAGTACACTTTTCTATTTGTGATCTAATGTTTGTTTTTTTGATTTGAAGGAAAATGACAGATCAATCAGTTGATCAGCCACATGATTCTGGAGATGAGAATATTGGTCATACATCTGGGGAGGAACATTCACATGCTCCTATTACGAAAAAGAGTTCAAAGGTTGGTAAGCGTGGGTGCACACGTTTACCAAAATTATCACTTGCCCGTACGAAGGAGGAGAGGATAGTCGTGGAGTTTGATGATGATGATCTTCCTAGAGGTCCAAATGCTAAAGATTTGAAGGGTTTTGTAGCAACTCAGGCTAAGAGCAAAGTAAGAATTCTCTATGATGATTAGAGAAGTGTGGATAAGGCGATAATTTCTCAGCTGTGGGAGACCATTTTGGTAAGATCTTTTGCTATTGTTTGACTGTTCTTTAAATGTTTCTAGTATATATAATATTTTTAACCTCTTTTTTATCAGATGACATTTGATATTCCTGACACTGGAGGAGTCAGGAAGAAATGCTTATCGTTGGCTGCTAGGAGATGGAGGGATTTCAAATCAACCCTCTCATCTGATTTCATTTATGGTCATATGAGTCGTGAGAATCCATGTCGTATATATCCTTTTATAGATGAAGACACATGGAGACAATTTTTTGAAAGTAGAAGAAAAGAATCATTTTTGGTAAGGGCAATGTAAACCTTTATAAGCTTTCTTATATAAATGATCTTATTATTGTTTTGTTAATGATTACTTATTCTTAATGTACAGCAAACAAGGAAAGCTCATCAAGAGATCCAATCTAAAAATGTATACCCTCATAGTTTATCTCGGGGAGGGTATGCATTATTGGAAGAACAAATGATGGCAGAAAAATTTCAACAACTAAGAGCTGAGTCTTCAAGCTCTGGAGAGGTGGCCCCTCCATCCCCTCCATCTAGACATGAGAAATGGAAAAGAGCTCGGAAGGTCAAAAAAGGACAATATCTTTCGGAAGAATCGAGACTCGTAGTTGAGAGGATTGTAAGATATCTATTTTATTTATTTAAGTTTACTATTTTCGTCATATATTTCCAATCATTATAGAAATGTTCAATTAATTATTACAGGACTCTCTTGAGGAGCAGAGTTCACAGGGGACATTTACACCATCTGGGAGGGAAGATATTTTATCTGTGGCATTGGGAAAGCCCGAACATCCTGGCCGTGTAAGAGGATATCCGGTAGGTGTATCGGTAAGAAAAGTGTTGCCACGTTCCTCAACTTCTAACGTTGAGGGAGTTTATAAAAAAAAATAGAATCCTTGGAGGCTGAAGTCCATAATATTAATGCGACAATGGAGGAAAAGATTAGAGCATCGGTGCAGTTAATGTTTGCAGACTTGCAAAGACAATTTCAGGGTGCAGCTCCCACTCCACCTCTCCCAGTAGCTCCCACTCCCCCACCTCAGCCTGCGGACCCCATTTTTGATCCTCCTCCTCCGCCGCAGCTACCTACTTATTGTGAGTTGTATGTTGATGATCCTCAACATCATATAGTTGCATATGGGATGGTATATTGTATAGGAGATATAGTTCATCATCAACAGTTAGAGGTAGAGAATCAGAGGGTCACTATACAGGATATTATAGATAGATCAGCTCGGATACCATTACCTACAGATGAGGTGACGACAGTTGGACATAGTATCGGCCATTTTTTACTTTGGCCATCCAGACTTCTTCGACACATTACCATAGAGGTATGGATGTTATATCTTTTATTTTATATTTTTATTAATGTTTTATCATTTGAAAACTAATATATTTTTCAATTTATTTTTACAGGAATACTTCAAAGGTAAAGAAATACTGTATAGACAACAACAAAGACAGATAGCTATGACATCAGATGCAGATACTAGCAGTCTTGACAAATTGTCAAGATATTCAAATTTGTTGGCGGATCATTATGACTTTACAATGGAATCTCATGTCTGTGGACGTGAACTATGTGTGGGGATTATGAAAGCTGATATCATGGAGTTTGTCACTGGAGATAAGTTGGGCATCAACGTGGTGCAAATTTTTATCATGTAAGTCTTAACACCTTTTCCTTGCGTTATATTTATTAAAAATGTATACTTATGTCTGCTTTGTATTAGGTATCTGTATAAAATTTGTGAGAGGAATGAGCTGACAGATGTATATGGATTCGTGGACCCACAATTGATTTCCCCTGAAGCATGTGCATTGGATGAGGAACAAAGAATGCTTTATATTGCTGATAGATTTGAAAAGAATGTAATCACACAGTGTTGGATGATGCCTTTTTGTGAGAGGTATGAAACACATCCCTCTCAAAGAGTTAATTATCTTTTAACATAAAAAATCACTAACGTTAAATTTCCTTTTATTAGGGATCATTGGATGTTAGGGGTTTTTTGCCCTAGGGAGAAAACACTTTATTGGATATGCTCTCTCCATGATGATGTGCGAGAAAGTTTTAAGAATATATTGGAAACGTAAGTTTCAATTTCACAATAGTTTTATATATTATAATGAATTTTAAATTTACCCCATTCGTATTATTTTCTAACAGGGCATGGGTCCACTTTCGAAAAAGTGCAAAGAAAAGGAATTTCAAGATCAAATATGTACATGCGAAGGTAAATATCCATTTATAATTTGTACATTTTGATTTATTACATAAAAATAATATATTGAATTTACACTCATTCAAACAGAAATGTCATGAGCAACAAGGCATCATCGAATGCGGATATTACATGTTAAGATTTATGTATGAAATAATAACAACTGGGACAGTTCTGAGTTTTGACCTGGTAAGATTTCCTCTTTCTCATAATATTTCAATTTGATTTATTCATTATACACGTTGACTACTATCCTTTTCCTTTGTAGCTTTTTGATGACCCTCAACCCTTTACTGCTGAAGATATCAAACACTTACAAGTGGAGTGGTCAAATTATTTTACAGGTTTGATTGACTTTTAGTTGTTTGTAATGTAAAATGTAATTTTGAATATTGTCAATGTAATTGTGTATTTCATAGTCGTTTAGGTTGGATTTAGTTTTTTTTGAAGTTGACAGTGTAAGTTTTGAATGTTATATAAGTGAATGTTTAATTTTTCTCTACTTCTTGTTTTGGTCTACTGTTGATGGTTTTTCTGGTCTGGATTTTGGTATGGGGGGAGAGGTTCCAAGGGGGTGGGTGGGTGTTTGGGGGGTGTCCAAGGGATATGGGAGGGGTGTCCAAGGTGTGTTTGGGGCTGTCCTAGGGGTCGGGGGGGGGGTGTAAATGAGGGTGGGGGGTGTCCAAGGGGTGGGGGGTGTCCAAGGGATATGGGAGGGGTGTCCAAGGTGTGTTTGGGGCTGTCCAAGGAGTCGGTTGGGTGAAAATGAGGGTGGGGGGTGTCCAAGTGGTGGGGGGTGTCCAAGGGATATAGGAGGGGTGTTTGGGGCTGTCCAAGGGGATGGGGGGGTTTCCAAGGGGTAGGGGGGTTTCCAAGGGGTCGGGGGGGTGTCCAGGGGGTGGGGGCTGTCCAAGGGGTGGGGGGGGTGTCCAAGGGGTGGGGGGGTGTCCAAGGGATATGGGAGGGGTGTCCAAGGGGTGTTCGGGGGGTGTAAATGAGGGTGGGGGGGGGGCTGTCGAAGGGGTGGGGGTGTCCAAGGGGTGGGGGGTGTCCAAGGGATATGGGAGGGGTGTCCAAGGTGTGTTTGGGGCTGTCCAAGGAGTCGGTTGGGTGTAAATGAGGGTGGGGGGTGTCCAAGTGGTGGGGGCGTGTCCAAGGGATATAGGAGGGGTGTTTGGGGCTGTCCAAGGGGATGGGGGGGGGGGGGTTTCCAAGGGGTAGGGGGGTTTCCAAGGGGTCGGGGGGGTGTCCAGGGGGTGGGGGGCTGTCCAAGGGGTGGGGGGTGTCCAAGGGGTGGGGGTGTCCAAGGGATATGGGAGGGGTGTCCAAGGGGTGTTCGGGGGGTGTAAATGAGGGTGGGGGGGCTGTCGAAGGGGTGGGGGGTGTCCAAGGGGTGGGGGGGTGTCCAAGGGATATGGGAGTGGTGTCCAAGGTGTCTGGGAGTTCTGTCCAAGGGGCCGGTTGGGTGTAAATGAGGGTGGGGGGGGGCTGTCCAAGGGGTGGGGGGGGGTGTCCAAGGGGTGGGGGGGAGTCCAAGGGATATGGGAGGGGTGTCCAAGGGGTCTGGGAGGGCTGTCAAGGTGTGGGGGGGGGTGTCCAATGGGTGTTTGAGGCTGTACTAGGGGTCTTGGGGGTGTAAATGAGGGTGGGGGGGCTGTCCAAGGGGTGGGGGGGTGTCCAAGGGGTGGAGGGTGTCCAAGGGATATGGGAGGGGTTTCCAATGGGTGTTTGAGGCTGTACTAGGGGTCGTGGGGGTGTAAATGAGGGTGGGGGGGCTGTCCAAGGGGTGGGGGGTGTCCAAGGGTTGTGGTGGGGCTCCAATGTGGTGGGGGAGGGCTGGCCAGGTTGTTAGGTGGGTATAGATGAGGGTGGGGTTCAGTTGGGGCTTGGGGGAGTGCTGGCATTGTTATTTTTGTTTGGTTTCTGGTTGCTTTTTGGTGAGAGCAGTGCAATTATTTAAAAAAAAAATTTCTTTCACGTCGGTTATTTTATAACCGACGTGGTAAATAAATCGCCAGGGGTTTAGCACGTCGGGTTTTTCTAAAACCGACGTGATAAACCGTTCCCGGGGCTTTTAGCACGTCGGTTCCTAATATAACCGACGTGCTAAAAGGCCTGGGAATCGATTTACCACGTCGGTTATTGGATAACCGACGTGCTAAAACGTTTCCCAGGACTTTTTATCACGTCGGTTTCTTAAATAACCGACCTGATAATAGGCCAGGGGCAGGGTGTATCACGTCGGTTATGAAATAACCGACGTGATAAACGATATCCCAGGCGTTTTATCACGTCGGTTTAGGGAATAACCGACGTGATAAAGCCCCCCCCGCGCATATTTATCACGCCGGTTATTATATGAACCGACGTGATAACCACCGTGATGTTAGGGATATTACGTTGGGTTTTAAATAACCGACGTAAAAAACGTTATTTATAACGTCGTCCGTATTAACGTCGCCTAAAAACCGACGTAAATAATAAAAAATAACCGACGTAAAAAATGTTTTCTGCACTAGTGTCCGTACGTACGCACGAGTGATGATATTGTTCTCATGGTCGTGGAATTGTTTTGAAGTGTTTGTATACAATTTCAGTATCAATATCACTTTATAATAATCATATATAGTTACTCATTACACCATTATACCCATCCAATTAAGGTGGTGGCGGAAAATAGATTACACCACGGTGTGGAGATGGTATTCCGTACGTACGCACGCGCGGTGATTTTATTTTTCCGTAGGATGGATAGAAGGTGAATTAGGGTTGTTTCATATTTATAATAACATATCCGTATGTAAGTAATACTGATGTTATTACTTTATCATGAAAAAACTAAAGAAGAATAAGTTGAAGAAGAAAGAAATTGAAAAGATCGGTAATGGATATTACCTCTTCTTTGAAACGCCTCTTTGAATCCTCCACTTAGGGAACTATGATTGGACTTTGAAGAAGACCAGGACCTCTAGGATTATTCTAGGGAAGTGTAGAAGGGATTTTGGTAGGGGTTGGACGAGCTTGAGTGCTCAAATTGGTGTGAGGAGGAGGGGGAGGAGGTGCCCTTTTATAAGGGAGGAGAGGGGCACCTTAGGAATATCTCAAAATATTATTTTATATTAAAGTCAAAATCGGTTTATAATGGTTCCAAAGGGTGTTATTTCGAAGAAAAAGTGGAGATGGTTCGAAATCATATCAACCAATAGGAATAGACATGTTTAGGGTATTACTTTAACCTTATCAATTAGATTTAACTCTAAGTTAAATAATTTAACTTTTACCGTGTCTTTTTGTTTTCTTTCACTATATGGTTAATACACTTACTATAACATGCCAAAAGATCCCCAAATTGTTTATTTTTAATATATATATCTTTATCTAAGTCATTTGGCCGAACCTTAGATTTTTAGTAATAAAATAACAATTAATAATATAATAATTTATTTAAAAACTATTTTGTGTCAATTTTGACACTATTTGATATATGATTTTTTTGAAAGTCATAACAGAATTATATGTTCTAACCACGTTGATTAAATCAACTCTAATATATCATAGTAACCAATAATATTAGTTTAATTAATAAAAAGTCTGAAATTACATTTATTTGGTCATTTATAACATCAATTATGTCAATATTTCATTAATAAGACAATTACTGCATCATCGTTGTGTCATAATAAATGATACTTATTTAATCCCTAAAAATTCTAAATAAATTCCTATGATGTATATAATTGTATTATATTTCTGGAGACTATTCATGTTTTAATTTTCATTAATGTTATCACTAGATTAGAATTATTATACTTATAATATTTAAGAAAGTGACATGTTGTCACATTCTTTGGTTTTAATAATAATTAAATTATTTTCATTGAAAAAATTTAATTAAATGAATCTAATACGACTCTTAGGTGATATGAGTCTACTTCTAGTCATCCAATAGGATTTTGACATTTGTTAGGGTAATTTTAAAATATTATTTTTACCCTTAATTACCCCATTTACCTTTAACTATGGTAAATAAAATTTACCGTAGTTACTATTCATAATTCACAAAAATAAAAAGTAGCCTATTAACATAATTTGGACCCAATGATTCCAAATATGGAATCCATTTTTAAAAATTCAATTCACAGAAGTTGCAGAAATTAAATTAAAATTAATCCCATTGTCGAATAAAAACGGGTTTTTGTTTAAAACATTGCAAAAGATTGAATTGATTTAACCTACGAATTCAAGGTAAAATCAATGATAATGACATAAATATATTAAATGGTGAAAATATATTCTATTTATACTTTAAAACCATTCAATATTATAATTTAACCACATAAGATATTACGATGAAAAAAGTTGTTTTTAATTAAAATATAGCGTGTTTTTACTATTCATTAAAATGTGAAAGTTACCAGAATAATATGAAAAATTTATCCAAAGTAAATTTTTATTTCTTGATTCTAAAGAAGAATTTTATTTTGTCAAATTGAACTTATAAACATGTCAAAAACTATATTTAAAGTGGGTGCTCCATCAAAAGGCAGAAAAACTGTATTTT
Source organism: Viscum album (assembly GCA_963277665.1). NCBI lineage: Eukaryota > Viridiplantae > Streptophyta > Magnoliopsida > Santalales > Viscaceae > Viscum > Viscum album. The sequence goes on along the minus strand of OY728144.1, from coordinate 105,781,577 downwards.
TTGAAAAATACTTATTTTACCCGAAAAATATATTTTGTTCTTATACCATGTTCTAGAAAATGTGTAAGATGAATAATAATGTTATAAAATTCAAAATTTAGTTAATACTATTCATAAAGGCTAGCTCATGACAATATTATAATAATATATCACTGTTTATTAAAACCCGGTATTGCGTACAACACACACTATCGAGGAAGGTCGCGATTGCGTGTAATGCAAGGCAAGTCAGGGTTGCGTGTTGTGAAAGAATCCTTCGTTGTTTCGTATAACAGAATCCAACCATATTGAATATATATATATATATATACACAATGTTGTGTAGAATAACTATTATCAAAATTGTGTGTAACACGGTCCAAGAATAGTGTTGCGTATACAGCAAGCTAATACGGTGTTGCGTATAGCGCAAGGTAATCTTGGTGTAGAATACAACACAAGACATTAATGAAATTAAAATAATATTTTTCATAAAATCTCGGGGTGTTACAATAAGGGCTTAATAACTAATTCCATATTAATGAAAAAACATGGGTGTTATTCTTGTTAAATATCCCTATGAACCTTCATATAATATAATTATAACAAGGGATATGTATATGTTGGATAATCAAAAACATACCTTCATGGCCTCAAACGATACATATAAAATGATTAAGGCCTCGTCCAAAACCATATCTAAAAATTGTAAAGGCATCGGCCAAGTCCATATCTATTTGTCTCATGAGACCTACCGATGCATCGAGGGTCAATAGAGGGACCCAAAAATTACTTACTATTCCAAATAATTCTTTTTATTAATGTGGATAAACATAAAAAATTGAAACATTAATATGGAAGCTAACATATGGAATGTAAACAAATTTATCCAATAATAAAACATAGTCACTAACCACTAAGAGTAATATGGTGAATGGTTTCAAAATAGAACATCCAAAGTAAAACATATCATAATACATTCAATAAATCATTGTGGATGATACCATAGGATATAATACTCAATGAATTAAAATATTCAACAATGTATGTTGACATAGAAGAAGATACTTTTAATGAGACCATTAAAATATCCTTGAGAAAAAATAATCCTTAAACATTCCAATGTGTCCCATACCACAATTAAAAATTCAAATATGAAACACTAAGAATATATAATGAATAATTAGAATCCTTTTATGATATAAAAAAGGTATGTACATACACCACCTGAAATAAATAAGTTGTGAATAGGGCATATATCTCATAAAAGTTAGAATGAGATCACAAAAATCCTTTTTACTTTTGAAAGAAGAGTTCTCTTGGAAAATACTTTTTGTTTTTCATGAAATAAAATATTAAACAAGTATATCTTAGAAAATAAAATTGAATTTCGTAAAAATTATATTGGAGTCTTAAATAAACTCTTATGGGGTTGAAATCATTGAAATGTAGTTTTTAAAGAAGCTTTAGAATTAAAATATTTTAGTACAGTTTAAGGAAAATATTTAAGGATTTCAAAGTGAAAAGGACTGTTTTATTTCATGAAACCATTAATGAACCAAAATATATTTTTAATGATAAAATTTATGATTTTAAAAAGATAAATATTTCATAAATTATATTATAGTTTTAACTTGAAAATAGGTAAGAATTTGAGAAGTTCCTTGAATCGGGTTTGTATTTCAGATGAATTTTTGAATGATTCTTTAAAAACATGTAAGTCACCATAAAATAAAGAATTATTTTGATTATTAAGCATCTATAGGACATTAAAAATGATATTATTAGCATAAAATAAGAATAAATAATGATTTCATTTAGGTGAATAGAGAATAATAAGAACCTGAATTAAGATGGAGGATCGTATAGAAAATACTAACAACATTGTAATCAACTGAATCATAGGACCTAAAATTAATTATCATCATATTATCAGTATAATATAATTGAAAAAATATATATTAATGATATAATAAATCAATGGAAATTATACATACACCATACACATTTAATATTATTTAATAAAGAACATTTCTCAAAATAGGAAGTGTGGTGAAGAAAACCCATACGATAATTTATTTTTCATGTTAACATGTGTTCTTTTTTAGGGACAAATTGTAGGTAAATTGGTATCCCATTATTTATATATTATAATGGAGTTATTGGGTTCTTTATAAAATATACCCCATCATTAGTAATTAAAAAATAAGGACACAACATAGTGTGAATCATGAATAAATGTGACTGAGAGGACCCCTTACCTTTAATCTAAGGGTCTTCTTCGCTTGATCTTAATGACCTGAATAACCAAAATAGGTTATTTAATTAATAAAATATATAACCCATTCTATATTTATTTGTATTATTATGAATTTATTATGATCATTCACAGCCATATATATGGGTTAATAGATTCAATTTCAATGATCAGGACTACTCATTTTCATAATATTCATGATCGGCTCACTAATAAAGGAGTACGGAAATTCATGTATGATGGAAGTTAAAGTCCAAAATTGATTTTATACGTTAATAATGAACATTAATATGATTAAGTGGTTATAAATATTTTATCTTTACTGAAGGTGAATAATTAAATAAAACATTAATGATAAATTCTGGGATTAATTTTGTTATTTTTCTCACAATTACCTTGTCTTATATTATTATTTTACATAGTTAGTGAATTTGGATTCCAGGACATTAAATAAGGAAAATTACATATATAATTGTCTTTTTAACCCTAAAAATGGTGTCATGTCTAGATTTGAATATTTTAAATGAAATTGAATGCATCATCATCCTTGAATGTGATAAATCAATATAACTCGAACAATGAATCATTTTTAATATACATATGTGGGGGAAAGGATTGAGGATGATGAATTATACAATTATCATAAAAAAAATAGTGCATGTTTGGTACTAGATTTATCATACCATTTTAATGTAGAGAGGATAGTAATGAAAAGAAAATAAAGGAATATGAAAATGAAAGAAAAGAAAATTTGAATTTTACCTCTTGAATTAATATTCCTTAGAGCCTCTCAAGGGAAGTGGATTCTGACTTTTTATGAGACCAAGGGACACAAGTCATCGGCGAAGAGCTTGGGAGGAAGTTTGGGATGAATTTTTAGAAGGAATAATGATTGAGAGGTGTGAAGACAAGAGAGTGGAAGAGGTGGTATTTATAGTGGAGTGGATGAGGGTTTTCTTAAAATTATAACAATTAGGTTATTATTTTTTAATGAGACCAACAATACTAGTGATTACATGTCCCAAAATAGTAATATCTTCATTTGAGTTCTTTCCATTGGTTCTTACATCAGCAGATCATCATAAATGCCTCAATAAATCAATTATTTAGCATTTATTTTAAATTATAGTATTTTACTATTCAGTAAAAATTCATGTATTTAAATGAAATTCCAAAAATCCATCCTACCCATTTATTTATGTGTATAATCGTAAAAGGATGTAAATTTTTCCATAATGACATTCAAAATCTGATTAATTTAATTTTTAATTAAATTCATAATTTACATCGAAATACAATTTCAAAACATTTATTTAATTATTCCAAAAAATATAAACAACATAATATCACATAAATACAATATATATTGTATCATAGTCCAGGTTAATATTAATAAGGGTATGTCACTATTAATATGGGTAACATTACAATTCATAAGGGTATATTTCTATTCAACAAAAAAATGACTCAGTCATATCAGATTCTAAATATCTTACTGATCACAATTGTGTGTGTCAGATTTTAGAAATTGACATCATAAGGGTGGAAAAATAATGTTTAATGAATATGTCATAATAATGTGGTGTTTTTTAGAGACTTTTTTGTTTTATGCATTCAATATTAAATTTATTTGAAATGTCATTAGGTGTTACATAATTCCCTCCTTACCAAAACATTGTCCTTGAAATGTTATATTTGACATTGACAGTTACTGGTTGATTGTTGAAAATTTATAGAAAAATACATATCATAAATAGGTTTAATATAATATCTTCCTTAAAAATGTTAAGGGAAAATAGGTGGTAAAATAATAAAAATTAAAATAATAAATAAGAAAATAAATGATAAAATTATCCTTTCGAATGGTGTAACATTAATTGGAATTGAAAACCTGGGCATAGAAAAAAATACAATCAATAAATTTCTAGTGATTGAATACAGTTTTATATGAATGCGGATTTACAAAAACCTATATACTAGACTTATGAAAAATTTCATTAATCTTATCAACGATTATGATTACAGAACAATATTTAAGACTCCTTTCATATAGTTGATGAATTTTTCCACTCCTTAAGTGTATAAATATACGTTTATATTTCTTATATGTGATCTTATACTTTGATTTTTCCTTGAACTTCCTAGAAATCATCTCTTAGCATAATTTGCATCATGTGGTTTCATTAACCCCCAAAACATCATAAAATGATCAATTTAAACCATTTAATAACATGCTTATCATTCTATAAGATCACAACTCACTACATTAGAGTCATTCCCATTATAGTTAGTACTATAAAATTTACTTTATCCATATATATAATAAATATATTCTGAAATTCACACAATATTATTATGAAAATAATACGGTTTGTCTATCCCTCGACCATATATTTTCCAAAAAGTTTTACCTACTACTGAGAAATTTTTTTTGTACCATTAATCATATAACCTCAAATCCTTAAATAAAAAGTAATTTTTTACAATCAACATATATGAAATAATTCTTATAGCCTGGGAATTTCTGATAAAATATTTTTAAGACAAGTTTCTTAATTAAGAATATTAATCATTCCACTAAATCGGTGTTAGTATAATAATTTGATCTTCATCCAAAATCATAATTAAGGTTATATTCCCTTAATGGTTGGGACATTTGTTCACATAGTGTGCCACCACCTTAAATTTTTATAATTGTATATTGTAATCCTATTACTTACCTTTACAATCATAAACATGGTGAAATTTTTCTCCACACTTATACCAAACTCTCATTCTATTCATGCATTTACCATTGGGATTCATTCAACGGATATCACATGCGGGAAAACCCTTCATTCCCTTCTTCTGTTTATTTATGTTTTTATATTCCACCCCCTTATTCATTTTCATCCCATCAAATACATAGGACTCATTGTTATTTTTACATAAATATTTAACACATGATACTATTTATTCACATGATAAGGATAATCGGGAGATTATATTCCTTTGAAAAGATGAATTATGACCATTAAAGATATGATCCATCTTACTGTTTTCGTATTGTACATTGGTGAAGTTCTCATTAATTATATAGGGATCAATTTATAAAAAATTTCACATATATATACATATATATATATTAGCTCCTAAAATTATGAACTCTCTATATCTCAAAACATTGTATAACACATAACAAAAATTGTTGCATCGTAAATTGTAGAACCATATACTTTGGTTACATTGGGGGGAATAAATACTAATAATGGCCTATAATAATCTTATGAATTTACCAAAGAATATCCCCCTAGATGGTCAAACCAATTGTGCAACATGGCCCATTATCATGCACCAGTTTTGGTTTGAGTCTATATCAAAGCATTGTTGTCATGTTTTACCCCTAGATACATCTGGGACAGAGCCACCTCTATTTGTTTGTATCCATACATGGATTTATTTTTTTGATAAATTATATAATATATTCCTTTAAAAAAATTTAGGATGTCTATGTATTCTTATATCCAATTTCTATTTGAGGGTTTTGTTCAGAAATATAATTTTTCATTATCTAGTTTCCTCGTTTTCTAATACATTTCCTCGAATACTGACAGTAACACCTTGACCCCAAAAGCACAAACTCGATGCTTTATTTTATTACATTAGCATAGATACAAGTAATATTAATCCTGAAGGAAAGATTAGTTTAGTAGTTTTGGAAAAAAGATATATATAGGAGTTCAAAATTACAACTCAAAACTAGAAACAACATAATAGCTTCAAAATAAAGAACCATAAAAACATATATTTACCCAACAATTCATTTATAGATTAATCTTCCACACAACCTAGACGGATAAATCATAAGAAAGGTGTCACCTCAAATTCTCAGTAGAGGTATGCAATACAATGGAAGATATCATAAACAGAAACATTAGTCTTGATGAATAAATGAAATCTAATTCCTAGAAAAATGAAATTGAGCACATTTTTGCGAGAATAAGAGCTGAATAAATAATTCCATATTGGATAAAAAACATGGGTATTTTACTAGTTGAATAACTTCATGATATTTTAATTAATAGTTTCAGTATGAGAGAAATTAATATGCCGGAAAATCTAAAACATACCATCAAGGCCTCTTTCAACACAAATAAAAATGGTTAAGGCCTAAGCCAAAACAATATATAAAAATGGGAAAGGCCTCGATGATGTCAATATCTATATGTATCATTAGATCTACCGATGCATCGTGAGCCTATAGTGAGACCCACATAACACATACTAAGTCCAATGTATTCCTTGTATGAATGTAACATCCCAAGTATGTAATGAATAATAGATATTTTTATCTATTTCTATTAATGATTAAGATAGTGTTTTAGAGGCTTAAAATGAAAATAAATACAATCTTATGCATGGAATACACTAATATTATTAAAAGATTCTTTTACATCCTTATGATGGAAAAGCCTTTTTAAATCTATCTTTTGTCAATTTTATAAACTATGTTTGTCAAAATAAACTTATTTTTTATGATTGGGACATCAAAATTTACTTGGTGTGAATTTTTGGTATTTTTCTGATAATGTTCATTTTTTAATGAATAGTGAAAAATACTGCATTTTACATCAAAACTGCTTTTTAATCTAATTTATTTATATGATTATATTATCTTTTGAATTGGTTTTGAAGTTAAATTAGAATATATTTTTACCATTTTATCCAATGACAGTCATTGGAATCAATTTCACTTTGAAATTAGACTTAAACATGTGTCAATCTTTTGATACTTATTGTTTTGTAAAAACACGCTATTTACTCTGGCAGCGGGAATTAATTATTAAATTAATTAATGTGACTTATATGATTTTAATTTTGTAAAATAGACTTCATTTTTGAATTCGGAATATCAAATATAGCTTTGGGTGAATTTTTAGTAATTTTCTGAAAAACGTCAATTTTTGATGAATAGTGAAACCACTAAGTGGTACTTATAAAGACTGATTTTCCATTTAAATGAAATTTTGCCATCATTGTGATTTGAATTTCAAAAATCCAACATACATGGTTGTCATTAAGAAGTAAAATGTTGTTCAATGAGATTATAATAATTTTTTTGGTGAATAGTAACTTATTATGTTTTTAATCGCGATTAGTGGTAATTAGTGTAGTTTAAGGTAAAAATAATGCTTTAATAAAATAAGATAAGCTTGAAACATGTCCTACCCTCATTGGTTGTGTCATGGACGACCAAAACAAGCCATTGGTCAACTTGGGGACCCCATGGATTCACTTTGGTTTGGAAATGACATAAATTACTTTTTATTTAATGTAAAAGTAAAAATGACACAAACATAATATGTTTTACGAAAACAATTTTTACATGGGGTTATAAAGATCAGATTTTTGATTATAAATAGTCATTGGAAATCTAAAACGATTTCCTACATAATAGTATTTTTTTATAATTATTAGACATTATATAAATTAAATTATTTATGACATAATAATGATGCAGCGATGACATCATTATTTGATGATTTAAATAAAATGGAAAGATAATGTAAAATCTATGAACTAAACATGTCCAAAACCAATTGGATGAGTTTATTTAAAACCCTTATCACCCTATCCACGTATTATAGCAATGTGGGACCTTTTTAAACCGAAACACATTTTCAAATAAAGTAATATTTCTTTACTTTCCAAAAGTGTCCCTCCTCTCCTCTTATAAAAGGCCCCCACCTCTACCACATTTCACACACTCCTCAAGGATTTGGCTCGGCCAACCCATGCCCATTTACTCTCTTAAAATCCCTCTCCTCATCCTATAGTATTCCCTTTGGGCAGAATCCTTTCAAAGGAAGCCTTTAGGCTCAAATCAAAAGGAGTTACACTTTTAAAGGTAATTCATTCTCTCATGTTCATTTGTTTTATTTTGCTTCTCCAAACCCCCTAAACTCTTTTTATTTAATTATTTTGTAACAACACCAGTATCTTCAATATACTAGGATGTTGTTATAAGATTTATTTGAGCTACACTCTCACACAACTACATCAAATGGTTAAAGAACATACGGTTTCCGTGGATGGAGGAATTCTTCCTCCCGAAACGATGATTGTTCAATACTCATTTAACACCTTCAAAGGTGGCCATTATGATGTAACTATTTTTATATATGATATATAATATGTTTATGTTTTCCTTAAGCTTCTGTTTTTTTCATTTTGGGCATACCTTTATGGTTTCCATTATGGTTAAACACGATATCTTCATTTAAGGAAGTGCGGACTACCGCCCCCTAAAAGTGATTTGATTCGTTAATACCATACGTGGGATGTGTAAAGGATAAAGTTAATGATATTATATATGTTATTATACTTTAATTATAATATACTATTATATCATTATGATTCCATTCCAGAAAATATGAAATAGAAATGGAAGTAGCGTTCATCCGTATGTACGGCTTACCGTCTCCATGAAGGGTGCATTTCATTTCTTACCTCTGAATGTGATGTAATATTATAAATACATGTATATTCTGAATATATATGATACATATGTTATCCAAATCATTAATATCATTCTGTATATAACGAACCTTTGACCAAATTAACAACATGTAAGTGTAAGAACTCTATTTTTGACTTAAGAACCAAATACCAACAAAATGAACACTATTAACTTAAATTATTACATGATGTTCATAACATGGTATAAAAGGAATAATGAACTTGAAAAAGGTTCATAAGAAAGTATAGATTAACTCAAGTTTATTATTCATGAGATTAAAGAACGATCGGGTCAAGTCGGATACGAGGTATGGGACTTCATCTCAATCGCCTTTCATTGAGGCATATTTTGTTTTATACACAACCTTCTTTTATACGGTGTATAAACCCCTTTGACTTTTACGTTTATTCAAAAGGAAGATTTTTTATATAAAGCATTTAGTAAACGACAAAAGGGAATGTTTTTTTCGTACGTATGCGGCGACAACGACTTCTCCGCCATCGTGACCGTTATTTGAGTTTCGGCTTCCTCTACAAGCCATACCGTCTTTTTAAAAGAAAAAATAAATACCATGTTTTACTTTTCTTTTATTTTGGTATCGAAAATGGTTTTCATAATGTTTTTATATCAATGTGTTGTATTGATATCTTGTGATTAAAAGGTGGGAATGTTATGTTTCCTTTATGCATGTTTTATGTGATATGATTATGTTGAGGTTCTTGGGAATTATTATGAAAACGAGTGGTTCCGTGATAAACTAAGGGTGGGTGAGCCCGATATAGCTCTCCAATGCATTGGGTAACGCGAAGGAGTGAAACGTTATGGTTTCTCCGAAGAGATTTAGGGAATATACTGTGATGGGTATTCCAAATGTAACCAAGAGGGTTACTCCCTATGTAAGAATGTTATGAATGCCTCAAGTTACCTTTTTGTCTTATGATTTCAATGATTTATTCATTATTTTATGAGGTATGTTAATGTGCCTATGTTTTATGGGTAAATTATGATTTCATTCTTATGTATATATGAACTCATGTTTCCTTTCCATGTTTTTATAACCCATACTGAGCTTTTTATGCTCATCCCATGTTTTTTTGAAATGTTTTTCACATGTCAAGGGAAAGGTACAGGATATGATGATAGTGTCAAGGAAGTGTCAAGAAATAATCCATGTTTTATTTTAAATGTGTTTCCATTTATGGGAATGAAGAATACTATCTTTATGTAACCACTTTGTTTATATGTGGAATGTAATGCATGTTTTATGATCTAATTCTCTAAAACTCTAAACCCAAAAAGATCCTCAATGTGTAATCTTGTAATAACTCAAGATTAAGTAAGGTTTAAGGCTAGGGCATTATAGTTGGTATCAGAGGTCGGTTTAGATAACATTAGGAGTTAGAATTCTATTAAATAATTATCCAAAAAAAATTGAAATGATATAGCATTTGAAGATTACCATTTTGCTTCATCTAAGACATGTTTGTTCATAATGGTTTTCCGCAGAGGAAACAGGGAAGCAGTGATAGGAAGGCATACAGAAGGAATTAACCTTCCGAATCAGCATCCAGAAATGGTCGGTAGTGCAACTGAATAGTTTGTTGCAGTAATGGCGCAGTTGACTCAAGCGATAAATGGTGGTGGTATCCATGCACGAGATCAGCCAGATCAACTGCAGAGGAACATGTCAGTGGTGGAACATTTCATGAGGCAACATCCACCATCATTCAGAGGATCATCTGACCCTATGCTAGCTGAAGGGTGGATTAAATCACTGGAGAAGATTTTTGATGTCATGGGGTGTTCAGACAATCAAAAGGATAGTCTTGCTATTTACCGTTTGGAGGGTGAAGCAGATAAGTGGTGGTCTATGGTTAAAAATATCAGGGACGACGATGAGATTGATACTCTTGACTGGGATGAATTCAAAGGTATATTTCTTGAGAAGTATTTTCCTAAGGCTATTCGACGTAGGATGGAAAAGAAATTCTTGGAATTGAGGAATGAGGAAGACACAGTGGCTGCCTATGAAGAAAGGTTCACTCGTTTGGAAAGGTATGCTCCAAATTTTATCCGATACCTTGATAGTAAAATCAATCGTTTTTACTCAGGATTAAAGCCAAAATATCGAAGGGCATTAGCTTATCGTGGGTTTAAAAGTTATGAAAATCTTGTTCGATGTGCTGATAAGGTGGAAATGGAGTTTGCCGATAACCAAGTGTTCTATAACAACCAGCTGAATAAGAGACCGAGGTGGAAGGAGAAAGGTAAGAATTCTTCAAAAAAGTCTGATGGTAAGAAAACTAAGTTTCCAGTTTGTGATAAATGTGGCAAAAGGCATGATGGGGAATGTCTTCTAAATTCTGGAAAGTGCTACCGATGTGGTAAGATGGGACATAAGGCTCGTGATTGCACTGAAAAGGATCAAGTTGAAGGTAAGAACAAATTTTATTTATAGTTAGTGAAATGTTATATGTGCAATGAGATGGGTCACTATGCAAACGAGTGTCCGGAAAAGAGCTTGAGTGATGGGAAGCAGTTAGAATACAAGCAGAAAGGGGTGGTGAAATCCTTTGCAACTACTTCAGCAGATGTCGGGCCATCAAATGAAGTTGTATCAGGTACTTTGTTTCTTTTTTCAGATTATGCCAGTGTGTTGTTTGATTCGGGGTCTACACATTCATTCATCTCTGAAACCATTTCTAGGAAAATGGGAATACCATCTCAAGAAATGACTCCTGAACTTTTGGTAAAAACACCTGGGGGAAATGTTGAGGCAAAAATAATTTATAATAATATTCCTATCCTTATCTGTGGAAAGAACCTACTTGCAAACCTTATTTTTATACCTCTAGTAGAGTTTGATGTTATCATGGGTATGGATTGGCTCTCTATTTACCATGCTAAGATTGACTGTAGAGCTAAAGTAGTTTCTTTTCAGAAAGACTTTCAGTTTGTTTACGGGAATGAACCCTTACTTTTGATAACATATCAAGAGGCTGAGAAACTTGTAAAATATGGAAATGAATGTTACCATGCACACGTCATTGAAAATAAAGGAACTGTTCAGATTAATGATGTGCCAGTGGTAAATGAGTATCCTGATGTTTTTCCTGATGAGTTTCCTGGAATAATACCAGATTGGGAAGTTGAGTTTACTGTTGACATAGTTCATGATGCTAAGCCAATTTCAAAACCCCCTTATCGAATGACACAAATTGAACTTTTAGAGTTGAAGGAGCAATTGCAAGATTTATTAGAGAAAGGTTTCATTAGACCTAGCACATCACCATGGGGTGCTCCTGTTTTATTTGTTAAAAAGAAATATGGTTCTATGAGACTTTGCATTGATTATAGAGCCTTGAATAACATCACTGTTAAGAACAAATATCCTTTGCCTCATATCGATGATTTGTTTGATCAGCTCCAGGGTGCTCAGTTTTTTTCAAAGATTGACCTGAGATCAGGGTACCATCAGCTGAAGGTAAAGGAGGCAGATATTCCGAAGACCACGTCCCGTACGAGATATGGCCATTATGAATTTGTGGTAATGCCTTTTGAGCTAACCAATGCACCTGCTGTATTCATGGACTTAGTGAATAAAATTTTCCATAAGTAATTGGATAAGTTTGTGGTGGTTTTCATTGATGATATTTTGGTGTTTTATAAAAGTAAAGAGGAGCATGAAAGACATTTAAGGGTTATCTTGCAAACCTTAAAAGAAAAGAAACTGTATGGGAAATTCATCAAGTGTGAGTTTTGGTTGCAACAAATATCTTTCCTTGGTCACATTGTTTCTAAATATGGAACAACTGTTGATCCTACAAAAACAAAAGTTGTGGAAGAATGGCCAAGACCCACAAATGTAACCGAGATTCATAGCTTCCTTGGTTTGGCGGGCTATTACCGATGGCTTGTTAGAAATTTTTCACAGTTATCTAGTCCAATGACTAAGCTAACTCGTAAGGGTGTTATGTTTATCTGGACAAAGGAATGTGATGATTGTTTTCAGGAATTTAAAAGAAGATTGGTGAATGCTCCAGTTTTGGCACTACCTTCTAGGAATGGTGAGTTTGTTATATACATTGATGCTTCATTGAAAGGACTTGGTTGCGTCCTAATGCAGAATGATCAGGTAATTGCTTATGCTTCATGACAGTGGAAAACTCATGAGGTAAATTACCCTACACATGATTTGGAATTAGTTGCAGTTGTTTTTGCTTTAAAAATTTGGAGGCATCATTTGTATGGAGTAAAGTGTGAAATATATACCGATCACAAAAGTTTAAAGTATATATTAATCAGAAAGAGTTAAACATGAGACAGAGGAGATAGATAGAATTAATCATGGATTATGATTTTACAATTCATTACCATCAGGGAAAAGAAAATAAAGTGGATGATGCTTTTAGTCGAAAAAGTAATGCTTCATTAACAATTTTGCATTTAGAATGTGATCCTTTGGTTAAGGATTTGATGAACTTTGGAATAGAAGTTGTTGGTGCAGGAAGTCCTTATGTTTTGTTTTAGGTATCAGTGAGATCTTCTCTATCAGATAGAATCAAGCAAGCACATAAGCAAGACAGTGAGTTGCAGAAAAAGGTAGAGCTAGTTCAGAAAGGTAAATTTCCTGAATTCAACATTGATAATGATTGTGTTTTGAGATTTAGGAAGAGATTGTGTGTGCCTTGTGATTCACAGTTGAAGAGAGAGTTGTTATGTGAAGCTCATAGTTCTCCGTTTTGAGTTCATCCGGGTAGTACTAAGATGTATAGAGATCTGCGGGAGTATTACTGGTGGGATGGAATGAAAAAAGACATTGCTGACTTTACTGTGAAGTGTTTGACATGTCAACAGGTTAAAGCAGAGCGGCAGTTACCGAAAGGGATGCTTCATCCTTTACCGGTTCCAGAGTGGAAATGGGAGAATATATCCATGGACTTTTTGTGGGATTATTGAAGAAATCTCAAGGTAATAATGCAATCTGGGTTATTATTGATCGCTTGACCAAATCTTCTCATTTCCTTGCTATACGAGATACTTTATCTCTTGATCAACTTTCCCATTTGTGTCTTAAAGAGATAGTCAGGTTACATGGAGTTCCTCTCTCCATTGTATCGGATTGTGATCCCAGGTTTACTTCTAACATTTGGAAAGGCCTTCAGAAGTCGTTGGGTACTGAATTAAATTTTAGTACAGCTTTTCGTCCTCAATTAGATGGGCAGTCAGAACAAACAATCCAGACATTGGAGGATATGCTACGAGCTTGTTCTATGTATTATCAGGGAAGTTGGGACCAACATCTTTCTTTTGTTGAATTTTCATATAATAACAGTTTTCATTCCAGTATACAGATGGCACCATTTCATGCATTATATGGGAAGCGGTGTCGAACTCCATCTTTCTAGGATAAAGTGGGTGAAAGGAAGTTGATGGGACCAGAATTGGTAGAAGAGATGGCAGAAAAAGATTAGCTGATTCAGAAACACATGAGAACAGCTCAGAGCAGGCAGAAGAGTTATGCGGATAACCGGAGGAAGGATCTATCTTTCGAGGTAGGTGATCATGTTTTTCTCAAGGTTTCTCCTTGGAAAAGTGTGATGAGATTTGATAAGAAAGGAAAGATGAGACCAAGGTTCATTGGACCATACGAAATTCTGGAGAGAGTTGGATCAGTTTCATACCGAGTGGATTTACCTCCGATTTTATCTCAGGTACACAATGTTTTTCACGTTTCGATGTTGAGAAAGTATATGCCAGATCCATCTCATGTTTTGAGTCCAGAGGTAGTTCAGCTGGAAGAGAACCTATCTTATAAGGAACAAGCGGTCCATATTCTTGACCACAGGAAGCAAGTATTACGGAATAAGGTGATTCACTAGGTAAAGGTTTTGTGGAAAAACCAAATGATTGAAGAGGCAACATGGGAATCTGAAAATGCAATGAGGGATAAGTACCCTCATTTGTTCGTTAAGTAAATAAATTACGGTGACGCAATTTTCTAAAGGGGGGAAGGATGTAACATCCCAAGTAAGTAATGAATAATAGATATTTTTATCTATGTCTATTAATGATTAAGATAGTGTTTTAGAGGCTTAAAATTAAAATAAATACAATCTTATGCATGGAATACACTAATATTCTTAAAAGATTGTTTTACAGCCTTATGATGGAAAACACTTTTTTAAATATATCTTTTGACAATTTATAAACTATGTTTGTCAAAATAAACTTATTCTTTATGATTGGGTCATCAAAATTTACTTGGTGTGAATTTTTGGTATTTTTCTGACAATGTTCATTTTTTAATGAATAGTGAAAAATACTGCATTTTACATCAAAACTGATTTTTAATCTAATTTATTTATATTATTAGATTATATTTTGAATTGGTTTTGAAGTGAAATTAGAATATATTTTTACCATTTTATTCAATGATGGTAATTTGAATCAATTTCACTTTGAAATTAGACTTAAACTGGTGTCAATCTTTTGATACTTATTGTTTTGTAAAAACACGCTATTTGTTCTGGCAGCGGGAATTAATTATTAAATTAATTAATGTGACTTATATGATTTTAATGTTGTAAAATAGAATTAATTTTTGAATTCGGAATATCAAATATATCTTAGGGTGAATTTTTGGTAATTTTCTGAAAAACTTCAATTTTTGATGAATAGTGAAACCACTAAGTGGTACTTATAAAGACTGATTTTCCGTTTAAATGAAATTTTGCCATCATTTTGTTTTGAATTTCAAAAATCTGACATAAATGGTTGTCATTAATAAGTAAAATGTGGTTCAATGAGATTATAATAATTTTTTTGGTGAATAGTAACTTATTAAGTTTTTAATCGCGATTAGTGGTAATTAGTGTAGTTTAAGGAAAAAATAATGCTTTAATTAAATAAGATGAGCTTGACACATGTCTTACCCTCATTGTTTGTGTCATGGCCGACCAAGAAAATCCATGGGTCAACTTGGGGACCCCATGGATCCACTTTGGTTGGGAAATGACATAAATTACTTTTTATTTAATGTAAAAGTAAAAATGACAAAAACATAATATGTTTTACGAAAACAATTTTTACATGGGGTTATAAAGATCAGATTTTTGATTATAAATAGTAATTGGAAAGATAAAACTATTTCCTACATCATAGTATTTTTTTTTATAATTTTTAGACATTAAATAAATTAAATTATTTATGACATAATAATGATGCAGTGATGACATCATTATTTGACGATTTAAATAAAATGGAAAGATAATGTAAACTCTATGAACTACACATGTCCAAAACCAATTGGATGAGTGTATTTCGAACCCTTATCACCTTATCCACGAATTATATCAATGTGGGACCTTTTTAAACCAAAACACATTTTCAGATAAAGTAATATTTCTTTACTTTCCAAAAGTGCCCCTCCTCTCTTCTTATAAAAGGCCCCCACCTCTACCTCATTTCACACACTCCTAAAGCCTTTGGATCGGCCAACCGCTGCCCATTTACTCTCTCCACATCCCTCTTCTCATCCTAGAGGATTAACTTTGGTCATAATCCTTTCAAAGGATGCCTTTAGGCTCAAATCCAAAGGAGTTACACTTTTAAAGGTAATTCATTCTCTCATGTTCATTTGTTTTATTTTGCTTCTCCAAACCCCATAAACTCTTTTTATTTACTTCTTTTGTAATAACAACAGTATCTTCAATATACTAGGATGTTTTTATAAGATTTATTTGAGCTACACTCTCACACAACTACATCAAATGGTTAAAGAACATACGGTTTCCGTGGATGGAGAAATTCTACCTCCCGAAACGATGATTGTTCAATACTCATTTAACACATTCAAAGGTGGCCATTATGATGTCACTATTTTTATATATGATATCTAATATGTTTATGTTTTTTTTAAGTTTCTGTTTTTTCATTTTGGGCATACCTTTATGGTTTCCATTATGGGTAAACACGATATCATCATTTTAGGAAGTGCGGACTACCGCCCCCTGAAAGTGATTTGATTCGTTAATACCATATGTGGGATGTGTAAAGGATAAAGTTAATGATATTATATATGTTATTATACTGGAATTATAATATACTCTTATATCATTATTATTCCATTCTAGAAAATATGAAATAGAAATGGAAGTAGCGTTCATGCGTACGTACGGCTTACCCTCTCCATGAATGGTGCATTTCATTTCTTACCTCTGAATGTGATGTAATATTATAAATACATGTATATGCTGAATATATATGATATATATGTTATCCAAATCATTCATATTATTCTGGATATATAGAACCTTTGACCAAATTAACAACATGTAAGTGTAAGAAGTCTATTTTTGATTTAAGAACCAAATACCCACAAAATGAACACTATTAACTTAAATGATTACATGATGTTCATAACATGGTATAAAAGGAATAATGAACTTGAAAAAGGTTCATAAGCAACTAGATATTAACTCAAGTTTATTATTCTGGAGACTAAAGAACGGTCGGGTCAAGTCGGATACGAGGTATGGGACTTCATCTCAATCTCCTTTCATTGAGGCATATTTTGTTTTATACACAACCTTATTTTATACGGTGTATAAACGTCTTTGACTTTTACGTTTATTCAAAAGGAATCTTTTTTATACGAAGTGTTTACTAAACGAAAAAAGGGAATGTTTTTTTTCGTACGTATGCGGCGACAACGACTTCTCCGACGTCGTGACCGTTATTTGAGTTTCAGCTTCCTCTACAAGCCATACCTTCTTTTCAAAAGAAAAAATAAATACCATGTTTTACTTTTCTTTTATTTTGGTATCGAAAATGGTTTTCATAATGTATTTATATCAATGTGTTGTATTGATATCTTGTGATTAAAAGGTGGGAATGTTATGTTTCCTTTATGCATGTTTTATGTGATATGATTATGTTGATGTTCTTGGGAATTATTATGAAAACGGGTGGTTCCGTGATAAACTAAGGGCGGGTGAGCCCGATATAGCTCTCCAATGCATTGGGTAACGTGAAGGAGTGAAATGTTAAGGTTTCTCCGAAGATATTTAGGGAATATACTGTGATGGGTATTCCAAATGTAACCAAGAGGGTTACTCCCTACGTAAGAATGTTATGAATGCATCAAGTTACCTTTATGTCTTATGATTTCTATGATTTATTCATGATTTTATGAGGTATGTTAATGTCCCTATGTTTTATGGGTAAAGTATGATATCATTCTTATGAATATATGAACTCATGTTTCCTTTCCATGTTTTTATAACCCATACTGAGCTTTTTATGCTCATCCCAAGTTTTTTTGAAATGTTTTTCACAGGTCAAGGGAAAGGTACATGATATGATGATAGTGTCAAGGAAGTGTCAAGAAATAATCCATGTTTTATTTTAAATGTGTTTCCATTGATGTGAATGAAAAATACTATCTTTATGTAACCACTTTCTTTATATGTGGAATGTAATGAAAGTTTTATGATCTAATTCTCTAAAACTCTAAACACGAAAAGATCCTCAATGTGTAATCTTGTAATAACTCAAGATTAAGTAAGGTTTAAGGCTGGGCCTTATAATGAAAACGGACCAAAACATACAAAATTAATAGTCACATTGAAACAAACATATGAAATGTAAATAATGTTCTGAAATCATTAAACATAACTACTAACCATTCGGAGTAATATGGTCAATGGTTTCAAGAATTCACATAAAAAATCAATGAAATCATAAACCATTCAATAAAACGTGGTGGATGATATCATTAGAGATTAACCTAAATGATGTAAAATATTCCATAAAAGATGATGACTTACCTGATGATACTTTTAAATGAGACCGTTTAAAACCCTGTGAAGAAATAATCCTCAAACATTCCAAAGTATGCCACACCACCTTGAAAAATTCAAATAATAATACCTTAATGTATCATGAGATTAAATATACTCTTGATATTATATAAAAATGGAATTACATACATCAAAAGAACAAAATTTGCGGCGAAGAAGGAATATATCTCATAAAAGTTAATGTGAGTTGAGATAAATCATTTTTTTCTTTGAAAAGAGGAGCTCTTTTAAAAAATAATTTTTATTTGTCATGAAATCAGATTGTAAACATTAATATTCTAGAAAATAAAATTATTGGTCATTGAAATTATACGTTAGGATTAAATAAATTCTTATTGTAGTGAAATAATTTAAAAATATTTTTTATAGAAGCTCTAGAAATAATACATTTATGTGTGGTTTATGGAAAATATGAAAGGATTTTAAAGAAAAAGGCATGTTTTTATTAATAAGACTATAAATTAACCAAAATAAATATTTCATGTTAAAATGTGTTATTCTATAAAGAAAAATATTGATTAAAATAGATTATAGACATAAATTCAATGTATGTTAGAATATGAGATGTTCCATGAATCAGGCATTCATTTCTGAAGAATATTTTATAGATTCATTTAAACCATATAACAACCAATAAAATGAAAAGATATTCAGATTGGTACAGATATATATAACATTCACACAGAATGTATTAGGATTATATAAGAATAAATAATAATATTTTGATGTGAATTTAGAATAATAGAAATGCTAATGAAAATGGATATTTGGGAAGAAAATACTAACATTGTAATCAATTGAATCGTATTCCCCAAAATTAATAATTAATTAATTATATATTTAATATAACTAAAATAATTTGATTAATGATATTATAAATTAATGGGAAGTATAAATAAACCAATCATAACTAATAGTATTGAATACTAAATATCTTAGAAAAGTGGAAGTGAGATGAAGAACCCCCTTACAATCATTTTTCCATGGTAACAAGTGTTCTTGTGGGGGATTAATGAGAGGTAAAGGTGTATCCTATCATTTATATATCATAAGGAAATTATGGAGGGTGTTGAAAAAACATACCCCATATTTATGAATTAACACTTAAAGGGCCAAACATAGGGGGGATTCTTGAATAAAAGTGAGTGAGAGGATCCCTTACCATTAATCCAAGGGTGTTATTCACGTGATCTTAATGAGAAAAATAACTATATTTGGTTCATTAATTAAAAATAAAAGTACCATTTATACATCAATTTTTTTTAATATTCAGTTATTTAGTATATTAGTGGCCTTTTATATGGGTTATGTGATTCAATTAACTTGTTCGTGAGTACTTGTTTTCATAATATTCCTGCTCGACTAACTTATGAAAGAGTATGATAGTTCTTGTACGATGGTAGTTGTCGTATAGAATTGATTTCATTTTTTATTAATTAATAAATATAGTATTACATTTTTATAAAATTTATTTGGATATTTTTAGTGAAGGGGAATCATTATACAAAACATTAATGATAAATCCTAGTATTAATTTTGTGAATTTCTACATAGTTAATTTATTTTATATTATTATTTTACATCATGAGTTATTAATGATTCAAAAATAAAAAATTAGATAAAATAAATATATAATAGTCTGGTTCAACCATAAAAATATTATCATGTCCATTATTTTATATGGTAAATCAATTTGAATGCATTTTCGTCCTTAAATGTGATAAATCAACACATCTCGGACGATGTTTCGTTTATAGCATAAATGATGGGGAAATGACAGATGAAGATGGATTATCCCATTAGAATAAAAAATACCCATCACATGTATAGTACCGGAGTTTTCATACTATTTGAATTCGGAGGGTTTAACAAAGTAATGAGAATGAAGGAACATTAAAATTAGAGAAAAGGAAAGAGGAATTTTACATCTTGAATTAACCTTCCTTGAGAGCCTCATAATAGAAGATGGTTTTTTCTTTTTATGAGACCAAAGGATTATGTTTGTGGGGTAGGATCTTGGTAGGATATTTTTGTAGAATTTATAGAAGGAATAAAGAATGATAGGATTGAAGAGAATAGGGTGGAACATGTGGTATTTATAATGGAGGGAGGGTTGTTTTTTAATATTTTAATCCATTGTTTATTATTTTTCAATAATAGATAAATTATGACAAATACATGATAGAAATAGTAATATGTTAATGTTTGTTTGACCCAGCGGTTCTTACATCTAAATAAAATCATCAATGATTCAATAAATCAATTATTTATCATTTATTATAAATTATATTATTTTACTATTCACCAAAAATCATGTAATTCATAAAAATCCCAAAATTTCACCGTAACCATTTTTCAATGTGTAAAAATCCAAAAAGGAAGTCCATTTCTCAAAAATAATTTTCAAAA
The DNA here is from genome assembly GCA_963277665.1 of Viscum album. Taxonomy (NCBI): domain Eukaryota; kingdom Viridiplantae; phylum Streptophyta; class Magnoliopsida; order Santalales; family Viscaceae; genus Viscum; species Viscum album. The sequence continues at coordinate 105,760,570 of OY728144.1, read as the reverse complement.
TATTATTATTTTAATTTTTAATTAAAAGCATAATTTATTTTAAAAATATCATTTTAAAACATTTATTTACCTATTCCAAAACATAGGATCATCATACTTTAACACAAATAAAATAAATAAACTATCATAGTTGAGGATATAAATTATATGGGAATATCATGAATCATATGAGTAAAAATAATATTCATAAGTGTATGTTACAATTCACCAAAAATTATGTTGGTCATATCAGACTCTAAATTACAAACAAATCACAATAGTGTGTGTATTATTTTTGAAATAGAAATAATAGGTGTTGTATAATTATGTTTACTGGCTAAGTTAAAACAAAGTTGCGGTTTTTAGATGCTTATTGTTTCTTGTATTAAATATTAAATTTATTTTCAAAAACTTGGGGTGTTAAAAAATTAAGGACAATGTTTAGATAAATACATTGAAAAAATCATTGTCGAATTGTACAGGAAAATACCCCTACCTCAAGTTTGTAATTTCATCATAAATCTTCTAAATTATTGAATAATACAATCCTATTAATTTTTTAAATGTTTAAAAACTATTTTAATTGTTATTATTCCTTTTTATTCATTTGATATCATGAATTATTTATTTATTACAATTGTTCTTATTAAATTTCTTATTTTAAGGTTTCAAATACATTCCTCAAATATTGATTTTCTATAATTCTAAAATTATATGATTCTTATCCATTTATTACATAACATCAATATGAATAATTCTATATGTTTTATATCATTCCAGAATCAAAAAAAAATTCAAAATAGTAATAGATATTTCTAACTTATAAACCTTATTTGGTATAATTGTTTTAAAAGTGTAAAAATTTCATTGAATATCATAATTTTTATATAAATATATTCAATATTAATAACATTAACTTCAGAACTAAATACTTATTATGAATAATACAAATTCTCATCATTTTTATAAGTAGTTGAACAATAAATATTTAATTATACTCTATTTAATTCAATGTTATTGATCTTATGAATTAGTACCAAAAGAATTTGAGAATTATGTATAATAAAATAAAATAAGGAAAAGGTGATTAAAAAATTATATGTTCAAATTGTTCCTTGCAGTTTGACTTTTCAAAAACTACTTCAAAACACTTTGTTATGACTGATGTTTAGAAGACAGAAATAATAATTCTAGGATATGGATTAATATAATAGAATTTATTGGAAAATAAATCCTTGATGTTTGGATAATTGTTATGTATGTAATCTTTTAAAAAAAACCTTGAATAAATTTCTATAAACAATTTACAATTAGGTTTAAAAAAGATATTGCATAACTTTAGGTGGATTTTGAAAAAATTGGTATCAATTGGGTTAGAAACCCATATCTCCATAAATCACATGATTTATAATCTCAATAACATTTAATTTAATATAGATTAAAATAATTTATGAAATATTGTTCCTTAGCATTTATTTTTATCTTTAAACTAATACAAGGACATGAAATTACTATATATTTTTTTATATTTACTCTGACATTATTATCTTAACATTTAGTATTTTCATTAACATTATGTATTGGTTCAAATATATAGTATTATCATTATTCTTCATAATTAAATATCAACAAAGAAATAAAATTCATTATAAATCTCATCAAATACATTTTAGGAAAAAATATATATATTAATACAAACATAGATTCAATTTTTTAATTTGAATATTAATTTATTTGAATATATCAACTTCATCCTAATTTTATTATAATTTTTTTTCATTTTTTATAAATTAAAAATAGTCACATAATTAAATATATTAAAGATAAATATAACGAATTAAAAAAATCTATATATGGATGAAACAATAGGAACTATACCACATACGATTGATATAACAACCGGTTTATCTGTATAGGAATAAGTTATTTTCGGTTTTCTAATGAATTATAATGTATTTTTATCATGAAAATTTGAAAAATATGGATTTCAAAAACTCATTTTAGTATCCAATGATAGGAAATATACCTATGTTAGAATGATATGGTGTTGGAAATTGGTTTGTAAAAAAAATGTAGTGATATAAGATCTGACGTAAGATTAATTATATGACACATCAGATATTTCACTTGTGATTAATACCATGTCTTGCTAGATTAACTAATACATTTTGAGTTAAATAAACATTGATAATGGATTTACACCACATCAGATTAAAAACAGTTCTTGTATAATATTAAATTTGTAAATGGTATTGGTTAATTTTTAGAGATGTTTCGGATGTAAGATTCAATATGTACCCATGGATCATTTACACATTGTGTAACATTAACTCATCATATAAAAAATCATGTTAAATCCTTTTAAAAATACAATTTTATGTAAAATTAATTACTCAATCAAATAGTATTACCCTACGACGAACCAAATAGGAATTAGTAAGTACCTAAAAAAATATTAATTCCTTATTAGAGTGGTACAAAAATAATGATAATATCCCTAAATTCATTATTCTAAAATATGATAATTCATAAAAAATTTATGAAATTATTGGATTATTGGAAATAAAAAAAATGATTTGTGGATCATGCACATTGATTGAAGAAAATAATGAAAAATATGAAATAAAATTTTTACAATTATAAAAATAATCCATGGTTATGATGATAAATTATAGATTTATTATAAGTTTGAATACTGTCACTGTGATTATTTCTCTATTATACCTATGATTGTGTATAACATGACTAAGGTGTGCATGATTATGAACCAACCACCGTCGTGGTTAGGTGTTATTGTCTCATGTCCTGAGTCCCACTATAGGGTATTGGGAGTTTATAATTCACCTGATGATATTTATGTGAGAACCTCTATACCATGGGGCATTTTTCGATGGTGATTGTGTATTATTTAATTTTGGAGAAAACCATGATGGTGCGATAAAAAAAGAAGATAGTATTATTTTATCCTATTAGAGCTAGTTATTATGATTCATGACATATAACATTTATCAAAGATGGAGAAACATTTATACATTTCATGGGTATGACTTATGTGGATATTTTTACCCATGGTAGTAGAAATCTTCTCTTTGGTGTGTGTGAAAAATATATAATTGGCTTCCTACTGGTTTATGACTGTTATATGTCATGATTCCTACATTGGGATGTGGGTAGTTCAAGATATTCCATATAATAATAGTGTTATCTCTTTATTGACATAAATCTATTTCCAATAAACTGGGTGCCATATCGATAGGAAAAAATACATAAGGTTTCTATGCCCAAATTAGATAGTATCATGTCCCCAAAAGAGCATTTTCCACAACAGGGTACGTCATGTTCCATATAATAGTTCTATTTTTATATGTAAAGTATGCATTTTATTTTTTAATAAATATCAATAAATTCATTGTGTGAAGTTGAGTATTGATGTTGTGATAACTACAATACCTATTTACAAGAGTTAGTGTCTAAATTATTAAATTTAAATAGAATTCTAGTTATATAACCCAGAATGAGGAACCAATTTATTATCCTTGAAGAAACATATGAATAATTAATTCCTATTATCCAATGAAATAAAATATAAAACATATAAAAAACACATTTGGAATCCTTGAATCAAATTCAATGATTTTTTCTTAAATAAAGGGGAAATTAAAAAAATAAGGGTGACCTCAAATTCCCATAAAGGTTTTAATTATAATGGAAGATATTATTTGTAAATGAGGAATAATTAACATATTAAGGTAAATAAATTGAGACACAAGCCATTTAATCAATAAAAGTATTAAGAAATTCATTCATTGATAATGTAAAATAAAATAATCTCATTTATAATAATAATTAAATTATAAAATTATAAAATTCATATTATTGGACAGAATGATTTCCAATATCCTGATATCTTTATCACTGTCATCTTACACTAAGACTTTTTAAACTATGGGTATGCATATTCTAAAAATGTACTTACTAAAACATTAAAACTAGTTTTCTAATGATACATGTCGATGCATTGAGTGACTATATAATCTAAGTCCCAACTCTTCACTATATATCTGATGCTAATATATTTAATTATCAATTTACATCATAATCAATATAACTTTTCATAAAATTCTATATGTTGTAAAGAATACATTACATCAGAATTTTCATAGTCAATCAAATAACATTCATATTAATACATAATATGTAAATAATATGTTGTTTAATAAGTAATAACATCCATGATAAAAATATTTTTTATATTTTAGTGATATTTAATTAAAAAATTAATATTATCTCTGGAAAGTAAATGTTGAATAAGAATTTAACAACTCAAAAATTAATAAGATATAAAATATAAACATTTGTTCCTCAGAAATATAATTTTTTTAATAATATCATATCCATTAAAAAATTATAAAAATGGAATTTAAATAAAATAATATTTTTTCATTGAAGTCTTTTATTTTAAAATTTATCAAAATAATACAGATGAATATTTATATTCTACAACATTTATGGTTGCAGGAATGTTTGTTAACATTAGAAAAGTTAAAATAAATATTAGTTTTTGTTTTTTTAAGAGAATGTAATAAATTTCCATTATAGAAAAAATTATAAATATAACTTTCCTAAATTTAAGAATACCAACATAAATTAATGTTTTATTAAAAAATCATATGACTAAATCAATATAACTTCTATAATATAAATATGAAAATTATGGAAACAGAATAATTTAATTTTATCAAAGAGATAAATAAAATTCTCATTTATTTTAGAACATTATTTTCATGATTACCATTAGAAATTGGGGAAATTTTGGGATAATAAATAATAACTTTGAATATAATTTAGGTATAATAAAATAGATTATTTTTATAAATGATACGATGTATGATTCCATTAATTTTAATAAAAAATATAAAAAATGAGATTGTAAAAAAAACTTTACATCTTTTGTATCATTAAAATTATAACCCCCAAAAATTATAAATTCGTATTATTGGATTAATCATAAATATAGAATATATATTCATGTTATATACTTAAATAATTTTTAAATAAATAATATAATATTAAATAGGTGAATAATTTGAAATATGTCTCAATTGAGTGGAAAATGATATAAATTCCCTTACCTCAGGTTTCTACATTGTTTAATGTGAAGAAAAATATAATATTATGGTTGTGATTGAATAATTAATTTATAAAATAACATAATTTATATTTTTAGGATGAAATATGATCTTTATATAAAATATTATCCACCATTTATTATCCATCATTCATTATTATTAATTTCTATGGCGTTAACTTCATTTGTTTCTCATGCATGTTTATTCATGGAAGTTTATGTTTTTTCTAATATAATTCTTACATAATATTATCAATTTTAATATTTATATAAATTTCATATATATAAATTTTACATGTTTATTCATCCATAAAATGTAGAGGTATAAAATGAGATAATTTTGTTCACGGAGAGGGTATGCCTTACATCCGTTTGAAGGGTGTTTTCAATTTTGGGTGGATTTAAAAAAAGGTAAATAATTATTAATCGTTACTTAGTCATTAATATATATAAAGATATATATATATATATTATACTCATAAAAGAAATCATAATTACTGTATATATAAATTTTTAAAAAAAAATTCCACTTGGATTTTTGGTGGTGGTTGGCGACATGTAAAGATGGGTGAAATTTTAAATATTCAATGAAAAGTAAGGTAAGAAATTAGATGTGATATTTCAATTCCAACAGAATTATTCTTTCCTAAATAACATATATAAATTTTTTTCCAACTTTTAAAACATCCATGTCAAATGTTTTAAAAAAAATTACAACACTATTAGAGATTTAAATCTATATGTACGCATGCGTCATGTTTTCACTGTTTATACAATAAAAAATGTTGAAATTGTTGCCTAATAATAATGAAAAAAAAAATATTATAATTATTAGAGTGGATTAAATATTTAATAATACATATAAAATTTTTATTGGAATAACAATGTGAATGAAATTTAAATGAGTTGGTAACATGATTACCTCTTCTCCAATAGTCTTCCTTAATATCTCCTCTTAATGCACCACATGGTTGTATTTTTGAAAGTAGATGGATAATAGAGATTTTATATTCAAATTTGGGAAGATACATGGTTAGGATGTGGTCAATATATGTTTCTTAATTTGGTTTAAATAAAATAGGGAAGGGGTGTCCTTTTATAAACGAGGGGTTGGAAAGTCAAGGAATTATGTAAAAAATAAATTAATTTCAATTAATTTTCCATGGGAAATGGATCCAAATTGAATTTACACTATTATAGATGAGTAAGAGTTTAAATACTATAATATAATAAAATGTATTCAATTATAATGGTCACCATTATATCTATGTTTTAATCTACTATTAACCCTTTTGATAATTACAATAATATATGTGTATTTTATCAATTAAGGGTTATGAATGTTATGATAGATGATAAAAAACCTGTCAATGAAAAATAGTTGAAAATTCAATCTATATCCAATTAACAAGGAAAAATATAATTTTTTTATTAATTTGAAATAATTATTATTTATTATAAAATATTATTTATTATATTTTTATAAAAATATATTTAAATTGATAATAAAAACAATGTTACATAAAATGAATTCAAATATAAATCATTAAAACATTTATAATATTTAATATTTATCTAGAACATTAATGGTGCAAAATAATTTTTAAAACAATTCTTAGATTTAAAATTTAAAAATTCATATATTAATTTTTTATATTACTTGAATAAATATTGCTTCAAAATTGTTTATGCATTTTATCCAATTATCGACATGATAAATTTTATCACAGTAACTATTCAAAACATTTGAAATTTAAAGTTTTTTAATTAATAAATTTGACCCCTTAATTTTTTATATGGTATCCATTATTCAAGAATTTGTTTCTATAAGTTGAAGAAAATAGTTTCAATTGAAATTCATAAATCAAAATGAAAAATAGTTTTTTAGAAAAAAATAATTTTAATCATAAAAATTAAATTATATCAAAATCATGAATTTTTTATTATTTTATTAGAAATCAAATAGATCATATTTCTCTTAAAGAACAAATAAAAATTATATTATAAATTTTATAATACATAATTAAGAAAAAAGAACAGTCAGTATTTGAAAATTCATTATTTTTCAATATCCACTAAATAATTAATCATTTTAATACAGTCAAAAATTTTCAATATTTTATGATTTGTTATTATTATTTCATAGAGGAAATTATTATGAGAAAGTTAAATTTAAAAAATATTAGAGGTTTTGGTTTTAATCATATTCTTGAATATATCAATATGTATTGTGCTTTGGTTTTTTTAAACGATAAGAGTATTATAATGGATGATAGTGTATTACATTCATCCATCCATAGAAAAAATATCATTCCTTAAATTTCATAAATTCCACCTCAGGAATAATTTTTTTTATTTCCTGAAAAAATCAAAAGATTCCCACATTGCTTTTACTGGATTATTATTTCTCAAAGGTACCTTTACCGACAGAGTCGTCTAATTCAACAACATGTATCCCCATGTGTCCATAATAATGATAGAATCATCAATGTAATATAGAATAGGTTTTAATTAGATTTCATAAAAATTTAGAACATAAATTAGATAAGAAATGTCATTCCTCATTATAGATTCAGAGAACATATAACGTACTTTAGAGGGGGTAGGTGGAATTTCTAAATGACCATCCCTAGCTCCAATTATTTCAAAAAAATTAAATGTTTTAATATTCTTGGGGTTATGTTTTATTTTCCTATCAAACTATATAAGACCCTTCTAAGGTGATCAATTATAGGAAATTCGATCTCCATCCTTAAATTCTAAACCCTTCCATTGGTTATCCTTATAGATCATTTACCTATTTCTGGCTTGTGTAATAGGGGTTTAATAGTCATTACCTTTACCGTTGACTCTAAAATATCAGCTTGGACCAGAATATTTCATTCACCAAAAATATCACAACAATTTAATGTATGGAATTGTTTTTGTATATTTCATCAATGGACACCAATTAATTCTTTTAATGTAAGCTATTGTTATAGGTAAACCCCAAAAATCATAACTATTAATCCAACATTCTTTTAAAGTTATGATATCATGACCACAACATATATTCTAATGTTTGAATAGTTATTTTTTACTATCCATCAGATTGAGGGTTATAGAAAATCTTCAATTGAAGCTCGTTATCTGGAGACTACTAAATACATTTCCTGAACATTGATATAAATAGCCATTCATTATCAAAAATTCTTGAAAGAGGCACACCATAAATTCTTAATACATCAAACACATAGATTCATTCTAGGAAATTTAATGTAAAATCATATCTTATAATGATGAACTGTGTAGATTTGGAAGGGAAATTAACAATAACCCAAATTTCATCATTATTTATACATGTATTTCTTAATAAAGTGAAAAAGACAATAATAATGTGATGTTATTTATACATTGAAATAGGTATGTTTATCTTGAATCTTTTAAGACACTATATCTCAGCCTACACATATGGATAAATAAAATATATTGATACAAAATAAAAAATTCCATACTTTATATTATCCCACCAAAAATATTCTTTCAAATCTATCTATACCATGGTGATACCATGGGGTATAGATAAATTCAGGCTATGCAAACAGTCTAAAAATTGTTTTTTTAGTTCGAGAATAGATTAAACATATATCGTCTATCCAAAATTTTAAAATTCTATCATTAACAATGTTGTCTTCCAATTTCCCAACATTAATGACATCAATTTTATTTTCAAAATTTTTATAATGTAGCTATGAAATTTTTACTTATTCTAATTAAGATGGTATGGAATTAATTTGAAAAAGTAGGTATGGTTCCCCTTCCACAATAATTCTTATATATATCCATACTAAATCCATGAACATGGGATCCCTGTCGACCTTCTTTTTTTTGACAGGACCCCATTATATATCTAGGTCAATGAATTCACTTTCTTATTTTACTGTCCTAGGTGGTACTATATTAGGAAATAATTGTCATTGAATAACTCAAGACATTTCTTATTAACCATATTTAGTTCATTCAATGAATGTATATATTTTAGTCTCTTATGAACTGTGTATATCGAACCAATAACTCTAGAGATAATGTATACATGCCTACAACGAAAAAAATTACAGATTACAACTCATGATCATGAATTTCATTTTTTCAGGATTCGTTGACTGAATAGAGTAATATAAAATTACATTAGCCTTTTGTATAATGACACGACCATGTAAATAATTTAATGTGTCATTATATTTCGAAGAACAATCATTTGATATTTGTAGTTTATAAAATTTATAATTCCAAAATATTTCCTCAAATTGTTCAAAACAATATTCCCTATACATTTTTAAATGCGAACATAACCCATTTATCTGTAATAATGGTTAAAAGTTTTGCTAAATGGGTAAACTATTGAACAAATCACTAAATGTAAGAGGTTAATACATTAAAACTACATAACTTGGATAATTCTTTTTGGTATGACATTCTTTTACTGCCTTTTTATTTTAATAATCAACATAGATTCTATAATTACAAAAAAATAGTGATTGAAAATAAAAACAATCATAAGATATAACTCACACTTTCATAATTGATCATCAAACTATATTTTCTAAGAGTCTAATGAATAATCCACAATTGATTCTCATGGTCTTCATAGACTTTGTAGTACACCATGTATCAAAAAAAATAAATAATAATTATATCAATGATTTATTTATATGATATAATCATTATATTCATAAAAATAGGGTTCATTAGTCAATCCAAATGGAATTAATTTAAATGAATTATGTCCATACCGAGTACCAAATGTTTTCTATTGGACCCTCTATGTTTTTTAGTCTTTATAATCACAAATAATGTCAATATATAGACTCTACTCTTTCCTTCCTTTTTAATATCTCTAAGTAAATCAAATTTTTTCACACATAATAATTAACTTAAATAAGTCAATAAACTATATTCATGATTAAATATGTTTACAAGTGTATTTATACATGTATATTGTGATAACACTTATTCTTGTAAGGACTGTGTAAGATAGACACTTCATAAACTTTTTAGATTCCCTGACACTGATGTTCAACACACAGATGTTCGTCAAACCGATGATGGCACACTGAAGTTGACACACCGATGTCAACACACCGAAGATGACAGACTGAAGTCGACACACCAAAGTCAACACATCATAGGTGATAGAATGAAGTCAACACACCGAAGGCGACACACTGATGACGACACACTAAAAAAGACAGACTGAAGTCGACACACAAAAGATGGAAGACCAAAGTCCACACATCGAAGATGACACACCGAAAATGAAAGACCGATGTTACCAAACTGAAGACACCAGACTAAATATGACTCGCTGATATTCATAAATAATTGATTTTATTTTATTAATCCAAATTTATTTCTAACGGTCATGTTTAGTCAAATTAATGTTTCTGACATTTTTTAATTTTATCAGTAGGACTATCCGTAGACAGTATGAGGCACATGTACGTGACAAGATTTTCTTGCCTAGTGGATCATGAAGTATAAAATGACTTCAATCAAAGCTCTAAAAACACGTACACAATGATATATACAAATACACATAGATCTTGAAAAACATGCTGAAATATAGATTGTGCGAACTCATAATATTGAAAAAGAGAGAAACTGAAAGCTTGAGATGACATATCAAATACCTACTGAATCTTGCGGAACATACTCACAAAGAATACCTAAAAACATTCACAAGAAATTGCAACACTCTATTCTGAATCCAAAATTCAAAAGAGTACCCAATATCATTTCCTCAACATCCATTGAATCCAGATCATTTTTTCACAACACACAGAGAATTTTAAACCCTATTATCTTTTATAACTCTTTTGTGTTCTTATCATAACTATTTGATCACTGTGTATATCTATTTGAATCACACAATGTTTCTCCTAAGAAAAATAGGAGGATAAGAAAATATCCTCACTCTTGATCTCTTCATGAACTTGAATCCCATATAGAACTACGGAAGATATCCTGTGTGATCAGTTTATTTTTTTCCCATGAATACTTATTATAGAGGTCAAGTGTGACATGGAAAGCCTTGTGTGCTATTGTGTACCCCGATCCAGTGTGTGGATCAAAATATTTTTAACATAAAATTATTGGTGTAAGGTGATCACAACGTTGAGAGGACTATGTCTCGGCTTGAGACCAAACCTCTTGTTTTGACCACTGTGCCATTTGTCTTATATTCTTATCTATTATGTATTTCTTGCATTAAGATAAAACAAACACTGATAGTTAGTTTAGAAAGTGTTTATATTGGTTTTGAATTCCTATATTAGTTTCAAAATATTTACTAATCTTAATATTGGTAAAAATGTGAATTAGTCAATCCTTAGAGAAACTAATTGAACTTTTAGGACTTATATTAATTCACTACAAACTGACTTCGATTTTATTATAATAGTGGGATAAAATTTTAAAAAACATATTTTAACAGAAATTTTAATAGATACTCAATTATCCCCCCTCTTGAGTGATCTACTCTAACTAACATTTGGTATTAGATGGTTTTGAAAGTTATTATTTGTTGTTCTAATCGTTTCAACTGTGATTATAGTTGTGTTTCAAAGATCATAAAATTTTTGTTATTTGTAAATTTTCAACTCTTTGAAATTATTTTACAACTATTATCATGGAAAATATATTATAAGGGATTGCTACTAATAGACCGCATTTCTTTAATGGAACTACCAATTCTGAGTGGAATCTGAAAATTAAAATACATTAATAGTGTATGGGATTTGAAATCTAGACCGCTACTTAAAGTAAATATGAAATACCTAAAAATTCTAGATCACTTGTTATAAACCTACCAAAACTACCTATGAAAATAATTATAATGTAATTAATGCTCTGTAGTGTGCAGTAAGAGATAAATATTTTAAATATAATTCTACTTGTAAAAATGCAAAATAAATTTTGGATACTCTCTATATTTTTCAAGAAAGAACATATAATGTTAAAGAAATGTGATTGAATACTTATAATATCAGATATGATAACTTTAGAATAATTATTGATTAGTCAATTTATGATATCTTTCTAGGGTTCAATGAAATTGTGTATAATATGATTTCTTTAGGAAGATAATTAATAGATAAAGATCAGATCAGGTGGATTCTGCGATGCTTACTAGAAAGATGGCGTGGAACATCTGTGTCTGTTAGTGAATCGTGTGATATTGAGAAGACGATAGTGAATGAATTAATTGTAAAATTAATGATGTATGAAGATGAATTGAAGGTAAATCAAGTGAGGATGAACCAAAACAATGTTCTATATATTTCAAGAAAACTGCATTCAAATTTAAAGGAAGAGAAAATTCAAGCCACTATTGAAAGTTCGAGCAGTGATGATGTCACATCCGATAGTGATGTCGAAATGGCCAAGTTGGATTGATTAATCATGAAATTATATAGGAGAAATAAGTTTTTCAAAAATCCCAGTAACAAAGGAAAGTATGATGACAAGGGAAATTGGAAAAAGGAGTGGAAGAGAAATGTTAAATCAAAAGAGATAATCTGTTGTCAATATAAATGGAAAAGAAATTTCATAGAGGATTTCCCAAAGATAAAATACAATAAAAATTATGAAAAAATTGATAGAAGGTATTAGAAAGGAATAAAGGCCACCTGGAGTGCCACCGAGGATAGCTCAAGTGAATCTGTTACATCTCAAAATAAAAAAGATATGGCTAATAGTTGTTTCATGGGAATCACAACTGAGGTAACCTTAGACTCTCCTGCACATATTTCTTATTATTCTATAAATGAGTATAAAAAACATGATAAATGATAAACTATTCAAATATTGCAACAAGTTAGAGGAAAAATTCAATGAGTTGATGGATAATTAAAAATCATTGATGAAACATCATGATATTATTGTGACTACTAAATCTGATCTTAGAACTGGAATGGAGAAAAATGCTAAACTGATTAAAGAGAAAAATGAGTTAAAAATAATTAATGAACAATTGAAGAATGACATAGAAAGGTTTAGTAATTGAAAATATAATCTTACTCAAATTCATGGTAAACAAAAACCTCCTAAGTATACTTTTGGGATATGATATCGACCAGGTCAAATGAATTTATCCAAATCACATTTTGTACCCAAATATGGAAAATCTAAATGCTTTTTCAAAAACCAAAGTGTTACTACATGTTCCAGTTCCATGACTTCATATACAATATCCATTTCTTCAAGACCAAAAAATGTTTATTTTTCAAACACACTATATTGTCCATATAAGAAACCCATAAGATAGTTGTGGGTTCATAAGGCTCATATCGCTAATGTATGGGAAGAAGAAAAATATGGGTTCAAAATTAGTTTCTTGGTTAAACTATTTTGTAGGTAAACTTCCTAATGAGTTCCTATAAAATGAGGTGGTACTTGGTTAGTAGATGTTCAAGACATATTATAGGGGAATTTTCAAGCATTAACGGTCATATCATGATCGATGGAGGACATGTCCCATTTGGTGAAAGTGGTAAAGGAAAAATAATCGGCCTATGGCATATCAGTAACCCTTACTCTATTTCAATTTCTAAAATACTATATGTTGATGGATTAAAGTATAAACTAATTGGCATATCTCAGTTTTTTGAAGAAGGATTTAATGTTAAATTCAAAAATGATGATAGTCATGTTTTTTATGCCAAAAATGATTTAGTATTTACTGCTCTTCGAAATGATAATTTATATGCTATAAATCTAGAAACAGTAGCCACACAAAATTTCTCTTGTCTAAATTCCATTCAAAAAGATTCCTAGCTCTAAATTAAAATACTTGGACATTTTAATATACATTCTCTTATGAATTTAACTAGAATATGATTAGTTAGAGACTTACCCATATTAGAGTTTCCAGATAATTAATTATGTAATCTGTGTTAAAAAGGAATGAAACATAAAATATCTTTCTATCCAATGAAATAATTATCCACTTCTCAACCTATCGAGTTGGTTCACATGGGCATTTTTGGACCATCTAGAGTTTCAAGTCTTAATGGGAAGCATTATGTTTATGTTCTTGTGGATGCTTTCTCTAGGCATTACTGGACCTTTTTCCTAGCTGAGAAAAGTGAATCCCATTCCCTATACTAAGTATTCTAGGACTAGAGAAAATATTAATGGACTTAAGATGAAATCCTTAAGAAGTGATCGTGGTCGTGAGTTTGGGAATCATGATTTAAAAGCATTTTTCTCAAAAAATGGCTATAATCATAACTTTTCTTCACCTAGAACACCTCAATAGAATGGTGTGGTAGAAAGAAGAAATAGAACCTTATAGGAAAATGACTAAAATATGCTTAATGAATTTGATCATCCCATTAATTTCTAGGATGAAGCTGTTAATACAGCATGCTACATCATATAATGAGTCCTAATTATACCATTTATTAAGAAAAATCCAGAAGAGTTGTAGAATAATAGGAAACCCCAAGTAGATTATTTTAAAGTGCTTGGATGTAATGTTTATATTCTGATCACTAAAGACAATATTGATAAATTTACTTCCAAAGGAGATGATGTAATATTTACTAGATATTATACATCAAGAAAAACCTATTGAGTTATTAATAAGAAAACCAAATGTTTGGAGGAATCTGTACACATCATGTTTGATGAAGCAGATCCACATGAACCCAAAAACTCAATAGAAAATATTGAAGAGGTTATGTCCAATATGGAAATTAATGATAAAAACTAAAATTATCATGATAAGTAATCTTTGAAAACATTAAGTTCTTGAAATTCTCCACATCCTAATAGTAGTGATCCTGATCAACCTGACCAACCTTAAATATCAAGTTATATTATATCTAGACCAACTAAGACCCTTAAGAATCCTCCCATAGATGCTGTTGTTAAAGATTTAGATTGAGGAACACAAACCAGATCTTCCATGAGAATCCATGTTGAACATCAATCCTTATTTTCACATCATGAACCTAAAAATATCAATGATGTAATCAATGATGAATTTTTGGTAATGGACCTGCAAGATGAAATTAATCAGTTTGAATGAAATAATGTTTGGAAACTTGTAGATAGACAGAAGGATAATTTTATCATATGAACCAAATTGGGGTTTAAAAATAAGGTAGATGAAGTTATAAATATAATTATAAATAAATATTGATTAGTTGGAGAAGGAAATAATCAAGAAGAGGGAATTCATTATGAAGAGACTTTTTCCCCAGTAGCTAGACATGAGGCAACTAGAATCTTACATGCCTATTCAGCACACATGGATTTTAAACAATATCAAATGGATGCCAAAAAGTGCATTCCATAATGGTTATATAATTGAGGATGTTTTTGTTGTATAACCCCCAGATTTTACAAATCAACTTTTTCCAAATAATTTGTTGAAATTATTGAAAGCATTATATTGTTTCAAACAAGCTCCAAGAGCTTTGTATTAAAAGGTGAGTAATTTTTTATTTCTAAAGTTTTAAAAAATGTACTTTCAGATACTATTTCATTTATAAAAAGAGTATTGAATGATTTTTTAACATCCCAAATATATATAGATGATATTAACTTTGGATCTTCCTAAAATTCATTATGTAATTATTTTTCAAACATAATGAAATGCGAGTTTGAAATGTGTTTAATTGGTCAACGTAAATATTTTCTTGGATTTAAAACATTTCAAAATAAATAAGGTATTATTATAAATCAATGTATGTACACAAAAGATATTTTGAAAAGTTATGTCCTTGATACCATTAAGATCATTTATAGTCCTATTATTTCTATATGTATGTTAGATCTTGATGAAAATGGAAAATCAGTTGGTCAAACTTTTTAAAGATGAATGATGTGGAGTTTACAGTACTTAAGAGCTATTAGTCCAGATATTATGTTCTGTGTGTGTATGTTTGCGATATTTGAAGCAAACCCAAAGGATTCACACCTAAATAGTGTTAAAATAATTTTAAAATACCTGAAGTATACAACTAACTTAGTATTATTTTATCCAAAGGGAAAACCTTTTGATTTAGATTGCTATTCAAATGCTGATTTTGGTGTGTGTATGTTTGAAAGAAATAGTACCTCTGGAATAGGTCACATTTTCGGAAAGTAAATAATATCATGGTGTAGTAAAAACAAAATTCAATTTCATTATCAACCGCTGAAGAAGAATATATTGATGTTGGTAGTTGTTGTGAACACATTTTGTAGATGGAGAACACCTTATTAGACAGTGGATTTCAATTTAGGAATGTCCCCATAAACTGTGACAACACATGTGCTATTAATATTTTTAAAAATCCAGATTCTTTTTTTAGAACAATTAATATTTATCTAATACATCACCTTTCGGGATATCCTTATCAAAAAGGTTATATAACACTTGAGTTATTTTGGAAAAGAGTATCAGCTTGCTGATATATTCACTAAACCCCTAAACTCTGAGAGAATTAACTGCATCCGACATGGACTAGGAATGATAAACCAGTAGATGATCTCTTAAAACCGATCATGTCAAACCGATCTCATGGAAATGATCCTATCAAACCAATCCTTGAAATTGATCTAGTCAAAGCTATCCTTGAAACCGGTCTTGGCAAAGGAATCCTTGAAAACGATCTTGTCAAACTGATCCTTGAAACTGATCTTGTTAAACGTATCCTCAATTTGAACTTGTTACACTAATCCTTGAAAATGATCTTGTCAAAAAAATTCTTCAAATTGATCTAGTCAACTGATCCATCAAACTGATATCTCAAAACCAATCTTGGAAACTAATCTCTTGAAATTGATTTGTGAAACTGGTTCATAAAACTGATCCCTGAAACTGATTTATTTCCACCAACGTAGTTATGGATTATTTTCATAAATTCGGATTTTTTTTCAATAAAATGACGATGTTTTTACTCTCCTTTTTCCACATTTATATTTCTATGATTTATGATCTAAAATCCCTAAATGATATATTTAGATCAATCCATCCCAGCCTTTCACCTTCCCATCTGTCGAAAAGATTTCAACCTTTTTTCACAATACACCTCAACTCTCGACCTCTGAAATTATTGGATTCTGAAGCCTTTTCATGGAAAGGACCATGCTTGCAATGGATGAACCAAGAAAATATCCATCTGCTAAGCTTCAAAAAGGTGAGTCCAGTGGGACTACGAAACCGAGTTTGGAAAGTCGAGGGGTTATGGCTGGAAAAGATGTCACGACCCGCCCTCGGGGTCCGTGCCGTGACTACCCCAAGCCCGCCTTCCATAGGCCAGGGGCTGGCGACTAGCACCAAGGCGTAAATCCCGGTAAAAAGGGAAGGCATTGCCTTTGTAAAGTAAACAAACACCATAGAGTAAGCAAGCGGAAAGTAACACTAAGCAAAAACAGAGTACAACTAAAAGTGTGGAAAGTAAAAGGGGCCGGAAATACAAGCCCAACTGTAAAGTACAACTCGAAAGGGAAAACAGCAACTGAAAAGTAAAGCTGCTACGCCGAGCTGTCCACTGGAAATCCCACCTGAAGGGTGGGTACAGATAGCTCCTCTGCTGCTCGGGTCCCGCCGTCTGCTCCGAGTATGTCCCGCCCAGTGGTCTGCCTCTGGGAACCGCCTCGTCATATAGTCCACCTCCAGGTACCGTCCAGTCCTCGAACACTCGGCCTCTGTCAGTACTGGCCGTCGTCTGCAACCAACAGAACGAGGTGCGGGCATAGCCCGTGCAGGGGTGAGTATAACGATACTCAGTAGGGACCCCGAGACCCTCAAGGTCTCACTAAAACCAACAAGGATAACCACAAGAAGATCACAACAGATAAACTCTACTTAGGTATATGCCCATACATATACCTAAGTTATCAAGTAACCCATCTCAGTCATGAGGAAACACAAGGATCATGAGATCAACGGATAACCACTACCCAGGTATATGCCCATACATATACCTAAGTTATCAAGTAAACCATCTCAATCATGAGGAAAACACAAAGGTCAAAAGACTCATCTCAAACCAGGATTTTCTTTATCGAAACCGTAACTGCTGAAGAGCTCCGTCTCTAGAGTGTACAGTGGTCCTGTCACGACTCTGAGGCCGCCGCTCACTAACCTAAGACTGCTGAAGTACTCCTCCTGTCGAGTACTGCGGGTCTGCTGCCAACTACCAGGCGCTCCGTCCGCTGAGGGTCTGCTGCCAAATACCGGGCGCTACCCAGATAGCCTACTGAGGTACTCCTCTTGTCGAGTACCGCGGGTCTGCTGCCAACTACCAGGCGCTCCGTCCGCCGTGGGTCTGCTGCCAAATACCGGGCGCTCCGTCCACTGGGCTAGTCGACTCACTCCAAGTCGAGTCGGTCAAGCAGTCTTCAGGTCTCAGCCGGCTACACGGTCTCCGTACTCTGCACGCTAGTCTCCGGGAGGGTCCGCTCCACGAGCTACTGGTCGATACTCCAAGTATCACAAAGCCCCGCAAAGAAGTGTTTCAAAGGACTGTCTCGTCACAGGGGTCTCAACGCAACAGACGACGCGTCGATCGGACGCCCGGTCTGTGAGTTATGAGCCTTTTCGTCCCAGGGGCCTGGTTGGTTTCGAGAGCGAAACCAATCCCGGCCGTATCTCAACTGTACCCCGAACTCCCATAGGGTAAACTCAAAGGGACCGTTACTCAACGTAACCACCAACGTCGCTGACGGTCCGTTAAGCGGACGTCCTGTCTGAAAGATATTAGCTTTCCCGTTCCAGGGGCCCGGTTGGATTTCGGGTGCGATCCAACCCGGCCACTACTAACTGTATCCAAAACTCGGGCGAAGGATACCAAAAGTTCCGTATCGTAAACAGGAACTCAACGCAACAGACGGTGCGTCGATCGGACGTCCGGTCTGAGAGTTATTGGCATTTTCGTCTCCGGGGCCCGGTTGGTTTTTAAGGCAAAACCAACCCAACCGTACTCCACCTGCGTCCAAACCTCGGGCGGAGTATTCCAAAAGATCCGTCTCACTAAGAGGAACACAACGCGACTGACGATGCGTCAATCGGACGTTCGTAGCTCAAGATATGAGCGTTTCCGCTCCGAAGGCCCGGTTGGTTCCGTGAACGAACCAACCCGGCCAGACTCAAAGTAATCCGAAACCTTGAGTGTGATATACCGAAACGACCGTCTCGATCCAAGGATCGCGTTGCCGCTGACGGTTCGTCGATCGGAGGTCCGAGGGTCAAGTTATGGGCCAAAAACCAATTCTGGTTCGAAACGGGGGGTTCGGGTCCGGGCCGACCCAGCCCGACCCCCCCCCCCCCCCTGGGCGGCGCGGGGGCGCGGCGGCGCGGCGGGCCGCGGCGGCCTGTCGCTGCGGGGTGGCTGCACGCGGGGGGATCGAACCCCCGCTCTTCAACTGGCGGCGCGGCATAGTCGCGCCGTTTTCTTTAAAAAAAAACGCCCCCCTCACGTGGGGGGGCCTGCTGGAGCGCAACCGGGGGGCCGGCTTCCCCCCCTCCTTCAAAGAACCGCCCCCCTCATAAAGAGGGGGGGGTTTAAGAGGTGGCCGGGGGATTAATTCCCCTGGTTTTAAAGGCTTCTGGCCGGCCAGCTGGCCGGCCGGTTTCTCCAACGGGACCGGAAATTCCGGTCCCCCCTACGGCTTCCGACGCCGGCTGCCCGGCCACCGGTCTTCTCTTCCGCCGCGGCCCGGAACCGGCCGCGGACTTCTTATCCCACCGCGGCCCAGAACCGGCCGCGGTGTTCGTCGTCCGGCGTGGTGCGACGGCACCGCGCCCCTTTCGTTGTGCCATGATTCCTTTCAACGCGGCGCGATGGGGTCGCGTTCTTGAAGATTTTTTCCTTGGCGTAGCGTGACGGCGCCGCGCAAAATATTTGCACGATCATCCGCGTGGTGCGACGGCACCACGCCACTTTCTTCCACCCGCAAGATAAATCAACATAAACGTTGGAGGGGGGTTCGGCCGTGTTCATGCGGTCCGGCCCCCCTCACGTTAAATAAAAACTCAACTTGAACATTCAAATCCTCATGTTAGACATGCCAGATCCACGTTCAAGAAATGGAATAAATAAATATTGAATCAACAACCCCTACCTCGGTATAAGGTTCGAAGATTGTGAACGTTCCACGGAAGACGACGTCGCGGAGGTCGGGCGTCGCGGTCGTCGTTCGTCAAATTCGACGACGAAGAGGCGCGTCCTAAGAGGCACGTCATTGGAGAAACCTTGTACGCCGACGAAGGTTGTCCGAGGAAGGTGCGGTGTTCTCTCTCATTGACACCGAAGATGAAGAAGAGCGGAGCGGCGTTCTTCGTCGGAACTTGAGCGTTCTCGATAGTCGCACGTTGACGGAGTCGTGGAATATCGGTGTCGATTCCTTTGACGTCGGAGGAAGAGTCGTTGTCGATGGCGTTCGTCGCGGAAAACCGTCGCGGAAGAGATGACGCGGAAGAAGTACGTCGCGTCGCGGATACGGCGTCGCGGATGGACCGTGTTCTTCGGTGGAGAAGTTCTTCGTTGAAGAACGACGTTCTTCGTGTTCTTCGTTGAGTTTGAAGAAGAAGAAGAAGAAGAGAAGATCTCTCCACCTCTCAAGAAGACAAACAAACCACCCAAAATAAAATAAGCTACATCTTATTTTATTTTCTCTTTGCCAACCTTTCAAAATTCAAAAGTTGAATTCAATACATTAATTAAATCTAGAGTTGACAAAATTAAGTGAAGAGATAGGTTGGCAAGAATTAAAGTAGGGGGGAGTTACATAAATAAGAGGGGGTTTAGAGGGGTTAGGGAATTTGAAAAGAAAAGGGGTTCGTGTGGGCCCCACCACACTTAATCCTCCCAAGGGAGGTTAAGTGGGTGTGGGTCCCACTTCCAACCTCCTTTGATAGGTTTTAAGAAGTTAAAATAAAATTTGTTCTACACAAATTTTATTTAACTCAAACTAAAAACCCCAAAATTAACTTTCAACCCGCAACAAACGCAACTCCCGAAAAGGACTCTTTAAGCGAATATCGGCGCTGCGAGTTCATCGGTGCCCTCGGATTTCAATTCCGAGCACCGGATCAAAAGTTAGGAATTCCCGCTCGTTCGTTCACTGAACGTACCCGAGCCAAACTTCGGAAATTAATTCCGGGCACTCCGGGCCTCGAAATCAGGTGCCGTCTGAAACCGCGCTCTTGTAAAATTCTAAAGAAAATTAAGAAAAAATTTCCCTTGAATTTTACGGGTCTTTACATTACTCCCACCTCAGGGCTTTACGTCCCCGTAAAGATACATCAAAAACTAGGGAAACAAAAGAGGGAACTGAGCATGCATCTGAGCCTCCCGCTCCCAGGTGCTCTCCTGGAGATTCCCATGCCGCCATCTGTTGCGCACAAGAGGAATCGATCGCCCATGTAGGACCCGCTCCTGTCGATCCTCTATCTCCACCGGGACCTCCGTAAAAGTCGCCCCATCGTCAACGTCAAGCTCCCCATGGTCAAAGATGTGCGTCGGGTCGTGCACGTATCTCCTCAGCTGAGACACGTGGAAGACGTCGTGCACCCGGTGTAACTGAGGTGGTAGAGCCAGGCGATAAGCCACCTCACCAACCCTGCTGAGGACCTGGAAGGGTCCGATGAAGCGCGGAGATAACATGTCGCCTCGGCCAAATCTCTGAATACCACGTCGAGGTGAGACCCGCAAGAAGACGTGGTCACCATCCTCGAACTCTAGTGGCCTCCGCCTCCTGTTAGCGTATGACTTCTGCCGGCTCTGTGCTGTCCTCATCCGCTCCTGGATGACATGGACCTCTTCTGACGTGGCCCGGACCATCTCTGGTCCCACAAGAGCTGCAAGATTTCTTCTTTGCCGATAAGAGGAACCTGGTCTCATCCCCTGGATGAACCACATTCTTTGCCTAAAACAGTCAATCCTAACATGGATAATACTAATCCATACCAAGGATGACGTCGTAAGGCCTCGACGCTACTACTAAGAGATCCAACCGTTACTCTCGCCTCCAAGGGTTGAGTCACACTGTCGGCATCAGTGTGTGGTAACTGGTCTCCTCCAGTAGATGTCTCACAAGTGAGGGTCAAGTCAACAGTCAACTGGAACCTCTTAGTAACATCACGAAAGAGGACAGGAATGAAAACATCACAAAGGATGCGTCTTTTATTATTGCAGCTCATAATACAAGACGCTACACAAAAGCAACATCAACATGGAACTAGAAGTACAAAAGACGTATCCACTAGTTCCGCTCCTGTCCACCTGCTCCCAGAGCTCCATGATCGTAAGCTTCAGCTGCCTGAAGCTGTGCTCTTGCATGTTCACCTACTCCCTGTGGTCGGGGTGGACCTCCTGGTGGTGGTGGTGGCAGAGCCTCAAAGCGTCGTCCACCACCTGCTGCTCGGCCAGCTCCTCTGCCTCGTCCGCCTCCTCCCTGCGGACCGCCACGGTCGAACCTCTGCCTCTGCCTAGGTGGTTCCTCAACCGTCTGCTGCTCCTCCGCATGGCGGGTCGGGCAGTCACGAGCCATGTGGCCTTGCCCGCCGCATGCAAAGCACTGTCTTCCACTCAAAAGACTGACTCCGCGCTGTGTGCCCTGCACTGCTGAGCCAGTGCCCTGAGGTCGTCTGCATGAAGGTCTGGTCTATTTGGACCCCTGAGTCATCTGTCGGCTACCTGCTACCGAAGACTCCGCTACGTGCCGCCCTGCGGTGGGTCGCTGCGCTGGTGAAGACTCAGCAAGGAAGCTCTCAATCAGAAGGGCCCGCTCCAGTACTCCTGTCTGAGTCGGTAAGCTGAGGGAGATCAGCGATGCCCTGATCTCGTGTCTCAAACCCTGCTCGAAGGTCCGGGCCCGGAAGAATGGGTCCCGTACCATGTCGGTCGAGTAGCGCGAGAGATCGGTAAATCTCGCCGAGTACTGAGCGACCGTCATGCTGCCCTGCCGCAGCTGCAGAAGCTCCTGGATACGCACCGCACGAAGGGTGGCTGGGACGAACTCCGAGCGGAAGAGGCTCTCAAAGTCCGTCCAAAGTAGAGTTGCCTCATCGTGCACCTGGAGCATCAAGCTCCACCATCGTCCTGCTGCTGCGTGTAGTAGGCTCGCAGCGAGGATCACCATGAGGTCTGCTGGTGTCCTCACTAGCCTAAACACTCGTACCACTGCCTCCAGCCAGTCCTCTGCAGCCTGGGGATCCGTCTCCCCGCGAAACATGGGCGGTCGCTGGCGCTGAAACTCATGCAGTGCGCTGAGGCGGCGTGCATCGTCAGCGGCTGCTGCTGGAAGCATCGGGGGCTCGGCGGGTAGAGCTACCGCCGGTGCCACTACTGACAAAGGGCCCTGCACCGAGGCCTCGTCGCTCGGTGGGCTGTCGTCACGTTCGATTCTCGGAACCCTAACTGGCTGCCGTCGTGGGGCCATCCTGAAGGAAACAACGTAACACGATCAAACGATTATACCTGGTGATCTGACCTGGTTTGAGCTGTTTTAAGGGGAAAAACCTTTGAAAACACACACGCAATCAGTGTTTTCGTGCACAAAGTCGGAAATCAGTTGTCAGGGTCCTGGTGTATGGATACGTCGGCCGCCCGCACCAACACTGGACTCCCTGAACTGAAAACCACACTCGGTACCCTTAACACTATTGCTTCACAGAAAGAAAGATCAGAGTCTGTGGTAGAACTGACCACCTCTGATACCAATTTGTCACGACCCGCCCTTGGGGTCCGTGCCGTGACTACCCCAAGCCCGCCTTCCATAGGCCAGGGGCTGGCGACTAGCACCAAGGCGTAAATCCCGGTAAAAAGGGAAGGCATTGCCTTTGTAAAGTAAACAAACACCATAGAGTAAGCAAGCGAAAAGTAACACTAAGCAAAAACAGAGTACAACTAAAAGTGCGGAAAGTAAAAGGGGCCGGAAATACAAGCCCAACTGTAAAGTACAACTCGAAAGGGAAAACAGCAACTGAAAAGTAAAGCTGCTACGCCGAGCTGTCCACTGGAAATCCCACCTGAAGGGTGGGTACAGATAGCTCCTCTGCTGCCCGGGTCCCGCCGTCTGCTCCGAGTATGTCCCGCCCAGTGGTCTGCCTCTGGGAACCGCCTCGTCGTATAGTCCACCTCCAGGTACCGTCCAGTCCTCGAACACTCGGCCTCTGTCAGTACTGGCCGTCTTCTGCAACCAACACAACGAGGTGCTGGCATAGCCCGTGCAGGGGTGAGTATAACAATACTCAGTAGGGACCCCGAGACCCTCAAGGACTCACTAAAACCAACAAGGATAACCACAAGAAGATCACAACAGATAAACACTACTTAGGTATATGCCCATACATATACCTAAGTTATCAAGTAACCCATCTCAGTCATGAGGAAACACAAGGATCATGAGATCAACGGATAACCACTACCCAGGTATATGCCCATACATATACCTAAGTTATCAAGTAACCCATCTCAATCATGAGGAAAACACAAAGGTCAAAAGACTCAGCTCAAACCAGGATTTTCTTTATCGAAACCGTAACTGCTGAAGAGCTCCGTCTCTAGAGTGTACAGTGGTCCTGTCACGACTCCGAGGCCGCCGCTCACTAACCTAAGACTGCTGAAGTACTCCTCCTGTCGAGTACTGCGGGTCTGCTGCCAACTACCAGGTGCTCCGTCCGCTGAGGGTCTGCTGCCAAATACCGGGCGCTACCCAGATAGCCTACTGAGGTACTCCTCCTGTCGAGTACCGCGGGTCTGCTGCCAACTAACAGGCGCTCCGTCCGCCGTGGGTCTGCCGCCAAATACCGGGCGCTCCGTCCACTGGGCTAGTCGACTCACTCCAAGTCGAGTCGGTCAAGCAGTCGTCAGGTCTCAGCCGGCTACACGGTCTCCGTACTCTGCACGCTAGTCTCCGGGAGGGTCCGCTCCACGAGCTACTGGTCGATACTCCAAGTATCACAAAGTCCCGCAAAGAAGTGTCTCAAAGGACCGTCTCGTCACAGGGGTCTCAACGCAACAGACGGCGCGTCGATCGGACGCCCGGTCTGTGAGTTATGAGCCTTTTCGTCCCAGGGGCCCGGTTGGTTTCGAGAGCGAAACCAATCCCGACCGTATCTCAACTGTACCCCGAACTCCCATAGGGTAAACTCAAAGGGACCGTTACTCAACGTAACCACCAACGCCGCTGACGGTCCGTTAAGCGGACGTCCTGTCTGAAAGATATTAGCTTTCCCGTTCCAGGGGCCCGGTTAGATTTCGGGTGCGATCCAACCCAGCCACTACTAACTGTATCCAAAACTCGGGCAAAGGATACCAAAAGTTCCGTATCGTAAACAGGAACTCAACGCAACAGACGGTGCGTCGATCGGACGTCCGGTCTGAGAGTTATTGGCATTTTCGTCTCCGGGGCCCGGTTGGTTTTTAAGGCAAAACCAACCCGACCGTACTCCACCTGCGTCCAAACCTCGGGAGGAGTATGCCAAAAGATCCGTCTCACTAAGAGGAACACAACGCGACTGACGATGCGTCAATCGGACGTTCGTAGCTCAAGATATGAGCGTTTCCGCTCCGAAGGCCCGGTTGGTTCCGTGAACGAACCAACCCGGCCGGACTCAAAGTAATCCGAAACCTTGAGTGCAATATACCGAAACGACCGTCTCGATCCAAGGATCGCGTTGCCGCTGACGGTTCGTCGATCAGAGGTCCGAGGCTCAAGTTATGGGCCAAAAACCAATTCTGGTTCGAAACGGGGGGTCCGGGTCCGGGCCGACCCGGCCCGACCCCCCCCCCCCCTGGGCGGCGCGGGGGCCAGCGGCGGCGCGGGGGCGCGGCGGCGCGGCGGGCCGCGGCGGCCTGTCGCCGCGGGGTGGCTGCACGCGGGGGGATCGAACCCCCGCTCTTCAACTGGCGGCGCGGCATAGCCGCACCGTTTTCTTTTAAAAAAAACGCCCCCCTCACGTGGGGGGGCCTGCTGGAGCGCAACCGGGGGGCCGGCTGCCCCCCCTCCTTCAAAGAACCGCCCCCCTCATAAAGAGGGGGTGTTTTTAAGAGGTGGCCGGGGGATTAATTCCCCCGGTTTTAAATGCTTCTGGCCGGCCAGCTGGCCGGCCGGTTTCTCCAACGGGACCGGAAATTCCGGTCCCCCCTACGGCTTCCGACGCCGGCGGCCCGGCCGCCGGTCTTCTCTTCCGCCGCGGCCCGGAACCGGCCGCGGTCTTCTCGTCCCACCGCGGCCCGGAACCGTCCGCGGTGTTCGTCGTCCGGCGTGGTGCGACGGCACCGCGCCCCTTTCGTTGTGCCATGATTCCTTTCAACGCGGCGCGACGGCGTCGCGTTCTTGAAGATTTTTTCCTTGGCGTAGCGCGACGGCGCCGCGCAAAATATTTGCACGATCATCCGCGTGGTGCGACGGCACCACGCCACTTGCTTCCACCCGCAAGATAAATCAACATAAACGTTGGAGGGGGGTTCGGCCGTGTTCATGCGGTCCGGCCCCCCTCACGTTAAATAAAAACTCAACTTGAACATTCAAAGCCTCATGTTAGACATGCCAGATCCACGTTCATGAAATGGAATAAATAAATATTGAATCAACAACCCCTACCTCGGTATAAGGTTCGAAGATTGTGAACGTTCCGCGGAAGATGACGTCGCGGAGGTCGGGCGTCGCGGTCGTCGTTCGTCAAATTCGACGACGAAGAGGCGCGTCCGAAGAGGCACGTCGTTGGCGAAACCTTGTACGCCGACGAAGGTTGTCCGAGGAAGGCGCGGTGTTCCCTCTCGTTGACACCGAAGATGAAGAAGAGCGGAGCGGCGTTCTTCGTCGGAACTTGAGCGTTCTCGATAGTCGCACGTTGACGGAGTCGTGGAGTATCGGTGTCGATTCCTTTGACGTCGGAGGAAGAGTCGTTGTCGATGGCGTTCGTCGCGGAAAACCGTCGCGGAAGAGATGACGCGGAAGAAGTACGTCGCGTCGCGGATACGGCGTCGCGGATGGACCGTGTTCTTCGGTGGAGAAGTTCTTCGTTGAAGAACGACGTTCTTCGCGTTCTTCGTTGAGTTTGAAGAAGAAGAAGAAGAGAAGAGCTCTCCACCTCTCAAGAAGACAAACAAACCACCCAAAATAAAATAAGCTACATCTTATTTTATTTTCTCTTTTCCAACCTTTCAAAATTCAAAAGTTGAATTCAATACATTAATTAAATCTAGAGTTGACAAAATTAAGTGAAGAGATAGGTTGGCAAGAATTAAAGTAGGGGGGAGTTACTAAATAAGAGGGGGTTTAGAGGGGTTAGGGAATTTGAAAAGAAAAGGGGTTCGTGTGGGCCCCACCACACTTAATCCTCCCAAGGGAGGTTAAGTGGGTGTGGGTCCCACTTCCAACCTCCTTTGATAGGTTTTAAGAAGTTAAAATAAAATTTGTTCTACACAAATTTTATTTAACTCAAACTAAAAACCCCAAAATTAACTTTCAACCCACAACAAACGCAACTCCCGAAAAGGACTCTTTAAGCGAATATCGGCGCTGCGAGTTCATCGGTGCCCTCGGATTTCAATTCCGAGCACCGGATCAAAAGTTAGGAATTCCCGCTCGTTCGTTCACTGAACGTACCCGAGCCAAACTTCGGAAATTAATTCCGGGCACTCCAGGCCTCGGAATCAGGTGCCGTCTGAAACCGCGCTCTTGTAAAATTCTAAAGAAAATTAAGAAAAAATTTCCCTTGAATTTTACGGGTCTTTACAAAAGAGGTGTCTATTGAGTGGATTCTGTCAAGAAAATATTTTTGGTTAAAATTGATGGAATCTCAAGGATGGCTCAGTTGGTTCACCAATATTGAAATACCTTATTATCCGCTACTAGAGATTGAGTTCTATCAACATTTTATGATTTCCGAGAATGAAGCTTAGTCATAAATGATGAAGTATGTGGTAAAAGGAAAGAAGATAGATTTTTCATCTAAGGAATGCGTTGAATTCTTAGAAGTTCCCCATGAAGGTGTCTATGCTGACTATCTAGGTGATATTCATATGACCTCCACTTTGTTCTCCTATGAAGATGCTCTGATAGAGCTGATTGGAAATGGGGAATCATGTATGGCTGTTGCAAGTGAATTCCAAGGATAAGTAAGACTTCTTTTTATGTTCATAGAACATCAAATCTACCCAAGGTATGAAGACTTCTCTACTGTGTTGTATCTTGATGTTTTCTTGATATTTTTGTTGAAACATGTGATAAACATGAACCTTTGTAGGTATCTAATGTTTCATATCTCTGATTTGATTAATCTATCCAATAAGGCAACCTGCTTGTACTAACTGAGGATGATTTTTTCCATATTGAAAAGGGTAGGTTGTGTGGAAGATGGAGATGAATTGATAAATACTTGTAGTGGGTTTTTTCCTCAAAAATACATTTCTAAGTGGATGAAAATATTCAGGAACCCATGGAAGAGATGTTTTGTAGGAGATGAAGAAGTGCTATATATGGATTTCAATCTAGTTGACCACCCCTCTAGACCAAATGACCAAGCTGATCCAGGTCTCAAATGAGGAGAGGTTCCAGTTTATTCTGATGAAGAAGCTGAGCCTAAGATGCCATGGGATGAAGGATCTCATTTTGATGATGGTAGTGATCCTGATATTGCGGAATTACCAAAAGGTATGTCTTATTGACCTGCTAGTCCACCTTTGGAATTTACATAAAGAGAATCATTGTTAGGTGATGAGGATGAACAAGAGACAGAGGTCACCAGAGTTGAAGGAGATGTTAGAAAATTAGATGAGGTATCAGATGAGGAGGATGATGATGATGATGGTGAAAATGGATGATATGGTGAGCATGTGAGTGACTCTCTAAAAATGGGACAACAAGTGGGTGACAGATCCAGTTTGGAATATGTACATGGAGCAGATGTGGGTGTTGAGCATGTTAAACAACATGTTATTGGTAATCAGGATAATGAACATGAAGACAGATCATCCCTTTCTAATGCTGAATATCATGATATCATTCAAGAATTGAATGATCATATGGCTCCTAGCAAGGAGGATGAAGTTTTGTTTCTAGTACCTCAAATTGAGGAAGTTCTTGGTGAAGCTGAAGTAGCTGCAGCACAAGCAGAACCTGATGTTTAGTTGGTTCCTGTCCCCAGACAAGTTTTTATGTCTAGAAAATAGGATGAAGAAGTTGATGATGATGATGTTGTTCTTGTGCCTCAAAGAAGAAGGATTAGAATTAATACTGTTGTGCTAGGAGACTGGACAAGTACTAGAGAATGGAATAATGATCCTGGAAACATTCATTTAGGTTTACAGTATGCCTTATGTGAAGAGAGGGTACCTCCTACTTCTTCTCCACAATTCGAGGCTGAAACAGACCATATCACACCTATTCCACCTACTGCACCTCCAGTAGTAGAACCAGAAGATCAGACAGTTCCCAATAACTGTGTCCCTAAGATTGATTTGGAACAATACAAAAATGAGATATGTGAGTCTGTTATTGCCTTAGTTTAATCTAGAAGTTAATTCTCCACCTCCATAGGTATTTTAGATGTTGATGCATTGAAGATTTCTAGAATAGTGATCTAGTAGATACAACCATATCTCATTACAACATCTGAAACCGTTATTAAATACAACACATTGTAGAGAGAATAAGTAAGAAATTTGATAAATGAGTTATTTTCCTCAAACTCTAACTTCATGAACTCCATTAGTGGTGTTCTGGAAGTTCATAGAAACTTAGTAACTCATCTCCTCAGTGTAGATTTGAAAAAGTTTAAAGAAGTGCTTGGAAAAATGTTGACTAGCCCATCCAGTTCAAGAAGTGGGAATAGTGTTGTTGATGATTTGGAGTCTCTCAATGTGGAGATGGGAGAGGAACTTCATAATGATCATAGTGTTTCTAAAAAAGAATCTCTTGAAAAAGTACACTGAAATATAGACCTTGCCTACAATATGGCTAGGCAGTGCACAAATGAAGCCTTTGGACCTCAGAAAGAGATTCAGGAAAAGGTGGAAAAGTATTTCACTATGATTTATACAAAGCATGATCTCTTCAATAGGTTGAAGTTTCTCACCAAAAATCATAGAATTACTCTAGTCAGAGAAGCATTCAAGATTCAAGTCCTTTAATTCAAGGAGTTTACCCTTTTGCTATGTAAATTTATGGAAAACAAGTATAACTTTGAGAAATCCATCGGATATGGTGGTGAAATCATTAATGAATTAATCAACCTACTCAAACCTTATCTGTATGTCCTGGCCAATGCAACCGTGGTCCCTTCAGCTGCTTCAATTGGTACTTCCTCTCAGCCTCCTACTCCAATGACTATCTTTTAGGCACTTTCCCAGATTCGACCTGTCATCACAGAGCAACCTCCCAATCACGCGTTGTCCGAAAGGCGTTCTACCCTTGCACCCACTTTTCCTAGAATTATTTCCCAGCCTCATGTTATCATCAGACCACCTCTTCCCTATCCCACTCTCAATCCTTCTCTTTCTCCCTTGGATCCATCAGAAAAAGGCAAATCCCCTCAGCATCCAAACCCTTAGGGATGAATTGTATTTTTTTTATAGGGATCAGATCTTTTGTTTTGACATGTAATCTTGTTCCTCTTAATGAAAATAATTATGGTGTCCTTCTTTTCTATTATTTCTCATTACTGTTTTTTTTTTCTAATCCCAAAAAGGGGTGAAAATAAGGAATACACTATTTATCTATGTTTGGGATCTTCTTGGTTAGGACACATGGAATGTACTCACCTTAAATCATTTATGGAGGTGGAGCTTTGTATTAAAATTTTCAGCATTGAAAAACATTAGTTAGGCTAGAAAATTACGTTCTCTACAATATTCTATGTCAGGTTACCTTTATTATATATATTTTCATGTGTTCTATAATTTGTGATTATCATAAATGGTGAGATTGTGGGACCCTCTATGTTTTTGTGGTTTTCATAATCACAAATATTGTCAATATAAAAAATCCACAAAACCATTTCTTTTTAATATATCTAAGTAAATCAATTATGTCATATAGAAAAAATTACTTATATAAGTCAATAACTTATATTCATGAATAAATTTGTTTACAAGTTTATTTATAGATATATTTTTGGATAAAACAAAGTATTGTAATGATTTGTGTAATATAGACACTTCATAACCTTTTTAGTTTCCCTGACACTGATGTTCGACAAACTGATGTTTGACACTCTGATGTTTGACAGACCGAAGTCGACACACCAAAGTCGACACATCGAAGTCGACACACTAAAATCAACACAGTGAGGATTACAGACTGATGACGACACACCAAAGATGACAGACTGAAGTCGACACATTTAAGATGACACACCGAAGAAGAATAACCAAAGTAGACACACCAAATATGATAGACCAATGTCAACATACCAAAGATGACACACCAATGATGAAATACCTATGTTACCAAACTGAAGACAACCGGCCGAAGATGACTCACTGATAGTCATAAATAATATTTTTGGTTTTATTAATTCAAATTTATTTCTAATGGTCATATTTAGAAAAATTAAATTTTCTGAAATTATTTAATGTTTACTGTAGAACTATCCGTAGATAGATTGAGGTGCATCCACGTGTATAGTTCTTCTTTCCAAGTGGATCTTGAAGTATAAAAGGTCCTCAATCAGAGCTCTAAAAACACGGACACATAGAGATATACAGATACAAATAGAGCAGGAAGGGCACACTAAAATATAGACTGTGTAAACTCAGAATATTGAAAAAGGAACAATCTCAAAGATTGAGCTCACCTATCAACTACCTACATAATCATGCTAAACATTCTCAAAAATAATATATGGACTATTTCAAAAGAAACTGCGACCCTCTGTTCGGAAGCCAACTTTAAGAAGAGGACTCAAATATCATTTCGTTATCATCCATAGAATCCAGAGTGTTGCAGCACAACAAACATATAAGTTTAAACGCTATTCTATTTCATAATTTTATTGTGTTCTTATCATAACTATTTGAGAAGTGTCTATATCTGTTTGAATCTCACACATTGTATCCTAAGATAAACTGGAGTATAACAAAATATCCTCACTCTTAATCCCTTATTACACTTCTATCCCATGCAGAACTGTGGAATAGATCTTGTCTGATCTGTTTATTTGTTTTTCCAGCGAATAACTATAGTAGAGGTCATATGTGACCGGGACAGCCTTTTGTGTTGTTGTGAACCCTGATCCAGGGTTTGGATCAAATGTTTATTAATATAAACTACTTTGTGGCAGGTGATCACCAAGTGGAGAGGACTTAGTCTCTTGTTGAGATTGAACCTCTAGTTTTTACCACTATTCCATTTGTCCTATATTCTTATCTGTTGTGTATTTCATGGGTAAAGATAAATAGATCTTTGATAGTTAGTTTAGAATGTGTTTGTATCTGTTTTGAATTAGTAGATTAGTTACAAATGTTTGATTAATCTTTAGATTTGTAAAATTGATAACAACTCAATCTTCAGAGGAACTAATTGAACTTTTAGGACTAATATAAATTTACAACAAACTGACTATGATTTTATTATAATCGGGGGATATTATATTAAAAACACAATTTTAGTAGAAATGTTTATAGACACTCAATTCACCCCCTATTGAGTAATCTACTCCGACCAAAATTGTTTTAGAGTATCTTTTTTTACCCGTAATTTATGATGCCTAAAATCAATGTGAATCCTTGAAAATATTGATCATATTAAATTTTAATGAACTATTCAACAATTAAATGTAGATGATACATTTTCATTATATTAATAGTGTTGATTTCAATTCAATCATTTAAAATAATCATAGATCAACATTTATTGTTAATTGAAATAATACATAAACATTAGTGACCATGAAACCCTTATAAAACAACTAACATTGTTTTTTATTTATGTATACTAATTCAAAAATATTATTCTTATTGGGTTGATTTTATATAGGTCTCTCATGAAGGATTAAATCAAATAAAAAACAACATTATATTCTTTTGGATGCCTAAGATATTCCTCAATAAGTGTATCAATGTATTCTTGTAAAATATATACATCCTCAAATAGAGAATTAATTTTCCATTCCTTTATATTTTTTCTAAAATTATATCCCGATAATATCATTTAGAAGAGCTACTGGAGGTGGATCTAGACATGATATAGACAATGGATTCACCCCTCTAATGATAGGAAATTTTATATCTTCATTTCAAATAATAATTTTCATATAATGAAAAAACATCATTATATTTTTAAATCTAATACACAATGATGATAATGTAAAAAATAAACAATAGGTACAATAATAAACACTGCATGTTGGGAGCTTTTATTAGTCATAATGGGAACATACTAACACATCCTTATTATAGTGATATCTCCACATGGATATTAATTTAAAACTCCATTCTTTAGGTGGTAATGAAATATCCAATTTTAATTCAAAAAACTTAATATATAAAAATCTATGATGACCTATAACCAAATAAATAATTTTATAAATTTTATTCTGTGATGATGATACATTACACAACATTTTTAAGAACTACAACCTCGTTGGTATGGATTGTTTAAGCCTCGCAGCCCCCTCTCAAACCTATATCTATTGGGTGACCTCGATTCTTGGGGAACTTGTGTGAATAATGAACCATAGCTCAATAGTTGAATAATTAGAAAACAACATGGTTTATTTTATCCCATTTTATTCATTATCTATGTTACCCATATGTTACCACATGTAAAGAATTGGAATTGCCTTCAAATATTTTGAAGGATAATTCTTTCTATAATTTTCATATTATAGAAATTGGTGTCTCTATTACACTTCATGGATTCTTTAATGTTTTCATATCTTGTAAATGAACAATTATTCTATTGAGTTCCCATGAAGATATAGGATCTATAGAATTATTTCTCAATTTTTATAGCACATAATATTATAAAATCATTTGATGATTTTTTTGATAAATTAGTTCCCTTTGGAGTCATGTCTGAAGGCCTTTGAAGAAATGTTCAATCATATTCCCATGATTATATATGTAATGTTTATAATTTCTATCTCTTCTCCCAAACATAGAATCATATTCTGTAATAATTTCATCATCATTTTTTTTGAAGAAAAAGAACATTCTCTTCTTTTCATCTGATATCTTTAGAGAGAAATATTTTTCAAATAATAATAATGGAATAGATATTTATTCCAAATGTTATATTTATTATATCTCTCATGAATTATAGGGGAAATAATTATCATTATGAATTTACGTAATGATAATTGACTATAATCATAACCCTTCCCATTTTTTTCAACCCAAAGACAATAATATTTTTTAATGAGACATAATCTATTTATCAATTACCAAGGGATTATTCATCCCAATAAAAAAATTGGGCTTCTGTCAGATGAAAAAATAATTTTTATGTCTATTTATTCACTTTCATTAATAATAATTTATCCTTAAATAATGGATCAAACTGAGTTTTCTCAAAATAATCTTTATTATTGAGCCATATAATCATGTTAACTCAAAAAACATTCTTAAATACT
The DNA here is from genome assembly GCA_963277665.1 of Viscum album. Taxonomy (NCBI): domain Eukaryota; kingdom Viridiplantae; phylum Streptophyta; class Magnoliopsida; order Santalales; family Viscaceae; genus Viscum; species Viscum album. The sequence goes on along the minus strand of OY728144.1, from coordinate 105,725,900 downwards.
ATAATGGATTATCATAATTTTCAATCATGTCATCAATTATTCCACTATATTTCCTCTAATACCAACTATAATATCCCATACTCTAGTAACCCAGATCCAATTTCTAATTTATCACACAAACAAATGATAAAAGGGATATTTTCCCATTGGACGAATCAATTGTATAGTGTTGAAGAATAATATATATAGAAAATTCCATTTTTATATTGGAAATATAATAGAAAAAAATCATATAAAATGTTCAACATCATAGAATCTCATTTAAATTTTCATTTTTCATATCTTAGGTATTGGGAACAAATAAAATTTTATCTCAAATTTTCTATTATGGTTATAGATATGAGAATATATTATAATTAAATGAGGAATAGTCAATATGGAATGATAAATAAATGAAAAGACAATACACTTAATGAGTGGATAATATAAAATGAAATAATATCATGGAAAATTATAAATAAATTATAAATTATGAAAATTCATATTGTGGGATGTATTAATATAGAAATTCATGATATCGTTACCATTAAGGCCTTTTTCCAAGGCAGTTTGAACAATGTTTAAGAACACACCAGAAACAAATTTAATAAGGTTATCGAATAAGTTTGTCTCATGAGACAATTTGATGTGACATGGGCTAGAATATTTTAGGCCCCACCTATCAATCCATGTCCATTGCAGTCCCTATATTTTGAATGATTAATTTAATTTATCTAAAATATTCCTTATCATAAACTATCTATATGGTGTAAATAATTCTAAATATATTAATTCCCTAATTTATACAAATAAATTTCATATTAAAATGTCCTATGTGAAAATGGAATACAATTGATAACATAAGCATATACATTATATAAATAATTTATATGTTTTGGGAAAAAATAATTTACAAATAAATATTTTTACAAGGAAGTGAACATTTCAATATAAATTTATTAAAAAAAGATTTATATGAAATAAAACATGTCCATAGTTTCATCCAATATATAGTTCTTATAATAATTCACATCTTTTAAAGAAATAATGAATACTGAGGTAACATATTAAATTATTATTTCATTAAAAACATTGATTTTTTATATCATTGACATCATGTATAAGAAGATTAATATCCTAAACTATTTATGGTGGAGGAATGTCTGTTCACACCTCATTTGATAGTTTTTTTAAAAAAAATTGTAAATAATGTAAAAAATGAACCTTTCACAAAAAAAATAGTTTAATTTAAATTAATATAATGTAAATGATGTCATATTGTTTCATTCACATATCATTTTACTAAATTAAATTTTATTTTGTACAAATAAAAAATAAAAAATGGACATGTAAGAAAAATATAGCCATTAAAAAGATAAATAACACCATATTTTATTTTAAATAGCTTATTGATTGATTCATGTGACAAATTTGTAAATTTTGGATGACAAAATATCGACGCCATAAATATTTTTAGGATGATAAAATATATAACATTTATAATGTGTTTGTTATTAAATTAATTCAATGAAGATAAAGGGTATAACAACCATGCTCTTTTTTATACATATAAACGTGATTTATTACATAAAATATTCACTTATTACAATATAGAATATCGATAGGTCTAGTTTATTTGGGGGTTAGGAACATTACATAACAACTTATAACATAAAACACGACATCTTTTTTGGAAACTTCTTTTTCATGACCACATCATTCTTTTGTACTGAGCATTTCATGGGATAACCTGAAGTCATGCATATGAAAAGGGTGAGAAATAAATCCTATTAAGAGATTAAATAAGGAATAATATGAAGATTAAAATACATGTTAGGAAATAGAAATATCAATGGAGTATAAGTGAAACATGAACATAATGGCATGATTTTTCATGATTATAATATCATGGAAATGTGGCACAACATTTAACATTATTGTAACATGATCCAAGGGTCATTGCACATGGAGGATTATTAAAACATTATTTCACTTGAATTTGAATGGGTAAACCCTAATTTCACATGATTTTTCATGATACTAATGTTTACCAAATGCATTAGAGTGCAATCAGGGAGCACCCTTCTTAATCATTTCATTTCTTATATAAGTGTGCCACATTGATCATATAAATGGATTAATAAAAAATTCTCATTTCTTCCATGGTAATGGAATTTTAAATTTATACATGAATCTATATAATAAATATGTAACGATCCATAACGATTAATACCCTTGATATATAAATTTACATGGTATTCAATACACAATGACTTTGTCTTAGAAAATCACTGTGCAATTTTAACATCATAACTATGTGACATAAGAATTCAAAAAAAAATTGATGAGAGCGAAATTGGTGTCTAATATTATTTACATGAAATGTAATTTATCGGGATAAAATAGATACATGTCCCAACATATGTAATATAATTTATTTTCATAATAAAAAATAATTTCTTGAATGAAAACGAGAAGAGAGAAATTCCAAACTGAATTTATGCATGGTAATGAGTGTTAATGAGATGAATTAATGAGAAGGAAAGAGTCATCTCATCCTTAAAACATAAGTTGGGAAGTATGTGAGATGTTTTAAATGATACACCAATAATTTTAATTGAAAATAAAAGGGTATAGAAACAGAAAGAAACGCGGGAAAAATGATAGATGAAGAAATTCCTTACATTGAGGTGTCATACCAAAGGCTTCAGAGAGGCTTATTTGGAGCTTGGGGCACCATGGGAGGATTCTCGATAGATGAGGTAATAGGTTGGTATTGCAATTATGTGTTTTATTGTAGATAAAGTGGTATATTAGGTGGATTTATATACGAAAATGAAAGGAATTCTTTATTATTTAGGTTTTCGACACCACACATAAAACTTATTGAAACCACAAACCAGCACATGGTTTTTGACCATGGATTTTCGAAAAGTGTAGTGGAAAAAATTATTCTATAAGTAGAGTGGCCAAAATAATTAAAATATTAGGCTTGCTTATGTTGAGGTGAGTCACACTCTCAAGTAAACCAATTAAATAAGTTAAAATATTTTATAAGACTTGGAGGGTCCACTAATGCTATGTAAAATAAAATTAAACAAACCTAGAAAAAAATTATATTAATTTAAAAGTATATATTGGCATAAAATCACATTTATATTATCTTATTCCATCACTATTAGGTAATTATGATTACATAATACACATTATATAATTAAACAGAATTTAATTTTTCCCCAAAAATTCAACAATATAATAATATTATAAACAATTCACCATTGGATAATTACGATGTCATGATTCCAAAAATAATATTTATTTTATCAAAATTAATTTCCAAATATGTGATGTTTTTCTTTTGAAATAGAAATAGACATTTATAAAAAGAATCACCTATTTTGAGAAAAATAGCTTTCAAACCATAAAAAAATTTCCATTAGATTTCCAAAAATTAAATTATCATTTATAATTAAAAAAAATATTTGATTAAAAATATTTTTTTAAAATATTTTTCTATTCAAAATCCATTAATTCATCAAAATATATTTCTTAATAGAATATTAACTAAAATACTATTTTTGCCTTAAACCTCATTTACAATGTGACAATAATGAAATGAACCTATATTATTTATAAAAAAATATAAAGAACGTAATCATATTTATAGGGTCTTGTTACATAACCCCTTATAAAAAATGCATGAGACCTTTGGGTAAGGTGTGCGACCATGATAGGCTCTTCGGGTGTCTTGGATAACATTTCTCAGGTGGTAGTCTTTATCAACCTCCACTTCTTTCATTGGCTATTATGTTCATGTTTAATGTGATGAAGCATTGCTAGGGCTTGGTTAAGAACGGATCCCAATGACACCAACTCCTTTTTTATCTTTGAAAAATGGGCTTCATATGTAGAAATTCTACTATATGAGTCCATTATGTCCTTTTTCTGAATGAATTGGATTTGTCAAAGCCTTATATTTATAATAATTATGTGATCACTATTCAACAACAATATTAGCAACAATAACATTTTATAATGGTATTTTGAAATCCAAAATCATAAAACCAATTAAGTGTATATGTTATATATAATCATTTTCCATAATAATAAATTTAATTAGATCATGATAAATTTTTATTAATAAGGTTTTGGCCCATTAAAATATCACCCTCTTTATTAATTTTACCCTTTAAATTTTCTTTTCCCACACTAAAAAAGATGCGGGTAACTCTCCTTCATTACTTCCCCTTATTCATACATCACTTATTCAAACTTGTGGTTTCACCACAACACCCAGACGATGGCCATTGTCTTATTTCGTATATATTTATACCTACGATCTAAGATCATCATCGGCTTCTCTTCATAGGAGAGGTAATTCTACAATTGTACCCCCTATAGATTATTTACCTGTGATGGTTCAAGTATAAACTTCATCCAAAGTGATACATGGAACACATCATGTACCAATGATAGGTTTTTTTGGAGTTCTTGTTGACATGCCACTACTCCAATGTGATCAAAGTTCTCAAAATGGCCGATGTTCCTTGGACTAAGATTTACCTTATTCCCAAATCTCATAACTTTATTCCATAGTGATATGCAATGGAATGGCATGTATCCACCATCAAACTGTAGATATCATTGATGATTATTAGCATTGAGCTTTGGTCGACATTGAAAATCATTAATATGCTACTGGATAGTCTTAACCTTCGCCATCATTTCATAGACTATTTATGGACCTAGGAGTTTTCTCTCCTGAACATCATCCCAACATGTAGTTGTTCTGCACCTCTTCCCCTAAAGGGATTTACAAGGATCTATTTGGATTATTAAGTGGAAACTTTTATTTTAAGAGAACTCAACAGTAGTAAGATGAGGATTCTATCCTCTTTTTATGTACATTGAGCATGATCTCAACATGTCATTAAGTGATGGGATATTCCGCTCATATTGGCTTTCATTTTGGGGATGATCAGACGTACTAATGTTCATCTCAGTATTCATATCATGATGAATAATCTTCTATAACATAGAGGTGAACCTTGGATATCGATCGGATACAATAGATAATGGTACTCTTTGCAACCGTACCAAGGAATGGCCTCCTCTGCCCAAAACAACGCACCTCACATGCTTGAACGTTTTAAAAATTTTCCACCTGCTGCTCCTTAGGCTACTATATCTCATATGGTGGATGCGGTAGGGACGACATTCGATCCTAGCTCGAACCTCGGTGGAGGTGGCTCTCCACTGGCCTTGGAGCTTACTGGCTCTTCTCCTTGGCCTAGTCGGTCTGTGGTTTCCTTCAAGGTGGCGCTTTGCGGCTCTCTCGGTGGATTTTTGCATCCCTGTTTCCCAATGGCTCCCCAGGTGTTCCTGGTGGTTTAGAGGGATAGATCTGGCATCTCTTTTGATGTATCAGTGGTGGTATTTAATGCGGTTGTTGATGTCCTAAAATTGACTATTGTCACCAGGTTTAGGGGAGGGAAGCCCCCCTTTCCGGTCTTCAAACACTATGTGGACTCCCCGGGTTTGCCGGCTCCAGTTCGTATCTCTGTGGTTCACCATCTATATTTATGTCAGGTATTCTCCATGGAAGATGACTTCTTACATGCTTTGTTTAACGCCCCCCAGTGTGTGGGGTGGTGGTAGTTCATTATGGCGTGGTGGTTGCTGGATTCTCACAAAGGGAAGGAGATCCCTAAAGTGGCAGTATGGCTCAGTCTTCCCGGGCTTCATTGGCCTTTCCATAATGGTTCCTTTATTAAATCCATTGGAGATTCCCGGGGAGGTTTTCTATTTGTGGATGAGCGTACCAGGTGTGGTGAGGATATCTCGATTGTTAGGATGTGCATTGAGCTTGATCTATCTAACCCTATCCCATAGTATCTCTCTCTGAAGGTCCATGGCTCAGAGTTGCGGAACCAGGACATTGCATATCTGGTGTATCCCAAGTTCTATTCTTCCTGTTTCGTTCAAGGTCATTTGTAGCAGATGTGTAGGCGACATTGTCACAGAATCTTTGGGGTGATGGTGGGTCATCTCCGGGGCGTGACTACTCTCCCCATAGATCGTTTGGTTCATTCTCCTCTATGTATCAGAAGGGGCATCAATTCGATGGGTCCTTTTCAGCTTCATCCCCCCTTCCTGCATCCCCGAATTTTCAAGTGTATTGGCCAGTGGTGGTTCATCTAGTGGAGCTCCAGTTCCCCTTTTTTAAGGTCCCCTTTTTCTTGGATGGTTAAGCTTTCATGTTGGGATTATGGTCCCCACTAGATCCTCTCTGCGGGGGAGTTACTATAACACCTCATGTGATCCTCTGTTGGACCTCAAGAAGCCGCGGGTTTTGCTTCCCCCAATCTATGAGGTATCCCCGGATGAGGTCGGGATGATCTAGGTTGAAGGTAATCCGGATTCTCCCCTCCCTCGACCGGGATTAGGCGGTGTCCTTGGTGTGGTTGGGCTGGATGGGCAATGGGACATGGGTACTGAGGCCTGTCGGGAGAAGGGTAAGAGTCCGATGGAAATATCTCCCCCAAATTCTGTGAGAGGGAAGACAATCAAGCTCTTCTCTCGGTTTTAATCGTCACCTTCTAACCTTATGAACAACAGCTCGGGTGTGTGTACCCGTGCAAAGTTCAACAACAAAAGTCAAAGATTAGGTAGTGTCTCTCCCATCATCAGCTTTATCCCATGATTCCTGGTGCCAAAATAGGGGAAAAGGTTGATCAATGATTCTCATCTTCATTTAGTACTCTCATGGCCATGGAGAGAGGGTGAATTCCATCTACATAGAATCAATGATCAAGGAAAATAGAGTGCTCATTATTGCTGTTGTGGAGCCCAAGAAGGACCCAGCCGAGCTATAAGATTTCACCCGCAGGATCAGCATGCATGCGTCCATGAATGCGGCACCAACTAACCGACTTATATGGTTTTTTTTGGAGAAAAGACTTCCCTGTGGACTTGATTTAGGTGGGGGACCAGTTCATCATGATGAGGCGACTAAGGGACCTCTCACCATCTGCATATCCTTTGTCTATGGAAGCTACGATTCTTGAATGAAAGAGACTCTATGGGAGGAGATCAGCATGTTTGATCCTAGAAGTGAACCCTGGATCATTGGTAAAGACTTCAACATCATCACAGAACGATCAGAGAAAAAAGACGTGGGGTCTTCCCGCGCCGCGCTAGCATGGACTTAGTTCAGTTCATGGATACCAAGGGTTTAATGGATTTGGGGTATACTAATGATCGCTTTACATGGTGAAACTATCAAAAAGGAGATCGACATTGCTGGAGTCATCTCGACCGTTGTCTTGCAAATGTTCATTCCATAACCATGTTCCCAGACTCCAAGGTGGATCATCTGGTGTGTGTTATATCAGATCACTCACCATTGTTGGTCTCCTTTTCTTCAAGGCATTTCCATCAAGGTAGGTTCTGGTTTTATGGTCAATGGACCTAGAATCTGGAGTTTCTTCATGTCGTGACAGATTCATGGGGGGAACCGGTACAAGGGTTTTTGTGGATGGCCTTGCATAAGAAACAAAGATGACATAAAATGATGTTAAAGTATAGACTAGGGTACCTCGGCTCCATCAATCTATGGGTGGAGGATCTCAAACATGAGATTGAATGCTTGGAAGCTAGTTTGGAGGAAGGATGGAATGATGTTATTTTTGGGGTGTTGTGTGTCAAGAAGAATAGTTTTGAGGAATTGGACATTAGATAGGAAAGGTTGGCTAGAAAAGAATAAAAAATAAAATGGATGCATAAGGGAGATAAGAACACTAACTACATTCATGCATGCATTAGAGTGAAAAGACGTCCCATTAAGCCCGATATCAGGCTCGAAGATGGGAGTTACACGGATGATAAAGATGTCTTGAGAAGAATGGCCTACTCTTTATTCAAAGACATCCTTTCACGGCCTAATGTCAGGATGGCTAGTGGGCACCTATGTGGAAATGAAGAGATTTTGGAGGCAATTATGAACAATATATCATTCATAGAAAATGCACCAATAAAAGGCATCCCAGAGGAGTCATAGATTCACCAAGCCATGATGAGTCTCAACTGGGAGTGCGCTCCAAGACCTGCCTGTTTTCCTGTATTGTTTTATAGATCTGTGTGAGATGAGATCAAAGGTGACATTTTTGCAGTAGTGCAAGATTTGTTCAAGGGAGAATTTCTTCCATGGGTTGCAGTTGCCATGGACTTGGTGATAATACTGAAGGTTAAGGACCTCTCTTACCTTCTCCGCTACCGGCCTGTGAGCATGTGTAAATTCACCTACAAAATCATTGCGTGTATTCTTATCATGAGGATGTCCATGAAATTACCCCACTAGATTTCCGTGGAGCAACATGGTTTTGTGAGAGGGCGTTCAATATAGGGGGTTATATCCCTGGAACATGAGACGATGCAGAACATTAATGCTAAAACTCACGGTTCCATCATGATCATCAAATTGGATAAGAGAAATGCGTACAAAAGACTTGAATGGGGATTTGTGAACAGGGCCTTAGCTTGCATGGGCCTATCCTCCAAGGCCTCAAACATCCTCTTCAGATGATTTAGTTCTCCATGGATAAATGTCTCATTAATGGGGAAATTGTATGGCTTTTTAAGGTCACTAATGGCTTACGATAAGGAGACTCGATCTCCCCAGCCTTGTTCATCCTTATATAGGACGCGATTAGCTGTCTTCTGAATAGATGAATTCTCAGTGGTAATATAATTCCTTATCAAAGGAAAAAACGAACCTTCCTCCCATCTCACATTTTAGGTTTTCCAATGATACGATTATCTTCTCGAATGCAGTAAAAATATCCACACATGGTATTAAGAGGATCCTTTGATATTACTATTATTAGAGTGGTCAGGGGATCAACCACTCCAAGAGTAATTTATATATCTCAAACAAGTGTGGAGCTGGTCACGTGAACCTTCTTTATAACATCATGGACATGCATCCTGGTCACTATCTGATGGAATACATTGGGGCCCCTCATTCTCCTGGAAGAACGCGTATTCAGTGCTTTGATCATGTGGTGAGAAGGATTACAGTCTGCATCCTCAACTTGAAGAGCCAATTTTTATCCTTTGGTGGGTGCATTGCACTGGTTAAAAGTGTGCTGGATTCTATCATAGTTCATGAGACGACTTCCACTTCATTTAAAAAGGGGGTAATCAAAGTAGTTGATAGGATCTTGGCTAATTTTTTATAGGATGCGCTTACCGAAGGGAAGAGTAATTGAGTCATATAAGGAAGAATGGAACATCCCATTTAGAAAGGAGGTATTATTGTTAAAAGAGTGAGGGACACACTTCATGGAATTCATGAAAAACTCACCTGGGAGGTCATGGAGGACCTGTCCCTCTGGGGGACGATCATGTCCTATAGTAACGACAATACCATAGAAGATGACAGTGTGAATGGATCCCCCCTCTGGAATGCAGTTGGCTCTCTAATCTAAAGACTCCAACAAAATTCCCGATGGATTTTGGGAGAAGGAAATATTCTTTTCTGGATACAGAGCTGGGTGGGATCAGTGCATGGTTTATGGGGGTGTCCGGCCACAATGATTAACTATAAAGAGGTGATATCTCATCTTGGTTTCATCAAGGTGGTTCTTGATAAGGATTTGCTTGATGTTTTTGACGATATCCTCTTTAACTTGGAGTCAGATGGATGTGTGTTCACCGCCTATCATTCTGGTAAGTTCAATATCAAGTATTACCAAAGGTTCTCAACCACCCAGGCTCAACAGGATAGCTGGAACGACTTTATCTGGTGTAATAAGCTTCCGAGAAAGTACAAATTGCTGGTTTGGTGCATAAGGAATCACATGATTTCATCAGACGAAGGAAGCAAGAAAATTGGTGTTAATCTAGCATTGTTTTCCCAATGCTATAAATACAATAGGGAAGAAACCCCGAGCCATATATTCTTCGAAGGGGGGTGGGAGCACAGTGATTTGGACTCCTTCCGAGATTTCACAGTGATCCATTCACCTCATCATCGCGACCTGCCGTTCCTAGAGAGCTGATTTCAGGGGACTGCAGATAAAGGTCCCGAGAGAGCAGGGAGGTCAATTATCCTTACTGATAGATGTTGGGGCCTCTGGAAAGCTCAGAACAAAGCGAAATTTGAGGGGTCTTCCTCCATAGGACGGTCCGTTATAATGCGAACCAATATCTAATTGATTGATATGGTCTCTTTTGTTGATAATTGGCACAAAGATTCCTCCCTTTGTATCCTGAAGGCTTGTTCCCCTCTGTCCTACCCTCCATTGGATAAGACACTAGGCCGCTAGATAAAATGGGTTCCGCCAAAAACTGGAATTAAACATAACACTGATGGATCATGCATTTTGGGTCCATGATAGGTGGTGGAGGGGTTCGCAATATAGGAGGAAGTGTTTTCCTTGCTTTCACTCCATACTATGGTGATGGAAGTGCTCTTCGAGAAGAGGCGAATGCAGTTCTCACACGGATGAGTCTTTACAAACAGAATAATATTTCTCTATCTGAGATGGAAATAGACTAAAGGATAATTCATGATTCCCTATTGCGAAGAGGTTCCACCCCTGGTCTGTCTTATACATTGTTAGGAAATGAAAACAACCTCTCAACTACCAAGCTCCAGTCACCCATACCTAGAGAGAGGGGAACAATGTTCTGGACTTCCTCTCCTCTCTTGTAGCCCTGGGAACCCCTGTCAGATGCCTTTCCAATAAAACCTCCAATAAGCCATAGGGTGTTAATCCTATCTGAGGGTATTCCCTCGGTCTTCATTATTTCAGACCCCCCTAATCCGGGGTCCTCTGTTGTTTCTTTCCCCACATTTTGTACTCTCTTCCCTTGATTAAATATTTAATGATTTGTGTGTGTGTGCAGCCTTACCACTTCTTTGATGTCTATCCATTCCATTTTATATAATGATAAATCCTATAGAATTATAATGAAGTGTGATATCATATTAAGAAGATCCACAACACCACATATAGTATTATTTTGTTTGGATGACTTCAGATGTTTGGTGACAATGTCCATGGTAATGTTCTCCAATTTCCATGCTGTTATGGGTAATGGTTGCATCATCCCCTTAGTCTTCAGCATCTCTGCCTTCACTTTCTAACATACCAAGAATATTCATGTATACTTTTCAATCTCATTCTTCATGTTATCCCACCAATAATGCTCTAAAATATCTTGATACATCTTTTTGTTTCCTGGGTGAATGGAGAAATTTGAATAATGTTAATCATCAAAATGTTATTTCATTAACTCCAAATATGATGGTACACATAGTCTTATCCCAAATCACACTTTTTTCTCCATTAACATTGAACGCTGAGGATTTATATTTTTTGATAGTTTCCAATTTCTTTAGAATTCCCACATCATCCTTTTCAACATCCATTAACCTTTCCAAAAGAAGCGGTTGGGAAATCATTTTTAAAAGTATGGAAGATGTTTCGTTCCTTATGATTCCCATGTCAATCTTCATTAATTCTAAGATGATTGGATCCTTTTCAATTCTCATCAATGATTGAATCACTGGGTAATTTCTACATAGATCATACACCACCTTGTTCACGTTCCAAGGGTGGTAATGGATTGAGAAGTCATAGAAATTGATCAGATCTAACAATCTTTATTCACACATGTTAAACTATTTTTTTGTTAATAATTACTTTAGGATAATTTGATCCGTATATATTTCACACTTCTATACAAAAAGGTAATGACACTAAAGTTTAAATGTGAAGATTACTACAACCAACTCTAGATCATGGGTTCGATAGTTTTACTAATTAAATTTCTATTGCCTTGAAGAAAATGCAATGATTTTTTCATTTAACTTCCACACACAACTCAGGACATTCTTTGAAGCATCACAGAATACTACCAAATGTTATCCACTTGTGGGTAGTGTGAGTAAGGGCACAGTGATAAGCCTCTTTTCAACTCCTTGAAGCTATCATCTCATTCATCACTCCATGAAAACTTTACTCCATCCTACATTATCTTGGTAAGTGTGTAGGAAAATTGTGAGAAATTTCTCACAAATATGTGATAATATCCATATAACCACAAAAATATACAAATATCCATTAACGATGTTGGCCTCGACCAAACCTCATTTGCAGCTATTTTAGAGAGATCCATAGATATCCCATTGCTTTGGACGATATAACACATGAATGATACCGCATTCAATTAGAATTCACACTTATTATAATTTTCATAGAGCTTATCCTTTCATAATGTCTCTAGTACAGTGCTTAGATTCTCCTCATGCTCTTCCTTGGTTTCAGAGTATATTAGAATATCATCTATAAAGACTACCATAAATTTTTTGAGGTAATCATTAAAGACACTATCTATCAAGTCCAAGAATATTTTTGGATCATTATTGTATCCGGAAGGCATTAATAATAATTCATTGTTCTCATATCTAGTGCGAAAAGGTGGCTTGGGGATATCCTCCTTCTTCACACTTACTTGGTAATATCCCGACTTCAAATACACCATGGACAAGTATTTTGCTTCACATAGATGATCGATTAAGTCACAAATTTGTGGTAGAGGATACTTGTTCTTTATCATTATTTTGTTTAACTCATGATAATCAATAAAAATGCACATTGACCTATCCTTCTTCATGAAAAAGAGTATTTGTTCACCCCATGGTGAAGAACATGGGTGTATAAAACCTTTATATAGATTATCTTGTAGTTGTTTTGTCAACTCTTCAAGCTCCACAACAAACATTCTCTATGGATTCTTGGATATTGGAAATTCCCCAGGTATAATACTAATTGGGAATTCAATATCTCTTCAAGGAATAAGAACAAACAAATCCTCAGGAAACAATTCACCACATTCCCTCACAATAGGCATGTATTTAAGGATGGTTTTTCCTTAGATTGAATCATCTGAGGCAGATATGCATTTTCAAAGGGAAGTAATATCCACATTTGATATGACGGTGCTAATGAAGATTCATCCTCTTCCTTGCACTTGTACAGAATATGGCGTTAATTCTCCATATGGGGAGTGATTTCTCAATCAAGAAAATTAATGTTGGCTCTATATAAGGATATCATATCCATGAAAATAATTAGATCAAATTCCATTAAAGAGAGTATGACAAGGTTCCCCAGGAAGTTCAATACAAAAATTATGATTGGGGAGGAGTTATATTCATGGGATGAAATGATTTCCCCATTCTATGTTCTCATGGACTTATTAACTTCCATAACACATGGTGGTGTGAGGATTGTTCTACAAAACATTCCGGATAAAAAATAATGTGTAGAACCAGAATCGAAAAGTACGTTCACTATTATGGAATGAATAACTAGTGTTCCTGTCACCACTTCATTTTCCTGGTTCACTTCAGTGATAGTGACGGAAAATGCTCACCCTTACTGCTTGGGAGGTTGTTGGTTGCCTCCAAAAAACCCTTGTCTTAGGAAACTGGTTTGAAAAGTGCTCTAGTTCTTTGAAGTTGATGAAAAAAACAAATTGATGGTCAAACGGAGTGTTCTTTTCCTTGGATACAGTCACGATGTTTTCAAGTCAGCATTTAATAGCTAGGTTCCCTTCTCTGCCACACCTAATGCATTTCTTAATGCCCTTAAAAATATTCTTGGGGTTCTTCTTTCTACACCGTTGGAAAGTGATGTGCTCTATTTTCTTATCACCATCGGATTTATCCATCAGACCACCATAACTGATGTCCACCTTACGTTTCTTATCCACATGATAGCCCTATGATTTTTCAATATACATTTTGACATTGAGGGAACATCGAATAATTTTTTCACAGTTGTCGAAGTCATGAATCACTAGGGTTTTAGTATTCTATGTTTTATCCCACAAATGATGTTGTCAACCATGAATTATAGGGTATTGAAAAAGCCAGATGCATATTGTTCAAGCCTTGTGATGTTTTACTCATATGTTCCAATGTATACTCCATCGTTTTTCATGAGGGAAAGGATATATCATTACATCATAATTTTGAGGGTGCGAGGAAAATAGTTGTCGAAAAAATGTTCTGCAAATTCTTGTATTCCAACCCCTCGATATACTCCTCAGGAATCATTTTTTGATCAATTTCCCCCATTGATCAGCATCACCATCCTTATGATAAACAAAAATATGTAACTTCTCTGGTTCAGGACATTGAATGATGGAGAATATATTTTCAATGGATTTTATCCATTGTTCGTTGATTGAGGGATCAAAAGTTCCATTAAAAGTAGAAGGCCTTTGTCCTATAAAGCTCTTGATTGAGATTTTTTTGTTCTTAGGGGTCTCGAACGTTCCTCTTCCACCATGTATCTATTGAAATCATGGGTAAACGATAGAGTATCATGATGATGTTTGCGATTCCTGCTCCAACAGGATTGGGCATCTCATTAGAACAATCATCAAATTTATTTTCGCATTAGTTGTTAGGGTGAGTCCTCCTATTACTAGTAATTGGCTGGAATAAATGGAAAATTATGTTTAACACCTATATGGTAATCCAATTAAATAATATTAATAAATTAATTTTATTTCCTTTAATTATAAAATTATAGTCTTCAATCTATGTTATCCATGATCTAATTCGTAAAATATATTCATTGGGGAATTTTATATTCCTTTTATAAAGGCTAATATAAAGCTTATGAATTTACCAAATCATATCCCCTGGGAGTGTTGTACTAAGAGTGAAGCAAGACATGTTTTCACGTACCAGTTCTCATTCGTGTCTAACTCAATACTATGTTTTCCAGATATTCAACTAGATACATCTGTGCCAGAGCCACCTAAAACTTCTCGTATCTAGATAGGGATGAATTTTCATGATTAAAAACATATTCAATACTAATAAAAATTTACGGATTTTATTATTATTCGTATTCTTTTCCCTAAGTCATTCACCAAGATTTTCTAAACATTATCCCCAAAATAACTAAACCTATCGTCTTACACCAACTATAACAACCATGTTCCTTATTAAACACATAAACGTGATTTATTACATAAAATATTCACTTCATACAAGATAAAATTACAATATGTCTTTTTTCTTTGAGGCTTATGGCAATTATATATCGATAAAGAACAAAACATGAAACAACTTTATTGAAAACTTATTTTACAAGACCACAACATTCTTTCATACTGAGCATTACATGAGAAAACTTGAAGACATGCATAATAAAATGATGAGATATAAATCCAAATAATGGAGTAAAAAAATCATAACATGATGAATAATTTACATGATAGGCTACAGTAATATCAATAGAGCATAAGAGAAACTTGAACAAAATGGCATGATATTGCATGATTAACATAACATTGAAATGTGGCAACAATATGTAACATGATTTTGACATTTGAAAAGGATAATTGCACAAGGATCATGAGTGAATCATAATTTAAATTGAATTAGAAAGATTAATCCCTTATTTCACTTGATGTATTGTGATACTATTCTTTTCCCAATGCATTGGAGTGTGATCAGGGCACACCCTTCTTAATTATTTCATTTCATGCATTAGTATGCCACATGAATCATATAACAATGATTCATTAAATATTACCATTTATTAAATGATAAAGGAATATTGTATTCATACATAAAATTGTAAAATAAATATGTAACTCTGTATAAAGGTGAATTCCCTTGATAGACAAATGGGCATGGTATTCACTAAACAGTGACTTTGCCATGGAAAATCACAGTGCAATTTCGGCACCATAATGGCATTAGATAATGAATAATAAAAATGGTTGACGAGAGAGAAATGGTTTTATAATCATATTTACATAAAATGGAATGTAATGGGGTCATATAGAAACATTTCACAACAAATTTAATGGAATTTAGATTCATAATACCAAATAATTCCTTTAATGAAAAAGAGAAGAGAGAAATTCCAAACAAAATTTCGACATGGTAACAGGTGTACATGGTGTGAATTAATGAGAAATAAAGAGGTATATATTCATTCAACAATATGTAGGGAATTATGGGGGAGGTGAAAAATCATAACCGAACATTTTCGATAAAATACAAGGGTATAGAAACATAAATAAACTGGGACAATAATGAGAGAGGATTAAATCCTTTACATGGAAGTGTCATCCCAAAGGCTTGGGAGAGTATTAAAGTATAATTATTGAGAGATTTGGGAAATTCAAGAGGTTTATAGAGATATGAGGTAAGAGGATGGTATAGATCCATTTTATTTGAGTTAAGAGGAAGAGGTATCATGGGTGGGATTATATAGGAAAAGAGAGGGAATTATATATTATTTAGGATTTCGACACCACACATAAAACTAATCAAAACCATAAAACAAACCTTGGTTTCTGTACAAGGTTTTAGATAAAATTTGATTGGAAAAAAATTATTTTATTTGTCAAGTGGTAGAACGTCTTAAAATATATGGCATTCATATTTGGAGGGGAGTCACACTCTCTAGGAAATCAATTTAAAAAGTTAAAATGTTTTATAAGTCTTGGAGGGTCTACTAATGCATTGTAAAATAAATTTAAAAAAAATGTAAAATCACATTATTTTAATGGTAAAACATATATTTTCTGAAAATAAAATTTAATGTATTTTATTACATCACTATTCGGTCATTATGATTTCATAAAACTTATTATATAATTATAAGGGAATTTAATTTTTACCAAAAAATTCGATTATCTCATAACATTATGAAAAACACGCCGTTGGATAATTTTGATATCCTGATTACAAAAAATATATTTATTTTATCTAAATAATTTTCTAAATATGTGAATTTTCACATTTATAATAATAACTGATATTTATAGAAAAGTCATGGGTTTGGACAAAGATGACATTAAAAAATAATAATAAATTACAATTGTAATCATAAAAATTTTATGATCATTTATATTTAATAAGAATTACTTTATTAATAATGTTTTATTAAAATAATATTTAATTTAAAAATCCCTTAATTCATCAAAATAGTTTTCATAAATGAATATTAACTAAAAATAATATTTATGCTTTAAAAACAATTTACAAATTAATAATAAGGAAATGAATATATAATCTTTATACAAAAAAATATATAAATCAAATAATTATAGTGCTAGGTTATTGTTACAGGACCCCTTATAACACCTGAATAAAACTTAAGCGTAATGTGTGTAATGGTGAGAGACTCTTGGGTGATAATCTCTATCAACTTCCACTTCTCCCATAGGCAGTTCCATTCAAGCTTAACATGTTTAAGTTTGCCGTGGGATTGGTCAAAAAGAAGCCCAATGATGCCACCTCATTTCTATGCTCTAAAAAATGAGCTTCGTAGGGATAAATTATATTGGATGAGTCTATCAATTCTTTGTCTGAGTAAATTGGATTTGTTAATGCCCGATATTTATACTAATCATGTGATCACTATTCAACAGCTATATTAGAAACAATTAAAATTCATAAAAGTATTTTGAAATAAAAAATCATTGAACCAAAGAAAATATTATGTTACATAACCATTTTACATAATAATACATTCAAATATATCAAATGGAATTTTCATTAAGAAATGTTAGCATCGTCACAAAAGAAATCCAAAAAATGAAATTCAAAAATAAATCATTACCTTTAAGGTAAGTTTTAAATTTTAACACCAAGAAATAGTTAACTTGATATAATACCGTAATAATAATAAATAAATAAATATTAATATTAAATATATCATTGGGGTATATAAAGAATATAAAAATACATTTTTGTATAATATGTAATATATTTCAATAGAGTGGAAACTGAGACAAAATATCTTACCTCAAATTTATGTTTATTTTAATGTTATATAACCTATTTTATTGTGGATTTAAAAATGTTACTAATTTATACTATAAACACATTCATAATTATATTAGATTATATTATCCTCTTTTAAAATATTATCCTTAGTTCGTTAAAAATATTTTATTATTATCTTTTTTATGGTTGTAACTACTTTATTTTATATTGCATGTTGTTTATTAGAAGTTATATTAATAGTCTTATGATTGTGGTTCTATAATATTAATAATTCTAAAAATGATATAATTATAATTTATATTTATTATATGTATATTTTTTCATCTTTAATTGATATATGTTGAGTAATTAATTACATCATTCATGTGGATGGTATGTCGTATGAAATCCTAAATGATGTCTTTATTTTTTGATAAATCAAATGAAATAACAGTTAATAATAATTCACATTTATTGAAACATTTTTATATTTTATATATAATATATTTTCATTAAATATATCCTTATTAGAATCCAAGTAAGTTTTAAATTAAAAATTGATCAAAGAACATCATGAAGGTGGTGGTCCACACATTCGCACAAGCAACACAATCATTTTTTAATTTATTGGAATGTAATAAGGTAGATATAAAATTATAATTTAAGAAGAATAATTATTCAATTAATATTATATATAATTATTAGTACCATGTTTACAAAAAAATTGAATTAATCTCTATATAAAAATGTATTACACATATATGTGGTGACATTAAGTCACACACACAGGCAAGCGATGTTTTCTCTTTCTGTATGTTTGACAAGTGGTGGAAAATCATTTCCCCATAATAATAGAAAACTGTAATTATATTTATAATACTATTTTTATTATTTTTCAAGGTGTAAAACATGTTTAGGGGAAACATATGAAGACCGAATTTTTAAAGAGTCGGTAAAGAAAATTACATCTTCATTGGAAGAATTCCTTTAGATATCATCATAATGGACATAGTGTTTCACTTATAGAAATAAAATTACCTATAGAACATGGATAAATATGGTTATAAGAGAAATGTTTGTGGTTTGTTCTATAAATTTGTTTTCTATGTGGTTAGTAGAAAACAAAGAATATGTTTTCCATTATATGTGAGGGGAAGGGATATCTTGGAATTACATAATGTTTTATATTATGATAAATAAATTTTCACAAAAAAGTGAATTAAATATATATATAATATGAGATGAAAAAGAATAATAGTAATATATTATATTTTTTGACAATTTTTTATTATGTATTCACCCTTAACGCTTTGTTTCACATCCCCCCCCCCCCACAACACGTTTTACAATTATAGCAATATAAAATTTTACAACCCATTTAGCTATCATTAATTTCACAATAAAATGAATATATACAAACAAATATATCGGGGTTGATACATTAAGCCTTATCCCATTAATATGAAAAAATAAAAAAAATTTATTCATTTTTAATCAATATTATATATTATAAGGGATCAATAATTTTATTTTTGGAAAAATTCATTTTATTTGACATTTAGAAAATAATGATAACAACATAATTATAATATAAATCTTCAAAAAAGACATAATATGTTTTTATTATCTATAAAATTAATGATTTTAAATAATTAATCCAAATTGTACTACCTTTATTCTTATTTATGTAATTTATTTTATTTTTATATTAATTGAACAAATACCATGTTTGTGTTGCAAAATTATTAAAATAATTAAATCCATAAAAAAATAAAATTAAATTACCATGAAAAATAATATGTATGTTAAAAATAGTATTTTAAAATCATTCATATCTTTTTATTAGCCAAATTTTAACATACAAAAGTAATTAAATTTAAGAGAGGGGCATTTCAGAATATTCATAACAAAAAATAATATTATTTTAAATACCAATTTAAAATAAAAAAAAATTCCAAATATTATATTTTGTAAAAGATACTGATAAATTCATCCCATGCATTAAAATAAATCCATGTGTCAGGTTTATTTTTAATTCCACATCAAATTATTTATAACCCTATTTAATATATTTACCCTTTATCGATGTGGAAATATCACCTAAAATTAAAAGGAAAACATTTACAAAATGAGATCCTCTGTGTTTCATGTTTGTTATCCATTTTACATATAATATTTGAATAATTAGATGAAAATTATGTGAAATTTAATTCAAATAAAACTATGAAAAACTATTTTTTCATAAAAATATTTTTTAATCCCAATAATTATCTTATATAAAAATCATGATATGTATAGATTAGATTATCATAAACAAAATTAATCAAATATCACATTCATAAAAAATATATTTTTAAAATTAAAGTTATTAATTTTGTTAAAATAAATTGGAGTATTTGAATAATAATTATTTTTCACAATTAATTGGAAAATTAAAAATTTCAGAGAACATTATCTTTTCTAAAAATAAAAATAAAAAAATCACCATAAGTTATTTTGGATATGATGATTCAAAAATTCAAATTATTTAAAGATAATTCATTTTATAAAATTAAATAATTTAGTTTTTATTCAATACTTTTAATAAAACTATATGTATTTTTCTAATGATTCTTTAAAAAGGATTGCATATAATAATATATTATTTAGTGCTATAGATGTAGTTTCTATTGATTAAAAAATGGGATATATATTATATTTTAAATTTAAATAAGTAATTATACGATGCATGTTGGGTTATTAATTTTCATCTCTTCAATACCACGGTTGATTGATTATTTTGGGTAACCTATAAATATTATGTTTTAAGAGCAGATATTAATTTCAAATACATTTACAATGGTTTTCCAATATAATATAAAACTTCTAGAAAGTGTTTTTAAGATTAAATCTAATTAAATGATCCTAACTGTGTATAATACATACTATATTATCAGTTTATGGTATGTTCAGATTATTATCTACTATCATCAATATTAAATATCGTTGGATGATGGTTTAAGATTACATATAAATGATTCTACATGGATCTAAATTTTTATTAAGAGATTTATAATTTTTGATCTCGAACTTATAAAATTTCTTATTTCATTTACAAATTTTATGGGTGTCTTTTTAGGCTTCATAAACACCATATTACCCTAGATATATCAGATATTTAAAAAGGAAATTTCTATGTTAACATACTCTCTCAAGTGTGTGAGGTAAATTAAAAACAAGTAAAATAAAAATGGAAGAGTATCGAGACAATAAGGAAGATTTTTGAGGTAATGGAAATCATTATATGTATCATCTTATAAGTACCTATCCTTAAACATTAAATAATCTAGTTAAATAATTTAGAAATAAAATATCTAAAATCACAAATATATTTTCAGTGTTGATTATTATAATTTTCGGAAATTATTTTTAAATATAAACACATAATAATTCAAAGTGGATACTAATAATAAATATCATTGTTTTTATAATACAAACAATATTCATAAAAACTTGAACACGATTCATGAAATATATTCACCACATTCATCTTGGATTATATTTTTATCTTACTGATTCATAAATTCTTTAGAAATATTTTAAAAATTAACATGATAAAAAAATATCATTCAGGTATATAATAATAAGGATAGAAACTGTTAGTACCTGAATACTTATAAACATATGAAATCAATTTCACAAAGAAATACTTATCACCCAATAAATATGATAATGTTACTTCTTTAAAAAATTATATTTCCAAAGAACATTGAAAACATAAATAATAAAAAAAAGGTTACCTTTTTAATTAATTAAATAATATTTTATCCTTCTTGGTTTTTATATGATTTGTAACCCTCACAGATACATTACAATGCAACCCTCACGACTACCTTAGGGTGTAACCATCACCGATACACTTGGAGTAACCATAGGACCCATCTCCATCATAAACATACCCAATGAATTAAATGGAAATATAGTTTTCAAAAATCATCATAAAAAATACCTAGTAACCACAATCAAAAAATAAAAATACTTTCATAAAAACATTAATTATGAATTTTGAGAAAATAGTAATTTAGATGAGGGTTTTTAAAAGAATTTCCCCTTATAAATATTATATAATTGATGTGAAAATTAGTTAAAATAAAATAATATTTTATTACACTATAAATACATATAATAAAACATAATATAAACAAAATTAATTTCATTAATAATCATAGTACCATATAATCAATGAAGTATATGGTTAACCCATAGAATGGAAATTGGATTAAGACTTTCCTTACTTCATGTTCATATTAACTAAAACATAATCAAAACCCCATTATAATGGTTTAAATATTGTTCATAATATATTAGATATCAATATTTATATTTATAATTTCCTATATTATGTTTCTATTACATTTTCCCACCAATTTGATAATAATATTTTGTTACTTTCATTATTTTAAGTGCATTTATTTCATGGGTTCCATAGTTGGATCATTATTGAATTTTGTAAAATGGAAGAAAAAAGAGAGTTGGAATAAAATGGTGTTAATATGTTTCATCATAAGGTAGGAATCAATTATGGTATTATATTAACATCATCTTTACCCATAAGGTTATCTAAATCATGCTCTCATTCTTAATATATGTACTAAGCATAAAAAATTAAATAATATAGTTAGTTCTAATATAATTCACTTCATTACTTTCATAAAGATAATTTATGTTTAGTGTTTTAAAATGTTAGGACATAATCCATATATATTCACCCATAAGAAAACAATGTGGATACTGATAATATAATATACATTTTTTCTTAATGAAAGTGTTTTTAACAATGACATGAAGATTATTTATTAAAAGATTTCACAATAGTCATTTGGAATTAACATTTTTTTACACATCCTTATTCACTATTATTTTTTTTAAAATTTAGGATGATTACATAAATAATGTTATGGTATATAAAAATAACTGAAGAAAATATTAGTACATGAATACATATAATCATAAGAAATCATTTTCCCAATGATATACTTCTCACCCACTAATTATCATATAGTTACATTGTGAAAACATGATAATTGCATAGAAAATAGATAACTTAAATAAAAAAATAATGGTATAATGAGGAGTTACATACTTAATATTGTAACCATCACATCTACCATATGATTTGTAATCCTCACGGATACCTTATACTGTTACCCTCACAGCTATCTTATGGTGTTACAATCACAGTTAAACATAGAGTAACCATAAGAAAGAAAACCAATTTTAAAATTTCCAATTCGTTGGAGGGAGATATTTATCCCGCATAGAACCATAATAATAATTTACTAATAATTTAATAAAAACATTCCATTAAATTTTGTCTACAAATAAGAATTTTTAAGAGGACTTTTAAAGAAAAGTACCATAAAAAGAACATATATATGAAGTGAGAATTATTAAAAATAATATAATATGTTTGTAAACTATAAATCCACATGATAACACAAATTAATAAAAAAAATATTTTCAAAAATAATCATAGTAACACATAATAAATGCGTTATAAGTTTAACCTAAGGAATGGAAATTGGGTTAATAACTCCCTTACCTCGGATTACTCTTACATAAAATGTGTTCCAAAGATTTGTATAATTTCATATATAGAGTTATAAATTTATTACTGCTAGAAACAATCCATCAATGCAACCTCTCGGTATGTTTTTGGTGTGGTTTTGTTTGTGGAAGAAGACAAATAACTGCATGTGAGTATGGTTGGTGTTTGCTGAAGAAATTTTTTTAAGGTGGAATGGAAAGGATTTCTTCATAGAAGTAAATTCTATGAAAATTATTGAATCATATCAGCATAGGGTGAGAAACGCATTCCATGATACATGGGCTGCATACCATATTCTAGTAATGGTATGTGGAGTAGCAGAAATTGTACGAGGGTGAAGTTTGCAAAACCAAACATAGTTTCTAGTGTAAGGCAATGCATTACGTGGATGGGTTGTCATCGGTGGAAGAAATTGGTCACGTAGGAGTAATGGATGTATGCGGTGTGCATATGAAAATGGTTTTCAAATGGCTTGCAGTTCATGGTGGCTGAAGAATCAGCAAGCGATGGAGGCTATTTGGAACATTTGGTATATTTTAATTTAGTGGATTAAGTGGGTATCATTTCCTATATAAGAAATTCAAATCCAAAATATTACTATAGATATTGAACATCATTAGAAAGAATATTTTTCATTTATAATTTATACATGAATGAATGTGGTTTGTGCTGAAGTTTGCGGGGATTTGTAACTTCAAAATGAAGTCTGGTATGTGGAGGAGGAAGTCCGGTACGTGGAAGGAGTTGTCTCGATACGTGGTTGAGTAATCTCCGCTATGGGAGAGGGATAATTTCCCATGCGGTATGTGGAAGGGGAGAACTGGTATGTGGAATTGAAGACAGTACTCAAACAATGAACACTTCACATACAAGGAGTGACTCATAGAATATGTTCACAGAATTCAGCACTCTATATGCAGGAGAGGAAAGTGATTCACGATTTGTACAAGGAAGCCATTGAGAGCTTTAAATTACTTTTTAAAAGTATTTACTGGTACCAAGTAGTACTCAGAATGGTGGAATTCAGATATGGTTGAAAATGGAACTTCAACATAGCATCTACCTATAGTTGAGGATGTAGGAATTCATTCAAATTAAGGGACCTATATGTCCATAAAATTTTTTTGACCTTCAAGGTGATAAACTGTGAGTGGATTCCCTTCCAAGAGCAGCCTATGAAAGATATAGAAGACGGTGACCCTATATAGCAGAAGCGAGCCAGAGAAAGAGGCATAGAGAGTGACCCCTTTGAATAAAGTGAGAATAACCTAATCATTGTAAAGGTAGTGAGCTTAGGCAATGAATATATATCCCAAACATTATACTCATTATTGGTTGTGAGATTTAGTAAATTTGGTACATCGACACATTGTCATTGTATGCTCCTTGGACGTAGCCCAGTGAGGGTGATCCAAGTAAAATTCAGTATGTCTTGTGTATGATTTAATATCTTCATGTACATTGGAACATGAAGAATAGAGAATTTTGTATTTTTCTATCAAAAAAAAAACATGATCGAAAAAGTAGAATGATTTAATCTACCATACTTGAATTCACCCCCACCCCCACCTCCCCTATGTGTAATGACCTAGTGGACCCAACAATTGTTATCAGTTGGAATGTATGAAAGTCAGTATGTCTCTCTCAGAAGAATAAATATAGGTGGGAAATCATAAATAAATTACGCTTTTTGACGAAAATCATTTTCAACTATTGATGAATCAAATTTACCACTAGTTCCGATCATTTGGGATAGATGTTTGCACTATAAATATACATGCGATATCAGTTGGTATTAACAGTGGTTCTTTATCAGATTCTGAATGAAGTGAATTGTACACTGATTCAAAAGGGATCAATGCTTTATGGGGAGCCCTATAAAATTAAATCTACATAGAGGTCATGTCCTATAAAACATCACATGCAATGTGGGAATAATTGTTGAACATTTATAAGGGCAGCACAAATGTTCAAGAAGAAAAGATGTAGGTTTTGTGGAACGTGTATGGGGATTTAAGAATTAATCCCAATGAGGTTGTTGATGCATTCTATGATAGGATAAATATTGTTATAGAAGACATGAGGGATCATATAGAAGTTAGTGAAGTTATAAATATTGTGAAACATATATTGAAAAAACATCCACTGTGGATCAATGAAAATGTTTCAGTGTTGGAGGACAGAGTACTGAAAGATCTAGTACTAGATAACCTACACAGTAACATTTTAGAATTTGAAATGAGATAAAATGACAAAAATGCATTAGAAAACGAGAAGTTGAAGGAAGCGGTGTTCAAGGCCCTGATGAATCTCCCCATTGAAGATATTCTGGAGGAAGACAATATTGAGGATGGTATGCCATTTCTATCCTCTAATATGAAAATAGGAAAAGTAGGGTTCAAAGGTAAACTTCCATTTCCATGCTTTCTATTTGGACGGAATGTGTATTTTTCATCAAAATTTCCGCATATGTTTGATGATGAAAATGGATAAAATGATGAAATGTTCCAAAATAAGTATTCATCAAATGATAAAGGGAGGATAAGTACTGGGAGAATTTTATTTAAAAAGAAGAATTTTCTTTTAAGAGAGTATAAAGGTTCAGAATAATATGAGGCGGAAGAGTTGGTGGACTCCACATATCATAAAGTAGATGCATTGGTTGAATTTCCTATAAATTCCTTATCGAGAGAAAAAAGTGACAATGAAGAGGGAGGAATTGAAGGAATAGTTGATATTCAGGCTGAATTAGAAGATTCCCTTGAAGAGATGAATATTTTGAGAGCCAAAATGAATAAATATATCAAATCCGTTCATAATGATAATCTATTTATACATTATTAGGAAGAAGAAAATTCTGAGCTAACTGAATAAATTGAAAGGTTGTGGTCTTCAATGCCAGAAAGTTCCGAAAAGGTGGTGGAGTACAAAAACAAAATTAATAAACAGATAATTGAAATTGATAGTTTGACTAAAATTGTAAATGATCAAATATAATGTATCGACCATCAAGAAAAATAGATTTTCAGTCTATGACAAACAATTAATGTTCATGTGGAACTACTATCCCTCTGATCAAAATCTGGAAAGAAGATCATATAGGCAACAAATAAGATGATATTTGAGTAGAATGGACCATCATAACAAAAGGGGCATGATCTAAAACAGGAATTAGTGATGGTTCAAGTTAGACCACAAGAACCAGTCTAATATTGATGATGAATATGATGAAATGGAATATCTAACTCTTTCGTAGAAAAAAAATATGTTCACTCTATCAAAGGATGAAGAAAACATGTTGTGGCATAATTGTCTTGGGCATATTATCGAAGGTTCCATAGAAGATCTGGTAAAATATGATGAAGCTCTAAATCTCTCTAGATTGTCATGTGATCACATTCATACTTGTGATCCCTGCAAATATAGGAAGATCATTCAAAGGACATATATGAAAAAGGAGAAATGTTCAACCAGATTGCATGAGCTGGTACATATTGATTTGTGTGGGAAAATATCCCAAATGGATAATGATGAGATGAGATATTATGTTATATTCATTAATGACTATAGTATAATGGAATGGGTTTCAATAATCACTCAAAAATTTGAAGTGTTTAGTTTCATTTGAATATATCAACGAGAATGTTAAAATATACTTGGTTAGAAAATCTAAATGATTAGAACAGATAATGGAACAGTGTTCACAAATAGCCAATTATTGTATTATCTCAAAAAACATGGGATATGGAATCATGTTTCATTAGTAAGAACTCTACAGTAGAATGGAGTAGTGGGGAGAAGAAATCGGATTGTAAATAACATGGCGAAAAAAATGCTTATTGAGAAATAAATTTTGGATAAATTCTTGAAAGAGGCAGTGAAGATAGTACTATAAACATAAAATATAGATTTACATTGTACAAAATAGGAGAAGACTCTATATGAGTTATGTTATGGAAAGAATCTTTCATTAATGTACTTTTGAATATTCGGAAGTAAATGTTTCATTCCCAATAAAGAAAAACATAAGAAATTTGAATCACGTGGGGATGAAGGGGTATATCTTGGCTAATCAATGAAAATAAAAGAGTATAAATGATTCAATAAGTGGTTGGGAAATATAGTTGAATTTAATGATGTGACTATTGTAGAAAATGAACAAAATCTTCAGCAAATACATGATCATAATCAGGAGGATAGTGATGAAGAGATAAGTAGATCAGGAGAATCTCTTGCACCAATGATTTATTCATAAGACGACTCAGATGATGAGAATAAATCATTTTATTCTTAGATACCAACAAGTGGAGATTAATTTGATAACAATAACACAATTGTTGATCTAACAGCACTAGTGCATTCAAGAAGGATGAATTCTCTATATGAAGCATCATATTTGTCAAAAATAGACCCAAAATGAGTTCACGAAGCTGGTGGATATGAGAATTAGGTTCATGAAATAAATTAAGAGACTAAATTGAGAAGAATAAAATGTGGAAAATATTTCAAGAGCAGAAGACAATAATGTCATAGAGACAAAATGGGTCTTTTGCAAAATAATTAATGAATATGGTGTTGTGATGAGAAACAAAGAACGACTTGTTTGTATAGGGTACTCCCTAATAGATGGTATTGTTCTCGATGAATCATTCACACATGTTTCAAGGATGAATACAATTAGATTATTCTAGTATATAGCCATGCAATGAATGTTTTATGTTTTTGAGATGGATCTCAAATCATCGTATCTGAGTTGAGTTCTAGAAAAAGAAGTCTAAATTGAGCAACCAGATGATTTTCTCATTTTGGAATATGAGAAAAGTTTTTTTCCATTGAATACATCTTTATATATTTTGAAGCAATCACCATGAGCATGGTATTCACGGATTGATCAGTTTCAAAAGAAGTTAAGTTTTTTCTGTGGTGGAGTATATTAAAATTTTTATTAAAAAATGGAAGCAGTCAAAGGATGACAGGGCTGGGTATGTCGATGAAATAATCTTTGGTGGATCAGATGATGCCCAATACAGGAAATTTTCCGAATTCATGAAAAGAGAGATTGAAATGTTTATGATTTGGGAGTTGACATTTTTTCTTGGATTAAAAGGGAAAAAAGGCAGTAATGGGACATTTATTTCTCAATATAAATTTTCCAAGGAGGTTTTGAGAAGGTTTGGAATGGATAATTCTAAAGAGATGAAGATTCCAGTTGCTACCCAATTGAAATTTTCATGAGATGATAAATTCAAAACTGATAATATCACAGAATACATGAAGATCATTGGAAGTTGGTATTACCTGACAGTGATAACACTTGTTATTTTATTTTCTACATTCCAATCAATGAGGTATTAAAGAAATCCCAAGGATATCCAAATAATTATTGTAAATTAATTCTTATATATATCAAGGGAACATTGGATTTTGGCCAAATGTATAAAGATAATTCTCAACCGGAGTTATTGGGATATTCATATTCGAATTGGGCTGGTTTAGCATATGACAATATATCATAATTAGGGGGTTCAATTTATCATGTAGGGTTGGGTATTTCTTGATTATGAAAGAAAAATTATTTCATTTCCTTGAGCACCACAGAAGATGAATACATTGCGGCTACTCAATTTTGAATGCAACTATTTTGGATGAAGTAACAACTTTATGTTGTGGGAATTGAAGTGAAATCTATGATAAGAATCCAATATGACAATTCAAGTGCAAAGAATCATATCCAAAATCCATCCCATCACTCAAGGATAATGAACATTGAAATCAAAAATCATTTTATCATGGTCAAAGAGGTGTAAGGGATCATGAAGTTGGGTTATGTGCCTGCAGAACAAAAAGTTCCAAATATTCATAAAATGGCCTAACCCAAAAGAAGTGTTTGAAAGGAATCGAAAAAAACTAGGAGTCCAGTCGACTTCCCACACTTGAAAAAGTTTGGATGTGGGCCCCCCTATTCCCAATGTATGATGTTTCTTTCCATAATCTACTGATATTTATTCATTTCCCTACTACAGAAACCCCTGAAGTTCCCTTCGGGTTCGTTAACAATGGGGGAGAAAGTGTGAGTATTCCATGGGGTGAAAAGACTTGGGTAGAAGATGCTAAGTGGAGTAGTGAGATAGGAGGAGTTGAAGTTGAGATGAATGTGTCATAGGAGCTATAATTCAGGGGGATCATTAAATTTGAAGACTCTAGAATTGATCGATCAAAGAATAGATATCACAATAGCTACAAATCATGATAAAATCAGATGAATGGTGTTGGAATGTTGTCAGAATGTTTCCAGCTCTGAGTAATTGGTATTAGTTAGGTATCAACTATTGGTGACAGGAATGAAGTGATTCATTGATGAACTTCTCATTTACACTTTTTTCTTATTCCGATCATCATTCAAGTGTTCTTAGAGTCTGTGTTGAGTAAATCCTCGATCACTATCATGATCGTGCAGGTCAAATTGCGGTTGAAGTTTGAAGGAGCATTAAAGAGATATAAAAATTAAGAGAATGATTTTAAGAATCATTTTCCAAAAACCCAAAGTTGAATAGTGTTGAGAAACAAATCCCTCAATGCTCCTCTGAATATATTTTTGGGTGTGGTTGTGAGAACTGCGCACCATGATACATGGGCCGCATACCAAATTATGGGAACATTATATAGAGTGGGGGAAATGGTACATAGGTTAGGCTCATGAAACTGAACACGATTCATGGAAGAATGTGAGACGCTTCTTGGATGGGTTGTTGTCAGTAGAGGAAACCCGCCACATAGGGAAAAAGGAGGTATGTAGATCGCAAAGGAAAATGGTTCGCAGATGGATTACGGTTTGCGGTGGCTGATGAATCGGTAATCGGTGGAGGTCGGTTCATAGATTTGGAAAATACTGGTTTAGTGGATTAAGTGTGTATCTTTTCTTATATAAGAAAGATTTATACTATAGATTACTGTATAGATTGAACATTACTTGAATGAATATTTTTCTCAGTGAATTTGGTAAAATCTGAATGTGGTTTGCGCTGCTGTTTTCTGGGATTCTTAACCATTAATGGATGTCTGTTATGCGGGGGAAGAAGTCTGATATGCCGAAAGAGATATCTCGTTACACGGGTGAGTATTCTCTTGTATTTGAGAGGGATAATTTCCAAAGTGATATGCGGAGGGGGTGCTCTGATATATGGATTTGAAGGGAGTCAGTGATCAACGAACAATTTGTGGATAGAGGGTGTTTTGTATAGGATGTTCATAGAATCATTACCCAGTAGCGATATGTGATCATGATGGCTGAGTCAATCCGTGGAAAAAGGTTTATTCACAACATCGGCGGTGGTATGTGAAGAAGGTGTCCTATGTACTGAACCCAGTACTCAGAACATGGGAGTGGAAAGGTGTTCACAATTTCCACATGGATACTTGTGAGAGCTTTAAATCAGTTTCCTAAAGTATTTCATTGTACCTAGTAGTACATGTGAATTAAGACTTTATCTACGGGTAAAAACAGAACTTCAACAGAGCTTCTTCCTATATTTGAGGATGAAAGAATTCATGAAAATGTAGGGACCAACATTTACATAAATAGTTTTGGGCCTACTAGTCCATAAAATGTGAGTGTATTAATTTCCAATATTAGTGAGAGAATGAAGTGGAAGACAATGACCCTTTCCACCAGTAGTGAGACAGAGAAAGATTCATAGGAAGTGAACCTTAGTAATGCAGTGAGAAGAACAAAAACCTTGTAAAGTTTGTGAGCCTGGGCATAAAAGATCTATCCTGAACATGGTAATTATTATTGGCCATGATCCTTATAGAATTTGGTACATCTTTACATTTTCATTGTATGCTCCTTGGAATTTTCCCATTGACGGTGAACCAAGTAAAAATCATTGACATGTGCATGATTTCATATATGTCAATATACTGCTATAGGAGGAAGAGAGAATTGAGTTTTGTCTAATTATAAAACATTATTCAAAAAAGGAGAATGCTTTAATTTACCATACCCTAATTCAACCCCCCTAGAATTTCTACCTACTGGACCCAACAAGTGGTATCTGAGGGAAATGTTGACAGATGGTGTTTCTATCTTCGAAGAATCCTTAATGGAGTTCAAACATAAATGGATTATGATTTTTAATGGAAATAATTTTCAACTTTGGAAGAATCAAATGCATCATTACTTTTAATTAGTATGGATGGATTTCATCACAACATCTATTCATGGAATATCAGCTGACATCAATTGTGGTGCTTTATCAGAAGTTCAAATAATAAAATTGGATGCTGATGTTAAAGGGATCAATGATTTTGGGGGATCCCAATCAAATGCAATCTATACGAAGGTGATGTCCATTAAAACAACACATGAAATGTGAAAAAATTGTTGAACATTTATGATGGTGAAACAAAATATCTAAAAGTAAAGTTGTAGGTTCTGTGGAACGATCATGAGTATCGTAGAAGGACTCCCAAAGAGATTTGTTGATGCATTCTTTTACAGGATAAATATTATTATAGATGACATGGGAGGTCTTAGAGAAGTCATTTTAGATATAAATATTGTGAAACATATATTGAGGAAACTTTCCCCATGGTTCAATACAAAAGATTTATTGTTGTAAGAAAAAAGACCCAAAATATTTGACTCTAGATAATCTGCACAATACCATTGTTTCATATGAAATGAGAATGTATGTAAATGATGCATTGGAAAAGGGGAACTCAAAGGAAGTTGTATTGATTTCCATAAAGATTCTCTCTTTTGAAGATAGTCTATAGTATGACAATATGGTTGATGTCATTTCATTTCTATCCTATAATTTTCAGAGAAGAAAAGGAATGTCCAATGGTAAAATTTCATTTGCATGATTTATAGGGTGTAGGATTTGGTATTTTCATCAAAATGTCTTATTATGTTTGAATATTAAAATGAAAAAAAATATTAAAATTTCCCAAAATATGTATTCATAAAATGAGATTGGGAGGAGAAGTACTAGAGAAATGTTCTTCAAAAATAACAATCTACTTTCTATAGAGGATGAACGTTCTGAAGAATCTGAGACAGAAAGGTTGGAGGACTGCTTGGATCATAAAGTATATGCATTGGTGGCTGTTGATAGAAATTATTTAATGAATGAAGAAAACTAATAATGAAGATAGAGGAATAGAAGGAAGAGGTGATCTGCAAGATATCTTAGAAGATTCCCCTGAAGAGATTGATATTTTGAGAACCAAAATGAGGAATTCTAACAATGTTTTTCATGTTGGAGAACTCATTATGCAATAGTAAGAGGAAAATAATTATGAGCTAAATGATTAAATTGAAAAGTTGAGGCATTCAATGCCAAAATTCTCTTAAAAGGTTGTTGAGTAAAAACTCAAAATTGAAGAAAAGAGAATTGAAATTGATAGTTTGACTGAAACAAAAAATGATCAAATCAAATTAATCGAGTATCTAGAAGAAAATATCATCAATCTTTGACACACAATTAATGATTAGGAGGAACTGCTAACCCTGGGATCAAAATTAGTAAAGATAATCATATAGGAAAGAGATAAGATGATTTTTGAATAGAATAGTCCATCAGAACAAATGGTGATTGGTCTAAAATACGATGCAGTGATGGTCTAAGTCAGACAATAAGCACCCACTACAATATTGAATAATGATTTGGGTATGAAGCAGAATCAAAATATTCATAGAACCCAAGGAATAATAAATGGTGCATAATTACCACAAGGGAATGTACCTCACATAAGATTCCATTTTTGTGGTAAGATGTGACACTCTCAAAATCAATGTTCTATAGAAAATAGTTACCAAAGGGAACAAGACCAACATAGGTGGTTGTACAGAGTTCAAAAATACAGGCCAACCAGTGACAGTCATTGTTTCAAGTGTAATGTTATCAGATATATGGCAGTATATTAAACATCAAAATTGCAATGGAATGTGTTGAGAAAACGACACTTCTTAATAAGAAGTAGATAAGATTTTATTCAAGTGATATGGAAATTCAAAATATATTTGTAGCTTTACAGCTTGTAGGTGACCCATCATATACTGAGGAAGATCAAGATTATCATTTCAAGTCAGTTATGAATTCAAAGGCATGGTTCAAAAAGAAAATGGATGAGTTGGTTATGGTTGCAGAAATTGTGTTCAAGGGATCAGATTGCATAGGGATATGGATAATTGATAGTTAATTCACATCCCATATGATGTGAAATAAGAATATAGTAACTATAATCATGTATAATAAAGTATGTATTTTAAGATTCAGTAATGATGAGGGCATGAAGATTACTGGTCAGAAAAAGACAATTTTGAAATAAAAGACATGATACGAGTATATTTCTTTATTTTTGAGTTTCTTAGTCACAACATGAATAGAGTCAGTCAATTGTGTGACTCAAGTCATGCCATATGTCTTTCAAAGAAATTATGTGTTAACAAGGCAAATAATGTAGCTATTGTGTTGCATGGAAATCATATGGAAGGGAATATCTACCACGAATGTGGAGAAGAGGATAGGTGATTTCCATCCATGGTTGTAGAAAATAGGTTATGGCATAAGCTTCTAGGGAATATTAGCAAAAAAATCCTCAGAAGATCTGGTAAAATATGATGCATCTTGAAATCTCATGATATTGTCACGTGATTGTACTCATATGTGTGATGTCTTCCAATAGGGGAAGACCATTCATAATACATATAATAAAAAGGATAAAAGGTCAACAAGTTTGATTGAGATGGTAAATATTGTTCTGTGTGGGCCAATTTCCCCAATTACTGTTGATGTGTTGAGATATTATGTTCTATTCATTGATGTCTATAGTAGAATGTCTTGGGTTTCAATAATCACTCACAAATCAGAAGTTTTTAGTTAAATTTCATGATATCAACAAGAATGTGAAAATATTCTTGGTCATAAAATCTAAATCATTCGAATAGATAATGGAACAAAGTTAAAAAATATCCAAGTAAAGTATTATATCGAAAAACATGGGATAAGGAATCAAGTATCTATAGTAAAAACTCCATAAAAGAATTGAGTATTTGATATAAGAAATCAGATTTTCAACAACATGGATAGAACAATTCTAATTGAGAAAGACTCTCCAATGAAATTTTAAATAGAAGAAATGAAAAGATCACTACAAACATAAAATAGTGATTTACTTGGTCCAAAAGAGAAGAAAACTCCATATGATGTATGGTATGGAAAGAAGCCATCTTTAAAGATCTTTTGAGTATTCGGATATAAATGTTTCATTCATAATAATGATAAGAATAGGAAATTTGAATCTCGTGGAGATGTAGGGGCATTTCTAGGATACTCAAAGAAATGAAAAGCATATAAATATGTTAATAAGTGGTTATGAATGATAGATGGAAGTCATGATGTGACTATTGTTGAAAATGAACAGAATCTATAGCAAATACATGATCAGAATCTGGAAGAAAAAAATTAAGATATAGGTAGATTAAGAGATTCTCTAGATCTAGATATAGATTTAGAAGAAGTCCAAGATGATGAGAATAAATCAGTGTCTTCCCAAAGACGAGCATGAATATCTGAAATTGATAAGAATAACATAATTGGTGATTAGGCAGCACCGGTTCATACAATAGGGATGAAATATCTACATCAAGCACCATACTAATCAAAATTGGATCCTAAATGCTTTGATAAAGTATCTAGAGATGATAGTTGGGTTCAAGAAATGAAAGAAGATATTGACCCAATTGAGAAGAATCAAATGTGGGAAATGTTTTCGAGACTAGAAGTTAAATAATGTCATAGTAAAAAAATGGGTCATTCTTAACAAATTGAATGGAGACAATGTTGTTATTTGATTCAAAGAAAAAATTGTGTGCAATGGATACTCCATCATTGAGGGTATAGATGTCGATGAAACATTCACACCTGTGTAAATGCTGGAAACAATTAGATTAATCTTGTCCATAGTCGTGCAAAGAATGTTTAAGGTTTTCTAGATCGAGTTCAAGTCATCATTTCTGAATTGAGTTTGAGAAGATGAAGTCTACATTGAGAAAACATATGGCTTTATAATTCATGAATATGATAATAGATTTTGTCGACTGAAGAAGGATTTATAAGGTTTAAATCAAGAACTAAGAGCATGGTATTCAAGGATTGATCAGTTTCTAGTGTAGATTGGTTTTCATCATGGTATAGTTGATAACAATTTGTATTACAACAACAAATATAGTAAAAGGATGATGGTGCTAGTTTATATCCATGACATAATCTTTGGTGGATCAGATTAAGCACAATGCAGGAATTTTTTTGACTTTATGAATAGTGAGTTAGAAATGTTGATGAATGGAGAGATGACATTTTTCCTTGGATTACAAGTGACACAAGCAACGAATGGAACATTTATTTTTCAATAAAAATTTTCCATGGAGGTTTTGAGAAGGTTTGTAATCGATAATTCCATAGAGATGAAGACTCCAGTGGCTACCAGGTTGAAATTTTCATGAGATGATGAAGGCAAAACTGTTAATATCATAGAATATATGAAAATCATTGGAAGCCTATAGTACTTGACAATGACAAGTCCTAGTATATTATTTTCTACTTTCCAAGCATCTATGTATCGAAGAAATCCATAGGATAGCCACATGATTGCTGTTAAAATAATTATTTGGGTTTTCAAGGGCACATTGGATTTTGTCATAATGTATAAATACAAATCACAACCAAAGATATTTGGATATACACATGCAGGCTGTGTTGGTTCAACAGATAATAGGAAATCATCATTAGGGGTTCCTTTTATATTAGGGGGTTGTGTATTTATTGGTTAAGTATGAAACAACATTACATTTCCTTAAGAGACAAATTACCTGATTACATTGCAGCTACTCAATCTTGGACGCACCTGTTGTAGGTGAAGCCACAACTTGGAGATATGGGAATTGAAGTGAAATATCCGATTAGAATCTACTATGATAATTCAGGCACTATAATTCTTTAAACAAATATAGTCCATCACTCAAGTACAAAGCATATTAAAATAGAATATGATTTTATTAAAGAGAATGTGGAGAAAGTTCTTGTGAAGTAGGCGTATGTACCTACAAAAAAACATGTTCCAGATATTCTTACAAAGTACTTACCCAAAGAAGAATTTTAAAAGCATCAAATGGATCTAAGAGTTCAGTCTACTTTCCTCACTAAAAAAAGTGTGGATGTGGGCCCCCCTCTACCCAAGGTATAATGTGTCTTTTTCTAATATTCATATATGTATTATTTTCCCTATTGCAGACACCCTTGATGTTCTCATTGGGTTCATTGTCAATGCGGGAGAGTGTTTGACTATTATAGGGGGATGAAATATATTGGGAGATGATGCTAAGTTGAGCAGTGAGATTGGGGGAGTTGAAGCTAATATAAAGCTATTAGAGGAGTTTCAACTTAGGGGGAGTGTTAAATCTGATGATGCTAGAATTGATCGATCAATGAATAGTTATCATGACAGGTGAGGATTATGATAAAATCATATGAATGGTGTTGCAATGGTGTTAGATGTTTTTTAGTACAATTCAATTGGTATCAGTTTGGTATCAATTATTGGTGACACAAATGAATGGATTATTTAATTAACTTCTCATTTAATCTTTTTTTTTTCACGTCGAACATTGGTCATGTGGGAGTAGAGTATGTGTTGAGTAAATCCTTGATCGCTATCTTTATTGAATGAGGCGAATGGTGGATAAATATTGAAATAAATTTAACAAGATATCAAAATGAAGAGAATTGTTTTATGAAGAGTTTTCAACAAACCCAGAGGGGGAGATTTCTTGGAAAAAATCCCTCAATGAATCCTCTCAGTATGTTTTGGTTGTTGTTATGTTTTTTGAAAAATCCATATTAAAACAAGTGAGTATGGTTGGTGCTTCCTAGTGTTTTTCCAAATTTTGTGGCCACAAAATCCAGTGTTTGATGTGAACAAGGGAAGGATTTCATCAAATAAGTGAATATTATGATGAATGTTGAAGAATATCAGTAATGGGTGAGAACATCCTACAATGATACAAGTGCCATGTAACATATTTCATGAATGGTACGTGGAGTGGTAGAAATGGTATGTGGGTGAGGTTCATGAAATTGAACATGGTTCACGACAGAAGGTGATGGGGTATGCATATGGGTTGCCACCGGCAAGAAAAAACCTGTCACATAGGAGAAAATGGAGTAAGAAAAGCACGTAGGAAAATGGTTCACAGACAGATTGATGTTCACGGTGGCTGAATAATTGGTAAGCAGTGGAGGCTGGTTCAATGATTTGGTAAATCTTTTATTTAGCGGATTAAGTGGGTATCTTTTATTACATATGAAATTCTAATCTTAAATATTACTTTCAAGATTGAACTTCATTAGAAAGAATATTTTTCTCCCAGAATTTAGAAGAATCTAAAAGTGGTTCTCATAGATGTTTGTAGGGATTCTTAACCCGCAATGGATGTCTGATATGCAGACGAGGAAGTCCGTTATGCATAAGGAGTTGGCTAGGTACGTGGAGGAGTAATCTATAGTACATGAGAGGGAGAACTTTCAAAGCAGTATGTGGAGGGGGGGGGGGGGTCCGGTACAATAAATCAAAGGCTGTCTATGAACAATGAACAGTTTGCGTACATAGAGTAGTTTTTAGAGTATTTTCGCGGAAGTAGTACGCGGTAGCGGTACAAAATCGTGAAAGAGGGGGCGGTCTGTGGATAAAGGGAGGTTCACAGTAGTGGTAGTGGTAGGCGAAGAGGGTGTCATGCATACCCAAACCATTAATCAGTACACAAGAGAGAAAACAGGTTCGCAATTTGCCCAAGGATGATTTTAAGAGTTTCAAATCAGTTTTCAAAAGTATTTCTCGGTACCTAACAGTACAATGGATGGGGGATTCATCTACAAGTGAAAACCAAACTTTAAAAGTGCATCTACCTATAGTTTAGGATTCATGAATTCATAAAAATGTAGGGACCTACATGTTCATAAAATGTGTTTGACCTAAATATACATAAACTGTGAGAGGATTATTTTCCAAGTTTAGTGAATGAAGGAAAAGGAAGATGGTGACCCTTTCCTCCAACAGTGAGCTAGAGAAAGATTCAATGAGAGTGTCCCTTGGGAATGCATTGAGCAGAACCTAAACCTTACAAAGGCAGTAAGCCTAGGCATAGAATATATAGCCCAAACATTGTACTCATTATTGGACGTGAGCCTTAGTGAATTTGGTACAACATCACATTGTCGTTGTATGATCCATGGATGTAGTCCAGTGAGGGTGAACTGAGTGAAATTCGATGTGTCATGTGCATGATACCATATCTATCTATATATTTCATCAATAGGAAGAATTAATTAATTTTTGTCTAATAACAAAACATGTTCTAAGACGGAAAATATTTTAATCTAGCATACCCTGATTCACCTCACTATAGGTATTCGAACAATTGGACCCAACAATTACATAACCATATTAATAATTTTATTTACTTATATTTTGTTATTATAACATTTTTTCACATATTTGTTAATAATATTTTCTTATTTTGATTTTTTCTGTGCATTTATTTCATTATTTCTACAGTTATTTTATTATGGAATTTCTTAATGAATCGAAAAACTCAATAAGTGGAATAAAATTGTGTTAATAAAATTTCATATTTTTAAAATTTTACACGTATCATTATTTATAATATTAAGTGTAATCATTAGATAAAACCATATTGAAAATGAATTAGTTTATTTTGGTGGTGTTTATGACCATCACAAACATAATTAATTTTATTTAATATCACTTTAATAAAATAATTCTACAACATTAAATAACATATTATATGAATAATAAAGTATTTTTAACCATATTTATGGATTTATGACTAACATAGTATGTGGGGTGGATGTTTAAAACATGTCGTCCATGATGTCGATAAATCGACACATCATGGATGATGATTTTATTTTTAGAGTAAAATGGGGTTGGTTAGATGTATGAGGATGTAATTTTCCTTAATCAGGATAAAAGTAAAGTATATATAATATGATTCAGTTTTAAGGACACTAGTATTAGGGGAGGTTATGAGTGTATAATAAAAGGAAAATAACATTAATGAAAATTAAGGAAAAAGAATGTGGATTTTTTACCTCTTGAATTATCTTCCTTGAGAAACTATTTATGGCCCTTGGTTGTTGCCTTTTGATGATTACGAAAGGTCTGGGATATGGGGAAGATTCTTGGGAATGTATTTTTATTGAAATTAAGTCATCTATTTTTTTGATATTTGAGGGGAAGAGTTGGTGAGGGGTGGTATTTACAATGGAGTAGAGTGGTGTTTTCTCATAATTATATTCATTTGTTTATTAATTTGGATAAATCTATGAGTTTATTGAGCATTATACAAAAATATTTTAAAATAATTAATTAGAGATATAGATATTGGTCTTACATCATCCTTACATCATCTATGTCTCATCAAATCATGTATTTATCATAAATTATAAATTACCATAATTTAATATTCAACAAATATTCAATTAATTTAGAAAAATTGAAAAAATTTATCTTAACCATTTAACAAAATGTATAATTCATAAAAGAGCCCCATTTTTTAAAAATAATTTTCTATATATGATAAATCCTATTTTTAATGAAAATAATCATTTATTTTTAAATACTAATTTTAAAACTATTACGGATTTTATAACACTTTGAAAAATAAATGATATTTTCATAGAATTATCTAATAATCATAAGACTTTAAAATAATAATTTATTTATATTTTTTATCCAAATAAATAATCTTTTAAATCATTATATTAATTATAAAATTGAAATAATATATTTTCAACTTACAAAGTTCCCAAACATAATATATTATATCTGAAACATTTATTTATTTTTTAATTCTAAAAATATATCCTGATTAAAAATATAAGATAAAAAATTAATTTACACTATCATAGTTCATGGTATAATTATATTGTCCAAATTACTATTCCTAATGGTCATGTTACTATTACTAAGGTTAAGTTACTCTAAAATAATTACATTTTTTTAATTTATATAAATTTACATTATTTCAATATGAAATTATAATGAATTTGATTATATAATTGCATAATGAAATGAAATTAATTTATAAGTACATAGGTTGTTACAAATCCTAAGAACCATAAGAATATTTCTACATTTAATATGCATCATCTGATATGGGAATAACTATTCATAAGAATCATATTTGGGTTTCATAAACATGATCTAGTGTCTATGTAAAAATCATTCTGACATAATTTAACCACCATATATGTTTTTTTATGAATCTCATCCTATAATTAAAAACTATCTAGATACTTATTAAAATGTGTATATTTTGTGTGAGGGTACAAAAAATATCTTCATAAAAATAATATTTGTTATTGGAGTAATGAAATTCCAATATATGTGAACATAATATATCATAAACATATTTTCCATCTCATTGGGATGAAATCAGTATAGAATGAAAAAGTGATAATTCTATATACTGAAATATGAAACTTCAATATTTGAAAAAATAAGGAGAAAATATAATATAATGATTCCTATGTTGTTTTAATATACATTAAAAATCAAAATAACATTAATGTTATTGCGATTCATGATCTACCATTAATATGATCTGATCATAAATCATTTAAATGGGATAATTAATTAAATAAAAAAATAGAGTTTTTAGAATATTGAATAGTTATATGAATTAAATTTCAATGAAGAAACGGTTTTTATCACATAATATAAATATAAAAAGTCTTAGTGAACCCATAATAAAATACTAAAATTGAAAAAGATCAAGGGAATGTTATTATTAATTAATAAAGTTATTTTTTTAAGAATAATAAT
Organism: Viscum album; assembly: GCA_963277665.1. Taxonomy (NCBI): domain Eukaryota; kingdom Viridiplantae; phylum Streptophyta; class Magnoliopsida; order Santalales; family Viscaceae; genus Viscum; species Viscum album. The sequence continues at coordinate 105,684,609 of OY728144.1, read as the reverse complement.
GATGGAGAATAATTGTAATTATGAAATACATCATTATTTAATTATTTAAGATTTAACATTGAGATTATGAGGTTAAATTTGATATGAAATATACAATTCATATTCCACATGTGATTGTACGATTATTCTTGAGTTAAAATTAATATGAAAATAAGAAACTCCATCAAATGTGATGATACTAAAATATTTTATACAGCATAGATTTATATTTCAATGTTTAGATATTTTTAGATGATAGTGTGAATAAAAAGGTAATCTATATTTAGTTCAATAGAAATAAATTTGCATATGAGGTGAGTTAATAAGGGTACTGTTCAAAAATCATTTTAGTTGAAAAAAAAGAGATGTTAAAATCATGGGAGAAGTGTCTACTTTTCCACATAGAATATCACATCTTATTTATATTTATGGAAAAATGATAAGTCCACACAAAAATAGACTTGATCAACCAATAATGGTTTTCACATTATGGAAGAAAATAAATAATATTCCACATCCATTATTATATGTGGTCTATGAAATATTAATTTAGCTAAATATATATATTGGACTATTGATGGAATAAGAATTCTGTATTTTTAATATCCAAGTGAGGAATAGCTTGAGGAATTAGAATATTGACAAAGGATGATGAGTATTAAGATTCAGGGAATATATTCTGGTTATCAAAGATCTAATAATTATGTGAGTTTTCATTTCTACTAGTACTAATTTAGTGTTCTAGTGGTTTATGTTCTTGAAAGAGTGTACATGAGCATATAGGTGATCAATTATATATATAGGGGGAGATCAACATAATGTAATATATGTATTTTCATATATATTTTTATCAAATATGATATATCCAGTGTCAATCTAATCAACAAAAGATCATTATGACTATGTTCAAGGAAGTCTAGTGAGAATTTGGTTAGTGTTTGATAATGGGCATTAGTGTAGATGTGTGAAGAATCTTGGGATTGTATAAAAATATCTGACACTACTTTCAATTTATAATAATATCGTTATTATAGAATCTGTGGTTTCTAGAGACTAACAAAAAAATAAAATGACTAGTGCTTTATATGAAAATAATATAAAAATATCCTTCTGATGTTTCCTTTTCATTATCTTCATTCCTTGTATGATTAAGTATTAAGGTCACATAATAGATTGTAAATACATCTTTACTAATGAATTTGGTCTAATGAACACAATGAAAATATATTTTTGAGTGGAATATAATCATTAAATGCTAGCCACCACTAATTTGATCCCCTCTTAGGGTGACTGTACAATTGACTAGGACACTCAATTTGTATCAGAGAATATTTTCACTCTATTTTGATACTTTTTTATAAAATTTATGTCATAAAACCTTTTATCCTCTATTCAATAAATATTTTCTTTTATTTCTAAAATTTTATCAAAATATATAATATGTATATTTGATATTTATTAGACTCATATTTAATATTCTTTATTTATTCATAGTCAAATAGATATAATATTTACATCATATAAACAAAAAAATTTGAGTAAAATATTTTTGTGAAAAATAAGAAATGTTAAAAAAGGATGTTAGAGACACTCTTACCTAAATGTAATCAGAATTCTTTGTGTTAACATTTTTTTAGAAAATTACTTCTTGAAATGTATAATAATATAATTTAATGAGACATATTTCTATAACCATGATATGATGCTGAACTACCCAGAATGGATCAGTCCATGATCTTTTAATCAATTTAGAATTATTGAAAAATTAGTATCATACATGATTCACTAATTTCATTCTAAATAAAAATTCATATAATAATAAAAATTCATTCATCATTGAATTCATCAAGAAAATAATTCTTCATATCTTATGAAAAGTAAAAATAATAAATGGTTAGCTTAGAGACATTTTAAGGGTTATTAATAATACATTATATAATGAGAAATAAGTAATAATTAATATGTGACAATATATAAAATATTTATTCCATTTAATGAATAACTGGAGTTCAAAGGACATAAATTGATAATAATATAATATCATTACCATGGTTAATAGAGAAATATTTCTACATAAATGTAATTTTATATTCACACACCTTCATGATCTATCATCAATTAATCATATAATATATCATAAATCATACTATCATGGCCTCAACAAAGTATTTCCTACTAAATTTCTATGTTTAAGAAAAAACTTATCTAAAATAGAATTCCTGAAATATTTTTCAATGATACCTGTTAATGTATTGAGTGGATACTTATAACTAAGAACCACCCATAACTTTTACATATTATGAATTTCTAATATATTTAGTGTAAAATAATAATTATTATTAAATTGGATTTTAAATCTATAATTATCTGTATTTAATCAATAATAACCAATATTATCAATGTAGAAAATGATGTTTCTTAATACGATTATTTCAACTAAAATAATATATTGAAATTTTATATGATTAAGTAAATATCAAAGTAGATTAAATTATGCTATATAAATCAGTGATAATTAATATTTTGACATCTAGAAGAATATAATCTCTTTTAAAATGATTGATGGTGGGAGGCAATGATATCAAGAGGATGATGGCGATCGAAAAATCTATGATCCAATAATGGATAAATGAAGTCCATCCATAGATCAAAAAAAATTCTATTAGAACAAATCCTTTTAGAGATAGAAATTAAAATACAATAAAAAAGTAAATTTAACTTTCATATATCCTTCTAAAAAATGATTTTACAAATAACATTCAAGGTTAATTACATACATTTAAATTTTTTTAAACATTCAGTAAATAATTCACAACCAAATATTTTTTTCTAAAGAAATAATATATTATTGTAAATGAATATAAATATAAAATAATGATCATGGGGGTGGGAAAATATATTTAAGTCATACATGTTAAAAATTATTATTCTTTAAATTTGGTAAAGAAATTCAGTAATTACAATTTAGAAAAAAGAATCCGAATATTTGTTATTAATTCATTGTGAATAAATAAAATTTTAGTTGAAAACGATTTCAAACAATAATTTTACAATAAACAAGGAAATTATTCAAATATATATTTTGAAAAAGAGTATAAAGAAAATAGATTCTTAACTAAATCTGTTGGTTAAATTTGGTATAACATAAATTATAATGAAATGTGGATTAATGAACAAATAAAAAAATGGAAAATAGAAATATAAACCACAATAAACCATAGTATAATAAAATATATTGTGTTAAAGATATTATTTTTATGTAATTTTTCTAATAGAAATCTTAATATAAAAAATCCCAAAATAAATTGAGATTGTTGAAGTAATACATTATGATGGGAAAATTCTTAGTAATACATGTTTGATCGTCCAATATAATGATTTAAAAATTTATATCACTAATTGAAGAATGATATTAATTATTATCACTCCACATTTGAGCATTTTATAAAATCTTATCAATAATAATTAAAAACTCTTAATTTACTTCATTTTTCTTTGTTTTAACTACTCTAATTTTCTTGTATGTTTAAGATTGAATGTCATGGTTCTGACATCCTGGCGATGAATTCATTTTTCAATGATTATTAAAAATTATAAAAATATAATATTTATTCATTACATATAGTTTTATAATAGTATTTTACATGTTAGAATATAAAAATAAAATACATTGTTCATTGAGATGGTAGTCCATATATAAGCATGATTGTTGTTTTCATTTTCTAATGAAAATAATAAAATAAGAGTATATAATATTTTTAGACTCAAAAATCATATTTTTTTCATAATATTAACATATAATAGTTATATTCTTCATTATATCTATCAATGAGAGGTGATATGGAAAATGAGCTATATCTATACATGTTATAGTAGTCTGTACTTACGCATGAGATACACTTTAATTTTCCATTTGTTGGAAGTGTTAGAATGTTTATTATATCTCATCATTATAGAGGAATTATTATATCGTATATATCATAAATAAAAATTTTATACATCATTATAACCAACTATTAATGATGGATATAAATAGAAAATACATCGCTTCATAGAGGCACAAGCCTATATGAACCCAAATGAGATTCTCTCATCTTCAAATATTATAGAAAGGATATAGGGAAAACTGTATCGATAAGAATAATAATAATATTTGAAATTATTTAATAATGTCTAATTATATTTAATTAATATTATTTATTTTAATATTGTATGTAAATAAATAAATTTGGAAATATTCAGTTAAGATGATTACCTCTTATGTGAAAGACCTCCGTGGACTAACACTATAATCCTTCTTAGAATGGTATTAGGGTAAGATAAAAAGATCTAGGACACTAGAAATGAAATTATTAATGTGTTTTTATATCTTTTGGAATATATGTTTCTCAATATTTGGGAATAGGAGTGGACATGGGGTACCCTTTTCTTGGTGAGGTGGGTGGAAACCCTGTTAATATGTGAAATGTTATTATATATTAAATGTTTTCTTAAATAAAGCGAACCAAAATTGAGAAAATAGTATTATTAGAGGGATAAGTTATAAATATGATCAAAAGTATAATAAATACATGGTTTTATGTAATATAACCCTTATATTTTTTGTTTATCACTATTTTAACCCATTATATCCTTTATTATAGTAATTAATAGTTAAAGTGATTAATATTAATTATGAAAAAAATTGAAATTGAATTATTTTTTAAATATCTACATGATGATTTATATTTTTTTAAACATTTTATCAATTCCAATTCTTATATGTGTATGAAACTAATTTAAAAAAAACCAATAATTATTTATGAAATACGTTTTTAGGAAAATATATATTTTAAGAAAAAGATCAATTTATTCCAAATATTTTTTTACTAACCAAAATTATATGAATATAGATTTATTTCATTGAATATATAATTTTTTTTATTAAAATCATTCATCAATATATAACTTTATAAAATTTAAATACAATATGAACATAAAAAATAGATTTCTATGAAATAACACTTTTTTACTTTATAATTATTGCATCATTATTTATGAAATATTTATGATAAAAGTAAGAATAATTACATATTAACTAACATAATGTTATAAATAAAATAAAACTAATTAAATAATATATTTTTTATTATTCATAAAAATTATTTTAATATGGAAATTTTCAACAATTCATTGTATTCCTTTTTCAACATATTATATTCAAAATAAATATTTATTATATCGAAGTAGAATTTCTATAAAATGAAATATTGAATGTCTTTGGAAAAATATTTTATTTACAATTACAACTATAATTTCAATCAGTGAAATATTATTTTTTGTATTCTTCCCTAATAAAAATAATCCTTAAAAGTTTCATTAATATTACTACCTGAACAAATGGGGGTAGTTACACATTATTATATCCCCATATTTGGATGATACCACTGTTATTTTATGATTCATCAAAATTCCTTTACTAATCAAATAATCCGATTCCCTACCACTTATTCTCTATTATAAGGAATCAGGATAAGATCATAACTATAATATCAATCGTTTTCCAAATATTTTTCTTTATAGGTGATCACATTCATTGGGTCTAGATTGTACTTAATCAATAATGAGATTTAGAAAAGTAGTAACATTTATAAAGTATATCTGGAGTTTCAAAATGATAGGACATAACAGTAAATCTTTATAGAATTTTGAAAGGCCTGATGTACCTTTGATTATGTCTCATTTTTTATCCTAACATTATAACACTCTTCGGTAGTGATACCTTATTAAAAACATTATCTCTAAATTTAAATTATAAATACATATTTTGTTTATAATAATCTACATTCTTTCTACGTTGAGTATCATTTATAATAATTCTTAATGTATACATCATCCACTATTGAATATTCCATGACATCCAAGACATTGATTTTTAATTCCCCTGTATCATACCAAGAAGTTTGATTACAAATCCAATTTCTCTATAATGCTTCATACTATGACATATGAAATATTGAATAGTAGATTATTTTATGATAATTCAACAAAATGTAAATAATTATCCTATTTAACATGAATTTCCATTAATAATACCCTCAATATATCTTATAATTTCTAAATAGTAATTTTATACATTTCATTATTGTGGGGATGATATGTGGTTCTCAAATGTATATTGGTGTCATGATAAATCAGAACACTATTAAAAAAAATAATGTAAAACACATACGATGACATGATTCCAACAAATAGGATTAGTATGATTTATCAAACATTCACTAATATAGAATTATGTTTGGTGATCAAGTGGTAGATATCCCCTTATAGTGAGAAAATGTGTGGAGGAGATAAAAAATAACTGATATCACATCATTTATTCTAGGTGGCATTGGATTTTTGTTTGCAAAATCCATTGTAATATCGTCACATTTCAATATAATATTGAGTATTTATTCATAATCCCTCCATTAGTTTTCATCAAAGTCCTTACCTATTAAAAAATTATGAATTATGATACATTATCTTAAATTTCCTATTTCATATTTTCCCACAAAAATTATTCCTTAACATATATATAAATTTTTGTGATATCAAGGTGTATACTGAAATTTGAGCTATAATATTTATTTAATGATAATTATTTTTGTATAGTTATGGATTAAAAAAATATTTCTTACAAATTTCAATAAACAATTTTTATAGATGAAGTTTATAGATATTAAATATTTCAGGGATTTGTTTTTTTTTTGCATGTTATTTTTATCAAGTTGATATCGTTTTTCTTTCTCTGAATAAGATGGTTTTATGATATTTAAGAATAGATTTTATATTTCCATTACTTAATGATTATAATATCTTGACTTACTAAATCCATGAATATATTATAAATGTCAACAATAATTTTTTACAAAACTCCATGATCATTCCATGTTAATGAATCAACTATATTATTTTCCATCTTATAGTTTAAGTTTTTTATAAAATCATAATTTGTGAGTAGTTTTAGCAATATTATTTAAACCATGGTGAGAAAATTCTACGAGTATATGTATTTAAATATTTTTTATATGAATAAATTTCACATGGTTCATTTAGAAAGTAATTTATATATTTATTAAATGAAAATATTACAACAACCAGATCAAAATCAAGGGTTAGTTATTTTGGCTTCTAGATCATTAACTCCCTTGATGGATACAAAGAAACAATATCATTCTATATAAGGACACATCCAAGTCCCTTATTTTAATAATTACTAAATATTAAAAATTTATCCTCTCCTAATTGTAATGTCTATATCAGAGAATTGTATATTTTACTCTCTAATTATTTTAAAAAATATTTCCATTCGGCCATATGAACTTAACCACATTACTTTTTAACATGGTCAACAATTTAGATAATCTGGAATTGTTTTCAGAAAATCATCAATAGTGACCCACTAATCCCATAGAACTACTACCTCATTATATTTATTTTTATAATCCATTCAATCACATCATTTTTAATGGAAAATTTTATATTTTATCCATGGAGACTATATTGAAAATAAAATATGCTTCCGGAAGGCTGAATTCACACTTTCTATATTTTAAATATTACTCCTATTCTCTAAGATTCTCAACAATAACTCAAAAATAAATATTATTCTAATAATATATTTTATATTATATAAATAATAATTAATAAATATCAAAATGGAATTATCAATGTAACTCTTCATTACTCTTTTTGTTAGATCCATAAAACCCGATGGAAAAGTGGTCAATCTAAATACAAAATATATAATTTGATAATGTTTATACCTTTTATAAAATGTCATCTTTTGGATATCTCCCAACATTAGTAATTTTTTATGAGACATAGAACTAAAATTATCCTTTGAAACATATTGATATTCTTGATGTTGATGAAAAAATCCATAAATTAATTATAGTGTAAAATTATTATTTATAGTTATAAAACTTATTTACTTTTAATCAATTAATAACCTCACTAACTCGTATTTCTTGTCAATATAAAGAGTAAGGGCCCACCATGGAAATATAATAGGATGTAAAAATACATTTTCACACGCCTCATTCACTATATTCTTTAGTTACACTATTTCTACTCTATACATCCCATATAAATTCATAGATGTAGGTTTTTAATTTAGGAAGAAATTAATGGAAAACACCACTTCAAGATCATGCTGATTTCCATGTACTTATTTTGCAAATTCAATAATTTATTCATGTGAAATTAGTACAACCTCTATTATATGGACACATTTCCCATTAATAGGATGCAAATTCTCTTCAACAATAAAATTTTCATCATGTATAGATACGATAGGTATATATATCCACTACTCAAAAGATGATGTTTCCCCAATTAAGATAATGGATTACATATATCCTTAAAAAATAATCATCTCATTCCCTAATTAAATTTTTTTAGTCCAAATATAAAATCCAATCCTAAAAAAGAATTATATCTAACACGATCATTATTATAAGAACCATGTTTAAAAATAAGATTTTAATATGAATCATAATATGAATAGAATGAATAATCCTTGATAAAATAATATTTATACAATGTGGTTTGATTGTAAATTCTCTTCATAATGTTATCAGTGATGATGTGATATTACTTTAAAAATCTAAAGATATAAAATTTTAAAAATAACCAAAAAATAAATCATTATATTATATTGATTATAGGATAAAATTAGAAAGTACAATTTATTTATGGACTTAACCATGATCTATATTAATTGAAAACGCTTGTACAAAACCCCTTAGTATATAATATGAGGGAATCCCTGGATTCTTGTGACAATGTTTTGAATAATTACCCATATTTCTAAATTTGAATCACTATATACCGGTATTTTTATACATTCCATTTCATTCATGTGCCTTATTACCCTTTTGTCATCACATTATTTATACTCCAATACCCAATATGTTTGTACAAAGGATATTACTTCTATAATTTCACATGTTGGAAGTCCCACCATTTCATTGTTATTATTTGAGGCATTTAATTTTACATGGTTCCCAAAAAAATTATTATTTATATTATTTAACATGATGAAATGAATGTCAGATAATAAATTCTATCTTTTCCTAGAAATGAATATTATACCATCATATTATGAAATCCATTAAGAAATAAATTTATATTAGTGACACAAATTAATCCTATAAATGAAACGGTCATTCCATATTTTTTAAATTTATTTTCAAATACTCAAAATTATAGAATAATATTATAGTTTCGGAATGATACTCTACAACACATTAATTTCCTTATACATTAGTTTGGAAAAGTACCTATCCATTTCAGATCATTTCCATAGAGGAATGTATTTTTTGAAATATATTACATTAAAACGTATCTATAACATAAATCTTTTTTCAACATTCATTCTTGTATTATAGATAAATTAACACCATTAAATGACATAACCTCTAAAAAATACCACAATAAAACTCTCCATTTTATATTTTATTTTGGAAAAAATATATATTTTTGAGGGACATAACCCATTATTTTCATTCTAGTAGATATGTAGTTCCATTAAAAGATACATGATTCTATCGCTTGAAGTGATAAGACATATTCAAATCATGTTATGGACTGGAAGGTTTTTCAATATGAGTTAGTCTATTAATCAAAACTAATGTCAAAATCCCTAATAACTAAATGATTTTATTCGCTTCAATACATACTATATTTGATTTATTAGTCTGGAAATACCTACATTGACAACATGTGTCGATTTCCTTGATCCCACATGGAACCGTCTCTTACTAATGGAAAAATTTTTGTTATCTCATAATCATTTAAAACATTGATCCATAATATAAATATCCTTATGAAAACAAAAATTCTCAAATATCATATGGTATTATCATAAGTATACTATAAACTATCTTTATATAATTTCTTGTTTCAATTGATCATACAAAAAAACATTCATATAAACTATAAAAAACTCAAATCCAACATCCCAGAGATAATGATTACTTTATGAAATTGGAACCAGATATAAGGGATCAGAATAATATAATCAATCAATTTGTATGTCTTGAAAAAATAGAAACATACGTGATTATATTATTTTATTGGAAAAATAAAACCATAGGATAAGAAAAATCCTCAAATCCTAGAAATTATAGAAGGAACCCTTCTTCCTGTCCAAGTAATATATATATATATATAATGGTTTATCTCCAATACTAAGTGTGTTTTACATAATATTTAAGAAACTATTAGAATATTAATCATAATCAATAAGACATGTCAATAATCCGAACAAAATCAATTATATTGGGAACTAGAGGTCAATTTAAATCCATAGTAAATATCTATATAAAAATCACATGAAAAATAGAAATTGTTTTATTAGAAAAAGATATTATTATTTCTAAACCATCATGATCATACCATCATGGAGATCTCAAAAATATCTTCAATCATATAGTAAATTCATCAAGAAAGAAATTATTAATAATTTGGAAGGTGTAAACTAGATTCTAATATAATATTAAATTACTATTATTTTATATCATTAGAATTATTGATGCGTATAGGGGTTATTTACAAATATGACCCACAAATAACATTCAAATCAAATTAATTATTCATTTATTCATTTATTAATTAAATTAATTTCAAAAAGGAAATATAAACCATTAATTACCACCATTGAATAATAAAAATAGAATATTTATCTAGTTAATGAAATATCATTTTTAATAACCATTTTTGATGTAAAATCAAAAATTGAGAAGGAATACATTCAAAAAATATAAATGTCATGGAAATGATACTATAAAAATATATGATATGTAAAATGTGAACATAGAGAAGTAAATATTATCTACTGAAATGATGGAGATTGATAGTGAATATGATTAAGAAATAGAAAATGAGTACCAAAATATGAATCATTAAAATATGAAATAATAACATCGATTCATAAAAAATGTTGGTTATTTTGTATAACCAAATGATTTGAAAATATAAAATGAAATATAATAAATACTTTAAAAATAACATCCTTTTATTTTGTGTATGAATTATGTTATAAATAACATTCAAATTTCAATTTATTGCAATTTTAAAATATTTCCAACTAACATTAAATTAAAAATAAACATTAAATTGTTACCTTGAGTATCTATGAAAACATTTATTGGAATCTAAATAAAGAAGACAAGTTATGGTGGTGGGAAACACATTCCATATATATACGATAAAAACATTTTTTCCAATTTTAAAATGAATGAAAAAAAATTAAAATTTCAAGATATTGTTAAATGATTACTTTTTAATTATTTGTTAATAATGTATTTGGTGTTGGAAAATGACATAAAATAATAAATGGATTTTTAATAATATTATTAATGATATAATTTGGAGATAATTTTTTTGAACGAAAATGATTTCAAACCAAGGTAATTAGATAAGATCAGTATCACAAACAAGTTAATTACATATTAATTATTGATAAATAAAGAAATTAAAAGAAAAATGTCAATGAATAACATAATCATTTATTTTTTAGAGAATAATATATGGGTTTTTTGATTGTCGGATCATATAATTTTTTTAAAGTATAATGAACATATAAATTCATGAAATAAAATGATCTTATAACTGAAATCCATTAAATTCATTATACGAATATTCATACATGTTTTATCTTCCAATATAATGGTTGTTTTATTTTACCCACTCAAACCAGAACAACATTTGTATTTATCATTACGGATATTATTTACATTTAATATCTAATCAAGTATTAATGAAAAGTTATTCAATAACACTGTCACCCTGGGTGTTAACTATTCCATTTTAATATTCATTTTGTTCTGAAGTTATGGTTCTTACATTATCAACATTGTTTAATTATTTATCTAATATTTATCATGATATAAATTTTATACTTATTCTTAAAATATATTATTTGAATAGTCCTTTAATTATGGGAATAGAATAATATAATACACCACTCATAGATATAGTAGTCCTCAAATATTCAAGAGTGATGATTCATAATCTTTTAAAATGAATAATATAAGTTATAAAATATTTTATCATGAAAAAGTCATATTTTAATCATATTTGAACATTTTATTGATCATTATATCAATTCGAGAAATGTGGTGATGAAAAATGAAAACAATCACTATGTAGAGATGATAGTCTTTACATACACATTTGTGATGCTTTAATTTTCTATTTGATTAAATATGAAGAAGGTAGTTATATATTATAATTAATGAAGTATAATAATATCATAAATATTATATATAATGATTTTATCTATCATACTAACTAAACATTAATGGTGGGGGTGAAAAAAAAAACACATCATCGTGGATGTTGTAGTTTTCATGCACACATAAGAGATTCTTACATTTCCCATTAGAAAGAAATTTTTTAGATTGAGGTTGTTACACAATCATAATAACATTCTTTTATAATGATGATAATGAAATCATTATTTTTGGATGTACACAAAAAATTTTATGTAAGTATAAGAAATTATATTTTGAATGGTTTAGTTAAGTTAATTACGAATTCTTTAAGAGACTTTCCTCCGATTACACCTTCATTATTCTTATAACGATTTACGGAAATACCAATAGAGACCAATACATTTCATACATAAATAATATAACTTTTAATAATAAATATTCCATATATATAAATATAATCCTTTCCAGAATGATAAATATTATTATATTTAAAAATATAGATACATAAAAAACTTGTATATATATGATATATATCATTTCCACTTAATCTCATCATAGATTACACCCCTCTTAGGAACAACATACATTATCATTTTTTCCTAACATAGGGTATGAATAAATTATAAAAGATGAATTTAGAATCCCTGTAAGGGTAATGACAAAAAATATAAATCAATGTGCATAAATTAACCTTGATAATCATAAATGTGTGAGAACATGGGAGAAATTCAGAAAATCATACCTATCAATTAACAGCTCATAATTGTCAAATAGATCTTAAATTTCTATCAATAAAAATGTATAATATATATGTGATTCATATCATTGTTAATCAATTGTGAGCCATGAAAATATACCATAATCATAAGAAATAATTTTTTTTCCATGAACAGATGTATAAAAAAATTCATTATTCAAGTATAAATAATAATACTATAATAGTGGATTGTGGTCATGCCAAATTCAATAATTACTATAGTAAAGGTTCACTCTAATGTCTATCTTATTTTAAAATGTCTCTTACTCAACTGAGTTCTCAACACATTAAATTCATCATTTTCTACTAAGATGTCCTTCTTATCTGAATTCATTGCAGGGTAATATAATTCTTGGTTGACCCTTTGAATAATTAAAATATTCTATATGATTTCCAAGTGATAATAAATTATTATTCACATCGTAAAATTTTATCCAAAATAATTGATATTAGGTTTGAATAATTTTATAGTTATTATGAGAACCCATATAGATAAATAATAAATATGTTAACATTTTATCATATCCCCAAAAACTAATAAAAACCCACATTTGATTTCAATATAGGTAAGATAAACATAAAATTACCATTGTATATTTTTTTGAGGTAAATTTCATTTTTTATATGAAAACCATTATTTAAAATTTAATAGTTTTAAAAATATTAAGGACGCTATTTTCATATAAAATAAAAAATTAAACATACAATGGAAACATTAATGAAAAGGGTATTTAAGATGGAGGGGAATGTTTTTTACGTGGTTCATGTTACAAAAAATTCTATTCAAATATTTTATAAAACGTAAAGTACCACATTTAGAAAATTAATAGACGGTTACATTTACATTTTTTCAAGGAAACTCAAAATATATTAAAAAATATATTTAAATAGTTTTTTAATAATAGTAAAAACATTCTTGGAAACTTTTTAATGATAACAAGGACAAGGGAAATGAAATTATTTACAAGAGTATAAAAAATTTCAGTTTTCCTTAAACATCTTATTTAGAAGTCTTCAGTACTTAATGAGATGAAAATGAAACGAAAACATAAAATCTCAAGAAATAATCAGATGAGGAAAAATTAAATAATATTAGAGAGTGACAGAGAATATAATTTTCCCATAAAAAATTTTAATCTTAAACAATTCAACAAAAAATGAGATTAAAAAATAAAACCCTTTTTCCACATTTGTATAATTTGAGTTAGAATTAAGGGAAAATTAATAACATTAAATTAAAATTTCTATAAAAATAAATATATTTAAATTCATGATACATATTATGTTAGAATTATCTATAAAATATGAGTGTTTAACTAGTTTCTGTATGTATAGTCTATGAATTGTCCATGCTCTTAAGCAATGCCACATGGACATGAAATTATCACTTTGTAAATCCTTGGGGCATGCCCCAAATCAGTTCCTAAAGAAACAAGTTTACCCTAATGAGAATAAGAAATATTTCAGGAGGATCAATCCTCATAATGTTGGTACATACTCATTTGTTGAGGCAATCAATCAATGCTTGTCAATGCCAAGTAAATTGTCTCAGCAACCTGCTAATGTTGTTACTTTGCCAGTTATTGGTGGATCATTGGAGAAGGCTTCCATTAGAGTCTCTTGGGGACTAAATAACAGGTCCTGGGCTGATATGGTTGAGTAAGTGGGAAAGAATAAATTTGAACATGAGTCTGTTAATGAGAATGAAGTCAATCAGGGGTTAGAGCTAGATGTAGTAGCATCTACTTGTAGGAAGGGTTAGATGAATGTATTTTATGTTGATGGATTTCAGCTGGTGATGCCTATGATTTTGAGAGAATCTCCGATTATTCATGATGAGGGGCATGTGGCCATGGAGGACAATCAGATGGATATAGTGGATCTGAAGGTGGATAATACTGCTACAGGAGATGTTGTTGTACAATAGGGGGTTCAGGATGGTGTACGGGTGGCTAGAATTGCTTCTTTCTAGCAGTCTATTGACCAGTAAGGTGTTCAGGGGGGTATGTCTACTTCTATCTTCTGCAACTCTTCAAGGTGCTATTTTGAAGGGATATCCCCTGTTAATATGGAGGAAGATTCTACAAATGTTTCCTCGGTCCTGTACATGTCCTCATACAATCTCCACCTATGTTTAAGGAGCGGGGGGGGGGGGATAATCTGGATGTCCTTTCAATGGATGCCTCTAGTAATGTGGCGTTACAAGGACATGAAAATCCAACTAATAATTTATTTTCAATGTTAGAGTCTATTAATACTCTTGAGTTTGATTTGTTTAATCTTGAAGGACTCAAGAATGTAGGATGTTTTAATTCTATGTGCTCCTCCTCGACACCTACTTTTGATGATGGTTTGGAGCATTAAATAGAGTTTTACTAGCCTATTCATAATTCATCAAAATCTTGTGTGGTTGTGCATGACTCCACGGATGTACATGAGGAGCCTCAAGATCTGCATGAAAAGTCTCCTCATGCTAATGCTAATGAGGAAGATATTTCTTCTATTGAGGATTTACATTAAAGGTTTTACAAGGAATAATCCCATAAAGAAACTATCTTTCACACTATGGAGGTTCAGGTGATGAATAATGAACATATGATGCAATGGATAAGAGGGATCTGTCTAGCTAATCGGGGAGGATCTCGGTGTCGAGGCTGACCTAGAAAAAGGTAATAATTTGGTATCTGATGTGTTTGTTTCGTTTTCTATCTGGGTGTGGTGTTTCATATGTAATAATTTCCTTAAGTCTATTCTACTTGTAAACTTTTATAATAAATTTTTGGGATCATGGGGTTGGGATCTTGAACCCAGGGATGAGTTGTTTTTCTTAAATTCATGATACAATATATTATAACACCCAAAAAATTATAAAAGAGCGAATATTTATGCACCAGATTGTGTGATACACAACACCAAACATAGATTTTAATATCACATTTCAATAAATTATGGTATATTTAATATTTTAAATAAATTTAATATATTATATAACTTTTAATTCATGCAATACTAATTTATATTGCGATAAATGAAAAACTGTGTTTTCCCAAACAATAATAGATTATTCAAATATTCATGGTTTGAAAAATAATATATAAACTATTCATTAAACATGAGATTAAGAAAGATGTTAAATATATTATGAATATATATGTTTTATGAATATATAAAATTAATTAATTTTTTACTGAATAACTAATAATGATTATAAACACCAGTTAAATATAAATGAATTTTTGAATGATCACATCGTTGTTTTATCCTAAAACATTAAATTAATTAAAAATAGAGTAATAACATAATGAAATTTATATATTATATACTCAACCAAATTTCATTGAAATTCATTTAATATAATTTATAATCATATGGTCAGAACTAATCCAATTTTTTGTATAAAAAGCCTTATTTTTATGAAGGGAATTTTGATTCCTTTTAATGGAGCACCAATTTTAAAACTCAATATTGAGACATTATTTAATTTTATATTTCAAAATAAATTTCAATTTGGAAGGATGATTTAAAAAATTATCTTAAGGTGTAATTTTTATATTTATCTATATAGTTTCATTTATTATGAATAACGAAAAATATTGATTTTTTTTTAAATTATTTTGTGAATAATTTATCCATATAGGTAAATTATGTTATGTTTTTTTAATGCATAATTATTTTAATTATAAATCTATTAATCCATTTTTTACATTAAAATAGATTGTCCATTGATATTGGATAAATAATCGATATTCTGAGCATTTTAAATTTAATAATTTCCATTCACATCAATTCGGTACGATTCATTTTAAATTAATTTATGCCACTTATGTAATTATAATTTTGAAAAAAAGATTTAATATTTGTAATATTAATAATTTTTAATTTATAATAAGTTTTAAATAATTTTTTACAAAAAATATTAGTGACCGAAATTATAATTATTCGTGGTGATTAAGAGAAACAATATCTTAATAGGGACTAAACCATACACATAAGTTCCAAAATGACCTAAGAATATCCCAAAATCTAATTTCAGGAGTAATTTAGACCAAATAATCCCTTTTATAAAATATTGATAGTTTTTGGAGGCACATGAATAATGGAATACCATCCAATAGTGTTTACCTATTTATATTTGCATGAATGTCACTCCTCATCCACTATACAAAGGAACTCACTCTCCATCTTATTCACATCTCTAAATTCATTTTTATCATCCATGGTCATCCCAAATATTATCCAAAAATCTACAAAATTTCCATAAAATCTAAGAGTTGGGCATAAATCCCCCCAATGATTTCTTTTGGTACAAATTGAAATGAGCGACCCAAATAAGATGTAATGTTATTCAACAATCACTTTTTTCATTTATTTATACACCCCTTCAATCATATTCATATCATCCTTAAAATATAACCTATGTATCCTGAATATAATTAGATGTTATTAATGCTAATATGTCAACCTATTATTTTACACACATCTGTAAAATGGGATACAAAATCATCCTTCAAGTGTATGGTGGACTACCACATTGTGATCCAATGTCATTTTTCTTACATTACTTCATATAATGGTTGGAATAAAGATTTATCTATAGTTTATATATGTTTTTTATTATTTTTATTATGTATTTATTCTTCTTTAATTTTTTATATAACTCATACCTCTATTATTTCTATTGTTAGGGAATACAATAACTTCATTTGTAGATGTGTGGACTTCCACTTCCTCGAAGTGATGTGATTCATTTACACTATAAATGGATAGTATTAAGGATGATTAAAAATATATATATAATAAATGAAATAATATTATACTATAATGATAATATTAATATATATATATATATACATATATATCACTTACATTTAAAGTATAAAAATGAAATGGAGGTAGCATTCATGTGTACGTACGGCCTAACATCCACATGAATGATGCATTTCTTTTCCAATATCAAAATTTAATGGATTAATATAAATAAATATAATATATATATATATATATGATATTTAAATTACGATTTAAATTTTACATATTATTAAATAATGATATAATATAGAAAAAATAACAAGTCAGACACACATGAGAAAATGTAGTTGATAACCAAAATAGTGAATATAATGAATGATTATTAACAAACAGGTAATAAGAAATTTTTATAAGATCATATATGATTTTATAAATATTAATATGGTTCTGTTATAAGTTAATAACATGACTAAATCCTTTATATATGATGTTAATGGATTTTCACCCAAAAATAAAATGATAGGTGTGTGATTTCGTCTCAATTTACATTCCAATGAGACATATTTGTTATTATAAAACAATTTACATTAATATTTTTTTACGTACATACCCTTGGTCATTTAATATCATGATTCACTCATAATTTCGAGTATTATAATATTCACATTGACAAATATCATCATATGGGATTTGGATTAATAATTATCAAGTGGTAAATGTTATCATTGAAATATCACATCCGTTTTTCATTATTAATATTTACAAGGAATTCCCACTACCCTATGAAAATTTTATTATAAATTTTAGTTATCCAAAATATCCATGTTCACATTCATGTAATATTATTATCTCATGAAATGTTTACATTTTTACATATTCTTTTCACATAAATGGATATTTTATTAATTGGGTAATTATTCATAAACTTGTATCGTTTATTCAATATGTATATTTCATAAGGAAAATTGTTTAGGACTTACTTTTATTATTCCACTATATGATTAATGAATTATAAATGTACTATACAGGTTGGGAACCAATTACTTCATGCCCCTCGATTCATCAATAGTCTCATAAGATGAATATATTGGAAAAATCAGAGTAGTTTATACTATATTGAGAAATGATCTTCATGGTAAAGGTATCATATTATATAGGAAAAAGAAGTCCAGTAATTTAATATTTAATTTTTTGAGAATTAAGTGGTTATTATTATTTTCCTTGGTACTTTTTATTTTTTATTATCTTTGTTTTCATTTAATTCACATTTTATTAACTAAATGGCATGAGTTTCAGTTATCTTTTGATCCATATTGATTCTCCCTTATCTATATATTTATATGGCATGTGTGGTAATCTATATACATTGACATGATGATTATAATTAATGAATCATTTTTTCTTCATTTTTACATACCCTTACTAAGAGTCTTTGGTCACCATTATTTTGTTTCCTCCCCACTGGATATAAATAATAAATTATGGAATAGACTTTCAAGGATGTATTCCATTTCATTTTATCATGTATCAAGATTTTTTTATTTCTCAATCTAATTTTGGTATTTTAATTATAATATTGTTTTCCAATATTGTTAAATGGTTCCATTCATTGGGATTTAATTCCTTATAGTCATTCCAATATAATAATGTAAGGCACCATCATTGGGCTTCGGGGGTTGGGGCATTACAGTAGGTATCAAAATAAGCTTATTAAAAACCTATTAAACAAGATTTAGGAAATCATTTATTAAGGCTCATAACCCTATGATATAAATTAAGGAATATTATTGAATAATATCTAAAAGAAATAATTTATATGATTATCAGTTAATATAAGCCCAAATTATTAAATTTATGATACTTATTTCAAGAATTTTTGGATTAAACATTATTTTATAAACTTTTATGATCATATATAGTTTATGATATTGTTCAGAAATTGAACCCAGACGGAAGAGGGGTTTCAATACAACTGGACAATGTAGAGATTTCCCTACTGATAAATTCAACTTGAATATTATAAATACTAATAAATTAATTGATATTCAAGGGAGGATTAACAAGGATAAAAAAAATCCATATTAAATGGAAAAAATGTTTTAAAATGAGATTATCATATTGTTGATTACTTTATACAACAGAAGCCCCAATAATTTAGTGGGACAACAGATCTTATTATAGATAATGAATAAATTATGTTTATAGAGAAGATATTTATTCTATTTGGATGTGGTGAAAAGGAAGAGGATACATATGTAGTTTATTTTCTAAATGGAAATTTTGATCAATAGTGGTTGTTGATCTAGAATACTAGTGAGGAAGTCAAAATAAAACTCAAGGAACATAAATATTTTATGAAAAATTTCATAGAAAACATTTCCCTTGTAAGTGTTGAACATCGATGTAGATAAAGTTCCTTAGTTTAAATGAAGAGAGTGAATAAATTGTTTCTAAATTTAAATCTACCTTTACAAGGTAATCAATTTATTCTAGAAATTTCTTTCATAACACATAGTTCTAGATTAGTCACTTCTTTGAAGGGATTATACAGAGATTCCAAAGTGAACTAGTGTCTCAATCCTTTTCATTATATGGTAAAATATTTTGATATAAAATCATGATAGTTAAATATTTTTATATGTTATATGGCATTGAAGGGAATAATGATAATAAGAGTACATGATATAAAAATATTTATAAAGTGAACAGAGAAATATGAAATGTCCCATGTGTGAAAACAATGGAAACACACACCCTAGTACATTACTTAATGGAATGAATGTTTGTTGTTAAAATATGGAAGAAGATCAATTGAAATAATAATTCAATGGGAACCATGAAAATGTTTTCATTCGTTGTTAACACTATATATATATATATGAGATATTATTCAAAAAAATTCCCAATGTGTCAAGGGAATATACCAAGAAGAAGACAATGGATAAAAGTCAATATTAGGTTATTGATAGAACCAAAGTAGAATGATTATTATTAACGTGTTTTGATTCATAAAAATTTTCATTTCAAAATTTTATTATTGATGTACTTGTTATAAGATTGAAGAACTATGTAGCAGTTGTAATGTAGTACTTTTTCATTAATTATATAATATCATATGTCAAGTGGTACCAAGAAAAGTTATTTAGTATAAAGTTATCCATTATGGAAGACACACAGGTAAGGGAAAAATAATCCTGAATTTGTTGTTGATGCGAATATAATGATGTTGGATAAAGGGATGATAGATATTAAAAAATTAAATCGGATACTAAAACCTACCATGTGAATGATTCTAATGTTTTGGTTCATGATATTTTTGAATTGTTAATAATTAATGAAATTTTTAAATTGAATATATGGTAGGGTTTTAGATATATTTGTATTATATAACCATTTGATGAAACACATGATAATTGAAAAATTATATGTACATCATGGAAAACTAGAAGGATAATACATTTCTAATGATATATAAATTTATCCAGTATTTATATTTAATTAAAATCTTATAGAGTGAATGAATTCCTAAACTATAAGAAAAGAGTATAGAAATAAAAAAATTGTCCTATTTTTATCATGACATTTTTTACACCATTATTTCATGGGTTTTTTGTCCAAAAAATGTCTAATGAACATTTTATCAACAACTCACGATAAAAAATTGATAGTTATATATTTATTCCATGTTTATTTTTTCACTAATCTTCTATTACAAGAATGATTAATTTTCTTGTGACCATCACATTTTTGTTCTCTTATTAATAATATGTGTTATTAGCCATATTTATAATTTTGTTTCCTAAATAATATTATCTATAAATATAAAATTTTCTATTACCAAAATCATGTTTAAATTGTGAGGATGAAATTTATTTAATGTCCATAGATTGTAACTCCAGAAAAATCCTTATAGAGCAACTTTTTATTTGATAACATGTTTGACATGAAACACCGAACAAAGAATGAAATATTAACTCTTGGGACATTATCATATATTAAATATTCTAAACAAATTTAATATATTTTATATCTTCAAATGCACACAATACATATTTATCTTGCATCCCAATCAACACCACGTTTCTTTGATAGATTATGTTACACACAAGACATAGTTTTACCAAACTATAATATATTATCAAAATGTTTTTATTTAATATAAAATGATATAAACTATCCAAAAAATAGAGGTTAGAAAATAAATTCCCTAACATATTAAAATATATGATTTACACAAATATGAAATGAATTCATTGGTTAATAATTAATTAGAAATGAATATAAAAACCAATTGAATATAAAGTAAATGTTTTTTTGCTCACTATGTAGTTTTATCATAATAAATTAACTTAATTAAATGTATATAATAATAAAAAATAATTTAATATATTATATATTCAATAAATTATTTTTTACATTTTTTAATTTTTTGACAAGCATCTGATATGAACAACCCCAATATTGAACATAACGGATTTATATTTATAAATGGAATTTTGTGAATTTTAATGGTGCATTTATATTACAAAAAATATAGACATTTTTTACATTTTTTTTGTAACAATAATATTATGTTTTTAATGTGGAGATTCAATTTTATAATAGAATGTTTTTTATTTTTCTACAATGTTTCATTGTTTTTCTAATAGTCAAAAATACAAAATTTTAATTGAAAAATTATTTTTTGTCTGATTTATATATCTTGTTAAAATATATATTGATTTTTAAAGTATAATTTATTTAATTATATATACTTTAATTTAATTTATTTATTTTTAATAATTGACATATATTGATATTTTTTATAAAAAGATTTCATAATATCTATGATTTTTTATATTAAAACCTTATTTCTTGTCCCATTTGAATGATTAATTTCATATTAATTTAAACAATTAATCTAAATATATTTTGGAATAATGGATTAATTATTTTGAATTCGAAAAATTTATAATGTAAAAATTTTCATCTTAGTTTTTTACCAAAATTTTTAATAATGCCCTTTAAAATTAAATACAGTGATTAAGAGAAAAATAAGCATAAAAAGGAAATAATACATAATCATAAGGGGAAAAATTAGTATAAAACATTCCAAAAACATATTTTATACACATATATAAACAATATACTCTCTTTTGTCGAATTAATTTCATTATTTCATGCACAATATGTATGGGTTACCTCCCAAGAGTGTTACCATTTCTATATTTATAAGAATACCACTCCTCCTCTACTCTATATAGTTTGTCACCACTCCCAATCATTAAAATATATAATGAAATCTTACTCATCCAAAAAATTCCAAATAATCTCAAAAAATACCACCCCTACTCATATTTTCCTCAATCATTGAATAAATCCAATAAAGTACGTATTTTGGTATAAACAGAAATGAGTTACCTGAATAAGAGGGAACATTCTTCAAATATCACTTTTTATTCATTTACTTCTCTTCCACATAATTTTTCTTACATCATGATTATATTATAAAAATATTATCAAAAATATACTTATATGTTTTTATTCTATTAGATAAATGTAAAATTTAAACACATAAATAAAATGGGATACACAATCATCATTTATGTGAACTGCAGACTACTGGCTCACGAACCGATGCAATTCATTATTCATTTTCCACCTTCAATTTTGGAATAATGATGGATTTTTAGTTTATATATTATATATATATTATTAATTATTTTATATTCTAATTTAATTTCTATATAACATATAAATTTTTTACTGTCAATTTTATTGGAATATCATAATCTGGTTTGTACATGTGTAGACTACCGTCTCCTCCAAGTGATGTGATTAATACACACTATACATGGAATAAATTACGAATTGTTTTAAAAACATATGAGACACTAATGAAATAAATATTTTACATTATTGATAATATAAATTTATATATATCACTTACCTTTTAAATACAATGATGATATGGAAGTACCGTTCATGCGTACGTAAGACGAACTGTCTTGATAAATGTTGAATTTCAATTCTAGAATCAAAATTTTATTGATTTATATAAATAAAAATAAAATTAATATATATGAAATTTACATCATGGTTTAAATTATTTATATGTAAAATCATTATCAAATAGGGAAAAAAATAAATAGTCAATTATACTTTTGAAAAATGGAAGTTAACTCAAGAAATACATAAAATAATGAGAGGTTATTAACAAAATGGGTAATAAGATAATATAGGAAGATCATATATGATATTATAAATATTAATATGGTTCTTTTATAATATAATTACATTCTAAAACCCATTATATAATTATTTAATTTATGTTCACCAAAAATGAAATGTAAATTTAGTGATTTAATCTCTATTTTCATTCCATTTTGATTTATTTGTTATTTAACACAAATTCACAATAATTTGGTGTATATACTACCCCTTTGTAATATAATATCATTCTTACAAAATACTTATCATTCTTATAAGATTCAATTTTAACTATTTCATCCTATGGGTGTTGACATACCAATTGGAAAAAATCGTACTTTTATTATCAATTTCTTTGGTGATTGTCAATATTATCTTGAAATAATAACTACGTTATCACCAATTATATTTTACATTACATGTATCATAATTTTCCATATTATCATTTAGAGGTTATCATTATTTCCAAAACCATATAACATTTTTATATATGGAATACAATTTTACAATTATTTTTTATCTATATAATTATTAATAAATTTGTATCTTTTATTAAAAGAATATATTTTATAATGAACATTGTTTGGGATTTAAGTTCATTATGTCACTATTTGAGGAATATTTCAAGAAATTCACTATATGGGATGTGGATCGGTTAATATAAGTCCCTCGATGAATTGTTGGTCTCATGATACAAAACATATTTCCAAAACAGTGTAGTTTGAACATTCATGTGAATAGATCTCAATGGTCTTGGTATCATGTCCATGGAATACAAAATGATTATTAATTATGCATTACCATTTTTAAATATTTATTAATTATTATTTACCATTGGAAATTTTAACTGATATTATATTTCAATTAATTTCATTCCCAAATTATTGATTAACTTGAATTTTATTCATTTATCTATCAGGAAAATTTTATTATGAATTATCCAAATATCTCCATGGAATTTGTGCTCAGTTATGTACCATTACATTGAAATTATACTCTATGGTTCATTATTACTTCTTTTGTTTATACCGTTATAAAGAATCCAAACTCATCGTTATTTTGTTTCCACACCCTAGGATATGGAGAATAATTCAATGAATATGCATTCAAGGATGCAGATCCA
Organism: Viscum album; assembly: GCA_963277665.1. Taxonomy (NCBI): domain Eukaryota; kingdom Viridiplantae; phylum Streptophyta; class Magnoliopsida; order Santalales; family Viscaceae; genus Viscum; species Viscum album. The sequence goes on along the minus strand of OY728144.1, from coordinate 105,659,570 downwards.
TTCTTTTTTTATGTACCATTTTTTATTTCATTCTCCCAATGTAATATGGGTATCTAGTATATAGTGGATTTCTCCAAAATTTCTAAAGTGATCGGCCTTTTAGGATTATATTAAATGTAATCTTGCCGATGTAAAAATATTAGGCATTGAATCTAGGATTTTGTGGTTCTGGAAATCCCATATCAGATGGTAAGTGAGTACACCAAATAAAATAATAATACTGTATATTATCAAATATGCCTCAACAAAACAAAATTTAAACCAACAAGCTATACATCAATTCTGTATTATTTCATAATCACAGTAACCTCTGGTATAAAATTTTTTAATTAAATATAATTACATAAATTAACCTTAATAATAGATATATTAACATATTTGGTTTAATTTAAACATATAATCACCTATACATGAATAATATTTCATTATCATCATCATTTCAAGTGTTAACATATTCATTTTCAGTCATATATTTTTATTAGGTAGTTATATTCCGCCCACATTGATCATCGTTATTTCATCACTATAATATTAATCATGGTTTAAATATAATACATATTCATTATATATAAAATCATGACTATTCATGTAAAGTGGTGATTAATAATGAATTGTGTCACTATGGATAGATTTGATGTCTGTATATATGCACGAGTGATGTTTCCATTTTCATATTGATGGGAAAAGATAATTTTAAGAATTAATTAACATATAATTACTCATTATTATATCCAAAATATCATATATATAGTCAATAAATCTATCATTTTTACCTACTAAGTACTAGAGAAATGATAAACATACCACCTCGGTACATATTGGTAGAAGTGAAGACAAACATATCGGTTTTTTATAAAAGTGAGTACAGAGGATCTTATATTGAACAGAAAGAAAAGTGTTATACAATCCTGAAAGATGGGATTTTACATTTTTCTAGTAATATAGGAGACTTCATTTCATCAGGAACTTTGTTGAGAGTTTTGAAATCCACATCCAAGACACCTTTGTTGGAAAGTGCATTCCCAATGTAGTTATCTTCTCAAAAGGAGAGTGTGATGAGATGATTCAAGGAGGAGATTCATTCAAGGCAATTGATCCATTTACCTGCCAGTTTCCATGAGAGGTATTTTTAACCTATTATAAGGGCATATACAACCACCACTAAGTCACATTGAAACCATATATTTCTCTAACCTCATTGGTGAACAATATCCACTTCCTCAATAACCACAATCATTTCGACGTCAAGTGTTGTGGCACGACCACATGATCCATAAATGTAATCCACCACTTTCTCCTAGTGGTCTATAAAGGTAAACCTGAGTCTTAATGGGCATGTATTTCTCCTGGAAGCATTGTATATGTTTCATTTCAACCATCTGTTGAAGGGTGCCGACTAGAATACCTCCAACCTACCTCTGGGCCTGGGAAAAAGTGTTTCAACTTTCAGCCTCTGAAGGATACTGAAATCCATTAATGAGTTGCTTCAGAATTCTATCGTCTTGGATTCAAATTCCTGTATAGCCCAGATGATAGAATCAAAAACCTTTCCTTCATGAAATCTGGTCTATTGATGAATGGCACATTTTCGGCCTTTCTAAATAACGTTTATTGCTTCAGCACATGCATTGCATAGAAGAGAATTAAGTTTCTTTGAGTGACGAATTCATGACAGCATATCCAGAAAATCCAGAATTAATCTCGTATGAGGAAACTGCAGCACAAAGAGGTAAAGAATATCATTCTAGATAGAGGAAGCAGTCTTGCTGTAAAAGAACAAATGGTTAACAACTTCACGATGTTGTAGTCATAACCCACATCTTGAGCATAGAGATATACTAACCCATTGATTATTGTCATCATTTGGTAACTTGTTATAAAAGGGTCTCTAGATGAGATTAAACTATGAAGGTGGCATCCATCTACTATTATAGGTGCTGATCCAGTTGTATTACCCCAGTATCAACTATTGGAATAAATTTTTTGCATCCAGAAGAAGATATGGGGACCCTTCTCATAGCAGCAGGTCATCATGCTTGATAAAATAATAACATTCTTCCATGGAAACAATATTTTCTGGGAGGCCATTCAAATGATCTAGATTCTCTTTGATATTGATGTTACTATCAACATAGTGCTCTAAAGATGAAAAACTATCGGATAGAGCCATGCCAGTCCGGTTGGTACTCCAAAAAAGAAGGGAAGAGTTGGTAGTAACTGCAAAGTGAGAGTTGCTCATTATCGTATAGAATACATAGTGTAGTCTTGTCCAAATATAAGATTCCATGTAAACACATTTCTTGTTAGTGACCATTGGAATAATTATTCTCTTTAGGAATTCAAAAGATTCATATTTATTTTGAATGAGATGCCAGATAAATTTGGTCAGCAACGTGTTATAAAAAAAACTGATATTTTTAATGGAAAGACCTCCAAGCAGAGTAGGCATGAAACACTTGCTCCATTTCATTGTAAGAATCTTCCATTGCATCAAAATTTTACTCCAGAAAAAGTTCCTCAAAAATGATATGACTTCCTTAAGCATTGAGGCAGGCCACATGTACGCAATGAAAGAGTAAATAAGATGTGAAGTAACAATGTTCCGGACAAGGGACACACATCCTTCCATTGAGTGTGTCGATCCTTTCCAGTTGGTAAGAGTTTTTGTGACTTGGGATAAGGATATTGAAAATTGTGGTGCTTTAGGTTTATCCAAAAAAATGGAACCCCAATGTAATTAAATAGAAGTGAACCTTCTCTTAGACCCAAATTTTTGTTGAGATGAATCAGTCTTGAAACCTGAATGTTCTTACCAAATTATATAAAAGGCTTTCTCCAAATGGTTTCTTGCCCAGATACATTCTCATAGTGAAGAAGGGTCACATTCAGGTTATTAATGTTTTTCTTATCCCCCTGTGTAAAGATAACAATGTCCTCAGTAATGAAAAAGTGAGAAGGGGAAGATATACCTCTAGCTGCATTGATAGTGGAAAGTTTCTCGTTGCCCACAATGTCAGTTAGATTTCTACTCAAATAATCCTCAGCAAAACCGAATAAGATAGCAGAGATGGGGTCTCCCTGTCTCACACCCCTTGATCATGGAATGTATCCCTCTATTGACCCATTAACGAAGATTGGGATATGAGAAGACTCCATGAGAGTCGAAATCCATTGAATAAATGCCACATTGATGCAAAATCATTGAACAATTTGTATATAATTTATCATGTTAAATATGAGTACATATTTATTATTACTTAATCAATTAACATTCAATATTAAAATCCTTTAAAAATATATTTATATGGTTTTTATTATAATTCAAACCATATAATTTAATTCATAGTATATATCATTTTTTTACATCATTGTGCATATTGACTTCGTGTTTCGTGTAATTTATGTTATAAAATACTTAATGATTTATTTAAATGGTAATATATATATAATATGTGGGTTCTAAATTATACCACCATTAAAATTATTTTTCTCATAAAATTTGATCAATAATATATATGAAAATGAAAGTATCATTACTTCCACACATCCTCATGTTTTCATGTAAATTTTTTCAAATTTCAGATTCCTCTAAAGACCATTAACTAGTCAATTAGTCTTCCTCCATAAAAAATTATCACTATGATCAAATATTTATAGTAGTTTTTCATCATAGGAAATTTAGTTCCCTAGAGGTATAACATATATAATCATTACATATTAACAATCATGTCTATTCTTCCTCAGAAATATACATAAAACACATTGTGATCTTGAGATTTGTTTGAGGGGAGGGAAAAGTGATAGGATATTATACATAATCAATCATGAATATTGAAGAGATAAATATATAGAATGATCAAATTTAAATTATTTCCAAATATCATAAACTTAATTCATGGAAATTTTTTGAGGAAAACCCTCCCACTAAAATAAAATTCTATATCTCACTGTTGTTTGGGAGTATATAACTTTTTTCAAATTTGAGATAGATTGATGTGATAATAAATGGAAAAAATCATCTATCATTTATTCAACTAGATTAGGTCTTAATATTTTATTTTCTCTAAATTATACTAATGAAATCATATTTATAATATTATTTCGATATATTGATTCATGAAGTTCTATTTGAATGAACGAGAGAAAGTTATTTTCATATGAACAAATTAGTAAAAGAAGTTTTTAAACCCAATAAAATTTGAAATATAGAGAATTTGATCTCAATATATCATCTAGGTATTGAATGTACCCCTCAGACTGGCCATATATCTTTGTATTATAAAAATTACAAAAACACAATTCTATATATTTTTAATTTTTAGGACTTCTCTATTTCTTCAATCATAACTTCATATCCTAATGAGATATAATGGAATGCAGTACAACATGATACATTACAAATAACTTATATGATATAAATATGATAATGTGTTAAATATTTGATGATATTAATATTTGGAAATGAAATTATAAGGTGATTGAGTATAAGAGAAATAAAATTACGAACATTAGATATTTGTGAGAGTTGGATGAAAAAATATATGGTGATGTTTTCTTATTTCTGTTTTGGTATGGGTAACATTTGTAATAGAAAACTATAATAATTTCTCTTATCCGTAACTTGCTGACATACAATTCTCCGAGATAAAAAATATACAATATCCCTCTTTATTTTTTAACACTACAAATACACATTCATATCTCGATATATCATCATCCTCCCAGGATGAATAATGATTCGTATGTTATAAAATTGTTTCACTATTTAATTATTCAAGTACATTATTTAATGGTTATAAAAATATTTCATGAACAATATCACTCCATAAAAATAATGTTTGAACTCATTAAAATCTATCACGTTCATTTTTACTCCACATCCACCTTTTATGACTACATTATATTTACATGGATTAATAGTAGAACACTCACTTGTGAAAGATTATATTTCTAGAATTACATCATTATTTAAAGGTAAATTCTTTAAAATACATAAATATTGGTTCATTTTTTATCCTAATCAAAGATAAGCTAGAATAATTATAATTAATCAATGAATCATGGACATTGTTCACTTTCCCAGGGTGGTAATAAAATGAGAATTCATAAACCATAATCTAATTTGGAAAAATTATTTGGATAATATTCTTCTATTTTTCGGTGAATAAAAATTTTAAATCAATATTATCTATAACACAATAATAATTTTAGGAAATATTTCTCTTCGGAGAATTTGGTTTCTTTGATATCTTGTGTTACACGTAAACGAAATGTTTAGATGATACATGTAACGTTATTAAAATAATATGTTTATATTATTTCCTAAATAATGTAACAGAGTATATTAATAGTATTAAATATATTATGGAAAATATATAGTGTAAACATTTATAAAATAAATTCATTATTTATCACTATATTATAATTTACAACAAAAAACATTTCAAAATAAATGTAATTTTTTTAAATATGATTATGCATCCAATTTATTATTATTTATAAATTAAATAAATCATCATTGGTATATAATTTTAACTAAATTTAAATATTATATAATTAATAATAAAATTTAAATATTTAAAAAAAGGCATATGATAAGAAAAAATCCAGTTTAATACGTTGAAATGTATTTTTTCATAAAATTAGATTTTATCCCATTTTGTTAAAATATATTAACATTATCTCATCCATTGATATATACTGATATATATAAAATTAGTTAAGTATTTATATTTATTATGTTAAAATTAGGTAATTATGCACATTTTACTTTTGATCAAAATGAATAGTAATCGTTTTAAAATTTATCAACACGGTAAAGGGTAAAACAAGTTTGTCATGACAATAAATTAATTAAAAAAGACTATAATGCATCCTAATAATAATTATTTGATTATATAAATTCTTCTTATGACACTTTATTTTATAATGACAGTTGATTAATGGACTGTTTTATATAAAAATGCCTAATATTTTATTTAAATTAAATAATGTTAGAAAATCCAACTCTCTTTAGGATTAATATAAAATATGTGTCCAAAAGAGGATAGAAGTAAGTTATTAACTAATAATAGTGTTTATATTTATATTAATTATATTATATTCATGATATAAATTTATTTTTAATTTTTAGTAATTATATAATGACTTTAATGTCTTATGGAACACCGATGTATTATTTAACAAATTAATAAAAATAATATAATATATTTTCAAAATGTTTAATGTGATATACTTTGAATGATGTAATGTGAAAAAAATTTAATAGATATATATTAAAGTTTAATAGGTTTGAAAGAATTATATTCTAATCTATTCTTTTTTATTGAATTATTTTATCTTTAAATTAAATGAATAACGTCAAAATTGAAAATAATGACAATTTTAAAAAAAATTATTTTACAAATTTATTTATAAGTAATTAAAATATTTAAAAAATAAATGATTGATATTATAAGGTCTAAAATTTCATAATTATTCCATTAATGTTCCAATTTGTGCTTTATAATAAATTTTGTTAAACATTTTATATTTAATAAGTTGTTATCGTAGTTCAAATAATAAACATTTAACAATTGTTAAATCAATGTGATGATGTTTGAAATTATATAAAAAAAAATTTAAATAATTTTTTATGGGATTAAAACCCTATACCATAGTATTTGAAATAAATTTTCATATGGATGTATTTTAATTGATAATTAATTTATTTGAATTTAATCTTTTGTGAAACTCCAATTGCGTCCCTCACCTCAATTATAAAATTGAACATCCTCCCTTACTTCTTCACACAACATTGATACTTATATCATGAATGGATCATCTAATTTATATTCTATAAATCTTTATTCATGTTTTTAGGTGATTGTTTTCCTAAAAATAGAAACATTAGGTTCCTTAATGAAGGATCTAATGGTGGTGTCCGAATGTAGAGGTAATCACCTTTCCCAAACTCTTTTAGTTTATATATTCCTATACCTTATCTAATTTTTTATATATCCTCAAATGGTAAATGATGTAACTAAAATAATATTAAATTATTTAATGATTTTGAGACATCTAAATTTTACCCTCTTTCCCATCAAATGAAAATTGAATGTATCACTTGTGAGTATATACAACTTTTAGTTTCAACGTAGTTATGTTATTATTTTTTCATCAACATATTTTATGTATGGGTATTTAAATGGGTTTTTTTATTTATATATGATATTTATTAAATAAATTTAAATCTAAATTTCAATATATAGTCTTCCATCTTACCATCCAAACAGTTTGGAAATGATAATAATGAATGTGTGTAAGTGTGGACTATTGCCTCCATGAAGTGATGTGATTCATTTTTCATGTCAATTTAAATTATACAAAAATAAGGATTAATTTTATTATTATATATTATATATATGAAATAATTATTATCTTATAAAGGTTAAATTACATTAATCTTTATTTTTTTATCCATAAAAAAGTGATTACATTTTTCATGTGTATGTACTGCCTACAGTCTCCATGAATGGTGTAATTCATTTTTATGTAATTATAAAACATGGATAACTATTGATATGTATTTAATGAATATGTGTAACATTTATATCATTATTAATAAAAATATGTTTATGAAACCTATATAATTGTACATGGACATGAAATTTTGAAGTGAAATTCTCATGATAAATGAAATAGTTAACAGATAGAAAAAATATTTTTATTAAGGAATTTTATATAAAAGGGGGTGTAAAAATGATATAAGGTTACCATATGTGATATTTTGTTTTTTGAAAATTACTTGTTTATATATATATACTGACTTTAAATTTATTATATAGTTTTTTTAAATGATTTCTAATAAATGAGAACATGAGTTAATGGTTCATTATCACAATTTCATCAATATCCATGATTGTTTAGATTTAATTATATTTTGATAAACATTAATATTAAATATCTATGTATTCTAAATATATTACAAAAAACATATTTACCATTCATCTATAATTTATAAGAACCATTTTAAAATTTATTAAATTTTATAAAAATAGTCTGAATGGAATCTTCTTTTAATTTTCCAAAAAAGATACATTGTGATATGCCCACTAAAAACATATAGGGGATGCTTTTTTAAATTATTTGGCATGAATATATTTTACATATATCATGAATTTTTTTCATTGAAGCATCATTAAAAAGTATTAAGTGTTATTTTAAAATAAAATATTTTCCATAATAAGTGCACATATTTAAAAAAACTATAATAGATTTTACATGTTTTTTTCCACTAGAATCATTCCATAGGATCTTTAATATTCACTTTCCATCTATATTAAAATAAATTGATGTTACATAAACATTACAATTGTTATTTTCGAAGGTAATTGTTGTATTATTTCTTTATATTTTTTTATGTTTATGATGAAATGGTGTTTATGAAAACTGTTTATTTAGAATGAGTTATGTTAGGAATAAATGTTTACACAACCCATTTCTTTTCATGGGTATTGATATAAAATATTTTTTTGACCATGTGGAACACATATGTCTGATTTTAATTATGTCAAGGGTGAGAAATATATCACTCTCCAATTCAATGGTTAATAATTAATTTTCTTTGAGATTAATGGGTACATATTAATTAATCTCAAGACCAATCACGGGTACCCAAGAGGCTCTCTTTTTCCTGAATTAGGTACAAATTTTGTTATCCCAGGCCTAACATTGTAAAATCCCAGGTAAATAAAAAATAAAACATTTTCATATTTATTAATATTTAAGAATTAAATATTAATTTTACTTTAATGGGGTTGATATCTTCGATAGCATACCTGATACGCAACGATGAGTTCCTTTGAAAACATACGTTGCACACTAGTAATATAATAATATTATTTTAAATGGTAGATAACATGTAGCCGTTGTACTAGCAAGAATGGGTAAAAATAACTAAAATATGTTTATATATGTTTTAAATGTTTTTAAATTTATCCAATAAATGATAAAGGCGTAATATACAGAAAGAATTCAATTTTAGGCATTTATACCCTAATTTTCACTAAAGGTTCACTTATCAACTTTTGATGGAGAACCGTCATTAAATATAGTTTTGATCAATCTTATAAATTATATTTTACCAAATATAACTCCTCTTTAGAATCAGGACATCAAAATTTACTTTGTGTAAAGTTTTGGTATCTTTCCGATAAAGTTCATTTTTTAATGAATAGTGTAAAATGTTGTATTTCAATTCAAAACATCTTTTTAATCTAATTTATTTATATGATTAGATAATATTTTGAATTGGTTTTTAAGTGATATTAGAATATATTTTTACCATTTAATCCAATAGTGGTCGTTGGAATTAATTTCACTTTGAAATCGGACTTAAACTAGTGTCAATCTTTTGATACTTATTGTTTCATAAAAACACGCTATTTGTCAAAACAACGAGAAATAATTATTAAATTAATTAATGCAATTTATATGTTCTGAATTTTTTAAAATGAAATTAATTTTTGAATTCGGAATATCAAATATATCTTAGGGTGATGTTTTGGTATTTTTCTGGAAAACTTCAATTTTTGATGAATAGTGAAACCACTATGTGGTACTTATAAAAACTGATTTTTCGTTTAAATGAAATTTTACCACTTCAGTGTTTTGAATTTCAAAAATCCAACATACATAGTTGTCATTAAGAAGTAAAATGTGGTTCAATGAGATTAAAATAATTTTTTTGGTGTATATTAACTTTTAAGTTCTTAATCGCGATTAGAGGTAATTAGTGTAGTTTAAGGTAAGAATTATGTTTTAATAAAATGAAATGACCCAGACACATGTCCTACCCTCATTGGATGTGTCATGGCCGACCAAGAAAATCCATGGGTCAACTTAAGGACCCCATGGAGCCACTTTGATTTGGAAATGACATAAATACCTTTTATTTAATGTTAAAGTAACAAATGACACAAACATGAAATGTTTTACTAAAACAATTTTTACATGGGGTTATACAAGTCATATTTTTGACTATAAATATTCATTAGAAATATAAAACAATTTCCTACATCATTATATTTTTTTATAATTTATAGATATTAAATAAATTAAATTATTTATGACACCATGATGATGCAGCGATTACCTCATTAATTAACGATTTAAATAAAATAAAAATATAATATAAAATCTAATACTTACACTTGTACAAAGACTATTTGATGAGTATATTTAGAACCCTTATCACCTTACCCTCGAAATATATAAGCGTGGTACCTTTAAAATCCGAAACTCAATATATAATAAAGTAACATTTCATGACTTTCCTAGAGTGCCCCTCCTCTCCTCTTATAAAAGGCCCCCACCTCTACCTCCTTACCCACGCTCCCAAAGCCTTTAACTCAGCCAAACCCTGCCCATTTTGTCTCTCCACTTCCACCTATTACTCCTTGAAGCCTCACTTTGGGCAGAAGTCTTCCCAAGTATGCCTTTGAGCTCAAACCAAAGGGAGTTACTCGATTTTAAGGTAATGTCTTCTTTTGAGTCCTTTTGTTTTATTTTTCTTCTCCAACCCCCTAAAATCTTTTTATTATTTTCTTTTGTAACAAATACATAATCATAAATATACTAGGATGTTGTTATAATAAGTATTCTAGATACACTTACACACACCAACATCTAATGGTTAAAGAATATACTGTTTCCGTGGATGGTGAATTTCTGCCTCCTGAAACGATGATTGTTCAACATTCTTTTAACAGCATCAAAGGTGTCCATTACGATGAAAATATATTTATATATGATATATAATATGTTTATGTTTTACTTAAGCTTATTTATTTTTCATTTTGGTCATACCTTTATGGTTTCCATTATGGGTAAACACGATATCTTCATTTAAGGAAGTGCGGACTACCGCCCCTCAAAGTGATTTGATTCGTTAAATGCCATATGTGGGACGTATAAAGGATGGATTTAAAGTTATTATATATTATGTTATACTGTAATTACAATATACCTCTATATAACTTTTATTTCTTTCCATTAAAGTATGAGATAGAAATGAAAGTAGCGTTCATGCGTACGTACAGCTTACCGTCTCCGTGAACAGTGCATTTCAGTTCTAGTCCCCAAATGTAATGTACTATTATAAGTACATGTATATAATGGATATATAGATTTAATGATACATATAAATGATGAATATAATTCTGTAATTAAAATATACATAGTTCTCATTTAGTTTTAATTCCATTAATATGACAAAGAAATGAAAGTAGCGTTCATGCGTACGTACGGCTTACCGTCTCCATGAACGGTGCATTTCATTTCTTACCTCTAAATAATTATGTAATATTATAAATACATGTATATGATGGATATGTATGATATATATGATATCCAAATCAATAATGTCATTCTGGATATAAATAACCTTTGACCACAGGAACAACATGTAATTGTAAGAAGTCCATTTTCGACTTAAGAACCAAATATCGACAAAACAAACATTATTAACATAAATGGTTACATAATGTTTATAACATGTCAATAAGTGATATAAAAGGAATAATTAACTTGAAAAAGGTTCTTAAGAAAATAGAAATTAAATCATGTTTATTATTCAGGACGTTAAAGAAGGATCGAGTCAAGTCAGACCCAAGGTAAGGGACTTCGTCTCAATCTCCTTTCATTGAGGCATATTTCATTTTATACACAACTTTATTTTATACGGTGTATAAGACCCATTGACTTTTACTTTCATAAAAAAGGAATCTTTTTATACGAAGAATTTTACTAAATGACAAAAAGGAATGTTTTTTTAACGTACGCGGTGACAACGACCTTTTCCGCCGCTGCGAGTATTATTTGGTCTTTGGCTTCCTGAACAAGCCGTAATGTTTTTTTAATGGAATAAATACCATATACTCTTTTATGTATTTTGGTATTGAAAATGGTTTTTATAATGGATTTTTTTATGTCAATATATTTATGTGATATATTGTGATCAAAGTGTGGAAATTTTTTCTTTCCATTCTATTTGTTTTATGTCTTATGATTTTATAATTGTACTTGGACATTTGATGGGTGGTTACGTGATGAACCATATGAAGGGTGGTGCCGTGAATACTAGGACGGGTGGATATGTTATAACCTCCAACGCATTGGATATGGAAGTCAGCCGTATGGCTATTCCATTATGTATGTATGGAAGTTGGCCGTATTGCTATTCCATTAAGTGATATGTGTGGAAGTCGACCGTATGGTTATTCCACTTGAGTATGTTTATGTCCCAAGTTACCTTTATATGTTATGTGTTATTTATATGGGTTCTATGGTATTCCATTGGTTACAAAAAGGTATGTAATGATATTTTATTCAGTGAAGAGTTTTTACTACTTCATGAAGGTGAAGGTATTTCTTTGATAAAGTTATACATGGTTTACTTGATGTTTGAAAAACTAACAGTTTTAATTCTTTGTGTATCCCTTACTGATCTTTTTATGCTCACCCCAAGTTTTTTTGAAATGTTTTTCACAGGACTTAATGTGGAATAGGGTCACGGATGGGATCAGGGTAAAGTCATGCTATATAAAACATGGAACTAGACATGTCTCTTTTTAAGAGTTTTTATTTATTTTATGGAAACATAGTAGAAGTGTCTACATTGTAATCTTTTGAGATGTAATAGTTATGTCCTAATTCTCTAAAACTCTAAACCTGAAAAGATCCTCAATGTGACTTATATATTTAATTCAATATTAAGTAAGGTTTAAGTCTGGGGCATTACAGTTGGTAGCATAGGTCGGTTTAGACAACTTTAGGGATTATGAGTTTTTGTTAGACACATGGTTAGGTCCTATATCTATTATTTCAGTTAAATCCTTATTTTATAACATTTTTTTTTTCAGGAAAATTAAAGTCTGTTACGAATGGAAGGGGAAGGATTTCAAATGACATTCCTATCTCTTCCTGATGACATGCTTGCAATAATTATTTCAAAGTCATGTTCGGATGATTGTGAATCATTTTTTAGCATACAACTCACTTGCAAACAGTTATTTGAGATATCAAACACCTCCTCTATACCTCATTATCATCATAGATCATGGGTTGTTTTTAGAAAAATACTATTTCCACAATATTCTCATATTTTCATGAAAGGTAAATATTATCAAGGTATTTTCAAATATTTTACCTTATCACAAGAATTTGAAGCATATTGTGATTTTAAAGATGGTGATGAGGAAGGAGACCCTTGCGCAACCTATTTATATTTGATTTTAAAATATAGTCTCAGAGAACATACTTATGGTATTTTAAAAGGACCAATAATAGAAAGTTTCAACTTAATTTCGGTCCGACAATTTTATAGAAATCATGTTTTTTCAGATGTTTTGGAATTATACGTCATACATGATTATTTTCCAAAACTGTTTTTCTGTGAACACCCATATGACCCATGTTTTACGAGGTGTATTTGGATGGAGGAAGGAAATGATTTTGAAGGATCTATAAATCATTTTTGTAATGCATGGGACTTCTACCTATGTGAACAAGATGACGATGAAACCGAGTGGACGCCATGATCAAGGTATTCTATTATGATTTTGTGTAAGAAACCTAGAAAGAGTTGAAATTCAACATGACAAGTAAGTATTTTTCCATAAGATCAAAAATAAATTCCTCAATGAAAAGTAACATAAAAGGAAAATGTTGTCTATTAACGTTTCCTATTGGGGAATCAAATACTGTTTAACCCATCACAAGTTTGTGATTTTCTTGTGGTTAACTTTCTCCAAAACATGTTTTCTATCACTCTCTCTAGGAACATAACCCTTTGTTTTACCCTCCATGTCCATGTTTTCTTAAATTTAATCCTAGTATGGGTTAACTCAGGTGGCCTCTATACTCCCCTTTCTTTCTTCTAAAGTGATAGTTTAATTTACTCCTTTTCTGATGTGGGGCTTTCAATGATGTTTCCGAGCCCAATTTTAAAATTGCGAGGTTGTAATTTCCAAAAGGGGGGAAGGATGTAACATCCCAGGTAAATAAAGAATAATACGTTTTCATATTTTTTAATATTTACGAATTAAATATTAATTTTACTTTAAAGGGGTTGCTATGTCCGATAGCATACCTGATACGCAATGATGAGTTCCTTTGAAAACTTACGTTGCACCCTAGTAATATAATAATATTATTTTAAATAGTAGTTAACATGTAGTCGTTGTATTGGTGGGAATGGATATAAATAACTAAAATATGTTTATATATGTTTTTAAATGTTTTTACATTTATCCAATAAAATATAAAGGCTTAAAATACGGAAAGAATTCAATTTAAGGCATTTATACCCTAATTTTCACTAAAGGTTCACTTATCACCTTTTTATGGAGAACCGTCATTAAATATAGTTTTTATCACTCTTATACATTCTATTGGACCAAATATAACTCTTCTTTAGAATCGGGACATTAAAATTTACATTGTGTAAATTTTTGGTATCTTTCCGATAAAGATCATTTTTTAATGAATAGAGTAAAATGTTGTATTTTAATTCAAACCCTCTTTTTAATCTAATTTATTTATATGATTAGATAATATTTTGAATTGGTTTTTAAGTTCAATTAGAATATATTTTTACCATTTAATCCAATAGTGGTCGTTGAAATTAATTTCACTTTGAAATCGGACTTAAACTAGTGTCAATCTTTTGATACTTATTGTTTCATAAAAACACCCTATTTGTCATGACATTGGGAATTAATTATTAAATTAATTAATGAAACATATATGTTTTGAATTTTTTAAAATGGAATTCATTTTTGAATTCGTAATATCAAATATATCTTAGGGTGAATTTTTGGTATTTTTTTGGAAAACCACAATTTATGATGAATTGTGAAACCACTAAATGGTACTTATAAAAACTGATTTTTCATTTAAATGAAATTTTACCACTTCTATAATTTGAATTTCAAAAATCCGACAAACATGGTAGTCATTAAGAAGTAAAATGTGGTTTAATGAGATTAAAATTATTTTTTTGGTGAATAGTAACTTTTAAGTTCTTAATCGCGATTAGAGGTAATTAGTGTAGTTTAAGGTAAGAATAGTATTTTAATAAAATGAAATTACCTAGACACATGTCCTAACCTCAAGGGATGTGTCATGGCCGACCAAGAAAATCCATGGATCAACTTGGGGACCCCATGGAGCCACTTTGGTTGGGAAATGACATAAATACCTTTTATTTAATGTTAAAGTAACAAATGACACAAACATGAAATTTTCTACTAAAACAATTTTTACATGGGGTTATACAAGTCATATTTTTGACTATAAATATTCATTAGAAATATAAAATTATTTCCTACATCATGATAATTTTTTATGATTTTTATACATTATATAAATTAAATTATTTATGACACCATGATGATGTAGTGATTACCTCATTAATTAATGATTTAAATAAAATAAAAAGATAATATAAAATCTAATACTTAAACTTGTCCAAAGCCTATTGTATGAGTATATTTCGAACCCTTATCAACATACCCTCTAAATATATAAGTTTGGGACCTTTAAAATCTGAAACCCAATATATAATAAAGTAAAATTTCATGACTTTCCAAGAGTGCCCCTCCTCTCCTCTTATGAAAGGCCCCCACCTCTACCTCCTTACCCACACACCAAAAGAATTTGGCTTGGCCAACCCCTTACCATGTTGTCTCTCCACTTCCCTATCTTACTCCTTGAATCCTCACATTGTGCAGAAGTCTTCCCAAGGATTCCTTTGAGCTCAAACCAAAGGGAGTTACCTGATTTTAATGTAATGTCTTCTTTTGAGTCCTTTTGTTTTATTTTGCTTCTGCAACCCCCTAAACTCTTTTTATTATTTTCTTTTGTAACAAATACATTATCCTCAATATACTAGGATTTTGTTATAAGAAGGATTCGAGCTACACTTACACACACCTACATCTAATGGTTAAAGAACATACTGTTTCCGTGGATGGTGAATTTCTGCCTCCCGAAACGATGATTGTTCAACATTCTTTTAACACCTTCAAAGGTGGCCATTAAGATGAAACTATATTTATATATGATATATAATATTTTTATGTTTTCCTTAAGCTTCTTTATTTTTCATTTTGGGCATACCTTTATGGTTTCCATTATGGGTAAATGTGATATCTTCCTTTAAGGACGTGCAGACTACCACCCCCTCAAAATGATTTGATTCGTTAAATGCCATATGTGGTACATATAAAGGATGGATTTAAAGTTATTATATATGATGTTATACTGGAATTATTATATACCTCTATATCATTATTATTTCTTTCCATTAACGTATGAGATAAAAATGAAAGTAGCGTTCATCCGTATGTACGGCTTACCGTCTCCATGAACGGTGCATTTCATTTCTTATCCCCAAATGTAATGTACTATTATAAGTACATGTATATAATGCATATATATGATGAATGATACATCTAAATGATGAATATAATTCTGGAATTAAAATATACATACCTATCATTTAGTTTTAATTCCATTAATATGACAAATAATTGAAAGTAGCGTTCATGCGTACGTACGGCTTACCGTCTCCATGAACGGTGCATTTCATTTCTTACGTATAAATGATTATGTAATATTATAAATACAAGTATATGCTGGATATATATGATATATATGATATCCAAATCAGGAATGTCATTCTGGATATAAAGAACCTTTGACCACACGAACAACATGTAATTGTAAGAAGTCCACTTTCGACTTAAGAACCAAATATCTACAAAACAAACATTATTAACATAAATGGTTACATAATGTTTATAACATGACAATAAGTGACATATAATGAATAATGAACTTGATTAAGGTTCTTAAGAAAATAGAAATTAACTCAAGTTTATTATTCCGGACGTTAAACAATGATCGAGTCAAGTCGGACCTGAGTTAAGGGACTTCGTCTCAATCTCCTTTCATTGAGGCATATTTCGTTTTATACACAACTTTCTTTTATACGGTGTATAAACCCCTTTGACTTATACTTTCATACAAAAAGAATATTTTTATACAAATCGTTTTACTAAAAGACAAAAAGGAATGTTTTTTTAACGTACGCGGTGACAACGACCTTTTCCGCCGCCACAAGTATTATTTGGTCTTTGGCTTCCTGAACAAGTCGTAATGTTTTTTTTAAATGGAATAAATACCATATACTCTTTTATGTATTTTGGTATTGAAAATGGTTTTTATAATAGATTTTTTTTATGTCAATATATTTATGTGATATATTGTGATCAAAGTGTGGAAATGTTTTCTTTCCATTATATTTGTTTTATGTCTTATGATTTTATAATGGTACTTGGACATTTGACGGGTGGTTACGGGATAAACCATATGACGGGTGGTGCCATGAATAAAAGGATGGTTGGTTACGTTATAACCTCCAATGCATTGGGTATGGAAGTCGTCCGTATGTCTATTCCATTAAGTATGTTTGGAAGTTGGCTGTATGGATATTCCATTAAGTGATATGTGTGGAAGTCGACCGTATGGTTATTCCACTTAAGTATGTTTATGTCCCAAGTTACCTTTATATGTTATGTGTTCTTTATATGGGTTTTATGGTAATCCTTTGGTTACAAAAAGGTAAGTAAGGATATTTTATTCAGTGAAGAGTTTTTACTACTTCATGAAGGTGAAGGTATTACTTTGATAATGCTATACATGGTTTACTTGATGGTTGAAAAACTAACAGTTTTCATTCATTGTGTATCCCTTACTGAGCTTTTTATTCTCATTTTGAAATGTTTTTCATAGGACTTAATGTGGAATAGGGTCAAGGACGGGATCAAGGGAAAGTCATGCTATATAAAACATGGAACTAGACATGTCTCTTTTTAAGAGTTTTTTTTATTTTATGGAAACATAGTATAAGTGTCTACTTTGAAAACTTTTGAGATGTAATAGTTATGTCCTAATTCTCTAAAACTCTAATCCTGAAAAGTTCCTCAATGTGAATTATTCATTTAATTCAATATTAAGTAAGTTTTATGGCCGGGGCGTTACAGTTGGTATCAGAGGTCGGTTTAGACAACTTTAGGGATTATGAGTTTTTATTAGACACATGGTTGGTCCCTATACCTATTATTTCAGATAAATCCTTATTTTATAACATTTTTTTTCAAGAAATGTAAATTCTGTTATGAATGGATGGAGAAGGATCTCAAATGACATTCCTATCTCTTCCTGATGACATGCTTGCAATAATTATTACAAAGTCATGTTCGGATGATTGTGAAACTTTTTCTAGCATACAACTCACTTACAAGCAGCTGTTTGAGATATCAAACACCTCCTCTATACCTCGTTATCATCGTGGATCATGGGTTGTTTTTAGACAAATACTATTTTCACAATATTCTCATATTTTCAAGAAAGGTAAATATTATCAAGGTATTTTCAAATATTTTACCTTATCACAAGAATTTGAAGCATATTATGATTTTAAAGATGATTCTGAGGAAGGAGAACCTTGTGCAACCTATTTATATTTTCTTTTAAAATATAGTCTCACAGTACATACTTATGGTATTTTAAAAGGACCAATAATAGAAATTTTCAACTCAATTTCGGTTCTACAATTTTATAGAAATCGTGTTTTATCAGATGTTTTGGAATTATACGTCATACATGATTATTTTCCAAAACTGTTTTTCTGTGAACACCCATATGACCCATGTTGTATGAGGTGTATTGGGATGGAGGAAGCAAATTATTTTGAAGGATCTATAAATCATTGTTGTAATGCATGGGACTTCTACCTAGGTGAACAAGATGATGATGAAACCGAGTGGATGCCAGGATCAAGGTATGCTATTATGAGTTTGTGTAAGAAACATAGAAAGAGTTGAAAGTCAACATGACAAGTAAGTATGTTTCCTTAAGATCAAAAATAAATTCCTCAATGAAAAGTAACTTAAAAGAAAAACGTTGTCTATTAACTTTTCCTACTGGGGAATCAAATACTGTTTAACCCATCACAAGTTTGTGATTTTCTTGTGGTTAACATTCTCCTAAACATGTTTTCTATCACTCTCCCTCAGAACATAACCCTTCCTTTTACCCTCTATTTCCATGTTTTCTTACATGGAATCCTTGTATGGGTTAACTTAGGTAACCTCTATACTCCCCTTTCTTTCTTTTAAAGTGATAGTTTAATTTACTCCTTTTCCGATGTGGGGCTTTCAATGAAGTTTCCGAGCCCAATTTTAAAATTGCGAGGACGCAATTCCCAAAAGGGGGGAAGGATGTAACATCCCAGGTAAATAAAGAATAATACATTTTCATATTTATTAATATTTACGAATTAAATATTAATTTTACTTTAAAGGGGTTGCTATGTTCGATAGCGTACCTGATATGCAACGATGAGTTCCTTTGAAAACTTACGTTGCACACTAGTAATATAATAATATTATTATAAATGGTAGTTAACATGTAGCCGCTGTATTGGTGGGAATGGATAGAAATAACTAAGATATGTTTATATATTTTTTTAAATGTTTTTACATTTATCCAATAAAAGATAAAGGCTTAAAATACGGAAAGAATTCAATTTTAGGCATTTATACCCAAATTTTCACTAAAGGTTCACTTATCACCTTTTGATGGCGAACCGTCATTAAATATAGTTTTGATCACTCTTAAAAATTCTATTGGACCATATATAACTCTTCTTTAGAATCGGGACATCAAAATTTACTTTGTGTAAATTTTTGGTGTCTTTCCGATAAAGTTCATTTTTTAATGAATAGTGTCAAATGTTGTATTTTAATTCAAAACCTCTTTTTAATCTAATTTATATATATGATTAGATAATCTTTTAAATTTTTTTTGAAGTTCAATTAGAATATATTTTACCATTTACTCCAATAGTGGACGTTGGAATTAATTTCACTTTGAAATCAGACTTAAACTAGTGTCAATCTTTTGATACTTATTGTTTCATAAAAACACACTATTTGTCATGACAGCGGGAATTAATTATTAAATTAATTAATGAAACTTATATGTTTTGAATTTTGTAAAATTTACTTCATTTTTGGATTCGAAATATCAAATATAGCTTAGGGTGAATTTTTGGTATTTTTCTGAAACCTCAATTTTTGATGAATAGTGAAACCACTAAGTGGTACTTATAAAAACTGATTATTCATTTAAATGAAAATTTACCACTTCTGTGTTTTTAATTTCAAAAATCCGACATACATGGATGTCATTAAGAAGTAAAATGTGGTTAAATGAGATTAAAATAATTTTTTTGGTGAATAGTATCTTTTAAGTTCTTAATCGCGATTAGATGTAATTAGTGTAGTTTAAGGTAGGAATAATGTTTTAATAAAATGAAATGACCTAGACACATGTCCTACCCTCATTTTATGTGTCATGAACGACCAAGACAATCCATGGGTCATCTTGGGGACCCCATGGAGCCACTTTGGTTGGGAAATGACATAAATACCTTTTATTTAATGTTAAAGTATCAAATGACACAGACATGAAATGTTTTACTAAAACAATTTTTACATGGGGTTATACAAGTCTTATTTTTGACTATAAATATTAATTATAAAGATAAAATGATTTCCCACATCATGATATTTTTTTATAATTTTTAGACATTAAATAATCTAATTATTTATGACCCCATAATGATGCAGCGATTACCTCATTAATTAACAATTTAAATAAAATATAATGATAATATAAACTCTAAAACTTACACTTGTCCAAAGCCTATTGGATGAGTATATTTCGAACCCTTATCACCTTACCCTCGAAATATATAAGTGTGGGACCTTTAAAATCCGAAACCCAATATATAATAAAGTAACATTTCATGACTTTCCAAGAGTACCCCTCCTCTCCAATTATAAAAGGCCCCCACCTCTACCTCCTTACCCACAATCCCAAAGCCTTTGGCTTGGCCAAACCCTGACCATTTTGTCTCTCCACTTACCTATATTACTCCTTGAAGCCTCACTTTGGGAAGAAGTCTTCCCAAGGAAGCCTTTGAGCTCAAACCAAAGGGAGTTACCCGATTTTAAGGTAATGTCTTCTTTTGAGTCCTTTTGTTTTATTTTGCATCTCCAACCCCCTAAACTCTTTTTATTCTTTTCTTTTGTAACAAATACAGTATCATCAATATACTAGGATTTTGTTATATGAAGGATTTGAGCTACACTTACACACACCTACATCTAATGGTTAAAGAACATACTGTTTCCGTGGATGGCGAATTTCAGCCTCCCAAAACGATGATTGTTCAACATTATTTTAACACATTCAAAGGTGGACATTAAGATGACACTATATTTATATATGATATATAATCTGTTTATTTTCTCCTTATGCTTTTGTATTTTTCATTTTGGGCATACATTTATGGTTTCCATTATGGGTAAAAGCGATATCTTCATTTAAGGAAGTGCGGACTCCCGCCCCCTCAAAGTGATTTGATTCATTAAATGTCATATGTGGGACGTATAAAGGATGGATTTAAAGTTATTATATATGATGTTATACTGTAATTATAATTTAACTCTATATCGTTATTATTTCTTTCCATTAAAGTATGAGATAGAAATTAAAGTAGCGTTCATGCGTACGTACGGCTTACCATCTCCATGAACGGTGCATTTCATTTCTTATCCCCAAATGTAATGGAATATTATAAGTACATGTTTGTAATGGATATATATGATGAATGATACATCTAAATGATGAATATAATTCTGGAATTAAAATATACATACCTCTCATTTAGTATTAATTCCATTAATATGACGAATACATGAAAGTAGTGTTCATGCGTACGTACGGCTTACCGTCTCCATGAACGGTGCATTTCATTTCTTACCTCTAAATGCTTATGTAATATTATAAATACATGTATATTATGGATATATATGATATATATGATATCCAAATCAGGAATGTCATTCTGGATATAAATAACCTTTGACCACACGAACAACATGTAATTGTAAGAAGTCCACTTTCGACATAAGAACCAAATATCGACAAAACAAAAATTATTAAATTAAATGGTTACATAATGTTTATAACATGGAAATAAGTGATATAAAAGGAATAATGAACTTGAAAAAGGTTCTTAAGAAAATAGAAATTAACTCAAGTTTATTATTCAGGACGTTAAAGAACGATCGAGTCAAGTCGGACCCGAGGTAAGGGACTTCGTCTCAATCTCCTTTCATTAAGGCATATTTTGTTTTATACACAAATTTCATTTATACGGTGTATAAACCCCTTTGACGTTTACTTTCATACAAAAGTAATCTTTTTATACGAAGTGTTTTACTAAATGACAAAAAGGAATGTTTTTTTTAACGTACGCGGTGACAACGACCTTTTCCGCCGCCGCGAGTATTATTTGGTCTTTGGCTTCCTGAACAAGCCATAATGTTTTTTTAAAAAATTGAATAAATACCATATACTCTTTTATGTATTTTGGTATTGAAAATGGTTTTTATAATATATTTTTTATGTCAATATATTTATGTGATATATTGTGATCAAAGTGTGGAAATGTTTTCTTTCCTTTATATTTGTTTTAAATCTTATGATTTTATAACGGTACTTGGACATTTGACGGGTGGTTACATGATGAACCATATGACGGGTGGTGCCGTGAATAACAGGACAGGTGGTTACATTATAAACTCCAATGCATTGGGTATGTAAGTCGGCCGTATGGCTATTCCATTAAGTATGTATGGAATTTGGCCGTATGGCTATTCCATTAAGAGATATGTGTGGAAGTCAACCGTATGGTTATTCCACTTAAATGAGTTTATTTCCCAAGTTACCTTTATATTTTATGTGTACTTTATATGGGTTTTATGGTAATCCTTTGGTTACAAAAAGGTAAGTAATGATATTTTATTCAGTGAAGTGTTTTTACTACTTCATGATGGTGAAGGTATTACTATGATAAAGTTATACATGGTTTACTTGATGTTTGAAAAACTAACAGTTTTCATTCTTTGTGAATCTCTTACTGAGCTTTTTATGCTCACCCCAAGTTTTTTTGAAATGTTTTTCATAGGAATGAATTTGGAATAGGGTCAAGGATGGGATCAAGGGAAAGTCATGCTATATAAAACATGGAACTAGACATGTCTCTTTTTAAGAGTTCTTTTTATTTTATGGAAACATAGTAGAAGTGTCTACTTTGTAATATTTTGAGATGTAATAGTTATGTCCTAATTCTATAAAACTCTAAACCTAAAAAGATCATCAATGTGAATTATTCATTTAATTCAATATTAAGTAAGGTTTAAGGCTGGGGCGTTACAGTTGGTATCAGAGGTCGGTTTAGACAACTTTAGGGATTTAGAGTTTTTGTTAGACACATGGTTGGTCCCTATGTCTATTATTTCAGTTAAATACTTATTTTATAACATTTTTTTCAGGAAATGTAAAGTCTGTTATGAATGGAAGGAGAAGGATCTCAAATTACATTCCTATCTCTTCCTGATGACATGCTTGCAATAATTATTACAAAGTCATGTTCGGACGATTGTGAAACTTTTTCTAGTATACAACTCACTTGCAAGAAGCTTTTTGAGATATCAAAAACCTCCTCTATACCTCATTATCATCGTGAATCATGGGTTGTTTTTAGACAAATACTATTTTCACAATATTCTCATATTTTCAAGAAAGGTAAATATTATCAAGGTATTTTCAAATATTTAACCTTATCACAAGAATTTGAAGCATATTATGATTTTAATGATGGTGCTAGGGAAGGAGACCCTTGCGCAACCTATTTATATTTGATTTTAAAATATTGTCTCACAGCACATACTTATGGTATTTTAAAAGGACCAATAATAGAATGTTTCAACTCAATTTTGGTCTGAAAATTTTATAGAAATCATGTTTTATCAGATGATTTGGAATTATACGTCATACATGATTATTTTCCAAAACTATTTTTCTGCGAACACCCATATGACCCATGTTATACGAGGTGTATTTGGATGGAGGAATAAAATGATTTTGAAGGATCTCTAAATCATTGTTTTAATGCATGGGACTTCTACCTACATGAACAAGATGACGATGAATCCGAGTGGACGCCATGATCAAGGTATGCTATTATGCATTTGTGTAAGAAACATAGAAAGAGTTGAAAGTTAACATGACAAGTAAGTATGTTTCCTAAAGATCAAAAATAAATTCCTCAATGAAAAGTAACTTAAAAGAAATATGTTGTCTATTAACATTTCCTACTGGGGAATCATATATCATTTAACCCATGACAAGTTTGTGATTTTCTTGTGGTTAACTTTCCCTAAAACATGTTTTCTATCACTCTCCCTCGGAACATAACCCTTGGTTTCACCCTCTATTTCCATGTTTTCTTACATGGAATCCTAGTATGGGTTAACTCAGGTGACCTCTATACTCCCCTTTCTTTCTTTTAAAGTGATAGTTCAATTTACCCCTTTTCCGATGTGGGGCTTTCAATGAAGTTTCTGGGCCCAATTTTAAAATTGCGAGGACGCAATTCCCAAAAGGGGGGAAGGATGTAACATCACAGGTAAATAAAGAATAATACCTTTCCATATTTATTAATATTTACGAATTAAATATTAATTTTACTTTAAATGGGTTTCTATGTTCGATAGCGTACCTGAAATGCAACGATGAGTTCCTTTGAAAACTTACGTTGCACACTAGTAATATAATAATATTATTTTAAATGGTAGTTAACATGTAGCCATTGTATTGGCGGGAATGGATATAAATAACTAAAATATGTTTATATATGTTTTTAAATGTTTTTACATTTATCCAATAAAAAATAAAGGCTTAAAATACAGAAAGAATTCAATTTTAGGCATTTATACCCTAATTTTCACTAAAGGTTCACTTAACACCTTTTGATGGCGAACCGTCATTAAATATAGTTTTGATCACTCGTATACATTCTATTGAACCAAATATAACTCTTCTTTAGAATAGGGACATCAAAATTTACTTTGTGTCAATTTTTGGTATCTTTCCGATAAAGTTCATTTTTTAATGAATAGTGTAAAATGTTGTATTTTAATTCAAAACCTCTTTTTAATATAATTTATTTATATGATTATATAATATTTTAAATTGTTTTTTAAGTGAAATTAGAATATATTTTTACCATTTAATCCAATAGTGGTCGTTGGAATTAGATTCACTTTGAAATCGGACTTAAACTAGTGTCAATCTTTTGATACTTATTGTTTCATAAAAACACGCTATCTGTCATGACAGCGGGAATTAATTATTAAATTAATTAATGAAACTTATATGTTTTTAATTTTTTAAATTTTACTTCATTTTTGAATCCGTAATATCAAATATATCTTAGGGTGAATTTTTGGTATTTTTCTGGAAAACCTCAATTTTTGATGAATAGTGAAACCACTAAGTGGTACTTATAAAAACTGATTTTTTGTTTAAATGAAATTTTACCACTTATGTGTTTTGAATTTCTAAAATATGACATACATGGTTGTCATTAATAAGTAAAATGTGGTTCAATGAGATTAAAATAATTTTTTTGGTGAATAGTAACTTTTATGTTCATAATCGCGATTAGAGGTAATTAGTGTAGTTTAAGGTAGGAATAATGTTTTAATAAAATGAAATGACCTAGAAACAAGTCCTACCCTCATTGGATGTGTCATGGCAGACAAAGAAAATCCATGGGTCAACTTGGGGACCCCATGGAACCACATTGGTTGGGAAATGACATAAATACCTTTTATTTAATGTTAAAGTAACAAATGACACAAACATGAAATGTTTTACTAAAACAATTTTTACATGGGGTTATAAAAGTCAGATTTTTGACTATAAATATTCATTATAAATATAAAAAGATTTCCTACATCATGATATTTTGTTTATAATTTTGAGACATTAAATAAATTAAATTATTTATGACACCATGATGATGTCGTGATTACCTCATTAATTAACGATTTAAATAAAATAAAAAGATAATATTAAATCTAATACATAAACTTGTCCAAAGCCTATTGGATGAGTATATTTCGAACCCTTATCACCTTACCCTCGAAATATATAAGTTTGGGACCTTGAAAATCTGAAACCCAATATATAATAAAGTAACATTTCATGACTTTCCAAGAGTGCCCCTCCTCTCCTCTTATAAAAGGCCCTCACCTCTACCTCCTTACCCGCACTCCCAAAGGGTTTGGCTCGGCCAACAACTGCACATTTTGTCTCTCCACTAAACTCTATTACCCCTTGAAGCCTCACTTTGGGCATAAGGCTTCCCAAGTAAGCCTTTGAGCTCAAACCAAAGGGAGTTACCCGATTTTAAGGTAATGTCTTCTTTTGAGTCCTTTTAATTTATTTTGCTTCTCCAACCCCCTAAACTCTTTTTATTCTTTTATTTTGTAACAAATAAATTATCCTCAATATACTAGGATGTTTTTATAATAAGTATTCTAGCTACACTTACACACACCTACATCTAATGTTTAAAGAACATACTGTTTCCGTGGATGTCGAATTTCTACCTCCCGAAACGATGATTGTTCAACATTATTTTAACACATTCAAAGGTGGCCATTAAGATGACACAATATTTATATATGATATATAATATGTTTATTTTTTCCTTAATCTTCTGTATTATTCATTTTGGGCATACATTTATGGTTTCCATTATGGGTAAACACGTATCTTCATTTAAGGAAGTGCGGACTACCGCCCCCTCAAAGTGATTTGATTCGTTAAATGCCATATGTGGGATGTATAAAGGATGGATTTAAAGTTATTATATATGATGTTATACTGGAATTATAATATACCTCTATATCGTTATTATTTCTTTCCATTAAAGTATGAGATAGAAATGAAAGTAGCGTTCATGCGTACGTACGGCTTACCATCTCCATGAACGGTGCATTTCATTTCTTATCACCAAATGTAATGGAATATTATAAGTACATGTATATAATGGATATATATGATTAATGATACATCTAAATGATGAATATAATTCTGTAATTAAAATATACATACCTCTCATTTTGTTTTAATTCCATTAATATGACAAAGAAATGAAAGTAGCGTTCATGCGTACGTACTGCTTACCGTCTCCATGTATGGTGCATTTCATTTCTTACCTCTAAATGATTATGTAATATTATAAATACATGTATATGATGTATATATATGATATATATGATATCCAAATCAGGAATGTCATTCTGTATATAAAGAACCTTTGACCACACGAACAACATGTAATTGTAAGAAGTCCACTTTCGACTTAAAACCAAATATCGACAAAACAAACATTATTAAATTGAATGGTTACATAATGTTTATAACATGGAAATAAGTGATATAAAAAGAATAATGAACTTGAAAAAGGTTCTTAAAAAAATAGAAATTAACTCAAGTTTATTATTCAGGACGTTAAAGAACGATCGAGTCAAGTCAGACCCGAGGTAAGGGACTTCATCTCAATCTCTTTTCATTGAGGCATATTTCATTTTATACACAACTTTCTTTTATACGGTGTATAAACCCCTTTGACTATTACTTTCATACAAAAGGAATCTTTTTATACGAAGCGTTTTACTAAATGACAAAAAGGAATTTTTTTAACGTACACGGTGACAACGACCTTTTCTGCCGCCGCGAGTATTATTTGGTCTTTGGCTTCCTGAACAAGTCGTAATGTTTTTTTAAATGGAATAAATACCATATACTCTTTTTGGTATTTTGTTATTGAAAATGGTTTTTGTAATGGATTTTTTATGTCAATATATTGATGTGATATATTGTGATCAAAGTGTGGAAATGTTTTCTTTCCATTATATTTGTTTTATGTCTTATGATTTTATAATGGTACTTGGACATTTGATGGGTGGGTACGTGATGAACCATATGACAGGTGGTGCCATGAATACCAGGACAGGTGGTTACGTTATAAACTCCAATGCATTGGGTATGGAGGTCGGCTGTATGGATATTCCATTAAGTATGTATGGAAGTTGGTCGTATGGCTATTCCATTAAGTTATATGTGTGGAAGTTGACCGTATGGTTATTCCACTTAAGTATGTTTATGTCCCAAGTTTACTTTATATGTTATGTGTTCTTTATATGGGTTTTATGGTAATCCTTTGGTTACAAAAAGTTAAATAATGATATTTTATTCAGTGAAGAGTTTTTTACTACATCATGAAGGTGGAGGTATTACTTTGATAAAGTTATACATGGTTTACTTGATGTCTAAAAAACTAACATTTTTTATTCTTTGTGTATCCCTTACTGAGCTTTTTATGCTCACCACAAGTTTTTTTTGAATTTTTTTTCACAGGACTTAATGTGGAATAGGGTCAAGGACAGGATCAAGGGAAATTCATGCTATATAAAACATTGAACTAGACATGTCTCTTTTTAATAGTTTTTATTATTTTATGGAAACACAGTAAAAGTGTCTAATTTTTAATCTTTTGAGATGTCATAGTTATGTCCTAATTCTCTAAAACTCTAAACCTGAAAAGATCCTCAGTGTGAATTATTCATTTAATTCAATATTAAGTAAGGTTTAAGTCCTAGACCTTATAAACATGTTATGAATTTCATGGTGGGTATCCTTAAAGAATGATTTTCTATAATTATATGTATTCAAAAAATATATATATTATTCCAATGTTATGAACTCATGTCTCATGTTCATAAATTTCATTATGATTAATGTCTCATGAAATGACTTGATTAAGTTCCTGACCATGTTTATTATGTATAATATATAGGGTATGGTTTTAAAATTTTAATCTCAAGACCTTAATCCCTAGTTATTTTTATGTTATTATTGATATCTCCCTTGTTTACACATGTTGAATATTTGATCACACACTTTATTATGTATTCATTCCCAAGATATGAAGAAGAGTTATATTTATGAAATTACTAGATAGTGTTCTATATATAATGAAAATAATTTATGAAGATGTATTTCACCTATAAACCAATTTTATGTGTCCAAGATTCTAAAACACTAGAACTAAACTATTATAAAGTGCATTATTATGTTATGTAATGAATATTCATTTATTAAGATGAAATATCTATGTATGAAAAGCATGAGTCTCCCGGTTTATATCTGAGTAAGGTTTATTTATCCTTTGAAATGTGGGATGAGAAACATTTAGTAAGAGAGAGGGGTATATATCTACATATAGAATAAAATCATAATGTATTGGTAATTATTATGAATGAACTATGTTAATCCAAAATTTCCATAGAAGAATATGTCATGATTTCATTATCCAATAAATATTGATTTTTGATTTTGATGTTTTCAACAATGAATATTATTCCCTCTCTATGATTTTTTGTGGCAATCCTTTTTTGTATCCTGAAGGAATCATGTTATTGTCGATTACTATAGAAAAAGAAATTATTTTCCACATAATAAATTTAATGACCCATAAAATTCAAGGGAAATTTTTTCTTAATTTTCTTTGGAATTTTACAAGAGCGCGGTTTCTGACGAAACCTGATTCCGAGGCCCGGTGTGCCTGGAATCACTTTCCGAAGTTTGGCTTGGGTATGTTCAGTGAACGAACGAGCGGGAATTTCTAACTTTTGAACCGGTGTCCGGAATCGAATACCGAGGGCACCGATAAACTCGCAGCGCTGATATTCGCTTAAGGAGACCCTTTCCGAGGTTGTGTTTTATGCAGGTTGAGAGTTAGTTTTGGGGGAAATAAAATGAAGTTAAATAAATTGTGGAAACACAATTTATTTATATTCATGTTGGTTATATCCTCCCAAAGGGAGTTAGAGGTGGGACCCACATCCACTTAACCTCCCTTGAGAGGATTAAGTGTGGTGGGGCCCATACAAACCCTAACTCCTCAACTCCCCTTTAAACTCCCAATAACTCCACTCAATTTAATTTTGACAACTTGAGTTTTAATTGAGATGAGTTGTTGTTTTTCAAACTTTTGAAATTCAAAGAGGTGAAGTTGTGTAAATAAAATAAGGATTAAGCTTATTTTATTTTGGTTAGTTTCCTCTTGCCACCTTGAGAGAATTTGGGAAGCATTCTTCATCTTCTTCAACCACGACGAAGAACACGAAGAACACTTAGGCTCCGACGAAGAACGATGTCACTATAAGAAGAGAAATACGTGTCTTGTCTTCTCTTCTTCGCAGTCGGTGTGTTTTCGAAGGTCGACGACGCTGCTTCTTTCGATCTTATTCTCGTGTCAACGAAAGGAGACGCCGCTTCCTCCTAAGACATTCTTCGTCAGCTTACGAAGCTTCACCAGCGATGTACCTCTTCGGACGCACCTCGACGTCAACGGAATCAACGTACGATTACTGCGACGCCCGACCTCCACGACGCTTGTCTTCCGCAGCTTGTTGGCATGCTCCGCTCTTGAAACTGTGGTAGGGGTTTTATTTATCTAATTGTTCGTGAATACCAACTTGGTGATGATTGTGGATTAAAACCCTTTTTGTTATCGAATAACGCGAGGGGGTCGGACCGCACAAACACGGCCGACCCTACTACTTTTTTTTCGTGATGGTTTCTTGAGGTTGGTATGAGAAAACGTGGTGTCGTCGCACCACGCGGTATATTGCGGATGATATGCGCGGTGCCGTGGCGCCGCACCGTGGAAAGAAATTTCAAGGATGCGACGTCGTCGCGCCGCGTCGAAGGAAACCGAGGACGCCGCGGCTGGTGTGTGAACGCGGAAGACGGGCGCGGTGCCCTCGCACCACGTCGGACTGCAAAGGTCGCGACCAGTTCTGGGCCGTGGCGGTAGAAGTTGACCGGCGACCAGCTGGGCCGCCGGTGTCGGAAGCTGGAAGGGGACCGGCCTTTCCCGGTCCCGTTGAGAAAGAACCGGCCGGCCAGGATGGGCCCGCCGGAAGTGGGAATTCCGGGGGAATTAAATTTCCTCAGCCAGCATAAAAACGGCCCCCATAATGCGGGGGGCCGCGGTTTCACAAAAAGGGGGGCAGGCGCCCCCCCCCCCCCCCCCCCCCGTTTCTCAATCAGCTCGGCCGAAGGCCGAGCTGGCAGCGCTCCTAGCGCGCTGCCTTGAGCTGGACCGGCGCGCCTGGCCGGTCGGCCAGGCCGGGCCACGCCAGGCCGCGCCTCACCGGGCTGGGTCGGGCTGACCCTGTCCGGGGCGGGTCGACCCGGTTCGGGCCAGCCGGGGGGGTCTCGGGCCGGGTCGGCCCGGGCCTGAAACCCTCGATACCGAACTACTTAGGTTCAAATTCCAATAACTCAGGCTACATACCTCTAAACTATGTGTCTTCAGCATCTATACGATCCTTGGATCGAGACGGTCGTTTCGGTATATCGCACTCAAGGTTTCGGAATACTTTGAGTTCATCCGGGTTGGTTCGTACACGAAACCAACCGGGCCCTCGGAGTGGAAACACTCATATCTTGAGCTACGGACGTCCGATTGACGTACTGTCAGCTGTGTTGAGTTACTCATAGTGAGACGGATCTTTTGGAATTCTCCACCCGAGGTTTGGACACAGGTGGAGTATGGTTGGGTTGGTTTTTCCTTAAGAACCAACTGGACCCCTAGAACGGAAAAGACAATAACTCTCAGACCGGGCGTCCGATTGATGCGCCGTCTGTTGCATTGAGTTCTGTTGACGATACGGAACTTTTGGATACATCAACTCTGGTCTTTGTGATAGTTGATGTATCAGCCTCTCGGCTCGTGGAGCGGACCCTGCCGAATGAGCTTGTTGTGTGCGGGAACCCTAGAGCTGGCTGCGACTGCTACTGTGACTGCGACGACGACTGTACAGAGATCCTCAGTGGATTCAACGACGACGACTAAAGTACTCAGCGATCCTGTGTGGATCAGTACTACCGATCATGTGTGGGTCCGATCCTGTGTGGGTTAGCGCTCAGCGGTCCTGTGTGAACCAACGCCTACAGATCCTTTGTGGGTCCGATCCTGTGTGGGTCTTTGCGGGGGTTAGTACCTATCGATCCTTTGTGGGTCCGAAGACATAGATGGAACAGTGATCATCTCTATCGTCTTTCGAAAAAGTTTACCTGTGTGAGCTGAATCCTGTTTACCTTCCTGTGTGGATTGTGTTGTGCTATCCTGTGTGGATTACGTTTTTCTTTCCTGTGTGGAATACGTATAGTTTCTTGTGTGGACTGAGTTGTAATTGGGATCGGAGGTTAGAGCACATTAGAATTGATGACATAGGTTTATGTATGGGAATATACCTAAGGAGTGTCGGTTGTTACTTCATGATTGTATCTTTCTTTTTTGTTTTATCCTTTGTGGATTTTGGGAGACCTTCGGGGGTCTCGGGGTCCCCACTGAGTAGCTTATACTCACCCCTGCATGGGCTATTCCCGCACTATGTTGTGTTGGTTGCAGACAACGGACAGTGTTGATCGTGGTTGAGGCTCGCAGAGCAGGACGGTACCTGGAGGTGGACCACTGGGCTGGACGTGCTCGGAGCGGACGGCGGGACCCGAGGAGCAGTGGAGCTATCTGTACCCACCCTACAGGTGGGATTTCCAGTGGACAGCTCGGCGTTGCAGCTATTACTTTACAGTTGACGTTTTCCCTTTCAAGTTGTACTTTACTTTTAGATTGGGTTTGTATACTGGCCCATTTACTTTTCATCACTTTCAGTTGTACTCTGTTTTTACATAGTGTTTACTTTTCCTCTTTCTTACTCTGTGGTGCTTGTTTACTTTACAAAGGCAATGCCTTCCCTTTTTGCCGGGATTTACGCCTTGGTGCTAGTCGCCATACCCTGGACTATGGAAGGCGGGCTTGGGGTGGTCACGACATTGGCCCCGAGGACGGGTCGTGACAAATTGGTATCAGAGGAGTTCGGTTCTACCGCGAACTCTGATCTTTTCTATGTGAAGCAATAGTTTTTAGCGTATTGAGTTTGGTTATCAGTCCAGGGAATCCAGTGTTGGTGCGGCGGCCGACGTATCCGTACACCAGGACCCTGACTTCTGATTTTTGACTTAATGCACGAAAACATTGATTGCCTGTGTGTTTCAAAGTTTTCTTTGGGATTACTTTATATCAGCTCACCAGATATACTGTTCTGACCGTGGCGTACTATTTCCTTTTCAGGATGGCCCCACGACGGTAGCCAGCTAGGGTTCCAAGAGTCGAGCGTGATGACAGCCCACCGAGTGACAAGGCCTCGGTGCAGGGCCCTTTGTCAGCTGTGGCACCGACGGTAGCACTACCCGCCGAGCCACCGATACTTCCAGCACTGTCCGCTGACGATGCACGTCGCCTCAGCGCACTGCATGAGTTTCAGCGCCAGCGACCGCCCAGGTTTCGTGGGGAGACGGACCCCAGGTAGCTGAGGACTAGCTGGAGGCAGTCGTACAAGTTTTTAGGCTAGTGAGGACACAAGTAGACCTCATGGTGATCCTCGCTGCGAGCCTACTGCACGCAGCAGCGGGCCGATGGTGGAGCTTGATGCTCCAGGTGCACGATAAGGCATCTCTACTTTGGAAGGACTTTGAGAGCCTCTTCCGCTCGGAGTTCGTTCCAGCCACCCTCCGTGCGGTGTGTATTCAGGAGCTTCTTCAGCTGCGGCAGGGCAGCATGAGGGTCGCTCAGTACTCGGTGAGATTTAATGATCTCTCGCGCTACTCGACCAACATGGTACGGGACCCATTCTTCCGGGCCCAGACCAATGGGCAGGTCTTGAGACATGAGATGAGGGCATCCCTGATCTCCCTCAGCATACCGACGCAGACGGGAGTACTGGAGCATGCCCTTTAGATCGAGAGCTTTCTTGCTGAGTCTACACCATCACCGAGACCCACAGCCGGGCGGCACGTGGCAGAGTCTTCTGCAGTAGGCAGTCGACGGATGACTTAGGGGACTAGGAAGACCAGACCCTCAGGCAGACGACCTCAGGACACTGGATCAGTAGTGCGGGGCACATAGAGCGGAGCCAGTCTTTTGAGAGGCAGACAGTGTTACTCGGGTGGCGGGCAGGGACACATGGCTCGTGACTGCCCGAACCGCCGTGCCGAGGAGCAGCAGATGGTTGAGGGACCACCGAGGAAGAGGAAGAGGGTTGACCGTGGTGGTCCGCAGGGAGGATGCGGACGAGGCAGTGGAACTGGCCGAGCAGCATGTGGTGGGCGACGCTTTGAGGCTCTACCACCACCACCACCAGGAGGTCCACCCTGACCACAGGGAGCTGGCGGGCAGAGACAGGAACAGCTCCAGGCAGCAGAGGCCTACGACCACGGAGCGCCCGAGATGATTCGAGGTACTATCTGTGTCTATTCCACCCTTGCTGCAGTACTTATAGACACATGAGCGAGTCACTTCATAGCCGCTGCCCTTGTTCGGAGCTCGGAGATTCTGACAGAGCCGTTGGCTCGATCCTTACCGCTAGAGACTCCTACGGGATCAGACTCAACGATTACGCACTGGTGCCGGCAGTGTGAGCTTACTATAGGTGGTGAGATAATTGGATGGGATCTTCTTGTAGAAGCGTTGAGGCCTTACGACGTCATCTTGGGCATGGATTGGTTATCTATGGTCCATGCACAGATTGACTGTTTTAGGCACAAGGTGCGATGTGTACGCACTGACGGGAGTAGGTTCACCTTCACCGGCGAGAAGGGAGCCTTCGCAGCACATGATGGATTTCCGCGGAGGAGAGGATATCCCATCACTCATCAGTTGGCTAGCCTCATCTTAGGAGCAGTTGACGTGCGGAGTCCTGGTTTTCCTACAGTGGTGGATCAGTTTGCGGACATCTTCCCCGACGACGTTCCAGGGCTAACTCCTCGCAGAGAGGTAGACTTTTATATTGACTTGTACCCCGGGACAGCCCTGATATCGACTCCAGCAAATCAGATGGCCCCCCACCGAGCTTCGAGAGCTACGGGTATAGTTGGAGGACTTGCAGGGCAAGAGGTTCATCTGACCCAGTGTTTCACCTTGGACATCCCCGATTTTGTTCGCCAAGAAGGCGGACGGGAGCTTGTGACTTTGTGTTGACTAGTATTGCCTGAACCAGATGACAGTGAGGAATAAGTATCCGCTATAGAGGATTGATGACCTCTTTGATCGGCTCAAGGGAGCACGGTGGTTCTCGAAGATAGACCTCAGGTCATGCTATCATCAGCTCAGAGTTAGAGACGAGGACGTGCAGAAGACGGCCTTCAGATGTCGGTATGGCCACTATGAGTTCTTGGTTATGCCATTTGGCGTGACCAATGCTCCAGCAGTGTTCATGGACCTCATGAACAAGATCTTTCAGCCATACCTCGATCGATTTTTTATGGTCTTCATAGACGACATTTTGATTTACTCGACGACTGAGGAGGAGCACGCCTACCACTTACGGGTTGTACTAGACACACTCTGAGAGCACCAGCTTTATGGTAAGCTCTCGAAGTGTCAGTTCTGGATACGTGATGACCAATTCTTGGGACACAACATCTCTGAGGCGGGAGTTGCAGTGGATCCTGCAACGATCGAGGCATTGTTAGCTTGGGAGCCACCCAGGAGCGTGACGGAGGTTCGGAGTTTCATGGGACTAGCCGGATACTACCGAAGATTCGTGCCAGACTTCTCTAGAGTTGAGGAACTGCTCTCAACTTTGACGAAGAAGGGGAAACCCTTCGTGTGGTCAGACAGATGTCCAAAGAGCTTCGAGGAGCTGAGACAGAGATTGACCAGCGCACCTATCTTGAGGTTGCTTGAGGAGGGAGTAGGATACGTAGTTTACTGCGATGCATCAGGGACCGGACTCGGATGTGTCCTGATGCAGGAGCGGACAGTGATTGCCTCTGGATCACGTCAGTTGAGGCCGCATGAGCAGAACTATGCTACCCATGACCTAGAGTTAGCAGCAGTGGTCTTCGCTCTGAAGATATGGCGACACTATCTGATGGGCGAGCGCTTTACAGTCTTTTCTGATCATCAGAGTCTCAGGTACATCTTCTTGCAGAAGGAACTGAACCTGAGATAGCGGCGATGGCTTGAGTTCCTCCAAGACTATGACTTTGAGATAGTCTATACTCCTGGGAAGTGGAAAGTAGTAGCCGATGCCCTCAGCGGGAGGATAGGCATTCAGCTACCTGAGGAAGCGACAGAGCATCTATCCTCTTTGCAGATATCCTTCGTCGATAGAGATGGAGCATCCTTCCTTCAGTCTCTCACAGTCACTCCTCCACTTCTATAGCAGGTCAGAGAGGCGGAGCGTGGGGACGCTGACTGTGAGACGCGGCATGCACAGATATCCTCAGGATAGTCACCTGATGGTTTTTCCTTTGGAGCAGAGCACGACATCCTTTTAAGAGGACTTACCATGGTTCAGTTGCTTTACGGGAAGAGGTACTGAGAGAGTTTCACACTTCTCCTTTGGCGGTACATCCTGGAGTGGCGAAGATGTACCAAGACATCATACGACAACACTAGTGACCGGGCATGAAGAATGTTGTGGCAGAGTTCGTTTCTCGATGCCTCACCTGCCAGTAGGTGAAGGCTAAGCACCAGGTACCAGCAGGCTTGGTACAGCCCTTGGAGGTTCCGGAGTGGAAGTGGGACGGCATATCTATGGACTTCGTGACTGGACTTCCACACACTTCCAGAGGTCACGACTCCATTTGGGTGATTTTT
Source organism: Viscum album (assembly GCA_963277665.1). Lineage (NCBI taxonomy): Eukaryota > Viridiplantae > Streptophyta > Magnoliopsida > Santalales > Viscaceae > Viscum > Viscum album. Next base: position 105,622,795 of record OY728144.1, on the reverse strand, counting down.
GACCGACTCACCATGTCGGCACACTTCTTACCCATCAGAGAGCAGGGCTCAGTGGAGAGCTTGGGACGTCTTTACGTTCAGGAGATTGTACGACTTCACGGTGTTTCATCATCTATCGTCTCCGATCGAGATGCTCTCTTTACTTCCCGGCTTTGGAAGGGATTACAGGAGGCGTTCGGGACGCAGCTACGTCTGAGTACACCCTTTCACCCTCAGACAGATGGTCAGACGGAGAGGACCATTCAGACTCCTGAGGACATGCTCCACGCATGTGTCCTCGACTTTGTTCGTAGCTGGGAGGAGCACCTACCCTTGGTAAAGTTCGTGTACAACAGCATCTTCCACTCCACCATCGGGATGGCACCATACGAGGCGTTGTACGACCGACCTTGTAGATCTCCTTTGTGCTGGACAGAACCTGGGGAGTCAGCACTTGTGGGGCTGGAGATGGTCTAGGCCATGACAAAGAAGGTCCAGGTCATCCAGGAGCGGATGAGGACACCTCAGAGCCGGCAGAAGTCTTATGCTGACAGGAGGCAGAGGCCACTGGACTTTGAGGATGTTGATCACGTCTTCTTGCGTGTCTCACCTCGACGTGGTATACGGAGATTTGTCCAAGGCGGCATGTTATCTCCGTGCTTCATCGGACCCTTCCAGTTCCTCAGTAGGATAGGCGAGGTGGCTTATCGTCTGGCTCTACCACCTCAGTTGCACCGGGTGCATGACGTCTTCCACATGTCTCAGCTGAGGAGATACGTGCATGATTCGACACACATCATTGACCATGGGGAGCTTGACGTTGACGATGGGGAGAATTTTACAGAGGTCCTGGTGGAGATCGAGGATCGACAGGAGTGGGTCCTACGTGGACGGTCGATTCCTCTAGTGCGCAACAGATGACAGCACGGGAATCTCCAGGAGAGCACTTGGGAGAAGAAAGATCAGATGCGTGCTCAATACCCTCATTTGTTTCCCTAGTTTAGATGTATCTTTACGGGGACGTAAAGCCCTAAGGTGGGAGTAATGTAAAGACCCGTAAAATTCGAGGGAAATTTTTTCTTAATTGTTTTTGGAATTTTACAAGAGCGCGGTTTCTGACGGCACCTGATTCCGAGGCCCGGTGTGCCCAGAATCAATTTCCGAAGATTGGCTCAGGTACGTTCAGTGAACGAACAAGCGGGAACTTCTAACTTTTGAACCGGTGTCGGGAATCGAATTCCAAGGGCACCGGTAAACTCGCAGCGTTGATATTCTCTTAAGGAGACCTTTTCCGAGGTTTCCTTTTATGTGGTTTGAGAGTTAGTTTTGGGGTAAATAAAATGAAGTTAAATAAATTGTGGAAACACAATTTATTTTTATCCATGTTGGTTATATCCTCCCAAAGGGAGTTAGAGGTGGGACTCACATCCACATAACCTCCCTTGAGAGGATTATGTGTGGTGGGGCCCACGCGAACCCTAACTCCTCCACTCCCCTTTAAACTCCCAATACCTCCACTCAATTTAATTTTGACAACTTGAGTTTTAATTGAGATGACTTATTGTTCTTCAAACTTCTGAAATTCAAAGAGGTGAAGTTGTGTAAATAAAATAATTCTTAAGCTTAGTTTATTTTGGTTAGTTTCCTCTTGCCACCTTGAGAGAATTTGGGAAGCATTCTTCATCTTCTTCAACCACGACGAAGAACACGAAGAACACATTGGCTCCGATGAAGAACGCCGTCACCATAAGAAGAGAAATACATGCCGCCGCCTCTTCTCTTCTTCGCGGCCGGTGTGTTTCTGAAGATCGACGACGCCACTTCTTTCGATCTTCTTCCCGTGTCAACGAAAGGAGATGCTGCTTCCTCCTCGGACTTTTTCGTCAGTTTACGAAGCTTCACCAGCGATATACCTCTTCAGACGTACCTCGACGTCAACGGAATCGACATACGATTACCACAACGCCCGACCTCTGCGACGCTTGTCTTCTGCGGCTTGTTGGCGTGCTCCGATCTTGAAACCGAGGTAGTGGTTTTATTTATTTAATTGTTCGTGAATACCAACTTGGTGATGATCGTGGATTAAAACCCTTTTTGTTATCGAATAACGCGAGGGGGTCGGACCGCACAAACACGGCCGACCCTCCTCCTTTTTTTCGTGATGGTTTCTTGAGGATGGTACGAGAAAACATGGTGTCGTCGCACCACGTGGTATATTCCAGAAGATACGTGTGGCACAGTCATGCCGCGTCGTGGAAAGAAATTTCAAGGACGCGACGCCGTCGCGCCGCGTCGAAGGAAACTGAGGACGCCGCGGCCGGAGCAGGGCCGCGGCGGAGGGGCGTGCTGCCATCGCACCACGCCGGACGGCAAAGGTCACTTCCGGTTTCGGGCCGCAGTGGTAGAAGTCGACCGGTGGCCAGCCGGGCCGCCGGTGTCGGAAGCCGGAAGGGGACCGGCGTTTGCCGGTCCCGTTGAGAAGGAATCGGCCGGCCAGGTCGGGCCGGACGGAAGTGGGAAAGCCAGGGGAATTAAATTCCCCCGGCCAGGATAAAAATGGCCCCCATAATGAGGGTGCCGCGGTTTCACAAAAGGGTGGTAGGCGCCCCCCGTTTCTCAATCAGCTCGGCCGAAGGCCGAGTTGGCAGCGCGCCCAGCGCGCTGCCTTGAGCCGGACCGGCGCGCCTGGCCGGTCTGCCGGGCCGGGCCGGGCCGGGCCGACCCTGTCCAGGGTGGGTCAACCCGGTTTGGGCCAGCCGGGGGGGTCTCGGGCCGGGTCGGCCTGGGACTGAACCCCCGATACCGAACCGCTTAGGATCAAATGCCCATAACTCGGGATATGAACCTCCAAACGACGCGCCGTCAGCAGCGATGCGATCCTTGGATCGAAACGGTCGTTTTGGTATATCGCACTCAAGGTTTCAGAATACTTTGAGTTTGGCCGGGTTGGTTCGTACACGAATCCAACCGGGCCCTCGGAGCAGAAACACTCATATCTTGAGCTACGGACGCCCGATTGATGTGCCGTCAGCTTTGTTGAGTTCCTCTTAGTGAGATGGATCTTTTGACATACTCTTCCCAAGGTTTGGACGCATGTGGAGTATGGTCAGGTTGGTTTTTCCTTAAAAACCAACCGTGCCCCTGGAACGGAAAAGACAATAACTCTCAGACCGGGCGTCCGATTGACGCGCCGTCTATTGCGTTGAGTTCCTGTTGATGATACGGATCTTTTGGATACATCAACTCTGGTATTTGTGACAGTTGTTGTATCAGCCTCTCGGCTCATGGAGCGGACCCTCCCGAACGAGCTTGCTGTGTGCCGGAACCCTAGAGCTGGCTGCGACTGCTACTGTGACTGCGACGACGACTGCGCAGATATCCTCAGTGGATTCGACGACGAAGACTACAACACTCAGCGATCCTGTGTGGATCAGTGCTACCGATCCTGTGTGGGTCCGATCCTATGTGGGTCAGCGCTCAGCGGTCCTGTGTGAACCAGCGCCTACAGATCTTGTGTGGGTCCGATCCTGTGTGGGTCTTTGCGGGGGTTAGTACCTATCGATCCTTTGTGGGTCCGATGACTTAGATGGATCAGTGATCATCTCTATTGTCTTTTGAAAAAGTATACTTGTGTGAGATGAATCCTGTTTACCTTCCTGTGTGGATTGTGTTGTGCTATCCTGTGTGGATTACGTTTTTCTTTCCTGTGTGGAATAGGTATACTTTCCTGTGTGGACTGAGTTGTACTTGGGCTCAGAGGTTGGAGCGTATTGGAATTGATGACTTTGATATATATATGGGCATATACCTAAGCAGTGTCGGTTGTTACTTCGTGATTGTTTCTTTCTTTTGTGGTTTATCCTTTTTATATTTTGGGAGTCCTTCGGGGGTCTCAGGGTCCCTACTGAGTAGCTTAAACTCACCCCTTCATGGGCTATGCCCGCACTACGTTGTGTTGGTTGCAGATGACGAAAAGCGTTGATCGTGGTTGAGGCTCGCAGAGCAGGACGGTACCTGGAGGTGGACCACTGGGCGAGACGTGCTCGGAGTGTACGGCGGGACCCGAGGAGCAGTGGAGATATCTGTACCCACCCTACAGGTGGGATTTCCAGTGGACAGCTCGACGTAGCAGCTTTTACTTTACAGTTGTTGTTTTCCCTTTCGAGTTGTACTTTACTTTCAGATTGGGTTTGTATACTAGCTCATTTACTTTTCCGCACTTTCAGTTGTACTCTGTTTTTACTTAGTGTTTACTTTTCCGCTTGCTTACTCTGTGGTGCTTGTTTACTTTACAAAGGCAATACCATCCCTTTTTGCCGGGATTTACGCCTTAGTGCTAGTCGCCAGCCCCTGGCCTATGGAAGGCGGGCTTGGGGTGGTCACGGCACGATCCCCGAGGACGGGTCGTGACAATAAAATTAATGTTATGGTAGATAGAATGAAAAATCTTGTCCATATTCATACATAACTTTCTCAAGCTATAAATCATACTAAACATGAACATGAGAAGGGGGAAGAACATTCTGCTGAGTCCTTCATAGAGAAACATCCATCTTCTTTTAGTAGATGTATTAATGAACCAAATATTAAATAATGGATCACTGCATTGTAAATATATTTTCTATTAACTGTTTAGAACATCTATAATTTATTCTACATTTTTATCTTTTATAAGATGGAGGTGATCAGTGGTGGATGCTTATCAAGAACATGAAGGAAAACGATGAAATTGATTTCTTGGAGGGGGAAAGTTTATGAACATATTTGTAAAAAATACATTAAACATATTATTTATTAGAAATAGTTATGGTATTCCTTGAGAATAAATATAATGATAATGAATCCATTGATAATTATGGAGAACACTTTTCATGACATGTGTGTGATGTTTGTACTATTATAATCCATCCTAAATGTAAGATGGATATATTCTTTAGTGTCATGAAACAACATCCCAAAAAGAATTTATCTAGAATAGAGTTCATTATAAATCATAAAATAATTAAATTTGTGATAAATTTTTATATATAGATTGGATTTATACATTAATCCAACTTCATTGATATAAAAAACACTGAATTGAAATTAAATTCTAAAAACAATCATTAGAAGAACATCATAATTCCCATAGGCTCAATGTTTAGAGGGAAACATGGTGATATTTATATTAAGGATACTAAATATGATTTAAAATGTGAATGTTGGTCCATCATGTAACTGAATTATGATTTTATGAGAAAAATTTAACAAATAATATCAAGAAAGTGAAATCTATATAGAATTAACCACCAATAATCCAACGTTATGAATTCTGGTAGTGTGGTATTTATGCTAACTGATGACTAAATATAATGGATAAAGATGATGATCATCATAACCAACTACTTCACCCATGTGAAAACATTAAATATCATGTGATCACTATTTCCGATGAATTGAGTGATAATGGAATGGTGAAATGTACACTTATGATCCACTCTATAACTATTTGTATCTTATTTTATTCTGGATCTTACCACTCTTTTTTTCTAATGAATTCTCTAAGGGATTTATAATATCATATCAATGATTATATAGTTACTTATAAGTAAACACCCATAATGATTTAATTATTTAATATCAAGTATATAATTACCCTATAGATAAATATTATTTGAACATGTTTCAAGAAAATCATATCATTATTATTATAGTTGTATTTGATGTTATTTTCAGCACAGATTTTATTTCATTACATAAATCCCACATTAATTTATGATGAATGGATGTTATTTTTGATACTCAAAACCATCCTATGATCACAAATCCATGAGATGAAATAAAATTGACTTATGGTGTAAATTACATCAATTGTATCAGACATTATTCCTATTTAAATGTAGAGTTTATCAAAAAATGGTTGGGGAAACCGTTATATTGAAAATATTCCTATTATGGATGATTTTCAACATGTATCTACAAAAGGGTTTCCAAGTATTCCACTAAATTTTATGTAGTGATTTAAAAATAACTCATACATTATGATACATATATTTTGAAGATTCCATATAGTATAGGTGCACTTGTGTTACAAGAGTTAATTAACAAAATCTAGTAGAATTTTTAAAAAGGATTCAGTATGCCATGTGTTGTAATTTGGGAGTAAAATTTTTTATATTAAGAATAAATATAGATTAGTTCACCCTTACCCATCCCATCACTGATGGAGGAAAATACTCACCCTTATCTATCCCAAATGAAATCTGAACTCACACCAAATATACCCATCAATGATGCCAAAACATCTTTCAATAAAAACACCTTTTTTTTAAAACCATTTCCATCAAAACCATTTCAATTCCAAAACATTTCAACTCCAAACCATTTCAATAAAACTCCTTTTTTATTGAAAACCAATTCTGTTAATTTCATTTAAATATCAAACCATTTCAAAAAAACAAAATTTTTATTGAAAACCCATTTTTCATCAAACCATTTACAATTTTAGAAAATCCATAATTTAAAATGAACATTTTTAGTTCAAGAAGCCAAATCACATTGCACAACAATTCACCAAGATTTCACAATTTTACTGAAACAATAAATCATCACTGAAGAAGATTTATTCTACACATTTAAAAATAAATTCCACACCACACACTCAATTTGAAATCAAGACAATAAGTTCTACTATATGGAGTCGAGAAATAATCTCCCTACCCTTACGGTTTTGATGAAAACCACAACGGTCGAAGAACGCTCCAGAAACCCGGGGTGATTCTCTGAAAACCCGCCTTAGATCACTTCTCATAGCAAGATAAAGACCAAATATCATCATAATTGGAATCCACCCACTTATATCTACCCATAATGGGTGTATATTTAAGAATCCAATTGAAGAGGAGAAGTGCATATATGTAGATCTAAGAAACCAATCATGAACGAATAAGAACGATCAGATTCCTCAAGAATCAAGCTTTGATTCTCCAAGAGAAGCCATCAGATCGCCTCCAAAATAATGAGAGAAAATTCTATGACCATACGAGAAGAAAAATCCCTTGTTAAGGCTGCTTAGGAATAGTAACTAGGCACATAGAAGAAAAAATGAGTGAGATCCACTTTTATAGGATCTCATTTAAGTGGTCTCACGGTTTGCTCACACGGTTAGACAAACCGTGCACTAATTGTGCGTTAGCCACTGCCTCGAGAGACCATTAATGCACGATTTTGATGCATTGTTAGACAAACCTAGTACCACCCGTGCGGAAGCTACTGCCTCCAAGACTAACTGAGCAGGTTTTACCGCACGGGCTAGACAAACCACGCGCCGTCTGTGCGACTTCCCCTTTGCCTCAAACCATTAATTAATGTTCTCCCGATTAGTCCATTCATCATCCATAACTTTAAAACCATTAAAATCATCAAGAAAGGGTTACATAACAGAAATAAGGTGTACTAAATTCTCCCCACCATTGGACTTTCCGTCCTTGTAATGTAGAAAACCTTCACCAACTGAAAGAGTTACAGCCACTACCCTTTAATTTCCTTCTCACGTTACCAAGTCTCTTCCCGAATCTGACCATGCTACCTTAAAACCCACACTAGACCAATAATTTTTCCATTAAATACATTCTCTTTCCTATCCATAATCTATATTGGGATATGTATCGATGAAACTTCTAGTTCTAAGTCACCATGATCCCATCTGATCACATGGTCAGGATCAGGCTGATACTTTTCCGACTGAGATTCATGGAAGACATTGTGAACCAAAATGAACTATGGTGTTAATTCCAACTGACATGAAACCTCTCTAACCTATCCAGTATCTCAAAAGGTCCAATGTATCTTGGATATAACTTTCTCTGCTTCCTGAAACGACAATTTCCAAGGCTTGTAGAGATCTTCAAGAAGACATGATCGCCCACAACGAACGACAACGGTCATCGACAGTGAGATGGATAAGATTTCTGATGACTCTGAGCTATCTCTATCCTCTTTCTAATCAACTATATCTTCTCTTTTGATTCTTGTATGAGGCTTGGTCTGACTTGTGAGGTTTAACCTGTTTCCACCCAGCATAGTGAAGAACGACAAGGACTCCAATATAATGCATCAAACAGAGGCTTGCTTATCGAGGCTTGATAGCTTTTATTGTACGAGAACTCCACTAAGGGTATATGCTCCTCCCATGAGCCACCAATATCAATTACACAAGCCCAAAACATATCATCCAAATTTTGTATCTTCTTCTTGGATTTCCCATCCGTATAAAGATGATATGCCGTACTCATAGTCAACTAAGTTCTGAGGGCTTTCTATAATGATTTCTAGAAACGATATGTGATCATCAGATCTCTATCTAAGAATATAGTCAATGGTACACCATACCTCTTTACCACTTATCGGATATATATTTTTGAATGATCTTCCAATGTATGGATTTCACAAATAGGGATGAAATGGGCAGAATTGGTTAGACGATCCCATATCACCCAAATGGTATCGTGTTTCCGGACCGTTCTTGGAATACATGTAACAAAATCCATTGCTATCTGATCCCATTTCCACACTGGGACAGGAAACGATTATAATATACCAGGTGGTCTTTGATTCTCTGCATTAACCTACTAACAAGTTAAGCACAGTGAGATGAATTCGGCCAACTTCCTTTTCATGCCGGTCCAACAAAACTGTGCCTTCAATGCCTTATACATCTTTTATGTACCTGGGTGTATAACCCATCTTGAATGGTGGTAAGCATGAAGGAGTTGTTCTAGAAAAACCATATGTACAACCATCTAATCTCTAAAACACAAAACTGAACCCCCCATCATGTTTCCATCAATCAATGGTCTCCCCACCATTGAGTTTTGAAAATACAACCAGACCTTCTGCATCAGAAGTTTGTGCTTCATTGATTATATTTATTAAATCAGGAACAAGTGTAGCTGAAATGAATATAGCAATATCACCTAAGTCTTCACATTCTACATGCTCGATGGCTAGGACTGACATGAACTGCCATTCATTTGATACTTATTTCCCTAATTGAGAATATGACTCTCTACTCAATGCATCCACCACCGCATTCCCTTTTCCTGGTGTGTACATCAAGTCAAAGTCAAACATTTGGAGATACTCCATCCATCTCCTTTACCAAAGATTCAAATCTCACTGTGAGAAAATGTGTTTCAGGCTTTTGTGATTCATAAACACTGTAAATTTATCACCAAAGAGAAAATGTATACATGTTTTCAAAGCATGAACTACTACAGCGAACTCCAAATCATGTGTTGGTTAATTTTTCTATTGTACCCTCAATTGCATTGAACCATAAAAAGCCACATGAACTATTTTCATGAGAACATAACCTAACCCTGATCCTAAAGCATCACAATACACCACATACCCCTATCTTGATTCTCGCATGCTCAAGATAGGTTCTGATGTAAGACCATCATTCAGTTCCTGAAAGGATTTTTGACATTATTTTGTCCATTGGAAGAGAGAATTCTTCTTTGTCAGAGATGTCATTAGTGAAGCTAGTCATGAGAAATCACGCACAAAGTGTCGGTAGAAACCAGCTAGACCAAGAAAACTGCGTATCTAGAACACATTTTTTTGATTTTTGACAAGAGATAATGACTTCTATCATTTCAGGATCAACAGAAACTCCTTTCTCAGAAATGACATAGCCAAGGAAATGTACATCCTATATCCAAAATCACACATTGATAATTTGGCATACAAACGATGATCTCTCAATATTTGAAACATTGTTTCCAAGTGCACCTCATGATCAACCATTGTTTTTGAATAGACCAAAATATCATCCACAAACACAACAACATAAAAAACCTGATATCGCTGAAATTTATAATTCATCAAATCCATGAAGACCGATGGTGCATTCATTAGACCGAAATACATGACTACATTAATGTAGTGGCCATATCTGCTTCTGAAAGATTTCATTGGAATATCCTCCTTCTAAACTCATAATTGGTGATTTCCTGATCGAAATCCAATCATGGAGAACCACTAAGCTCCCCATAATTGGTCAAACATAACATCAATGTGTGGAAGTGAATATCTATTATTTATCATAACTTGGTTAAGCGTACGATAATCAACACACAGCTGAAGAGTTCCATCTTCTTTCTTCACAAACAAAACTGGTACTGCCCATGGAGAAGTACATGGTTAAATGAAACCCTTTCTTTCCAGCTCCTCTAACTGCACTTTCAATTCCTGTAACTCTATTGGTTCCAACTGAGAAGATGGAAGGTAAATAAGACTAGTCCCCGGAAGGAGATCAATCTTTAACTCCACTTCTCTTATGGGTGGTTACTTTGAGAAGTCATTGGGAAAGACATCCGGAAATTGATCCACAACATCTAGAAAACTAATTTCCTCAATATATTCTATTTATTCCAAATTCAACGCTTCTAGTTGGTAAGAGATCATTCCCACCATTGGTGCCAACAAGCTCTTTGCATCTTTATTTACCATCCTCTCTCCTCTGAAGATAAGGTCGACGTCTTCCTCAGTCTTGAAACTAGCTATTCTATTATAACAGTTGATGTCAGCCTATTCATTGTCAACCAATCCATAGCCATGATTACATCATAGAAATCCACATCCAACATAGGGAAGTCCCATTTCAACTCATCTCCATCAACAGTTATAGCAAATTCTACACATACAAAGTCGTGACTTTGTTTTTTAGCTAGCGGAGTTTTCAGTTTCAAAACAGAAGGCATCATTTCCTATTTTAAACATAGCAAGTAAACATCACGAGAAGCAATGAAAAAATGTGATGCACCAATATCAATGGGAACATGCACAAGGGTAGAATTCAAAATAATTTTACCTCTCACCATATATATTCCAACCTGATCATCGACCATCATTTTCTCAGCTCTATATAATTTCTTCATCGCTGCAATTTTCTCCTTATTACCTTGCATAGATTACCCCAGTTGATGAGTCATGGTATTTCGAGAATCACCTTGGATAGTTTTTTTTATGTTGATGTGACAGATTCTGTTGTCCATGTCCTGTTAAAGCATATGATGCTTGCAATGCCTGAGGGGTGTCACGTGCACCTGACCTCGGTGCATTCCTACAATAGCCCTATAGATTCCCCATATGCTTGCAATTGTGATAGTCTCTAGGTTGAAGCATACAATCTTGCCATTTATGGTCAAGTGAATCATATTGAAAACAACCCGCTTTGCTCTGTGGTCATGGAGGAAGGTTTACTGATCCCGCTGTGTGATAGTGATTTCCACTTGCATTATGGAAATAGGTGTCCCTTTTCCACTTGTCCGAAGTGGTTGAGTTCCCACGATTTCCTATAGGTATCATATTTCCTCCTCGTATTGACCATGAGATATCACATTCAATAGCAGTCTCTCGGTTCACAAACTCTATATAATTCGTAATACAGAGAACCCCAATCTTCGATCGAATCTCCTGCCTTAGCTCATATTTGAAGATGTGTGCCTTTAACGACACACTTGCCGCAACCTCTGGAGAAAAAATGACTCAATTCATGAATTTAGCCGCATGCCCTATCATTGATAGAGTCTCTTTATTCAAGCTGAAGAAGTCCATCATTTTCTAGATCTTGGAAAAGTGAGGAAAGAATTGTTTTATTAAACAATTCATCAAAATTCTCCCATGTAAGGCCTTCATCCAATTTAGCCTGCACCGCTAAATCCCACCAATGACGTGCAAGATCCTCAGGAATATACGTTTCCAACATTAATTTCATCTCTAATGGTGTATCGATGAAATCAACGATACGATTCATCCTACATAGCCACACGTCTGACTTCTCGGGTTCAGCATCACCATGATAGTTCGGTGGATTCTGCTTCATGAACTGGATGGTATGATCCACATGCCTTGGTTCATTCCTCTCATTCCCCATATCCACATCATGAAAATACTAGACAATAATATGAATCAGATCTTGGTTCACACGTGGTTCTATTGCAACCACATTATCTACAGTCTCTTCTGGTAGGTCTTTATGACGCCCACCCAGTGCAATTTTCTTAACCAAGAACAAACCCTGTCAATATCACTCTCTAGAAAATGATGGATTATCATTTCAAATTCTATCACATCAAATATAACAACATTTTTTCCATAACATCCACTTTCACATGTTCAATAATTTTTCAAAACGTTCATCTTGCTTTTTGAAAATCAACCCATTTTAAAAATACCCCAAATATCTTGTTTTCAAAATCGTTCAGATGAAAAAAATATCCGTATTTTTTTTCAAAAATATGTACCATTCCGATATCATAAATCACTCCTCACAATGAGATATTAAATCCTAGTGGGAATTTATTCCTCTATAATGAATTTCATGCTCATCCCATTATCTAAACCCAAGACAATAAGATTTCCAACATTCTAGAAGTGTATCCAAAACAGTTATGTACCAAACACCCTGGTAAAAAGAAGTTTAACATAAATGGGTTAGCTACATCCTTTTATGATATACATTTCATGTTTCTACAATCCAACTCCTATCTAAGATTTCAACCCAGGGAATTGACAAGAATTAATTTCAACTCTAAGGCCAAGAACATCGATGACTACTTGTTAGGCAAGGACCGAACAGGTTGATACCATATTTAATGAACCACGAATTCTCATTGGCTTGAGAGTACCATGGGTCATTACTAGGCCTTAAGTGACATACCCATGGCACTAATGGATGGAAATAAATGTTGAAGGGATTCAAGTACAAGTGGGGGACAATTTATCCTTTAAGAAATAAACCCATAAACCAACGATAACTAAAAATTCATTATATGATGCATGAACAAATGAAAGACCAATAAACAAATTCATTTATATCAAACCACATCAATGTACACAACAACGGAAGACCAAACTAAGAATCAAAGTACACAGTGGATGAACATCACAAGACTCTCAAAAGACACCACGACTCTGTGATCCAGAAGCTCCAAGCTCCACAACATCTCCCAAGCATCACTACGATACACTAGTAATAAGATTCTTTACCTTTACCTGTGTCCCAAAATACGACATCTGTCAAAGAACCAATGTGCCAAATCAGGGGTGAGTATAAAACTCAATAGGATTCCCTCTAATGACCTCCCCACTCATTCCACTAGGATAGAAGAGATAAAAACATTTATATAAAAACATTTTATATAAAACATTTTCTCAAAAGAAATTTATAACTAAATATAACCAAGTTTCCAAAACCATTCATAACCAAAGGCATTCCAAGAGAAATTTAAACCAATTTTCTAGCTAGTTATTTTTTCTTAAAAATAACCAAACATGCTTTACAACCATTTTACAAACATTCCTTTTTTGGCATACCCGACTATTTCACAAACTCATGAAACCAACCACGCATGCTACCTGGAAGAGGGGAGAAGCCCTAGCCATTATACATCCCAATGATGATGAGGGAGACTTCTTACCATTATCCAAACTGAATGCACATGAATGATTGAAGGGGGTGAGCCCTAACCCTTATCCATCCCAACACTAGTGGGGGAGACTCCAAACCCTTATCCATCCCGAATACAATATGAATGTTTGACAGGGGAGAGCCCTAACCCTTATCCATCCCAACAATGATGGGGGAGACCCCTTACCCTTATCCATCCCGAATGCAATATTAATTTTTTACGGGTGAGATCCCTAACCCTTACCCATCACAAGACTAATGGGAGAGACTCCTAACCCTTATCCATCCCAAATACAATATGAATGTTTGACAGAGGGAACCCTATCCATTATCCATCCCAACACTGATTAGGGAGAATTCTAACCCATATCCATCCAAAATAAAATATTTACTCACACCCCATCCGCACATCAATCATGCCAAAAACCCTTTCAATAAAAACACCTTTTTATTGAAAACCATTTCCATAAAAAAATTCAATGACAAACCATTTAAATTCCAAACCATTTCAATAAAAGTCCATATTTTTGAGAATCAATTCCATAAAATTTATTTCAATATAAAACCATTTCAATAAAAGAAAATTTTTATTGAAAACCCATTTTTCATCAAACCATTTACAATTTCAGAAAATCCATAATTTAAAATCAACATTTTAAATTCAAGAAGCCAAATCACTTTCCACAACAATTCACCAAGATTTCACAATTTCACTAAAACCATAAATCATCACCAAAGAAGATTTATTCTATGATTTTTACAATCAATTACACACCACACACTCAATTTGAAAGCATGAAAATCAGTAATACTAAGTGGAGTCAAGAAAGAAGCCCCCTACTTTTAGGGTTTTGACGAAATCCACAACGGTCGAAGAACGCTGAAGAAACCCAGGTAGATTCTCAAAAAACTCATATTAGATCACTTCTCCTAGCAAGATGAAGAACAAATATAATCATATTTGTAATCCACATGCTTAGCTCTACCCATAATGGGCATAGATATATGAAACCAAGAGAAGAGGAGAAGTAGATCTAAGTATATCTACATAACCGATCAAGACCGAAGAAGAACGATCACATACCTCAAGAATATGGCTTTGATTCTACTAGATAAGCCTTCAGATCACCTCTAGAATGATGGGAGAACCTTCTCTAACCTTATGAGATGCAAAATCCTGAGATAGGGCAGCTTAAGAAGTAAAAAAGGCACATAGACACAAAAATGAGTAAGATCCACTTTTATATGATGTCATTTAAGTGGCCACACAGTTTTCTTGCACGGTTAGACAAACCGTGCGCTAACCATGCGTTAGCCACTACCTCGACAGACCCTTCACACACGATTTGGCCACACTGTTAGACAAATTGTGCACCGCTTGTGCGGAAGCTATTACCTCCAAACCAACTATGCATGGTTTTACTGCACAGTTTAGCAAATCGTGCGCAGTCCGTGCGATATCCCCTTGTCTCAAAACATCATTTAATGTTCTCCTGATTCTCCCATTCATCAACCTTAACTTTAAAACCATTAAAAGAATCAATAAAGGGTTACAAAACAGACACCAGGGTTACTATATTCATGAATAAATATTTGTGAAATCAAATTTATAAATTTTATTCAATAATTATATAATGATATTATAGGATAAATATTCTATAAAAATAACATAGAACTTTAAAATTATATTATATTAATTTCATTTAAAAAAATTATTTTTGGATCTAACGTAGTTCCCATTCATCCCTGTAAAACTCGGGTACATATTAAATTACTAGAATTAAACCTTATTTTCTTTCTTCTGTGTTTTGGATTTCAAAAAACATACATAAAAAACTATGATTAGTAATATATTTAGATTTTGATAAAACCAAAATAATTTTTTGTGAATAGTAACATACCATTATGATTAGTAATATAACCATCAGGAATAATAAATCAGCAAAATGAATAGTAACCTCACCCATGAGTGCATAAATAAAATTTAGGCATCTTATATGTGATAATGCGACCATAGTATATGTAATGGTATTTTTATAAATTAAAATATTTCTTTAAAATTTTCTATTTCTTTTATAATTTAAATAAAAATTTATTTTCATAAAATGTAAACATAATTTTTTTTATGGTTATATGATATTTTTGTGAGGCCTTAATTAATTTTCAAGGTGTTATAAAATCAGTTATAGTGTTAATATTTTTTTTTAGAGTAAATTTTGATTCTAAATGAAGAATAAGTGTCAAATATTTAGAAAATTATTTTGACATAATGGAGTTCATATTTTAATTTTAAGCATCAAAAAATAGTCGGGTTGAGTTATTTGGATTTTTCTAGAATACTAAAATTTTTCATTTGTAGAGAAATATAATAATTTATTATAAATATGCATTATATATTAAATAAACTAGTCCTGACCTCACAGCTGATTAAACACCCTTGGTTCAATCGGACATGCCCTATTTTCATATTTTGGTCACATGAATCTTGATGATTTTCACTATTGAGAAGAATTTTAAACTAATGATTAAAATAATGTAAATCCCCTCCTACCGCCTCCCACACTATAAATACCACCCTCTCCCCCTCTTCATCTCACACCTATCATATTATGAAAATTTGTTATATTGAGACCAATCATTTTCCCAAGGATCTTTCCATATTCTAAGATCAACTGGTCTCCCCAAATGTCTAAAAACTAATGCCTTAAGGAGGATATCATTGATAAGTTATCAAGAGGTAAAAATCATTTTTCATTTTGTTGATTTTTTTAAAATTACTTTTATTTTTATATAACCTTTTCCCCTCATCTTATCCCTAATCCCTAAAATCTATAGTATCTTATATATACAATATTTTTATCATGTTTTTGGAATAATTAATCATTATACTACTTATCCACTCCCTCTTATTCAAAAAATAATAAACATTGTATGTTATATGTTGATTTACCGACACCAAGGAATATGTGTCTTTCAATTTATGTTATTTCCATCAAATATCGTTTTAAAATCATTTTAATTGTTGATAAAGGAATTGTTTGTGTGATATAAACTATCTTATGTAATTGAATTAATTTATATGAAAAATATTAAAGGTTTTTGAGGAAATGAATTTGTGATTATCAAAGAACTGAAAACATAATCTGAACATCATTAATTTTTTATCTAATGTTTAATCATCATATATGATAAAAATTTATTTATGGTGTTATTTAATATAATGGAAACATATTAACGACAACTCATTCTGATTTGGAGATTCTTTTCCATTCAAAGTGAAAATCTGTTATGAAGAGACCATAAAATCTATTTAATGACCGCACCCGAGACAATATAAATAAAACAAATATTATTAATTAGTGTGAGGAATTATGTTATAAAATTATCATATAACAAGTTATAAAATTATTATTATTTTTTAATATATTATAGACACTCTTTTATCCATTATTCAATAGGTTTATTCATGTTTTAATTATGATGAACACGAGGTAAGTGAAATCATCACCAAATTATCATTCATTATGTTAACCATCTACTATATTTATTATGTTTATATTAATATTACTTGTGTGATTAATATTAGTTTATATTATTTTGTATTATTTATATTTAAATTTTACATTCATATCCATTAAATTATAATTAATTTTCACTCTCATAATATTTCTAAGGAACTTTCCTTCTTAAATCATTTTAAAAGTCTCCTTAAGTAAATTAAAAATCATTTTTTTATATGTATGTCATGAATGGTTTCTACTAATTTCATGAAGCTTTATTACTATGATACTTCCATTATATGTTGAAAAGGTGATATTTTATTAATATTATTTCATTATTGTGTAAAAATTTTTTAATATTTTAAATGTGATTTGTTTTATGAAAAAATGGTATTTTAAATATAAGAATCTGTTTTTTCAATATTTTAAATGGTTATCAAGTGTTTTATTCATGATATGTTCCCCAAACATAGTTATGTTTGAATGAGACCATTTTATCTCAAGATATGATAGTTTGATCCCATTATAGTTCATGATATGTTGGGTTGATCCCATTATAGCTTAATATATGACATGTGAGCCCCATTATAGCTCTCAAACGCATTGGGTACTCCATATATGGATGTAGACTATATGGTTATTCCATGTTTAAGGGTGATTTTGAGATTGATATGTTTAATATTACCAAAGTAAACTTTATGATTTTTTCTATACATTTTAATGATTTTTTGTAGAATGGGGTTTGTTGGTAATTATGTAATCACTTGACCAAAAATTTCATTATTGATATCCCTAAACAATGATTTTGTGCCCATAAAATGTTTTAATGTTTTTTTCACAGGTTTTAATGATGGGTAAGATAAAAGAGTAATCCAAGATGAATTTTTTCTATTATTTTCATGAAAATATTTCATGTGTTTATTAAAGTCTTATATATTGTGAAAAAAGGAAAGGGTTTGATTTGTACATACCGCGTATGTTGCTGGTAGATATGTATTATTTACATACAAACATAATAAAACTATAAACACAAAATATCATTTGTAATGTAATTTTGTGTTTTCCACACAATGATCATAATGAAATCATGGATATGAATTCACTTTTGACACTCAATTGATATTATTTATACCACAGATAAATCATCGAAAAATATTGAACTTGTTTTAATTAATGAAAATATTATCAATATGGGGAATATGATACTTATTTTTTATCATGATATCGTTAGGTTCCTGATAACCAATACATTATCACCTTGATTCATATTTATTCTGAACAAAAATATTTTGTGAATCTCATTGTTAAAAACATGGACAAATGGGACCCTGGTGAATATTCTCATAGTGTTTCTTCTTCAATTACTACAAAAAATTAGGGCCACTCTATATGGATTATTTGAAATATATTTAAATTCAGGGATGTGTTATATTGAAAAATTATCTTCCTGATATAGAAGATTACTGGATAAATATTTAGTAAATAAATCAATAAAGTCCCATACAATAGTAATATATTCAATGTTGTGTTTTTCCTATACCATCTAAGATAAACACACCCATTGAATAATAATAAAAATCCCATAAATATATATAATTTTAAATATAAACTCAAATATATAATTTATAAAAAACTAATGAAATATTTGTTAATAATATAAAATCCATACTCTATTCCACTTCATCTAGTAGAAGATTTATATGGTTAAATATTATACATGAAAAAAATGCATCAAATTCAAATACGGTACATTCATGACTATTTACAAGGAAAATATTCTCAAAAACATCACTTGAAGAAGATTTATAAATTTTGAAATGTATTCATCACAATTAAATTAATTCTTAATTCTATTTTACTGTTTAATCATCTTGGTGGTAATCTGATACCATTAAATAATATTTCATATATATAATATTTCTTAGAACCCAAATTAAACAAGATATAACTAGTTCTAGAGTTTTTGGTTGGTGTATATTTCACGACTTTGTTATCATACCCCACATTAGTAATAATGAAAATATAATATTTCCACTTATATATTAGATTAAGAGGTTTATTATGTAATTAATCCTCATTAAACATTAGTATCGAGCAGATGTTTTTATGATATCTTGTAATTCCATGACAGGGTTCCACACACTGATGTTCGAAGCTGGTCATTCACATGAACTAAGGTGAGCCACCCCATATGACAGAGGCTGCCGAATAGCATCAATAATCTAATATCAATAAATGGTACACAATACCCTCTTTATCTATGTAGTACAATAGTGAAAAAAATAAACAATATCAAAATTATATGACAAATAACCATAAACAACCAGTATCACATAATAACTAAAACATGAATAGAATATCGAAACTAAATATTAGATATGTCATGCCAAGTAGGTGCCATGAGTGAATATGAAAAAATACATAATAAATAAACACACTAAAAACATTGAAGAATGTCATGAACGTTGTATGGTTGCCCCATCCATGATTCATCCTCACCCAACCATATAACGTAGAGTATTTTCACATAACATATCCTATATCCATGAAATATATTCGATTAATGATTAAGTAGCCCATGTAGGGTATGAGTACGTTTCATTAGGCCACCTCCAACAGCATTTAAAACAATATCTAGTCAAAATAATGTATGTAGTTGTATATAGATTAAATTAAAGTAAGGAATTTAATAGTTTAAATTTATTAAATTTGTATTTATTTAACCACATGACCATCGATTTCTCAACGACACCTGAACCAAAAAATATCTAGTCTAGCCCATGCCTGAATATGAAATGTCCCTAAGGGATATCATAAATTTCAATTCCATTTTTGTAATTCATCATCAAAATTCATATCTGAATTCCATTGTTACCAGCCATCTTATCAATTTATATCTAGACATCAATGTTACAATTCACCATCTCAATTCATATATAAATGAAATTGTTATCATTAATCATCTCAATTAATATGTGAATGATTATTTACAATTAATCTTCTCAAATATTTTATTAATTTCATTTATACCATTCATCGCCTTAATCATATGTGAATCCCATTACTACCATTCCTTATTTCAATCCATATTTGAATTCTTCTATTATAATTCCATTTATCATTTTGTGTTTTTGATGCATAAAACCATTTCACACACATAATTATCACATATATCACTATATCACATATACCCATTAATTAATCCCCAATTTAGTTAATCAAATATATCATATAGATTAATTTAATAAAAAATTAGTCATATCAATTTCAATAATTTAATCAAAATATTAATTAATCACAACAATTCATTTAATTAATTTAATAATTAATTATTTTAAATCTGCTTTCACAATATACCCATCGTAATTTAAAATGTTAATTATTTTAACTCAATAATCCAAATATCCCAATAATTAATTCAATAATAAATCTTTCAAAATAAACAATCCAATTATCCCCATTATTAATTGAATAATTAATCATTGGAGATAAATTTGTTCAATATCCGTAATTCCAAAATATCAATGAAAATTAATCAACCAAATTAATCAACAGAAGGTATAAAAAAATTATATATAATCAATATAAATTATACAATTACATAGAAATAACTGAAATCAAGACTTTGGAATTTGAATAATAGATCTCTTACCTAAATTCATAGATGGGAGATCTCCCAATGGATATCCCAATTCATGTAGAATAACCCTAATATTGGAGAATAGTGAGTCTCTATTCTATTCCTAGATCCATTATATAATAGGATTAGATAAAATAAAATCTAGATCCAGATCCACCAAGAATAGAGAAAAACAACCCTTCTATGGATGGGAGAAGAATGATAATCCAATAGAAAATCAGTCAAGAGGAGGGAAACATACTAGGAGAAGTGAAGATCAGCAATCAGGAATTTGAATCCGAAATAATGGAGGTCTAGAGCCTTATGAATTTATTCAATATCCTCAAAAAATTTGTGGAAGAAAATATATATGAGTTATAAATGTGTTAGTGTTAAAATGGTTGGTTGAAAAATTTAAAATCAAATTTTTGGGATAATAAATAAACCTCACAGAATTTCTTGGTTAGGGGACCATAGTTTACCAAACTGTCCTCCATAACCATGCACATATTCTAGGGGGTGCCCAATGTTTCATAATGTGGTGAATTATTTGGCAAATTGTGCACCATCCATGCAATTCCTCTTTGTGTAGGGATGAATGGATTGTTAGAACATGGCTCACAATTTGGTATAACTATGCACCAACAATGAGCTTCCCAATATCATGCTACCAATTTCCATTTATTCCCAAGAAATCCCCAAGGTATCACAAAAACAAAAAACACTCATAAAAATGAAAAAAGTGTACGGGAAAAAATTGCTAACATACCTCTATAAATGATCAGTATCTTACAATATTCTCGCTTTTTAATAGATTGTCCTCAATATATACTTCCATGAATATATAATAATACAATTCAAAACATTTTGGGCCACTGACCCAACATAACCACTACTCTATCCCAGATTTCCTCTTAAATAGGGCCATGTTGCAACAATACATGAAAACCCCCAGAATCGTTCTCTGAAAACCTACTCATTGTCATGCAACACATGTATAAGATTCTAATCATCAGAGGCATCATCCACTTTCTCAGCATCAACCCCATTGATCACATTATAAGTTTCGCATTCATACTAGAAAAGATTTTATAGATGAAAAACATAATCCATAACACTATACCTCTATGGAAGAGCTAATTAGTAAGCCACCAATTAGAATCTCTCTATAACCTCAATCAATCCAGAAAACCTAGGAACCAACATTCCATAACTCCATATCATACGGTGTCCCAATCTTGGATTCTCCCAATAGAATACACGATCAAACATTGTAAACAATTGTGGTCGTCGATGTCTATCAATAGAAGACATATATCTATTCAATGATGTATCCATACACATTCAAATCATGTGAATGTGCTCGAACATCTCTCTCTTGAGGCTCAATCCCAATAGATCTGACTCACTTGCCTCAATCCATCATAGAGGTGGTCTACATGGAATACACTAAAGATCCTTGTTTGGGGAAATATGAATAGTTTTCTAGTAACTGTATTTTGATAAATAAACTAATTCTAAGTGATTCACATAAGATCAACCAGTGTATTAGACACAAGCTCGAAGAATATCCCCAATAACCTATAAAATAATTCTGACTGCCCAAATTTATTTAGGTGGAAAGGCATACTTAGAAAAATCTTTGTACCATGTGGCTTATGTAATCCCTTCTAGATGCATGAAGTGAAATGTGAGTCACATTAAGAAACAATAACCTCATGCAACACATGTTGGTGGAATATCAATTGAAAATAATAGTATCCAAACTCCACCACTGAGAAGGTATATCATATAATTAATAAATGCACTAATTTAATCAGTTGGTCCCCAACAACACAACTATCATCATTCTTCTAGAGGTTTCCTAAAGAAACCTCTCAAAAAACCATGGAAATGTTATCCCACTTCCATTCCATAAAGGTTATAATTTCTATTAAATATTTGTGTCATTGATGATCGAACTTCAACTATTCAGAGGTGTATTATCATGTGATAAACCATATTTTCTCCTTTTTGATTCTCATCCAAAAAACAATATTCATAATTCAACATATTCTTTTGTGACACCTAAATATATTTTACACTTCAATGAATAAAATTACCTCACTATAACCTCTTGAATTCTCATTTGTACTAAACTCGATTCTTGACATAAATGATCTCATCTTTTCATATGCTCTAATTATAATGTTACTCCTCACATTCATGGATTCTCACAAAGCCAAACTGTTTATACCATCAAATTTTAGGTCCCTAATATATCTCCATGGTGTATACCCCACTGAATCTGATACAATAGTAATCAACTCCTTTCACTCTAGAACCCCATCGTGGACCTCATCCAAGAAATTCATCAACTTTTAATAAGCACTAGACTGATTGACCACCTAAGTTTGAGTTCCACTACATAAAACATAGGCACATTTTTTCTCTTTCCATGAATATATAACATCTCAAAATATAATGAATTCATATACTCAGCCCATATATGATCCCATAGATTCAAATCATTCTTTAAAAAGACATAATATAAGTTATTGTGATCCATATACCAATTAAACTTCTCAATGAAAGGATAATTCCACTAACAATTCAAACATTAAACAATTGTATCTAACTTAGGGTAATGTGCATGGTAGTTATGTTCATGTTTCCTCAACTACTGAGACACATATGCCACAAGAATATCTCCATGTGTCGATACTACTCAATGACCTATACTAGAAGCATTACAAACACCATATACTCATCAAATGTCTCATGTAGGATCACGATCGATACTGACATGAAGCACTTCTTCTACTCTTTGAAGGAACTCCAACATGCTTCTTACAGGAAAAAAATTATTCCATTTTTGGTCAATCCTATAAGTGGCATTTCCTATTGAAAAAATTATTGGACGAATCTATGATAATAACTATCCAATCCTAGAAAAATATGGATATATAAATCATTCTTGGGTTTTTCCGAAAAAAAATACCAATATTTTCACATGGTCCACTGATAGAGCTTCCTCCAAGATTATATGAACTATTATGTTCACCTGATCAATTCAAATCTTACACATAGATAGTGTGGAATATATCCAATGTTGTATCATTATAATTAGTATTATATCTAGATGTTGGGGATGATCATCATTACTATTGGAGTACAATAATATGTCATCAACAAACCCAAACTAAAACTAATCATGGCATGGGTGGTAGATTCTATTAAATATGTCCATAAAAATCATTGGTTCATTCTTAAACCCAATCATAATTAAAATGATATCATAGAGTCCACACCTACTACTTAATGTATTTATTTGTATATCAGAAGTTAGAACTCTCAAATGATGATACCTTGATCTCTATTAGATCTTTGATAAGATGTAAGTTCCCCTCAAATGGTCAAAAATATCATCGATACATGGAAGATGATATAGGTTAATCATAGTCATCTGGTTAAAATTCTTGTAATCAACACATAATCTCATAGTCCCATCATTATTATTTGTTAAAAATACATGAGACAACTAAATTGATATATTGAGATGGATAAATCAGTTATCCTACAAATAATCCATATGATTTTTTATCACTTGACGCTATGATGGTGACATTGTGGTTTGTGTAATTGAAACCTCGTCAGCCTCAGGAAAGATATCAATCATAAATTCCACATCTCTCTCAGGTGGAATCCCTGTGAGGTCCCTTGAAAACAAATCCTTAAACCATTCCACCATTAGTGGAATGAAATCCTGATCAACTACCTCATCAAAATGTAAAAGACTAGAATATCATGTGGTGAACCACCCCTAGTTCCTGTTGGACTAGACATACATGCCCCTCCCAGATATCCCATTCTACACAATGGATGTTTTTTTCAACCTCAGGTGACGTAAAAATAAAATTACTATAAAAACAATATATGTGGTCTCGGTGAGCTACTAAACATTCCATGCCCAAAATAACGTCAAACACTAAAATGTAAATAATGTAAAGATCCCATAGAAAATGAAAATCTCTACCCTCAAGAGAACACCCTTTTTATATCGATCGTACTCCCAATGGTGAATCTATTATCAATGCCCCAATCAATAACTCCACTTATACACTCAAACTGTTCTATATTTGTGTGTAAATAAAATAATTAGAGGCACCTATATAAATTAAGCCACTAAATAGTATAGTGTATATAATAATAGTACCTCAAAATATCTATGGTCCAACCTCACTATAGCTATGAGTATGTTGATTTTAACTAACTATCTTGTCCCTCTTCCATGTGATGTAGTCTGAGTCCCTTGATCTTCACCACTCTACTCATACAAGAAATATTTCCTCGAATATTTTTTTCCACTACCCCTACCAACATGGACAGAAGAATCGTAACATCCATAATTGTATAGTGTAGAAGAAATCCTCCACACACACTATTTCTATCTATCACATCCATAACTACCCATCAGTCTTGTGTCCATGTATGACATTTATAAATTTCATATCCTTCCATAATATCATAACTACACTATTGGACGATAACAGTGTCTATGGAAGTTTTCCAACCAACTATCCTGGTGGATATTGACTCATATAAGATCCTGTGTGACTGATCCAGCCCCGTTACCACATTTATGGTTATCTCCCTATATGAAACTCACATAGTGATGTTTCATACTCCAAAACCATCCTCCATATTGTCTATAAGAAGCCATATATCTTGAACATGATGTATCCTTCTGGATCCTCTCATCTATGAGAGCCTGGTCCACCATTGTAACAAACTTCATTAACCAAAAGTTGTTAATTTGGGACATAATCAGAAATTAAAATAGGTCTTGTAACTTTTATGTTGTCACCATCTCATCATAAGATAGCACTGTATAAATGCACTATATGTTTGTAATGTGCCTAGAATATTCAATATCAAACATACATCCCTAATTCAACAACATGAACTCAACTACTCTCTCATTTATCAATTCTTATGGATAATATTTCTCCAGGAACATCTCTAAAAAAATTTATTAAATGAAAACATGTTTACCATCCCTATAAATTTCTAAATGTCCAAGGATAACTTCACAAATCCTTGCAACATATAAGAGACAAAATTGACCTAATTGTCAGAATGATTTTCTAAATGGTCATGTATAGTCTATATGACTTAATCGGGAACTCCTCTACCTCAAGTCCATCAACATAGATAAATGTTGTAGGGTGTTATAACGAAAAATACCACGACAGATCCTACATTCTAATCACAACCAAAAATAAGTTACTTTCCATGAATTATAAAAAGTAAGAAAATTAACATGTAGCTTCACTCTGACATTCATGACTGGAAATACTACAGCCCCTAGTTTCACTACTAGAGGATCATATCTAGACATGTCCTCCAATCATCCACTCAATATGTGTCACCATAGATGAATATATCAATAATTCCAAAAACCCATCATAGGACACATAACAGAACTACAAAATTGTTAACAAGTGGTGTTTACCAAAAGCCATAATAAATAATTGCCCCTTTTTCCATTACACAGTCAATACAAAGGCACTATCACTACCCTTATCCATCTTATAATATAGTCATGGAAAATAAATGAGAAACATTTCCCATTATTCCATATTTTTCATTAGACACCCATTTATTCATATTATACATAAATTTACAATTTTTAACTCACATTGTCCACATTTTTATTTCAATTACCCAAGAAAGGAAAAACAAATCAATTTTATCAATACCTCATAACCCATTTTCCTATCTGTACCTACAATTATTTGTGCATAGAATAAACAGTAGTTCCTCAACTGATGCATGCATACTCCATTATCATGAAATATAGGGACATGATATAAATCATGGAAAAACTCAAAAATAATAATCACTTTACAAAACAAGTGTATCACTCGATTGGGGGTTTCGTTAAAATTAACAACACACATCAATAATAGAAATCCCAACTTGTGTACTTTGATTTTACCCCCATGTGTGGGTCAGCTACTCCCATGTATGTTCTCTTAACCATGGCCTGGCCAAACCAATTCTTCTATATATCTTATCCAAATATTGAAAAAAAGAAATAATGAAAAGAAACCAACTCTAACACCATTTTGTAATGTCTCAGCCCATGTGGCACACATCGATGCCCTAATCCAGTCGGTCACATGACCTCAGGTGTTCCTCCCCACATGCTTGACAGTACTTACTAATAGTGACATTATAATATTGATTATGGGTTTACTATAACCACTTTATCAATATGGGAAAAAATCAGGAAAAAATAAAAAATTAAATGGTATACACAATGACCATAAATAATTATTATAACGTAGTTACTAAAATAGGAACACAACATCCAAATGAAAATAGTAGATATTCAAGGAAAAGTATTTTCCAATTATCAATATTAAAAAAAACAAAATAAATTACATCACATAAAACTGTCTAGAGGGTTATGAATCACATCTTGATCACAAATATATGCTCCATCCCAACTCAACTGTTAAACATAGGGAATTTTTCTTTATACAATCCTTCAAAAACAAAATATAGCCATGTACTAATATAGAATACCATGTTATTTGTGATTATAACACATTATACCACCATTAATAGTGTATAAGAAATATTTTGTCCAAAATGCATTTATAGTTTTATAAATAATAAATAAAATAAATAAAATAATTAGTTTTCATATATACACTTACTAATTATTTAAAAATCTAACCCATGGGTTCCTGAAGAAAACAAAAAAAATATAAATACTAACTTCAGATGGGGCCTGATTCTGAAAAAATCACTAATGGATAACATATATCTGAATTCCATTGTTACAGTTTGTTATCTCAATTCATATTTAAATTCCATTATTACCATTGACCATATCAATTCATATCTAAATTCCATTGTTAACATTTAACAACTTAATTCATATTTGACTGTCATTATTCCCATTCATCACCTCAATTCATATGTCAATTTTATTGTTATCATTCATTAAAATAATTAATATGTGAATTAAATTATCACCATTAATCATATCAAATTTTTATGAGTGTCATGGTTAGTATTAATTATTAAAATATATATCTAAATTCGATTTTTACTTCTCTTTATATAATTATGGGATATTTATGTTGTAGACCATGTGACACACTCGATAAATAATTATCTTTTTTATTATTAGAACACTATTAAAGGAAAAGATAAAAACCAAAATGTATAAGAATGTGAAGAAATAACATAACCATTAAAAATCAATTAAATCTTACTAGAATCATTCTCCTAATATAATTTCTAGGAGACAGATGCTATCTGTATATATGGATCATCCCTTAAACGATCTTCATAATGAAATGATAGCTTTTTTCATGTCTATATGTACTCATACTATTTGATCATTTCTTTTTTGAATAACCATTTAAAAATAAGTTTATTATTCTAAATCCATGCACTATGCTCACCCTTGGTAATCAATCCTAATTTCCTTCACAAAATTTTGTTAGTTTCTTATTCTATGATATAAATAACAAAAAATACATACACCATATTTATTCTAAAAGAATAATAATCTCTATGGATTTTTCATGGGTTTACCTTATCACTTTCTACTCAGTCAAAGCATCCTATATGGATGAAACCCCATGTTCCATAGCCTCGTATCGATAAATTGTA
This sequence comes from Viscum album, assembly GCA_963277665.1. Lineage (NCBI taxonomy): Eukaryota > Viridiplantae > Streptophyta > Magnoliopsida > Santalales > Viscaceae > Viscum > Viscum album. The sequence continues at coordinate 105,594,567 of OY728144.1, read as the reverse complement.
TCAGAAAAATTTGAAACACTTTAAATCATCTTGAATTTCGACTTTTTTGGGGATCAAATTACCATTGTTAGTGAGAAATTCAAATTTTACAATCGACCATTCATATTTGATCTCCTAATTTTCTGACACATGATACAGGAGAGATCTCAACCTTGAAATAATTCAGTAATATCACTAGAAAAATACCCTTAGGGATCATTGTTGGACTCATTATGGGGGACCCCTGACTCATTATTAGATTCCACTGCCTAAGATTCTACAAACATTTGAATTGATTATGCATTATCTAATCCTTCCAAGTCATTCCCATTATTAATAACTATAAACTCCATTCATTCTCTAGACCTGATCAATCTCTCACCACATATGCCCTAATCCTATACTATACCACCTAATGTTCCATCCTCAATTATCGTATTAGGATCCACTTCCTGCCTAGATGTCTCCCAATCGTCTTTGTTCCACCTCTTCCATTGGTTTTATTCACTAAGCACACTAGCTATGCATAAGATGAAGCTATAGAAAGAATATAGCCTCCATAATCATCCTTATGTTTCTCTACTTCAATTTTTTTCCACTTCCACATTGCACACCCCCCGTGTGGCATGTACAACAAAATTTTTGATAAAATATCATCGATATTATTTCTTTAGAAACTGAGATTTTTCAGCATTTTTTACCTCATATTTCCTACATTTCATAAAATTTACAACATTTGGATCATCCAATTGTCTCTATCTAGACAAGAATTCATCAACACCACACCTTTATCACATAATACTACATATCAATGTAGTCAATTTTAATGATCAAATCCATTAGTCCTTGGCCTAAAAGCTACCATTGTATGGCTGATAATTTCATAAGTGAAAAAAAAAATTCAAGATTCATATAAAATATGTTTTCTATAGTTTAGCTCTTCCCCCACTAAAATCCAAAAATACTCAGTGGGAATTCATGATAGCTAAACTTCGACACCGATTTAGGTATAAATAGGGTGACAAAGATCTCCAGTCATACTATCAGGACTGAAATATCTTACTTTGAGGTTCCTCAACATTCTCAATATCTTCCAACTAGGTTCCCACACCAAATTATCAAATATATTACAATATCACATATAACCATTAATTAATTCAACAAATAATTAATCACTTATATCCCATTAATTTTTTCAAAAATTAATTAATAAATAATTTTCCTTAATTAATTTGATAATTATTTAAACATATAAATTCCATTAATTACTTCAAATACTATTTATTCTAATTCAAAAATACCAATATATTCCTAATCAATTAAATAATTAAAATTATTATTGCACAATCAAAATGTCCCCATTATTTATTCAAAAATCGATTATTACAATTGATGAATACGAATATCATCATAATTATTTCAATAATTAATTATTCCAATTCATTCAGTTCAACATCCCCTACATCACAATCACTTAATTAATTAATATAAAAAAATTATATCAATGTATGAAAGTAAATTTATAATCATTAAATAGAAATTATATAATTACATACATATAAATTAAATATACATATTGTGATTTGAATAATAAACCACCTTCCTCAATTTTTTTATGAGAGACCGCCAAACGAATATCCTCAATTCGGGTGGAATTACCCCAATCATGATGAAGTGTGAGATATCGATTCAATTCCTAGATCAAATACATAAATGGACTCGATCTTATAAAACATAGATCAATATATTTCTTGAATAGAAGAAATAATCCCTTCATATATGGGAAAATAATTGGATAGTGATAAAAAAACCAATCGGGATAAGGATCACATTCATGGAGAGGTGCAGATCATCAATCAGGCTTCAAATCATGAAGAAAAAAGTTAAGGAGCCTCAGGAATTTTTCTTAGATCCTCAAAAAATTATATGACTAAATATATATGATTTAGTGTCTATTTTGGGATTAAATGGAGTGATTAGTAATTTTAAATGAAATATTCATGATAATTACAAACCCATGCACAATTTTGTAGGCTGGGGCACATGGTTTTCTAAACCATACATCTAAACCTTAAGACACTTATTAGGGGTCATGAATTCTTATAAAATAGTTAAAAGTTTTTAAAAAATATTCATCATCCATGTAATTACCCTCCATTTTTGGTTTCATTGTTTCTTGGGATCAAGCACATCGTTTGGGAAAACCATGCACTAATTGTGCACTAGCCAACCCCCTTCCAAAATTTTCCAATTTCACCTTAATAATCCCCAATGTAACTCCAAATCAAAAATTACTAAAAAAACAAAAACATTACATGAAGAAAACTCCATGAAATAAATATAAAAGGTGAGGTTCTTAAATGTCTACACACCTTGTAATTATAGAATTTGATTGCGTGTAGTGCAATTTTTAGATTTTTCTCTCCATTTTCATCCTTATTGAAATTCATCATTTATTATTACATTCAATTAACAGATTGAATTTTTTTAGGAATTTCTAAAATTAACCATTCCCATCATGAAAATTACCTCCATTATTCTTTACAATCTTTTGGAATATTGGAGCAGTCGTATTCTTCCCTCAATGATTTTTGTTATTAGTATTTCATTTTAATTCCATATTTCTCTTCTCATCAAAACCATTATATTCATGGTTGAATTCAATCTAAATTTACACATTGATATCACATAAAATAATTTATTCACATAAAATGAAATATTTTATGGATAATGATTTTTGAAAACATGGTTTTAAGAGACGATATAATCAATCAATATCACAATTTGGGACAATAATATTTCCAAAAGAAAAAATTGCAAGTCTTGTAATTTTTTTCTTTATATATATTTGCAAATTTATCCCCTTCACCTTAAGCATCAGTAATTACAGCTTAATATTATAAGGTTTAATATTAAGAATATACATATTAAAAAATAATAACCTAAATTCACCCGACAATATAGTGTGAATTTTTTTCTCATCGATTAGTTTTCTTGATAAGAGTCCACATTTGATATATTCAGCTTCTAAATGATAAATATCTTACATAATATTTTTTAATGTTTTAATAGGAGAATGTAAAAAAACATATTATTAGAAAAAAATCAATTTTTCAGTAATTAGTGGGTCTTTGGACCCACTTAAATTATATTGACATTTCTTAATGAAGGACTAAACACTTTATTATTCTCTCATTTTCTTATTTAAAATATAAACATTATGCATGGATTGATATGGTTTTGTTATAACAATGATATGAATCTTTAGTCCATCACTAATAATATTATCTTTTATATGGGGGAAATAACTGTATTTTAAATCACATTAAATATTAATAAGTTTACATCCAGTTTAATCCATTTAATGAAACCATGAAAAATATTATGAAAAATTATTAATAAAGTTGGAAGTAATGTAATCATAAAAATAATTTATAGGATGTTTAAATCAAGTTATATTTCTTTTAATCCATGATACTGTAGTTTTACACTAGGCCATATATAATCATTATCTAATTAAATCATTCAGAATTTCGTTTATGGAAAATGTGAATTGACCAAACAATATACCCTAAGTGTTCATCAAAGGTTCATAGTAAGGTCCCATTGACATCGTTCAAGAAATATGGTTTCCAAATACTCATAAAAACAATTTTAAGGTCATTTCCTTTAGATTAATATGTTCTAGAACCTCATAAACTTTTATTATCCAGATATGGATATATTTTTACTGAAACCAATCTCTATTTACCATAAATTATACTATTATCCAATATGTATGATTTTCCTAACAGTTTTTGTTTTCATTACACATCCTTGTTTTTAAATGTCATTAATCATCACTCTAATACAATCTATACTGACCCATATATATTATTAATTACTATTACATCATTTTAGAGAAAATATCCATTCTATATCAATGTAATCCACACCATAATCAAAAAGGATTATTTTATTAAAAAAAATAGATACATGAAAAATTATTACATAATGATCTAAAACATTTACCATTATGTTATCAAAAAATATCACACTTCTAAGACATAACATATATACACATTATTTATAATCATTGGATGTGAATCATAGTAATATGTGAGAAAAGATTCCCAATAATGATAAAAATTAGAGATATCAATCAATGAACATGATTGATAACAATTTAAGTATTATGTAATGACAACATGATATCAACATTATAGAAAATCATACCCACAAACTCATTAATCAAAATAATGAAACATATATAATGTTTTTTCAATAAAATTCTATAAGGCATAAGACTATGAAATCATCAATAATCAATCATAATCTATGAAAAATATCTTAACCCTATCAAATATGCATTTTTCTATACAAATAAGAATATAAAATAATTTCCATAGTCAGTGATCACTTCTAATACTTCATTGTGGAATGGGTTCATTCCTCATTCCATAATTTCAATATTCTATGTTCACTCGTAATAATATTTTATTTGAATATGTATCTTACTAAATTGGGTTAAACCCCAATCTAGACCTTATTAGCTCATGGGATATCCTTATTTACCTAATCAATTAGAGTAATTTATAAATTCATTCAAGCACACAATTTAAATAAAACATTATATAAGTTCTTCACAAGATCATAAAACATTCATCATATCATGAAATCATAATCCAATGAAATGATACATGTTTATAAACCTTTATTTAAAAAACAAATATACCATATATAGAAAGAATAAATATGGATAAACAATACCAAGTGCCTATTAAATTATAAGAAACATCATTTGATTTTGTTATAGATAAAAATTACATTAAAATATCACTAAACCATGTCGTGAGGAAATTACACTTTTTATTTGAAAACACTTATTTCGAATATAAGTGTTTCTATTATATTAATGAAAAAAGTATTCATTCACTACAATAGAAGAAAATAAATTAATCTTTAATTAAATGTGTATTCATGATGGTAGGCATGGTATTTTATGTAGTGTTTGTAAATAAAATTCCATACACATTTTTCATAAACACCAAAGTTTACTAATTTGGAAAATGATTTTAAGGATCGTTATAAAACTAGGTAAGGAATGTAAAATATATTTATAATTTTCATTTAATATTAATTAGATAATAGTACATAATTGATTGAAAAAACATTAATGAAAATATAGACATGGAATTGAATATTCCTCCCTGAAGGATTAAATGATCAGTTATATTTAATAATATTATTTTTGTCTCCAATGTATTTATAAGGATTAATGTCTAAGAGATAAAATATATTTAAATAAATAAATGAGAAGAAAATAGATTAAACTAGGGATAGATAGATTATACAATGTAACCGTTACATAATTTATGCATAAATAGACTTGGTAAAAATGTTGTAGTAATATTAAAACCTTATTGATTTGGTAGCATTTCAGTCATTATTATCATCAATGGACTAAAAATAATGAAGAATTATAGTCCATGAATATTATTATATTCATTATTAAAATATCAAATGAGTATTACACAAACATCATAAAACAATATTCATGTATAATATCAAAAATCTATAAATGAAACTAAATTTAAAGAAAGAACCCTTAAACCATATCTATAATGCTTCATAGGTTATCTAAACTCCATTATAAAAAAATCAATTTATTATAATTATATAAAAAAAGTGTAATCATACCTATGATAAAATAAATACTTTTTTAGAACTTATTATCACCCTTTAATTAAAAATCTATCATCATGATCATCATTTAAGGTGTTAATTACATCATTTTTTCATATATATTTTGTTCTACCAATTATCATCCTTGTAATTAGATTATGGTAAGTTGTTTTATATAAAGATAATATTAATATAAATATAATATATTTATATTATATTCTTTATTATAACTATTAATATAATGTGGTGATGGAAAATTAATTACCTAACTATTTGAAGATGGTAGTTCATACATATACCAGAGTGGTGTTTCCATTATTAATTGAATGGATCAAATGAAAAGTAAATATTAATCCACCATTATATAATAATTATTATATCACTAATATCCTATTTTTTTCAATAATTATACCCTTATTATCGACTATTTAATGCATAAACGGTAGGAAAATCCCATCACTTCATGGAGGTGGTCATCCATATGCACAGATGGGAAATGTTATCATTTACCAATGGATTAGAGTGAAAGAACATATATATGAGATTATAAATGTATTTAAATAATAATATCATAAAAATATTAAAAAACATTAATCCATAAAAATTATTATCCATGAAATATGGAGATGGAAAATCAATCAAATCGCAACATTGAGTCTGTTGTCCCCTTGTAAGAAAGATAAAAACATTCATCTCAATCTTGAGTGCGAAGAAGTTGTAAATGGTTTTTTAATCAAAATAAAAAAACTAAATATATTTTTGATACATGTTTTTTCAGTTAATAGATTTTTATAGATATTTAAAAAAAGGTATAATAATTGAAATATCTTGGTTAATATCTACACATATAATTTGAGAGAACCCCTTAGCATTACACTTTATCGCTTGAAGGATTTTCAATTTAAAGAATATCAGAATTACTATGACAAAGATAAGGATTCTATGATGTCTTTGGAGAATGAATTTTCTAATATATAAGGATAAAATAGGGTTAATTAGAGATAATAATATGATCCCTTCAATAAGTGAGGGGAGAGACACAAAATAAATTTGATAAAATAATTTAATTATATATGGTCACTTTCCGGGGGAAGTGGCCCCAAATAGGCAATTATTTGAGGATTTCATATAAAGATGTTGAAATATATTAAACAAATCTGAACATTGAAATTTTTGTTTTGAAATCAAAAAAATATATTTTTGTTTATATCTTTGTAAAGTGCTTTTATCATTTACCATGATAAAAAACTTTTTCTATTTTTATAATTCACTATGGCCAAAAAATAAGTTCACCCTAATAAATTATATTATGTTTTTTATTTGAAATATAGAATCCACTTCACCTTATTGAATTTCAATATGTCGAAGAATTTAATTTTTGTTAAGCGTGAATTTCTCAATGAAAATAAGTTTTAGAGTAATGAAATTATATACATAAAAAAAGTAATTACCTTACATTCCATGTAAAAAACTATTAAAAAAAATTTAAATAAAATTTTGAATATATAAATTTCAAATTTAATTAAAAAGTTTATAAATATGTATTAATTTAATTAATTAAGGTGAAAATGTGATGTCTATTAAATATTATATATGTTACTCGGGCCACAGAATGCAATTCCACATATCCTAGTTATGGAAGGAATCGTAGTTCTTATTGTTTTATTTCCATCCCAATCCACTGGTGGATAAGGAAGAATGGTTAGCCCAAGGGAGGTATTGGGTCCACATGATTGGAATGTTGAAGATATGGGGGGGAATATAATGAGTTGGGTAACCCATTAAGATTGTTCCATAGGAAGGATTGCTATATATGTTGGTTATATATGGAATAAGATTCATCATAGTTCAAATAAATTCCCAATCTAATCGTGGATGAGAAAATTAGTTTTTCCATGGGAGAGATGGGGACTAAATGGTTTTGATTTTAGGGATATGGAGGGACTTACACCGAGGTGGATATCCATTTGATAAGGATATATATAAAGGGTTCCTAACTATCCTGATTATTCCACGAATTAGATTTCTTGTAGAACTATTATTTTCTAATCCACATGTGGATGAGGATTAATGGTATGTCCATGGGAGAGGTGGGGTCCTGTTGGTTAGGATATCAATGAAACTAAGGGGCCTACACCCATGTTGATGTCTATTTGAGAATTTTCATTAAAGATACATCAAATTTATATTGGTTATATTAGGAATTACAACAATAAAAATTTACTTACATTCTAAAACAACTAGTGGATGAGGAATACTGTTCATTCTAGGGAGAGACAGGGCCTTGATGGTTAGGTTGTTGGAGACATGAAGGAACATATATCGAGGAGGATTCCCATTAGACATATGTAATTAAAAATGTGTCCTCCAGATCATGGTGATGGAAGGAATAAATTTTATTGTATTTTAATTACATTCTCAATCAAATGTTCAATGAGGAATAATAATCAGCGGATGGGATATTTTGGGTCTTGATGGATGGAATGTCAGAGACATGGAGCAACTTACACCAAGGTGGATTCCCATTTAAGCATTGTCCTGAGAATGGAATCCTCAATATAATTTTTATAGAATGAATCAATGTGATCAGGGCTTACATATTGTGGTTTCCCTAACATATTCATGGGATAAGGTTATCATGTACCAGGATTTCAACATGACATATCCTTCTTTTCTTATTAACATGTTTTGATATTGTTTTTAACATATTCGGGTTGTCTACCTGAAATGACTAAGGATTCATAGACATAACATAGTTGGCTATAGTACATGTCTAATGAAAATTGCATGATCTAGTTAAATTTTCCAAGGGATATTTCATGATATTGATGACACTACTTGAGAAAATCACATGATTTTGATGGATTGTTCAAAGGACACCTCATGAACTAGGATAACATGTTTACATAGTGTAACATGTCCTCTATGACTAGTATAGAGGGTATCACATTATATTGGATGGATTCTCTTGGTGAAATAACAAGACCTTGATGTAATGTCCAAATAATGTCACAAGATCCTGATTACATTTATTTGAGGATTTTGTGTGAGATGGATGACTTTTCATTGTGGCGTTGTGCTATCTAACTGACATGTTCTATTATTGTTGGAAAACATATGTGATATTTTTAGAGGACATAAAATGAATTTTATGGAAATACTAGAGGGCTCTATAAGCCTTGGGTGTTATTCCAAGAGGATTTTTTTACCACATTTTACAAAACCACGAGGTATCTATTAATCAAAATAGATTTTCAAGGGCGCATCACATGATTTGAGTGATATTTATTTGTGTTTCACATGATCTTAGTTGGTATAGTGAAGCATATAAGGATCAAAGTATCTATATTCACATTAGTTTTATTTGTTTCATAGTCTTTTATTCCATAAATGTTTTCGTATAAGACCTAAGGGTTTCCTAATGTTTGTTTATTTTAAGTTTTACATAAACTATATGACATGAGAGACCTTATTTTAGTGACTCAATTATCACACCATAAATCTATCACATGATTTATAATTGATAAAATTATGTGAATATTCTTATCATGTGACCCATTCTATCATTGCACATATTTTTAGATGGGGGAAGACAATGAGATCATGTGACTGGATACTCTGAGAAGTCCTATTCTACGATCTCATGTGCGATGGATCATCGAATATAGATTTTTTTTACTAAGTGAGGGGGAGTTATGGGACATTAAACACTAATTATATACCACATATATTGAAATATTTCTAATTTATCTGAAATGTATTTATTGGATGGAATAAGTGTCAATCAATTCCCATGATCTAATTTTAGTCCATCAAGGAACATAGATATATTCATTGACCATAAGAATGTTTATCCTTTACTATTATTATTGTAAAACCAAAGATTAAATGTGGTTTTAATGAAAATATTTACATTTTATGATGTTTTTAAAAGTTTAGGAAACATGTATAGGGGGTTTCATGAGATAAGTAAATTAGAAGTCAGTCACATGAATGAAGACGACTATTCTGGGGTCTTTTCGACAAATAATGGTTCCTTTACTGGGGCTGTTCAAAATATCAAGATGATATTTATATGGTCTCTTTAATGAACATTATGTATTTTCTTATGGGAACTCAAGTGGTTAATAGTGATTTCCTAGTGAATATGACTTATTTTACGTGTAGACCAGCATATCTAAATTTCCACATGAAGCTTCCACCCCACATTTATTTCCTTATTTATTTTACAAGGTATGGGGATCTCATGCGGTTGGCAGGTATTATCAGGTAAAGTTATTCTCATGGACTCGGATGTGTTTCATGACCCAAAAATGAGCCTTGTGGCAATGCACAAGCATTATTATAGAAGAAAACCTTTTTTTCTTCTATGATGTCAGAGTGTCAGTTCATAATCTAATAGAAATGTCTATAAACATTCACATTATGAAGTGGAAATGTAAATAGGCACTTGTGTGATAAGAAGGACATGTTAGGGGATTTTGAAACATATTCCCAATCGTACAGGAAGATCACACGCATATCCATAAACAAAAAATGATTATTCATTTTACATAATTTTACAATTATTTTTTAACATTTTTAACCCATTAATCATTAGATTCCATGTAAGGGCTCCTAATGTTCAATATGTGATCTTATAGTGCTGCACACACCACATCGTAGTCAATCTCTTTACTTTTCCATGTTGCTTCACATGACTTCGAGGTACTCATAAAGAAATATCCATATGACTAAAGAGTGTTGTGGGGACCTTAACATAAATAGGGAGGATTTTTAAAGATACTTTGGGTGATATTGATTAGAACATTAATTGAACATGACTATTTGAATGCAATGAGATCTTATTTCCTTTTGATGGCTACATGATCCAAATTACATAAACACTTTATCTTCCTTTTCATTAGGGATAAAATAATACCCACAATTTGGGTATTTCATCCCTTATATATTTTTATATTTTTTATTGGAAGGAATCAATATACTCATAATCCTAAAAGGATTACACTATTTATATGCTTCACCTTCCAAACAAAAAAGTAGCCAATTTTTTTTTTTATATATGAATCATTGTAGAACGGAGAATATCCTATCAACGGTTATACTCCATTTCTCATCAATTATTTGATCACTGAAACCCATAAAATAAGGTTGATGTTTCTTTATAATGAACTAAAAATAACATTATTCCATAATTTTCTCAATTTTTTTTCTATATGATTCGTATATTGAGAATGTATTTTGAAAATATAAGTGATATTATTACATCCAATATCCCATAACATTTAGTTTATATAGAATAAATTAATTTATATTACATCTCATTCAATAAAAATGTGATTCCATGAGGTTAAAAAATAGAATAAACTAGAAAATAGTAGTTTTATAAATACAAATCATGGTGGAGAATCCTCCTAATCATGGAAAATAATTTTTAGGATTCTAAAATCATGACACCAAATTTTCCATATATGAAAACTTGGGTTAAACATTTTTTATTTGAGGTTATTATTCAAATCCTTCATGATGGTTTATAAAGTGTTTGCGCATTTCCAAATAATATTACTTGGGAGTTTAAAAATAGGTTTAATGTAATGGTATTTTTTGTATACTACATAATGTGTGAGTCAAGACCCTAAGTTATTTCTTGTAGTTATTACCATTTGGTGAATATATTCCATAACCATGTCCACATGTAGTAATCAGACATGGATTTAAATTATTGGAATCCAATCTCTTTATCCCTTAAGAATATTCTTGGAAATATTCCAATATATATATATATAATTAATCTTAAAAATATTCTTACACATATCCTTATACAAATACAAATGGGTGTCACTAATATTTCCTCAGCTTGGCTTCCAAATGTAAACTAAACCTAGCTTTGATACACACTACAGAGACCCGAAATTCTCATACATAAATATTACATCTTAATATAAAAATATTCATTATATAAAATAATTAACCATGAAGAAATCAGTATTTTGACATTAGAAACATAAAACCAAAACAATTGGTACATAGGTGAACTTCATATTCTCCCACTAGGTTCTTCATATCCAAAATCATTCTTATAGTTATCATACATAAAACAATTTCTCAAACCATAGGTACTGAAACACAATAATGGGTTAGATTATATGATATATAATGGTAAAAATAGATGATATTGATGATCACATAAAAATAACATGGATATAATGGTATGAGAACATGAAAATAACATTTGAATACAAATCCCTTAATAAAATAGATCAGAAACACGATTCATGAAATAAAATTTTCTATTTCGTAAGAAATTAATATAAATGGATTAAAAGTACAAGTCATGATACCAAATCTAGGTAATAATATATATATATATTTAGAATATTCATAAACTTATAATATTTTGAACATTTATAAATAGAAAGGGGTTCCCTCATTTCATTACGAAAATAAATTATATGTCTCATAAAATCCAACAGACCTATAAATGGTCTAAAAATAAAATTTTGATCATGAAACTTGTTCATAAAAAAAATATCATTAACTATTAATTTGAGGGAGATATAGGTCCCCTACATCCTTAGTTATAATAGCATCATCCTATTTGACCATAACTTTACCACCATCTTTTGTTATAATGTCACAATTATCCTTAGTTATAATGTTACCACAATCCTCGGTTATAAAATAACCCATATAAAATAATAAGAACAATACATATTCATTGAACAAGATCAGAAAATATTTATCACATCAGCAACCTTAAAATTCAATCGTATTCATATACATTTCATCATGGTACAACCTATGGAAAAGTAATGGGGTTGATAAAACACTTTTCATCAAAATTAGAAAAAATATAGAGGATAAATAAAAATGGTATAATTCTAAAATATCCATATTAAAACATAAATAACATCAATGGATGTCATGTTAGATGGAATATGATTGTGAAAGATCCAGTCAAACATTAGGGGGGAATATGTAATTCATTGAAAAACAATTTTTTAAACTAAAAATTAATAAAATAACTTGGGTTTTTTATTTGAAAATAAAATTTTAATCATATAATGTATTATTCAAAAATAAAAGTGCTCATTATTGTGGGGAATTTCGTTCATGCAGTTCATGTTAAAACAAAATTTCTAGTCATTTTTTGGGTAAATGTCAAATGACATTGTATGAAGATCGAAAAAAAATATTTCTTTAAATTTTATGTAAAAATTATAAAATGTATTAAAAAATTAATTTTTTTTATTATATTTTAACATTATTTAAATTATTTTTAATATACATAACCATGTAAAGAAAAAAAAATTATAGAAGAGGGAAATAAATTTATTTTTAATTAAAAAAATTCTTTTTGAGTCATGAGTTTAGGAAGGGAGGAAAATAAATAGAAAAAATATATTATATATAGGTAACTAGAAGAGAAGAAAATTAATTTATTTATATAGATTTTTTTCATAAAAGATCATCATCAAAAAAATAATCATAAAAAGTCCAAATAAACAATGATATTGTATTATCACACTCTTTCAACTTAGGAATTTATTAAATAATTAGATCTATTAAACAATAAAATAAAATTAAACCATAAATATCTTGAATATTAGGATATCTATTATATCACATGTCAAATGGGATGTACATATAACTCATAAGAGAATATAGTCTCATAATAAAACGTTTTTCACAAATATGGAAAACTACGACAAAAATCACTTAACATAACTAATGAAATACTTATTAGACATTTGAAACATAAATATAATAAAAATAATTAAATTTATAATAATTTAAATAATATTTTTATATTCATACTACAATATATAATATAAATATGTATTTATATTATGTTATTGTTAACAATGATTTGTTAAAATCACGTTTCGGGTAATAACCGATTAGTTTATCAAGTATGTTTTGGTCTGGTATATTTTTAAATTTTATTTTAAAAATGGTTTTATCATCTCAATAATATAAAACATTGTTTAAATATTATATATATTCATTATATATGTATTTATATCAATCTATTCACATTATAGATAGAAAATTAATTACTCCATTCACATAGAGAGTATGTCATATGTAGATGTGAATGATGTTTCTATTTTATAAACATATGAAAAAAAAGAGAGGAAAATGACAAATTATATTTATAGTATCAATTTTATGTCATGTATAGAACATATATTCAATAAATTTACCCTTATTACCTTCAATTTAATGTTTTACGTAAAAATTAATCACCTCTCTTAGCGAAGCAGTGGTCCTCCACACACATGAATGATGTTATCGTATCCCCCAAATAGAAGAATGTATGATGGTATGTGTGATATGAAAATTTTATAAGTATAAATATATTAATAATATCATATATATTAATTTAATATATTGATATTAATATCCATGTACAAAAAAACTAAAAAAAATCACATCCATTCATTGGGTGGTAGTTTACCGAACACATGAGCGATGTTATTGTTTTCTAATGGGATGGGATGTAAAAATAAACTTTTGATATCATAATTACATAGGTAAAATAATATCATAAATATAATATTTAAATAGTAAATTCATCAATAAATCCATCATTTATTAGTGGTGTTGGAAAATGAATAGCATCGCTTTGTGAGGCAGTAGTTTGTCATACTAATGATTCACGACCATGGTTCACATTACATGAAAGTGCATATATTTATAGGTTCTATCATAAACAGAAAATACAATATGTATATGGTATATACTATTCATATTATATCCTCGTAATTGAATAATATTTTAAGGACAAAAAGGCATAAATGAATCAAAATAGATGGTTAATAATTTTTTCTCTTATTTTGAGATCCTCTATTAGTTTAGAATTAAATCCTTTCGATGAAGGGTTAACAAAAAAAATATAATAGGTGGAGAGAGATTTATAGAATATATTTGGGTAGTTATTGGAATATAAAAATGTTTATTAATGTGCCTTATTGTGAGGAGAGGGTGGCCATTTATTTCTGGGCAAGATGAAAGACATGGAATTTTTTATATGAATAAAGTGTACCTGTGATTTTTACTTGTAACAAGAATCCAAAATTGGTAATTATGAAACCATATAGTCTATATAAAGTAAAAATAACTATAAAATGGGGTTTTTATTAGTTATTGGTTCATTTTATCCATTTCCCATTATATTAACCCTCGAAGAAACCATTTTAACCTTAACTGTAATAATTAGATATTAGTTTTTTTACTATTGATTATGGTGGAAAAAAAATTTAACTGAATAGATAATGTTAATTATTATGATTCCATATATAAAATCTATTTTTATAAATTAAATTCACATAAGTGGAATGTCTTAATATAAAATCAAATAGAGATATGTGATAGGAAAATAATTTTCAAACAAGATCATTTTGAAACATTTTAATGGTTTTTATATAAAAATACAATATTATATTTATTAAAATTACATAAATTTTATGAATTGTAATATTATTGATCTAATTTTAATATTAATCCCATTTTTTAAAGGGAGCCATATATATTCTTTAAATGAACTGGTAGTTTTCAATTAAAAAAATATTATCAACTATACATTGATAGATTAATATTTTTATAACAAATACTTAATAATAAACATAAAAGAAATATTTTATGTTTTTATTAAAATAGTATTTTAAAATTTTCATATATATTTTGTAATTCTATGAATTTAATATTTTATTCTTTGGTCACATCCTGAAATACAATTCATTTTTTAGACAAGATGTACATTTCATATAATATGAAGTCTTTAAAAAATGTTAGTGAATTTTCTATAAATATAATTTATTTATTTACATAAATTAAAAATAATTTGAATAATGTGATTATTTATATTCATTATTCCATGTATAATTTCTAGTTAAAAGGTGACATGTTTAAATAATAATATTAAAATGTTATCTGGGTTCATTAAAACTCGGTGTTTTGTGTGACACAAGCTATTGAGGAAATAAAAATTATTTGAAGAAAATATTTTATAAAATAATGAGGTGACACAAAAAATAATTAGTGAAATGAAAAATAAAATAACATTTTCATGTGGTAGTTATGGATGATATAATTCTATTATATTGCCTTCCTTATATAAGATTTTATTATTTTAGGGATGGATGCAGGACCTAAATTTTAATATGAGTCTGATGTTTTTTAGATGATGTAATTTTTTATTAGGTTGTTTATTGAGAATTTTTTAAATTATTTAAAATTATTTTAGTTTATATTACTATATATTGAGATTTTGTTACATCCCTCTACCAAATACAGTAATTTATTTTTGTTAGTTGGACATTTTGAGTGTATAGGTTGAGGACATTAATAACCCATGTAATAGAGTATTTATCTCAATGTAAAATATTGTTTTTATGATAATTTTGATTATTAAACCAAGGAACCTTTTTAATTTTTTTCTTGTAATTTGATTATAAAACTCTCTGGTCTAATATTATATGCATGAATAATATCTAATGGAATTTAAAGGAAATTGAATGTGGAAAATGGGGTGATTGGTATAATGGAATGTAATTTTTTATATATCTAAATAATTTATTGTGTGTTCCTCTATTATTGAGAGGTAATTAATCAATGCAATGTAAAACATAAATCATTAATCAAAATATGCTGACAGAAACTACAAAAATCAAAAACATTCGTAATAGTCTTCCTCGACAACTCTACTCTAGCCATTATTCCAGATCCGATTATTACATTGCCACAATAAATCTCTATGATATGATTCAACTCTTAATGATGACCTATGAAATTTCCAACAATGAATGCAAGCCTTTAATGCTTGAATACTATAGTGACTCTCACTCACTATTCCTGATGATGATTACTAATGCAATTCTGGACCACTTCACTATTCTATTTAACCATTTATCTTATTTTACTGAATAATAATTTGTTCCTCACAAAAATTATATATAGAGTACCCTATCCCTTCCACTAATTAGACATATATTAGTCAACTCACCTGTAGCTTGTATAATTTGACTATTTTATCTTAGTGGTCAGTTTCACTCAATGCTACCAT
The DNA here is from genome assembly GCA_963277665.1 of Viscum album. Lineage (NCBI taxonomy): Eukaryota > Viridiplantae > Streptophyta > Magnoliopsida > Santalales > Viscaceae > Viscum > Viscum album. The sequence continues at coordinate 105,577,856 of OY728144.1, read as the reverse complement.
GGTGTTGTATCACACTACCAAATGAAATAATGATAAAATTCTTGGAAATTTCTTACCTCATTCCCATATTTTTCATTTATCTGTAGTAATTTTAGGAAATTGAGAAAGAGTTCATATATGGAAGGGGTTGATCTGGGGAATTTTTTATGGTTGTTAGGTGATCGAAGGTGGTGGAGAGATTAACATTTTATTTTTTTATTCTTTTTTCAATTATATACAATTATAATATTTTTCTATAAAAAAAATATAAATGGAACCCATATTATCATTAAATTTCTAATTAGTATTCCTTTCCCATTTTTTATAAAAATAATTTTAACATTCCAAAAAACTAAATTATTTATTAAAGTGAAAGGAGTGACATTATAAATTCTGTAAGATAGTTATCTTTGATTAAGAAGAAATGTATGGGTTTATGATAGAGAAAATTCGTGTATAGGTTTTTAATAATTGGACACCAGAGTTTCGATAGATACCACAAGATTTTATGAAAGAATCCATAAGAAATTTAATGTATCATTAGAATTTTACTATATTACATTAGAGGTTTCGTGTGTTCCAATACAACTTTTAATTTTTTTGAACATGATCATTTTACAAATGTCATTTTATGCCAATAAACTATACCTAAAATATAATTTCACTATACTAATTCTTATTCCAAACATGTATCCCATCAGATTTATCTCTCTCCTTACTTTTTGAATATTGACTGAATATGCATATTGGGAGATTATTCAGTCAATACAAAGAAATGTTTTATATCTCACATTATACTAAATATTCATTCTTTCACACTCAGTTATTTTTCATTTGTCCATATTATCACCTCTCCCTCTAATTGGGGATCATACCATCACCCATACATATATCTTGTTATAAATACATTTTATTTTTGTCTTTATAGACTTATTCAGTCGTGCTAATTCACACATTAATTTTTTTTCCAACTAAATTTTTTCACTTTTTTTATCATTGGGTGATTTTTGAGATTGAATAATTTCATTATCCACTTCATTGGTTCAAAAATTCATATTTATTTTTCTTTATTTTGGGCAGATTAAGTCTTTTATGCTTATTTTTCAAGGTGTTATTCTTTTCAAAGATTCTTTACTCCACCCTTAAATCTAATTCCACAAATCCCATCATGATAGACTTCATATTAACAAAACATGTTATAGTTTTTATTTTATTCAATTTATGATATTTTGGTTTTATCATATGTTATTTGGTTGATATAAATTCAACTATGTATGTTTAGAGGGTTTTCATTTCCAATCACTAATAATAGTTAAAGAATATTTTCATTTCTCCTCAACTCTTTTTAATTAATTATTCACATTTTAAACCAATAATATTTGTTATAAAGCCTCTCAGAGAGGCTATGGTCATTATATGTGGAGTTAATGATATCCTTATTGTGTTCATGAGGGAATTTTATTCCCATTTTGGTTTTTTGATATGAATAGTTAGTTTATAGGTATATTATGCTTCCCCCAGTTTGATATTTCATGATATATTTTAATTCATCTCCATATCTAAGCATATTGTACATGTTTTAGTTCTTAATTGCTGATAAATGCATAGGATAAATACTTTTGGGATTTAATTATATTTTATTTTATGGTTGATGAATTTGGTTGCCTCTTAGTATTGGACTTCATTTTAGGATGATTCTATATGGTATTGTAAATTTTTTCTGAAGATTAATCATTGAAAACAGATTAGAATTTTAATTTCATGGATATTATCTTATTGGTATAGACATTCTTGTGGTGGTGGGATATAGTTATTTAGTATAATCGTACCTCTTTAGTTGAGTTATATCTTTAGTAATTAAATATATCTCTTAGTGGAGAATCTATTACAATAATTATTGGGTGGATATTGTGGAGATATTTTAGGGAATATTTAGAAACAATTAATTTATGGTCTCCCGGATGAGGAGGCCTATGATTACAGCAATTGATTCCAATTATCCCCAAAATCATTCTCTTGGCCTCCATGCCTTGGTTCATCTTACCCAACAACATAGTTGAATTGTTTTTAAATTTTTTATTTCCTTGTGGTGATTTGATATATGGTTTTTTGGTTTATTAAATTTATATTAAGATAATGTATGGGTTCCCGTTCGTATTTAAATATGGTTCTATTATAAATAAATATTTTATAGGGATGTATAAATGTGTTTTTAGATTTCATAAAAGAATTGTGGAATAACACCCTTTCAAATGGAATTATAATTTATTTGTTCAAGTATTCTCATAAGTCTGGTTTCAAAAATGATTAATTATATTTGATAAAAAATATTTTTTTACTTTTAATAATAATTTATTTAGAGATCAAATTAATATATGGTTCCATGAAATATATTGGGGAATTTGATTAGTAAATTCATAGAGTAATATTTTGTGTAATCTGGAAGGGTTTCATTGTAGTTTAATTATTCTATAATAATAGAAATATTATATTTGGTAATTTCATTATTATCATTATATAATCATTGTTTATTTTTAATTATAGTATACCTTGTAATCATTGTAAATGTTATAGTTTCCTAATCATCAAGGTATTTTTTATCAACCATTTTTTTAGAATTTATATGATTTCATAAGAAATTAATCTTTCTTGTTATCTAAAACTAGTAATAATGTTTTAAAATTAATTTCTAAAATCATCAATCAATTTTATTTCCATGGTAATTTATTCAAAAAAAATCATTATAAAATAATATTTTTCATTTCACATATGATATTTTTTTATTCATTTCTAATTTCATTAAATCGACTAGAGGTTTTGGGTAAAAATATTTTCCAATAAATTGTTATTTATTAATATTATAACACTTCTTGAATAGTTATCTGGAACATGAATATAGATTATTTTTATTGTAACATAATTATAGTTCTCTGTTTTTGATTTTTTTTATATTAATTCATAACATGATATATATAGTCATTTTTTTCTAGTTCCATCATTAAATTAATTTAGCCACACCTTATTCTTTTTTTAAGGGTGTTCCATAATTTTAGGGCTAGATCATATATTCTTTCGTTGTTAAAGATAAATTATTATTTTTCAAATCAACAATTATTTTTAGAATGTGTTATTTTTTATAATATGATATCATTTCCAACAACAATGAAATAAATTAATTATAAAGCATGATCCATAATTAACCATTGGTTATGATATTTGATTGAAAACATTAAAATTATAGGGTAATATTATTAGTAGGTAAATTTCATAGTTTAAATATGATTATGTGTCTCAATATTCACTAACTTGTATTAATTCAAAAAAATAGATTTCAAATATTTTCTTTCATCAAGGCCTCTGTTTTGAATGTTTTTCATTTTTAAACTATTTCATTAGAATGTATATTTTTCTAAAATTGATTTATAAAAAAATCTATTATAAAATAATTTACATATATTCAATTAGGAATAAGTTATTCCTTTCATTTATTGTGGTATTATCAGGTATAGTTAGTGTATTAAACAAATATACAACATTAAATAAACACAATTGTCTAAAGATATGTTTTCATGAATGTAACATAATTATTTAAAGAAAAATAATTTCATATTTTAATTTTAAAATATGTAATTAGGTTTTATCATATACACAATTGGATATATATATTATCCTCAGTTATGAAAACATACATACATAATAACCTACAGAGATTTCCTCTAGTGAATAAGAATAGTTATCTATACTATGTGTAGTTCCTTGAATAGATAGAAATCAAGGAATCATTGGATGTTCGAAATCATATCATATTTTTAGTTTGACATGTTACTATAATAGTAAGAATATATAATTTATTCATGAACTTGTTATTGGGTAGGATTGATGCATATAAACCTATTTGAATTCAGTAGTATTCTATTTATGAAATACTCATGTTTTAATGTTAAATTTTTTCTATGAATATAAATATTCCATGTTGATATAATATATAGTGTTGTAAAAAAAGTATATACAGTTTTTTTATTTTTAGAATGATGATTTTTATAATTGAAATATTTTATGAGAATGGATTTCGAATTATTATGTTATGAATGAAAATTGATTTTACTAGTTTTGTAACAGTTGTGTCTGGAATTGTTGTTAATTTATTATGTTTTTTCACCACATTAGCTGGGTTATTATACACTAAATGGGAATATAGATAAATTTAATTGGATGGGTTAAAATTCAATGTATGACAATCATCGGATTGGTGACAATAGCTAGATTGAAATTATACATGGGATGTGTTATAATTCACCGCCATTGTTTCTCTATGTGTATTATTTATTATAGTCTCCAATATATATAATGATATATGTGTGTGTGTGTGTGTGTATGCATGTGTGTGTTTATCTTTTGGAATCCCCTATTAATATTTCTACTGACACTACAAAAAACATTTTTTGATTGATCCCAATTGATTTTTTCCTTACAAAAACCTTCAGGTATATGGTGTTAATTATTATAGTTAAGAATAATGTGTTAATTTGCTCAATATTTTTTCTTATTTTCATTTTTATGAATTTTTATATAACTATATTTTTATATGTATATAAACAAGTTTACATTATTATCAATACAAATGGTTGTTCACTATTTTTTATGAGTCCAATGGTGGCTCCCAACAGAGTATGGATATGCTGGAACAATAGTTGGATGACATGGAACACAATGAAATTTAAATATAGAATATCATCTTTGATAGGTACATGAATGATTTATTGATTACCTATATAAATGTTAGAGTATTTGAATTTAATCTTAATTCAATACAAGAGTGATAAGTAACCTTTAGGGGGGATTATATTCGGCATATCGCCATTTCAATTTGGTGTTATTTAGTGTGTCTAATAGTGAATTTCGTTATTTATATTGTTAAATGTACAATAATTTGATATTCTGATTACATGTAGATAGTAACCTACTTATTTTATTCAAATATAGCATTTTTTCTATTTATTTTTGAAAAGAACAATAGATAAACATTTCATGTTGGTTAATATAGAGATACTAACCAATAAATATAGATCTTGTTGTTATGGGTAAATAATTCCCCAATGATAAATTTATTCACACGTTTCCAGTCACCAACCCCAAGGGATTACAAAATTCCTTTGGGGGAAGTCATGGTTTTCTTATGTGTAATTATATGTGTTTATAGGTATAAAAAATTCTTTATTTCGTCTAATTAGTTTTTAGGATATTTGGGTTTCTATATGTCAAGATAATTCATAGATTGTTGAGAGATATTTTTTATTTACATTTTGTCTTCATATATACATAATTATTAATTTATATAAAATTTAGATCATATAAAATAATGAGTAATGTCAAAACTATAGGGTATTATTATGTTAAAAACCAAAAAATTAACTCAAAAGAATGAAAAAGAAATCATAAACCAAATAGAAAAGTATTATCTTTGTTGATAACAATGTTTATGTACAAAATTATCCATATACCATATTAAAAAAACGATAAAATATGTGGTTAGGTGAAAATTTGATTCCATTATGTTAAAATGGAATTATTTCACTCTTATGAATTAAAATAACCTGGAATCCTAGTTTCAAGAAATTATTCCTAAACCTACAATTGAATGTACCCAATCATAGAAGGTTGATCCATGTAGTTTTAAACCTTTTATTCAAATAGTGAGTAAAAATTATGATATTGAATCAACCAAATTATTACTATCATTTAAATTTATCATGAAACTAAAATTTTCATATTCCAATAATCAATAAATTTTTAGTAAATAAATTATTTAAAACTCTTCAAACATTATATAGGATAAAATCTATTGAGACAATATAGTTTTAGATATTGATTTATGTAAGGTATCATGTAATGTGGAACAACAAGTAAAAATAATGAAACAATAATGAAGTGATGAGTAAATGATAAGAAATATTTTTTCCATAATAGTTTCTCAATTATTAACTCTTGTTTAAAAATATATTAACCTATAAATATTCATTTAATCCATAATTTTAATGTAAACATGTGTAGAATTCATGTATTTTTCAAAATAATTTTTTCTTCATATTGAATTATCGGCCACCACGTGTATCTATGTCCCTATTCATTTTCTTCTTCAAATAAATCTAAAATACATCCTCTAATATGTTGTGATCCTCCCACATGGGTCTCTTTATATGATGACTGATTTATAACTTCCTTTGAGTTATTTTACATTGAACTATTTTACATTAGTTTTATCCCTCATTCTTGTATTTTATTTCTTAAAAATACGCTTCGATATCTCAGGAATCCCTTTTAACTATATTTTCTCAGTTAGAATTAAGAATAAATAAATTTTAATTTGGAATTATTTTAAACATTAAAAATATGTTGTAGTCAAGCTACCCTTGAACAAGATTATGTTTGACATTATTGTAATCAATAGATCTCTAGAGATACCATGAAAAAACATATTTAAATCTAACATTATGAAGGTATTGAACTAATGAATCACCTTTACCTAGGGTTTGAGCTGCATCCAAGTACCATGAGGTGTCCATATAGTCTATGATTATATTTTTACGTTGCCTGGTTGAAGTACGAGGAACCCTTATATAATGGATGAAGCTAGACTGATAAGTCTACATATCTTATAAATCATAACTTTACATATGTGTTATAACTAATTGTTGACCCGTACGTAGTGGTATTGAAATTAAAATTCCTTGTGAACCCAAAGGCATTGTCCTACTCATGTTAAAATAAAAATTCAACTTTAAATAGATTTAATCTTTATTGGATGATCTTTATGCCACAAGTTTATCCAAATTGGAATTACACCTCTTCAAACAAATCCATCCTCAAGCTTGTACCATAATAATACATACCAATAATTTATAACATTCAATTAATTTATCATATAGTTCATTTTGATATCCAAAACTCATGAATCTAAATTAATGAAACACTATCCCCCGTAATCATCAAAGTAGTCTTGCTATGCTAATCATGAAGCACCCCAATCCCACTCTCCTCTTTTTTTTTCTAACACACAAAAATTATACACATGTTTTTTTATAAATTTAGTTGAAACAAGCCAAAAAGAATAGAATTTTTAATTATTTACAAAATATATTAATTATATATCAATAATAAACTAAATAATCCTTGGAAAATAGGTATTACTAAATTTTTCTATTATCAATATAGGAAACATATTTTATAGAACCTATGAATATATCTCTATTATTATACCATTCCAAACCCATTATATACTTCTTATAGGTTATAATCCTCTATATAATATATGAAATGTGACTACAAAAAGTGGCTAGATCAAATTTCCTATTAAGTATGAACATTAAATAGAAAAAGTGATATTCATTTGTGAGAAATACACATTAATGGGTATATGAGAGTATAGTCATGTCACATGAACATAATAATAAAATGTCGTGCCAAAAAATCATGCATCATAAATTGTAAATCAAAGAATAAGTATCTAAGATAAATATATTACTTGATTCATCATATTATGAGAATATTTCATGGTATATGAATATGGAAAAAATATTAGCATTGAAATCACAACATAATGGGTTAGTAATTCTTGTCCTTATATACCATAATTTAATGGTATAGATATTCATATCAAAACCTCCTTTAAAATATTTTTATAAGATATCTCCAAAAAAATATTTTGTCAGGAAATCAAAACCCCATATCCTTAATATATTGTGATATGATATAACATCATATTTTCTAATAAATATTTTAAATTCCCTTATTTTTACAGTCCATGAAATTGAATAAAAATGATAAATTTTTCTTATTGCGTGTATACAAGGTGGTGAAATGTTAATTTTCCTATCTTGAAATTAGTAGAAATACTTTTTAACAGTTATATAAATAATTCAATATTGTGTTTACCCTACACCAAGAATTTGGTGAGATTCTAAAATGGGAATGTTTTCCAAATATTGAAATATTTATTTAATGAACCTTAAATATTATTGTTTTCATAAATGCTGATATATTTAAAATGGATTTCTAGATCGAAATCTTGAAATTATTATTCATTGCAAAAGGCATGTTTGTAATTAGGAAAGGTATAAACATAACTTATGTTCTAGAACTGGGGTCGATCATTTTAATTGGGAATTAATATTAAATTAATTAAATTAAATTTGATTAATTTTAATATTATAGAATACTAACCCATTAATGTCTCCCTCTAATTCATTATGGATTAAAAATTGTGAAAATATTCCTATTGAGTCATTATAAACTAATATAGAAAGGATAGAAAGTATGGGGTTTTCATCATTGGAGAACTCGATCTGAGCTGTACTAGGATATGATGGCCTTCAAGGGCTATTCCATTATTAAATTATCAATTAGTTATTTGTGATGTGGGACTATTATCCATTTCTGAAATTTTATATTTGAGATCAAAGACTAATTTTTTTATTGGATTTCAATAGATTTTGGGGTATGTTGAAGAGTCTTACTATGTGTTTGGTGGATAAATCTAGTTTTTTTATTTGAGAATGGATTTTATATAAATAATGTTTTTTTAGGATTCAAGCGTGTTTTGGTAAAAAATAATAATATAGGTCGAAGAATAAAATATGTGTACAATAAAAAAATTGTTTCTATGTTATAGATTATCAAAAATTTATTTATACTTAGACAATGACCATATATGGGTGCATGATTCATTCTCTTGTGTAGTGGTACCTGTGTAAGTGAATGAAACTACTTTCCCTTATATATTAGAAAACATGTAAGGGTATGGAATAATATAGCCTTACATAGCAGTGGATATGTGATGGTAATGATATTTTTTACCTTGTTCGAAGTGCCTTTAACATGGGTAAGTATTTACCCAGTCGCATATTGACCTAAATCACACAACGTTAAAAATATTAGGAAATAAATTAAAAAAATTATTATTTCCAATATTCTTATAATACCATTTTATGGTAAAATATTTTATTTTTAGTTCAATAATTAATTATTAATTATATTCATATTTTTGTGAATTTTTCTTTTTTTGAATTTATTTTATTATAAAATAAATTGAGTAATATAATTATAAATTTTTAATAACTAATTTTAGCTGAAATAAATTGGCATAAGGCTCCACATGGATTGGAAAAAACAATCCATATATAGATCAACATTGATGAGGATGGCTGGGTTCGATTAATAAATTAATGACTATTTTTTTGGGGTAAGTATCCCCAAGATAATACCAATTGGTTTATGAATTTTATTTATATTAAATGTGATTTTTAGTCTCTCCTATATAATAACTTATCCTTATTAAATTAAAATTAAAAAATTACTTACATAAAATTATTTAATGAAACTATATTTCTTATGGATAGGAATTACAACGTGTTAATGGATAGGATGGACCATGGTGCACTGTATTGAACACACAAACATTTTTGGTAAAGGGATATATCATAATATGTTAATTGATAAAAAAGAACCAATAAGGGGTTAATATTTAATGATTTTAATGAAATTAATTTCACTAAGTATAAGTGTCCTTAGATCAAGTTAGTGGGATTTTGGATTGAATAAAAACTAATGGTCTTGAGTAGATTAGTTTAGAACATTAAGATTATTTAGAGCCATTGATATAGATGATGTGGTAGTAGGGGAATATGTTTCTAAAACATGTGGAATTAAAAAAATATATTAATTCCATTTTTTGGAATGATGGTTGTTGGGGTGAGTTAACCTTTGTACTGTTACATAGAATTAGAGATGATCATTATTACTTTTTCCTGACTAATTCAAATGGTTCTTATTAAATGATGTGAGTGAGGTCAGGCTATGACCACGCTGACATATTGGGATGGAATTTACTATGAGTGATGACCATATACTGGGATATGGGACATATATTGTGGAGTCCATTGAAGGGATAACATGATATCATCTAACATAGGGGACCATGGAAAAATCCCATGTGTAATATTTTATATATTGAACGTTAATGTGGGAATGAGTATTGATGATTGTAGGTGTCACCTTAAAACCCAAATAAATAGATTGAGTATACCATATCTATATTTTCAAGTGTGTATAATGTAATTGAGAAGCTGGTGTTGGTCATATGATATGGTTTTTTCATGTTCTAAACCAACATAAAAATATTATTCTGATTGCGAGACATTACTAGGTTCATACGTGCCTCAATATTTTCAATAATGGATTCCAAGAATTACCACACGAGAATCCAAACATGAATAATTACGAATTATCGGGATTAACCCTCTAGGGTCCAAATATTCTTTATAATGTTGGATTCTATGGATTACCTTCTTCGGATCTAAACATTCTTGAGGATGGGATGCCTAGTATTACCTCTCATAGATTCATGGTAGATACAATGTTCTAGATAGAGTACAGTTTATTCATAGGACCTAGTATTATACAATTTTATAATGGGATAGATCCTTAGTTCTTATTATGGTCTAATAATTATACATGATTACCCTTGTGATGATGAAATTCCAATCATTAAATCCTTGAGATCCATGGTTTATTTATGATACTGATCCCTTGGATCTCGGGTTTGATCAAATGTATTGGATTCAAGGAATGTTTAGTATCAGATATTATGCATGATATTATTTTGTTTCATATGAAAATATAAGTATCTGATGCTATATTTTGTGGACAAAATACCATGATTTCATGAGTAAGTCCTCTATCACCTAATGATAACTGAAATTATCCGAGACACCCCAACACTAGCCAATGTAGGTATATTCAATCTTGAGATCCATTTTAGAACCGGAGGATCGAGGGTGATTATTTAGTTACATTTTAACCCAGATTTATTTATCCACCTATTCATATAACATACCATAGATTTATAGGTTTGGTGCGGGACTGTGTTGGGGGTGCCCAACTAATTTTTAGTCACACGCTTCCTAGAAAGCAATGTAACAAGGGTAATTGAGTGACCTTAATTATTAATTGGTTTAGTTTTTAATTATTTCTAAGTATTATTTTATATAATCGATCAGTTGGTATTATATAAGTGAATTAAGGAATTCACTGGGATGACAGGGGAGCCTAATTCCTTTTTTAAATGTACATGTTACTGTACTTCTAGATAATTAGTGATGTTATGTGATGGAATGAACACTAGTATGTATAAATTCTTGATTCTCTATATACAATTGATATATCCTTGATTATAGTTTATATTTATTCATTATTCTCTTGTGGATATTAATTTCTTATGATTGGTTATCCGTTATGGAAATTTTTCATTTATATATGAGAGTATAGTCTCCCTGTGATACTACCCTAGACACTGGCTATTAGACAAAATCCTCTACTATATGTGGAGGCATCCCAAAAATCATGTATCGACCACCAATTTTTCGGATAACAATTTTTATGGAGTGATTGGATGATAAAAATTTCATATAAAATATTTTATATGATTGATAACATAGATTGATGAATTTTCTCTTACTATATTTTAGAATTGGTGGATAGGTGACATAGTAACATATTAGACTTTATGATTGATATTAGACTAGTGTGTCATAAACTCCCAACCTAATGGGTTTATATCATAATAAAGATACATTGAATACATTTATGGTTTTTTATTTAATGGATGTACGATTTCACCAATTGTGAAACATGAGGTTTCAAAGGTTTTTAATATTGGAATCATGGATTTTGGGGGTCTTCTACCCATTGTAAGAGGCCATATACATGAATTGTTTTTGAAATATAACATTCATATAAAATTAGGATGACTTTTATGATTACTATCACAATGTATGGTGATCTAGCTATTTAAAGTGTTAATAAAAGATTATATATCATTTTCCAAAATAACTTTTTTTGGTATTATACTCAACCAAACCATTATATATTTTCTCTAATTACATGTCATGTTAATTATATGAATGGATTGTTCATAATGATCACCATGTATAACCTTGGTTAAATGGATCTATAGAGACCCTAGTATTCTAGAATGATAAAATATTTCCTTGAGAATATTCCCTTGGGAAAAATTAAAATTAAAATCTTTTAATTTGTTATTTTAGTAATAACCTATGTGGTATCTTCCATTATAGTATGTTAGTTGATTTATAATTAAGTACACCCTAAATATATTGCTACAAAAAAGGAATCACTATAGTGAATAATATATATATATATATATTGATCCCTCTATGTGTATATGTGATGAAAAATGGGAACATAATCATTGACGGGGTTCTCCAATACCAGATGGCCCAGTGATGGTAAATATGAGATTTTGATTCTATAGAAATAGTCTTATACGTATATTCATATTGAAAATTAATTATCTTGATTGAAATTAAGATTTTAAATTTGATTTTGACTATATATTTTCTATACACTGGAGTGTTTGATAGCATATGACATATCATTAAATAATAATGTGGGGGTCTTGGAGGTTCTTCACAAGAGAAATACACTATGTGAGTTAAGACAAATGGTTTTGGAGGGAGAGCCTAATAAAATAATATTTGGCTTAAAATAATGTTGATCATGTTACGTTTGATGTGGTAATATATATTGTTTTATTGTAGTCCATTTGAGGGTATTTCCTTGGATTTTGAATGGAATTAGAGGTAGGAGAATTAGTGGATGCTTAAGGTTGATGTCAGATCATTGGAGGTATTATCAGGTATGTGACTTAGGATTATATATGGCTTGAAAATACATAAAAACAATAAATACATTGGTATTTATGATAGTATTTCGAGAGAATAAATAGTCATGTGCACATATATATTTATTCTAGATTCAATTTTATAAGTGTGGAGATGGTGATTTTAAACTATTTTGGTTTCAGAATTATTCTATTTGGTTGGTGATAATGGGGTAGACCATAGAAAATATGAAATTAATGATTTCATAAAAGAATATCCGTGGATGATATTATCTTGATGATATTGATGTGTCATGTGAATGGTAAATTGTATAGGTGTGAAGGTCCAGGTAAGATAATATATAAATCAAGGGTGTGAGAGTTATGTTTTTTTACCTAGTGTTAATGTTTCACACACCCATTGGGTTATAATAAATAT